>CM055067.1:31690147-31882433 GCA_029204045.2 Tillandsia leiboldiana | reverse complement strand
GGATTCGAAAAAATATGCACAGTTTTGACGCAAACTCGAAAACGTCCCTGCGCCGTTTTTGCGTTGCAACGTTGCTAAAAAAAAGTGCAACGTTTTGTTGCTAAATCGAGGTATTGTGCTCGGTTCGCGTGCAACCGGTGTATCGCGCGCGTTTTAGTGCAAAGTCTAATATTTTGCATTCGATTTGCGTGAAGGACAAAGAAAAAATGTGACCCACGTTTTTTGCTGTGCAACCCTGACAGTGAGGGGTGGGCACCATTTTGCGGCAGATTGATAGTACGTGCACCGTTTTGCGTGTCCGATCGTGGTGTCGCGAACCGTTTTGCGTGCCGATCCTAATATTATGCATTAATGTTCTCGTGCAGGGTTGGACAAAGAAGTGCACGTTTGCGCGTGCAGATTTGAGTTACGTGCACCGTTTTGCGTGAGGTTGTGTTGTCGCGCAGCGTTTTGCATACACTCTCTAATATTATACATCGTTTTTCGTAAGGGTTAGAAAAACATGCACCGTTTTACGTGCAACCCTACAGTAGACCGTCGCACCGTTTTGCGTGCAGATTCAGGTTAGTGCACCGTTTTGCGTGCCGGTTTGATTTAACGCGCGCGTTTTGCGTGCAGACTAAAATGACGCGCACCGTTTTGCTTGCGGGTTTTTAGTGAAGTGCACGTTTGCGTGCAGGTTTGGTGGACGTGCACCGTTTGCGTGCAGGACTCGAGAGAAGTGCATCGTTTTGCGTGCAAGCTCGAGGAGACAAGTGGACATCGCGCGGAGACCAATTGCAAGTGGTCTACAAGCAAGTGTCTATAAGGTGGGGGAATTCTGTCGAAATTGGGTGACCTCTCCCTTGCTCCTTGCTTTTCGATCGAAACATGATAGCAGCCTGTTAAAGGCGTTAGGTAATTATGAATAAGATTGCATGTTTAGAGGAACACAGATGAAAAGAGCAGCAACGTTGGTTGCCAATACAGATGATATATGTGCATGTGTAGAGAAATTTAGAGGAAAAGTGATTTTATGATTTATCCACAATAGGGGATAAATTTGTATGTGGAAGGACACAGATTGATAAATGCAAACAGTCGGTTGCAAAAGGAGATAATTCATTTTCATGTGCAAAAAGGACTTAGAGGATAATATTATTTTTATGATGGATATGAAAATAATTGCATGCGTAGAAATGAGTAATTACTGATGACTGTGATCATGTTAGGGACAACCTAGGAATCATGTGATATAAGGGAACAGAACTTGTTGGTAGTAAGACTAGGAGAAAACCTATAGTTTAGGGGTTTGACGAGTAACATCAACTTAGGAGTTATCCTAGGAAGGATGAGTGGCATGGTCTTAGGTCTATAACCTAAGGACACTGGATAGAGTGATCAACATAGAGTCAGAAAACTCTAGGGTGTATATGACATGGAACTTAGGTAAAGAGAACCTAAGGAGAACTAGTGTTCAACATAGAGTCAAGGAACTCTAGGATGAGTATGACATGGAACTTAGGTAAGGAAAACCTAAGGTGAACTAGAGGTCAGCATAGCGGAATGGAACTCTAGGACAAGTATGACATGGGACTTAGGTAAAGGGAATCTAAGTTGAGCTAGAAGAGTTTAAACTCACAGACAGGACATAGAGTCAAGTTGACTCTAGGATTCAGTAAGGAATCAGGAGGATGGAAAGGTGATCAAGTGTGGAGATATGAAAGGGAAAACAGAAAGTAGAGTCAATGTAATTCTAAGATAACAGTGGAACATGGAATTAGAGTCAGTGTAACTCTAAATTAATGGTGAAGCAGGAAAACAGAGTTTAGTTACCTCTAGGATTCAGTGAGGAATCAGAAATGTGGGATGAGATCCCAGTTTAAAGAGTTGATCAAATATAACCCTAGAAGGTCATAGGGTGTCTGGGCAATGGATAATAACTTTAACTTCAATTTGAGTTAAAGAAATAAAATAGAATGTTTAAGAGTCCAGGAGGCTCTCTAGTTATCCTTATGGGCAAGACCTAGGATAAGAGAAAAAATTGTTGCTAAAAGGTAAAGATTAAAAGCAAGCTAAAAGTGGCTAAAGCATAAAGAAAATGTAATTGGCGCCTTCGAATTTGAGACTCGTCAAGTGGAGCAGGACTCCCTGGGCAGTGACCCGTCGGACGAGGTACTTTCGAATGGCTAAAAGTGAAAGCAAGGAGCTAAATGCTCAAAGAAAAGAGAAAGTGATTTGCCAGTGGCAAAAAGGGAGCTATAAGCCTGATAAGAAAGGAAAGCAAGTGTTCAAAGGCAAAGAGGCTAAGAACTAAAGTAGAAAGAAAAGAAAGAAAATATAAAAAAGATAAAATGGGCGTACCTTCGGGGGTGAAACGTAGATCTTGTCGGAGCCATTGGCAGTGTCCCTTTCCCGGGCAGCGAACCCGTATGACAAGTTCCCCGTTGGGGCGGGGTAACACTTGCGGGTGTTATCGGCAACCTTAGAAATCTTATCTTATGGTAGCAAGACTACCGGGCTCGGGCCCGTTGGATAAGAATTTCCGAGGGTTAACTTGAACTAAAGCACCAAAATCTAAAGAATAAGAAAAATAGAGTGGCCGAGGTGGCCGGGTTAGTTGGACCCTGTATTCAGCGGCATGGTGGCCGAGTTGTGCTTAGCAGCCTAGTGTGGCTAGACAGAGTAGTGCTGGGTAGATTGTATACACAGATAGTGTAGTGATATGTTATATTGCATAGCTGCATTTTGATATTGAGGATTTAGTTTCCTAGCACTATTATTATTGATTCCATTGGACCAAGTGGTGTAGGACACTTTTTCTCGGTGGTTGAACCCAATGGGAACTCAGATGAAGTTCTCACACCCTTTGGGTGACTCCCCCCACAGGTTCGGGAATGGATGGAGCGGTCGAGACGGATCAGATGCAGACAGCGAGGCATACGACAGGGGCAAGGGCCCAGCAGCATGGTGACCTAGAGGGTCTAGCAGAGGTATCCCATTTATGTATTTCTTGAGTGAACCTTGTATAGTGAGGAATTTATGTAAAGGAAATGTAATAATTTTATTTGCATGTTCAGAAATGTAAAGTGTAGTAAGTTTAATTTATGGTTCACTCCTGTATGCTTTCATTTCCGCATTAACTATTCGTTATTGAATGAAAGTTTTAAATTTATAGTGATTTTTAGTGCTCTGATATACAGCTTCCGCATACACTGGTTGTGTTATATGGATGTTACCGTTCCTTTCGGGTTAGAAAACAGGTCTTACTCGATTGGCGGGTCTGTTGGCGTGCCCGAACCGTACAAATTGGCGGACTCGGGGCCGTGACAGATTAGCGTGGTATCAGAGCCTAGGAATAGTCCTAGGTGGTTAGCAAACTTAGGGAGACTCTAGGGTTTAGGCACGAGAGAGTGTGTGGATTATTGGGCGAAAGTATTTGATTGGTTATTGTTGTTCCGAAAAGAATGTGGGACTGATCGAGGGCGACGAGCTTTCATTCTTCGAATATTACGTTGGCGGCCGACAACGTAATGTTGGAGATGAAAAGGAGTACCCTCTTATACTTTCGCATGATTGGGTCGACGAGCCTTTTTGTCGGTGTTTAGACTGCGCGTTGCTCAAATGGCTAAATTTAGGCTGGTTGTGTCGTTGTGGTGTGCATATTAGCGATGACACCACATAGGGAGACGCACCTATTTGACCCGAGTCACGAGAGGGCTCGGGGTCAAACGACGTATACGAGCTGCGATAGCAGGGAAACGCATCTGTTGGTGTGGTCTAGCAGCAGGTCAAGCTTCTTGCCGCTAGACGGGAACTTCCCGCCGACAGGCAGACAGATTCCTACGCCTATAGGTGGCGTCGATGTGACAGTCGGAGCAGCTCAATAGGCTCCGGTGGCTGATATCGCAGCTAGCTAAGGCTGTATAAATGACGCATAGGTATACGGCGTCGCCGCCTGTAGGGGCGATAGTAAAGAAATGGCTGTGGCCGCCGAACTTTTGTCGGCGCAGCCAACACCTTCAGCATAGGGTGTTTTACGCTTGTGTCAGCTAGGTTGCTGGCAAAGTACGGTTAGTAAGGTCCAGTAAGAGACCGACTCGCGAGGTAAATGGTGATCGCTATGTCGCGAGAACCAAGTAAATATGTCCTAAAGGTTAGGGCAAGAAAGGTTTATGGGCCTAGAGTAGGCTTCAGGATGCGTGGACCTCTCGAAAGAGCGAGAGTTTTACTTGGCGCCGTTCTAATGAATGGGTGTAATGGCAAGGATTGCCACCGCAGAATTTGAGTGTTAATCACCAGGATGGTGAACTGTTATTGTGGTGCCTCGACCCAGTAGGAAGAGTGCACAAGCTCCGTAGGGGTACGTAAGCGAATCGCTTAACGCTGGGTTTTCGCGAGTTAGCGTGGGGACGTAGGATGCCCAACTGTTTGGGTGCTCATGGAGCACAGTTATCGTTTAGCCAGAGAGAGCTGATTAGGAGGCACATTAGCCTATGCCCGGTGTGGCCAGAGTTGATAGAGAGTTTTGGGTCGTGGATTGACGACTGGTTAGTCGGTTTCTGCTCAGTGGGCATAGTGGTCGCGTGGCGACGATTAGCGGGTTCGCTTGGGGACGATCCGTGCCTGGACCATGTTTGTGGACTGTGGGCCTGTAGCCCGGTGGGCAGGCGCAGTTAGCTGTGAGAGACAGCGGCCCGAGACCTGATGGCGGGGCATGATAGAGATTTGGTCGGGGCGGTAGTCCGAGCGATGACCGAGAACGTGGAATGCCACGTGTAAGCATTGAGGCCATTAGTACACTGAGAGTGTGTTATGACCAGGCCACAGAGCTAGTGGTGGTTGAGGTACTGTAGCTCCTACTGGGAGTGTTGGTGTAGTAATCCTAAGTGTGGATCTACCCATATGACGATTGGATCTGTGTGCTAGTGAGAGCCATTATACAGAGTTGGATTAGTTTTGGGCTATAGGCCCTATTGGACCGTGGTCTGGGGACCTATTAGTAGTCCGAGATGTCGGGGTAGCTGATAACCCTTGGACATAGAGCGCTAGCAGCGTGTGAGATAGTTGAGGACTTGTGGATTGGCCTTTGCACTCCACGTTAGGCAGTGGAGTGACCGGAAAATGTGGTAAATATAACTAGTTGCAGATGCAACCTCGTTGTGAAAGAAAAAGTGATGGCGGAATTAAAGTGAAGATTTTGCAAGAAAAGACTTGGTCATTCGTGGTAATGGAGAGGGCAAGTGCTCAACTGTGTCTTTCACCTATTTGGTGAAAGCGGCCAGACACCAGGTCTGAGTTTGTCCCTGGATTGAGATAGGGATTCATGAATGAGTTGCTCGTTTAGTCTCGGCGAGCAGACAATGTGATGCCGGTCACGATATACAGCGAGCCCAGTAGTGAGGGCAAGATTTCCTCCCTCTCGACCAAGTAGGAGTCGAGATGTGATTCAAGTTTCGAGGACGAAACTTATTTTAAGGGGGGTAGAATGTAATGTACCGAATTTTCGGCACATAAATAAATGTAAATAAAGGTGGTATGAAATACTAGTGTTATGAAAGTTGGGGAAGTAAGGAACATTTGACGCGAGTTGGGCCCAATTCGGGTTAAAATGGAGAGATCTAAAAATTTATTGGAGAAAGGGGGGGCCCAGATTTTTAGTGGAAAATTCACAGTGTCGGAAAATTCCGAGAAAATTACGGGAGCCCCGTAAATATGTTTTAAGACCACAGAAAAAGCTTCGCGTTGATCGGATGCCTGATAGTGAGAACGGGCTCCGCCAACAGTGTCGAAAAATTCTGAGAAAATTTGGGGAGCTTCGTAATTATGTTTTAAGGCCACAGTAAAAATTTCGGGTTGATAGGATATCCGGATTGCGAGAACGGGGCCCGCCAGCGATTCTGGATACAGCGGGGCTTTTGGTGGCCCAGAAATGGCCAAAAGTGAAATTTTAAATTTTTCTGTGGTAAATTAAGCTGAAACGAAGCCGCCTGTCAAATTTGGACGGAAACGGACGAAAAAATGGACGAAAACGGAACAAAAATGGATCTCGAGGCGATGGCGACGCGCAGATCGAGGTGAGGGAGGCGTGCTGCGCAAGGCGCGCCTGGCGCTAGTGCGCGCCCGCGTGGCGCACAGGACGCGCGCCACGTGGCGCGGGGGCGCCGCTTGGACCCGTTGCGCGCCTGGCGCTAGTGCGCGCCCGCGTGGCGCGCAGGACGCGCGCCACGTGGCCGCGGGGGCGCCGCTTGGACCCGTTGCGCACCCCCCCTTCGTGGTGAACCGCCATTTGGCGGGTTCCCATTGGGGGGACCCGTGGACCCGGTCCACGGGCCACCCCCCTCTCTCCCTTCTCTTCTCTTTTTTCTTTTTCTTTTCTTCTTCTTCTTCTTCCTCCCCGCAGACCCTTCCTCTTCTCCTTCCATTTTTGTCCAGCCGAGCTTCGAGTGAGGGAGAGAGAGAGAGATAGAGAGAGAAGAAAAAAAAAAAAGGGATTTTGTGGGGCAAGCGAGCGCGCCGTGAACCTCGTGGAGCGCACGAGGCGTTCCAAAAAGCCGATGGACAGCGCGACTGTACGAGGTAACGTTATTTTCACGATATTTTTAGCATAATTTTTATTCCTTCTTTGGGTTTAGATTTGACCCCATTACCATATTGCGTGTTAGAAACCAAGTTATACTGCGCCGTTTTGCTGCGCGGACTGTCGGAGGCAGTTTTCGCGCGCCTCGTTTTGCGTGCCAGTTGTGGAAGAAATGCACCGTTTTGTGTGCGGATTCAAAAAATATGCGCAGTTTTGGACGCAAACTCGGAAAACGTGCACCGTTTTGCGTGCAACGTTGGAAAAAAAAGTGCACCGTTTTGCGTGCTAAATCGAGGTATGTGCTCCGTTTCGCGTGCAACTTGTGTTATCGCGCACCGTTTTACGTGCAAAGTCTAATATTTTGCATCGATTTGCGTGCAGGACAAGAAAAATGTGCACCATTTTGCGTGCAACCCGACAGTGAGGCGTGCACCATTTTGCGTGCAGATTTGAAGTACGTGCACCGTTTTGCGTGCAGATCGTGTTGTCGCGCACCGTTTTGCGTGCCGATCCTAATATTATGCATCGTTTCTCGGCAGGGTTGGAAAAGAAGTGCACCGTTTTGCGTGCAGATTTGAGGTACGTGCATCGTTTTGCGTGCCGGTTGTGTTATCGCGCATCGTTTTGCATGCACTCTCTAATATTATACATCATTTTTCGTACAGGGTTAGAAAAACGTGCACCGTTTTACGTACAACCCTACAGTAGACCGAGCACCGTTTTGCGTGCAGATTCGAGTTACGTGCACCGTTTTGCGTGCCGGTTGATTTAACGCGCACCGTTTTGCGTGCAGACAAAAATGACGCGCACCGTTTTGCGTGCGAGTTTTTAGTGACGTGCATCGTTTTGCGTGCAGGTTTCGTGGACGTGCACCGTTTTGCTTGCAGACTCGAGAGAAATGCATCGTTTTGCGTGCAAGCTCGAGGAGACAAGTGGAATCGCGCGGAGACCAATTGCAAGTGTCTACAAGCAATTGGGTACACTATAAGGTGGGGAATTCTGCCGAAATTGGGTGACCTCTCCCCTTGCTCCTTTGCTTTTCGATTCGAAGCATGATAGTAGCCTGTTAAAGGCGTTAGGAAATTATGAATAAGATTGCATGTTTAGAGGAACACAGATGAAAAGAGCAACTGTTGGTTGCCAATAACAGATGATATATGTGCATGTGTAGAGAAATTTAGAGGAAAAGTGATATTTATGATTTATCCACAATAGGGGATAAATTTGTATGTGTAGATGGACACAGATGATAAATGCAACCGTCGGTTGCCAAAAGGAGATAATTCATTTTCATGTGCAAAAAGGACTTAGAGGATAAATATTATTTTTATGATGGATATGAAAATAATTGCATGCGTAGAAATGAGTAATTACTTGATGACTGTGATCATGTTAGGGTACAACCCTAGGAATCATGTGATATAAGGGAACAGAACTTGTTGGTAGTAAGACTAGGAGAAAACCTAGTTTAGTGGTTTGACGAGTGACATCAACTTAGGAGTTATCCTAGGAAGGATGAGTGGCATGGTCTTAGGTGATAACCTAAGGACACTGGATAGAGTGATCAACATAGAGTCAGAAAACTCTAGGGTGTATATGACATGGAACTTAGGTAAAGAGATCCTAAGGAGACCTAGTGTTCAACATAGAGTCAAGGAACTCTAGGATGAGTATGACATGGAACTTAGGTAAGGAAACCTAAGGTGAACTAGAGGTCAGCATAGAGTCATGGAACTCTAGGACAAGTATGACATGGGACTTAGGTAAAGGGAATCTAAGTTGAGCTAGAAGAGTTTAAACTCACAGACAGGAAATAGAGTCAAGTTGACTCTAGGATTCAGTAAGGAATCAGGAGGATGGAAAAGGTGGATCAAGTGTGGAGATATGAAAGGGAAAACAGAAAAGTAGAGTCAATGTAATTCTAAGATAACAGTGGAACATGGAATTAGAGTCAGTGTAACTCTAAGTTAATGGTGAAGCAGGAAAACAGAGTTTAGTTAACTCTAGGATTCAGTGAGGAATCAGAAATGTGGGAGGAGATCCCCAGTTTAAAGAGTTGATCAAATATAACCCTAGAAGGTCATAGGGTGTCTGGGCAAATGGATAATAACTTTAACTTCAATTTGAGTTAAAGAAATAAAAGAGAAATGTAGAAGAGTCCTGGAGGCTCTCTAGTTATCCTTATGGCAAGACCTAGGATAAGAGAAAAAAATTGTTGCTAAAAGGCAAAGATTAAAAGCAAGCTAAAAGTGGCTAAAAGCATAAAGAAAATGTAATTGGTGCCTTCGAATTTGAGACTCGTCAAGTGGAGCAGGACTCCCTGGGCAGTGACCCGTCGGATGAGGTATTTCGAATGGCTAAAAGTGAAAGCAAGGAGCTAAATGCTCAAAGAAAAGAGAAAGTGATTTGCCAGTGGCAAAAAGGGAGCTATAAGCCTGAATAAGAAAGGAAAGCAAGTGTTCAAAGGCAAAGAGGCTAAGAACTAAAGTAGAAAGAAAAGAAAGAAAATATAAAAAGATAAAATGGGCGTACCTTCGGGGGTAAAACGTAGATCTTGTCGAAGCCATGGGCAGTGTCCCTCTCCCGGGCAGTGACCCGTTGGGCGGAGTAACACTTGCGGGTGTTATCGGCAACCTTAGAAATCTTATCTTATGGTAGCAAGACTACCGGGCTCGGGCCCGTTGGATAAGAATTTCCGAGGGTTAACTTGAACTAAAGCACCAGAATCTAAAGAATAAAGAAAAATAGAGTGGCCAAGGTGGACGGGTTAGTTGGACCCTGTATTCAGCGGCATGGTGGCCGAGTTGGTGCTTAGCAGCCTAGTGTGGCTAGACAGAGTAGTGCTGGGTAGATTGTTATACACAGATAGTGTAGTGATATGTTATATTGCATAGCTGCATTTTGATATTGAGGATTTAGTTCCCTAGCACTATTATTATTGCTTCCATTGGACCAAGTGGTGTAGGACACTTTTTCTCGATGGTTGAACCCACTGGGAACTCAGATGAAGTTCTCACACCCCTTGGGTGACTCCCCCCACAGGTTCGGGAATGGATGCAGCGGTCGAGACGGATCAGATGCAGACAGCGAGGCATACGACAGGGGCAAGGGCCCAGCAGCATGGTGACCTAGAGGGTCTAGCAGAGGTATCCCATTTATGTATTTCTTGAGTGAACCTTGTATAGTGAGGAATTTATGTAAAGGAAATGTAATAATTTTATTTGCAAGTTCAGAAATGTAAAGTGTAGTAAGTTTAATTTATGGTTCACTCCTGTATGCTTTCATTTCCGCATTAACTATTCGTTATTGAATGAAAGTTTTAAATTTATTGTGATTTTTAGTGCTCTGATATACAGCTTCCGCATACACTGGTTGTGTTATTATGGATGTTACCGTTCCTTTCGGGTAGAAACAGGTCTTACTCGATTGGCGGGTCTGTTGGCGTGCCCGAATTGTACAAATTGGCGGACTCGGGGCGTGACAGATTAGAGTGGTATCAGAGCCTAGGAATAGTCCTAGGTGGTTAGCAAACCTTAGGGAGACTCTAGGGTTTAGGCACGAGAGAGTGTGTGGATTATTGGGCGAAAGTATTTGATTGGTTATTGTTGTTCCCGAAAAGGATGTTGGGACTGATCGAGGGCGACGAGCTTTCATTCTTCGAATATTACGTTGGCGGCCGACAACGTAATGTTGGAGATGAAAAGGAGTACCCTCTTATACTTTCGCATGATTGGGTCGACGAGCCTTTTTGTCGGTGTATAGACTGCGCGTTGCTCAAATGGCTAAATTTAGGCTGGTTGTGTCGTTGTGGTGTGCATATTAGCGATGACACAACATAGGGAGACGCACCTGTTTTGACCCGAGTCACGAGATGGCTCGGGGTCAAACGACGTATACGAGCTGCGATAGCAGGGAACCGCATCTGTTGGTGTGGTCTAGCAGCAGGTCAAGCTTCTTGCCGCTAGACGGGAACTTCCCGCCGACAGGCAGACAGATTCCTACGCCTATAGGTGGCGTCGATGTGACAGTCGGAGCAGCTCAATAGGCTCCGGTGGCTGATATCGCAGCTAGCTAAGGCTGTATAAATGACGCATAGGTATACGGCGTCGCCGCCCGTAGGGGCGATAGTAAAGAAATGGCTGTGGCCGCCGAACTTTTGTCGGCGCAGCCAACACCTTCAGCATAGGGTGTTTTACGCTTGTGTCAGCTAGGTTGCTGGCAAAGTATGGTTATAAGGTCCAGTAAGAGACCGACTCGCGAGGTAAATGTTGATCGCTATGTCGCGAGAACCAAGTAAATATGTCCTAAAGGTTAGGGCAAGAAAGGTTTACGGGCCTAGAGTAGGCTTCAGGATGCGTGGACCTCTCGAAAGAGCGAGAGTTTTACTGTCGCCGTTCTAATGAATGGGTGTAACGGCAAGGATTGCCACCGCAGAATTTGAGTGTTAACCACCAGGATTGTGAACTGTTATTGTGGTGCCTCGACCCAGTAGGAAGAGTGCACAAGCGCCGTAGGGGTACGTAAGCGAATCGCTTAACGCTGGATTTTCGCGAGTTAGTGTGGGGACGTAGGATGCCCAACTGTTTGGGTGCTCATGGAGCACAGTTATCGTTTAGCCAGAGAGAGCTGATTAGGAGGCACATTAGCCTATGCCCGGTGTGGCCAGAGTTGATAGAGAGTTTTGGGTCGTGGATTGACGATTGGTTAGTCGGTTCTGCTCAGTGGGCATAGTGGTCGCGTGGCGACGATTAGCGGGTTCGCTTGGGGATGATCCGTGCCTGGACCATGTTTGTGGACTGTGGGCCTGTAGCCCGGTGGGCAGGCGCAGTTAGCTGTGAGAGACAGCGGCCCGAGACCTGATGGCGGGGCATGATAGAGATTTGGTCGGGGCGGTAGTCCGAGCGATGACCCGAGAACCTGGAATGCCACGTGTAAGCATTGAGGCTATTAGTACACTGAGAGTGTGTTATGACCAGGCCATAGAGCTAGTGGTGGTTGAGGTACTGTAGCTCCTACTGGGAGTGTTGGTGTAGTAATCCTAAGTGTGGATCTACCCATATGACGATTGGATCTGTGTGCTAGTGAGAGCCATTATACAGAGTTGGATTAGTTTTGGGCTATAGGCCCTATTGGACCGTGGTCTGGGGACCTATTAGTAGTCCGAGATGTCGGGGTAGCTGATAACCCGTGGACATAGAGCGCTAGCAGCGTGTGAGATAGTTGAGGACTTGTGGATTGGCCTTTGCACTCCACGTTAGGCAGCGGAGTGACCGGAAAATGTGGTAAATGTAACTAGTTACAGATGCAACCTCGTTGTGAAAGAAAAAGTGATGGCGGAATTAAAGTGAAGATTTTGCAAGAAAAGACTTGGTCATTCGTGGTTATGGAGAGGGCAAGTGCTCAACTGTGTCTTTCACCTATTTGGTGAAAGCGGCCAGACACCAGGTCTGAGTTTGTCCCTGGATTGAGATAGGGATTCATGAATGAGTTGCTCGTTTAGTCTCGGCGAGCAGACAATGTGATGCCGGTCACGATATACAGCGAGCCCAGTAGTGAGGGCAAGATTTCCTCCCTCTCAATCAAGTAGGAGTCGAGATGTGATTCAAGTTTCGAGGACGAAACTTATTTTAAGGGGGGTAGAATGTAATGTACCGAATTTTCGGCACATAAATAAATGTAAATAAAGGTGGTATGAAATACTAGTGTTATGAAAGTTGGGGAAGTAAGGAACATTTGGACGCGAGTTGGGCCCAATTCGGGTTAAAATGGAGAGATCTAAAAATTTATTGGAGAAACGGGGGGCCCAGATTTTTAGTGGAAAATTCACAGTGTCGGAAAATTCTGAGAAAATTACGGGTGCCCCGTAAATATGTTTTAAGACCACAGAAAAAGTTTCGCGTTGATCGGATGCCTGATAGTGAGAACGGGCTCCGCCAACAGTGTCGAAAAATTCTGAGAAAATTTGGGGAGCTTCGTAATTATGTTTTAACGCCACAGTAAAAATTTCGGGTTGATAGGATATCCGGATTGCAAGAACGGGGTCCGCCAGCGATTCTGGATACAGCGGGACTTTTGGTGGCCCAGAAATGGCCAAAAGTGGAAATTTAAATTTTTCTCTGGTAAATTAAGCTGAAAGGAAGCCGCCTGTCAAATTTGGACGGAAACGGACGAAAAATGGACAGAAAACGGAACAAAAATGGATCTCGAGGCGATGGCGACGCGCGGATCGAGGCGAGGGAGGCGTGCTTGTAGAGTCCTGGCGTTCCCTTGCCCTTGTGTACCTCCCTTTTATTTTGACGGGACTGATAGGTAAACTTTCCACCGTTTTCTGCAATGGACTGACCGGGGCCGCCAGTATTTTTCTGCGATTGAGCTCGAAGAACGGAGGGCGGCAAAGCGAACGGATTCGGATTCCGATTTACGGATCTCCCGAAATGGGGGTCAAAGCGTTTGCCTTTGAGTGGCGCATCGGAATCCGTGTTAAGTGGCCGGCACGTTCTTCGAGGTGATCGGATGGGGAACCTGCTGTGATCGGAATTCTCATCTGTTTATGGCACTGGGTTATTTTATTTATGTGGGGATACTTCGACCTTCCGGTTTTCCATCTTGGGTCCTAACCGAATGTTTTCAGTTGATTAAGGAGGGGTTGAAATTCGAGAAATTCTGGGCTGGTCGTCGGGACTTGCGGATAATTTTTGGTGCTAGAGCTCGCAAAACGGTGAACGGAGACGCGATCGGATTCGAATTCCGACTCCCGGATCTCCCAGAATAAATTTTTGAAGTTTGGGCCCCTTTCTGTGTGCTCCGGGATCCATGCGAGCGATTGACACGCTTTTCGGGACAATCTTAGCCGTCGTTTTTTTTATTTCGGTTAATTTAGGGTTTCTCTCTTGACGGCTAGGGTTTAAGGCGGCCCCCTTAAGAAAGGGAAGGGGAAAATAAAACCCCAATCGATATTTCCTCTCTTTTCAACCGAGGGTGTGAGGAACCGAGACGGAGACGAGGAGAAGGAAGGACGATCGCACGCCCTGCGGAACCCGGCGAACGAGAGCGGGACGATCCTCTTCCTTCCTCCCTCACCGGCGAAAACAAGTTCTTTTCGGGCTCAAGGTGGGAGCATTTTAACTGAAGTTTCCACACACTTTCTTCACGTTTCAGGTGGGTACACCCTTAGAATCCCTTTATGCGTGATGTCGTTATGATCAGGTTTTTTATGTGGTGGGTTTCGTCATAGTGTTTAGCGTCGGTCTCCGACGGTCGTTCTCCTTTTGATAATTATATGTTGGCGGGCTACCTTCGAGTGCACGTATTATTGCCTTTACTTTGATTATACATGATAGCGGGTTACTTTCGATCGCATATGCTACGGTTTTACTTTTGAGTATACATGTTGCCGTTTTACTCTTGTTACATATATTATGATGCTGACATGATGGTGTTTATGGTTACTTGGCTCAAGGCTGCAACACGCGCACCTGCGGTTTGGCCACCGCAAAGGGTGCGCTTTTCCGGAAAAGTGGTCTATGACCCGTGTATACCCACGAGGTGACGTAGTGGGGCCCCTTATTAGTTGTGGGGTTTGAGGCGCCGAGGTGCGAGCGGTGCGACCCGTCAGTTTAGTTGTCCGACGTGGTCGGGTTTCTGCAGGTACGGTATGGGCCGTCGGTTTAGTTGTCCGACGTGTCCGCGTATTACAGGATACAGGTGTACAGGTTGCCTTTCCTCCTTGAGAGGGTGGTTGCTCCGGTTGTCTTCACGGTTTGTTTTATTATATTCTCCTGCTGTACTATTTTTGCGTCACTGACTTCCCACTTCGTGATAGGGTTCAGACGGGGGGAGATGTAGGCGGTGGTGAGGACGGGACAGGAGCAGCTGGGTCGCTGGGGACCTTGGACTGTATTTCTTCTTTCATTCTTGCATTTCATTTACATTGTAGTTATGTGAGAGGTTCTCGATACCCTCGTGGGGTCGGCGTGGATGTCGGTACGAGTTGCATTTAATTATCCTCTTATGCGTTACTCTTTCTTTTATTTTTGTTGGCCATTTGAAATGAAAAAGGGCAAAAGCCAAAGAAAAGATTGCGAAAACCGTTTTTAAAATCTAAGTGTCGTGTGGGCACTGGTTTCAAAACTCTGTGGATTTATGGATTGCGAAATGGATTTCAAAACTTGGATGTCGGGTAGGCACCGTTTTCAAAACCTTGTGGTTTTATGCTGATTTTGAAACTCGCTTTCAAAACGAAAGCGCCGGGTAGGCGCTCTTTTAAAACTGTGGATTTATCCTTTCCAAATTGATCGGCCATACGTTTTTAAGTAAGTTAGAATGCTGGTGGTATATGAACAATTGTTGTGATTGAATGGATGTGTATGTTTGGAATATGTACTGAACTCCACGCCGGGCATATACAGGGGAGGCTCTGTCCGTTTACAGAGTGATCCTGTATGTGTGGCGGGTCTGGGCACGCGCCGGGGAAGAGGGGTTCTCCTTTATCAAAAAAATTTATACGTCAAATGCTTTACTTTTGTGAATCGTTTCCGCTAAAACAAACCCCCGGGGCGTGACAGTGCTGCGCAAGGCGCGCCTGGCGCTAGTGCGCGCCCGCGTGGCGCGCAGGACGCGCGCCACGTGGCGCGGGGGCGCCGCTTGGACCCGGTGCGCGCCCCCCCTTCGTGGTTAACCGCCATTTGGCGGGTTCCCATTGGGGGGACCCGTTGACCCGGTCCACGGGCCACCCCCCACTCTCCCTTCTCTTCTCTTTTTTCTTTTTCTTTTCTTCTTCTTCTTCTTCCTCCCCGCAGACCCTTCCTCTTCTCCTTCCATTTTTGTCCAGCCGAGCTTCGAGTGAGGGAGAGAGAGAGAGATAGAGAGAGAAGAAAAAAAAAAAGGGGATTTTGTGGGGCAAGCGAGCGCGCCGTGAACCTCGTGGAGCGCACGAGGCGTTCCAAAAAGCCGATGGACAGCGCGACTGTACGAGGTAACGTTATTTTCACGATATTTTTAGCATAAATTTTATGCCTTCTTTGGGTTTAGATTTGACCCCATTACCATATTGCGTGTTAGAAACCAAGTTATACTGCGCCGTTTTGCTGCGCGGACTGTCGGGGGCAGTTTTGGCGCGCCTTGTTTTGCGTGCCAGTTGTGGAAGAAATGCACCGTTTTGTGTGCGGATTCGAAAAATATGCGCAGTTTTGGACGCAAACTCAGAAAACGTGCGCCGTTTTGCGTGCAACGTTGGAAAAAAAGTGCAACATTTTGCGTGCCAAATCGAGGTATGTGCTCCGTTTCGCGTGCAACTTGTGTTATCGCACACCGTTTTACGTGCAAAGTCTAATATTTTGCATCGATTTGGGTGCAAGACAAGGAAAATGTGCACCGTTTTGCGTGCAACCCGACAGTGAGGCGTGCACCATTTTGCGTGCAGATTTGAGGTACGAGCACCGTTTTGCGTGCCGATCGTGTTGTCGCACAACGTTTTGCGTGCCGATCCTAATATTATGCATCGTTTCTCGTGCAGAGTTGGAATAGACGTGCACCGTTTTGCGTGCAGATTTGAGGTATGTGCATCGTTTTGCGTGCCGGTTGTGTTGTCGCGCATCGTTTTGCATGCACTCTCTAATATTATACATCGTTTGTCGTACATGGTTAGAAAAACGTGCACTGTTTTACGTGCAACCCTATAGTAGACCGTGCACCGTTTTGCGTGCAGATTCGAGTTACGTGCACCGTTTTGCGTGCAGACTAAAATGACGCGCACCATTTTACGTGCGAGTTTTTAGTGACGTGCATCGTTTTGCGTGCAGGCTTGGTGGACGTGCACTGTTTTGCGTGCAGACTCGTGAGAAGTGCATCGTTTTGCGTGCAAGCTCGAGGAGACAAGTGGACTCGCGTGGAGACCAATTGCAAGTGTCTACAAGCAATTGGGTACACTATAAGGTGGGGAATTCTGCCGAAATTGGGTGACCTCTCCCCTTGCTCCTTTGCTTTTCGATTCGAAGCATGATAGTAGCCTGTTAGAGGCGTTAGATAATTATGAATAAGATTGCATGTTTAGAGGAACACAGATGAAAAAGAGCAACTGTTGGTTGCCAATAACAGATGATATATGAGCATGTGTAGAGAAATTTAGAGGAAAAGTGATATTTATGATTTATCCACAATAGGGGATAAATTTGTATGTGTAGATGGACACAGATGATAAATGCAACCGTCGGTTGCCAAAAGGAGATAATTCATTTTCATGTGCAAAAAGGACTTAGAGGATAAATATTATTTTTATGATGGATATGAAAATAATTGCATGCGTAGAAATGAGTAATTACTTGATGACTGTGATCATGTTAGGGTACAACCCTAGGAATCATGTGATATAAGGGAACAGAACTTGTTGGTAGTAAGACTAGGAGAAAACCTAGTTTAGGGGTTTGACGAGTGACATCAACTTAGGAGTTATCCTAGGAAGGATGAGTGGCATGGTCTTAGGTGATAACATAAGGACACTGGATAGAGTGATCAACATAGAGTCAGAAAACTCTAGGGTGTATATGACATGGAACTTAGGTAAAGAGAACCTAAGGAGAACTAGTGTTCAACATAGAGTCAAGGAACTCTAGGATGAGTATGACATGGATCTTAGGTAAGGAAACCTAAGGTGAACTAGAGGTCAGCATAGAGTCATGGAACTCTAGGACAAGTATGACATGGGACTTAGGTAAAGGGAATCTAAGTTGAGCTAGAAGAGTTTAAACTCACAGACAGGAAATAGAGTCAAGTTGACTCTAGGATTCAGTAAGGAATCAGGAGGGTGGAAAAGGTGGATCAAGTGTGGAGATATGAAAGGGAAAACAGAAAAGTAGAGTCAATGTAATTCTAAGATAACAGTGGAACATGGAATTAGAGTCAGTGTAACTCTAAGTTAACGGTGAAGCAGGAAAACAGAGTTTAGTTAACTCTAGGATTCAGTGAGGAATCAGAAATGTGGGATGAGATCCCCAGTTTAAAGAGTTGATCAAATATAACCCTAGAAGGTCATAGGGTGTCTGGGCAAATGGATAATAACTTTAACTTCAATTTGAGTTAAAGAAATAAAATAGAAATGTTTAAGAGTCCAGGACGCTCTCTAGTTATCCTTATGGCAAGACCTAGGATATGAGGAAAAAATTGTTGCTAAAAGGCAAAGATTAAAAGCAAGCTAAAACTGGCGAAAAGCATAAAGAAAATGTAATTGGCGCCTTCGAATTTGAGACTCGTCAAGTGGAGCAGGACTCCCTGGGCAGTGACCCGTCGGACGAGGTATTTCGAATGGCTAAAAGTGAAAGCAAGGAGCTAAATGCTCAAAGAAAAGAGAAAGTTATTTGCCAGTGGCAAAAAGGGAGCTATAAGCCTGAATAAGAAAGGAAAGCAAGTGTTCAAAGGCAAAGAGGCTAAGAACTAAAGTAGAAAGAAAAGAAAGAAAATATAAAAAGATAAAATGGGCGTACCTTCGGGGGTGAAACGTAGATCTTGTCGGAGCCATGGGCAGTGTCCCTCTCCCGGGCAGTGACCCGTATGACAAGTTCCCCGTTGGGCGGGGTAACACTTGCGGGTGTTATCGGCAACCTTAGAAATATTATCATATGGTAGCAAGACTACCGGGCTCGGGCCCGTTGGATAAGAATTTCCGAGGGTTAACTTGAACTAAAGCACAAGAATGTAAAGAATAAAGAAAAATAGAGTGGCCAAGGTGGCCGGGTTAGTTGGACCCTGTATTCAGCGGCATAGTGGCCGAGTTGGTGCTTAGCAGCCTAGTGTGGCTAGACAGAGTAGTGCTGGGTAGATGCTTATACACAGATAGTGTAGTGATATGTTATATTGCATAGCTGCATTTTGATATTGAGGATTTAGTTTCCTAGCACTATTATTATTGCTTCCATTGGACCAAGTGGTGTAGGACACTTTTTCTCGATGGTTGAACCCACTGGGAACTCAGATGAAGTTCTCACACCCCTTGGGTGACTCCCCCCACAGGTTCGGGAATGGATGCAGCGGTCGAGACGGATCAGATGCAGACAGCGAGGCACACGACAGGGGCAAGGGCCCAGCAGCATGGTGACCTAGAGGGTCTAGCTGAGGTATCCCATTTATGTATTTCTTGAGTGAACCTTGTATAGTGAGGAATTTATGTAAAGGAAATGTAATAATTTTATTTGCAAGTTCAGAAATGTAAAGTGTAGTAAGTTTAATTTATGGTTCACTCCTGTATGCTTTCATTTCCGCATTAACTATTCGTTATTGAATGAAAGTTTTAAATTTATAGTGATTTTTAGTGCTCTGATATACAGCTTCCGCATACACTGGTTGTGTTATTATGGATGTTACCGTTCCTTTCGGGTAGAAACAGGTCTTACTCGATTGGCGGGTCTGTTGGCGTGCCCGAACCGTACAAATTGGCGGACTCGGGGCGTGACATATCTTTTGTCGAATTGATCTAGTCTTTGCTTAGAGATTTCTTCTACGGTTCCTCATTGAGAATCTAAGCAAAGGATCACCATCGAAGCCTATATTCTTTATCGGCTATTTGCGTCGTGGATTCGACGTGGCATCATGGATTCGATGTGTTGAAGGCGTTTCGTTGATTCGAAACGTGTGCTCGTGGATTCGAGTGGCGTTCGTGGATTCGAACATGTGCAGTGGACGTGCAATCGGTGAGCGCAAGGTCCGAAGAAGTTGAAGGAGGGGTTGAGTCCGTGGAGTCGGTAATCACCTTGTTATTCTTCTATTCTTAGTGGATTGTTATTGCGTGTTGGTCCCGTGGTTTTTCTCCTGGATTGGAGTTTTCACGTATATCTCGGTGTGCTATTTTTTATTTCCGCATTGGTTTTTATTTTGCACTGAGATTTGTTTTTAAGTATTACACCTATTCACCCCCCCTCTAGTTGTTTGATAGTACCTATTTAGATCCGTGTGGATCCTTAGTATATAAAAACCTACATAGTTCTTTCATTTTTCTCTACACTTTGAACTCTTTAACTCTCCTTATTACGTTTTGTATTTTTGGCTTGATTTTGTGACAAAAAGGGGGAGAGAGAAACGAACAATGAATGATGAACAATGATATGTGAACTCTGAACTTTGAACTATGAAGGTAAGTATCACAACTTGTGTTTTTCTATTATGATTGCATGCATGCCTCGACTAACTATTTGATAACTATTTGGGCATGTAATATAACTAACTAGTTGATGTTGACTAACAATTTTGTGACATTTGGATTTTGAATGCATAGAAGATATGTTGGTTTTTAACTATGATCCAATTACATATCTGAATGTATAAATGTCATGGTAAGTATAAATGAATATAAACTTCATCTCTGTGTGTGATTTTTGAATGACATAAAATTTTTGAAGTATCTAACGATTTCTTTTGTCAAGAATGATTTCTTTTGCAGAGAGTACAGATGTCTAAGTCTAGAGTCTGTTTTAGGAGTTTAACTCATGTATCTATTTTATTTTGGATCTCCATTGTAAATTTTTGTTGTATGGTGATAGCAACAAAAATATCTTTTTGAATTTTCTTGAGTGGATTTGTGTTTTGTCACGAAACCGCCAAAGGGGGAGATTGTTACGGAATCTGAGTTGGCGTATTTCATGAATTCAGTTAAGTCTTGAAGATTGAAGATAAAGAAGGTTGGATCATATAACTCAATCTCAAGAAAGAAGAATTCAAAAGGATCAGGTATGTTTAACTAATTATTTTTGGTGATCCGAATACTTCTTATAGTGTAGAAACACTTGGATGAATTTTTAATTGCATAAAAATCAAAAACTGGACATGGGACATGTTCAGGATCCGGATCAGACAATCCGATCCGGATCCCGAAGGGTATTAGTTCATACGCAAATTCAATCCGGATCCAAGCCCCTTCTGATCCGGATCCCGAACATGGGTTTTTGCTGAATTGTATGAACGATCCGGATCAGGCACTTCGATCCGGATCCCGAACCTTTGTTTTTCAGGAAACTGTCTGTCTCGTTACTGCAATCCGGATCGCCGAAATCCGATCCGGATCGTCGTCCTGAAAAATCCCAGAAAAGGTTAGTTTTTGATTCTTATCTTCTTCCAACGGTTTCTAACCTATATATAGACCCTTTAATTCATCTTTTAGGGTACGACGCAAAAAGTGAAAAATACGACCGAAATAGAAAAATCCACATATAGAGAAGAAAGGAAATACTAGATTTAATTCTATGTTTCTTCATCTATATTATTAATTTGATTCTAGGTTTTCCAAACTCAGATTTTGATTAGAATCAAATTAATGAATACTTAGATGGTATTTCCGATCTATTTCTAATCTAAGTATTCGGCGGATCATCACCACCCAAAAACAACGATTTCCCCAAAATCGGCGCGTGGACTCGCGTGGCCTTGTGGATTCAAGGTGCAACCGCTCTCGTGGATTCGGAGCGAGGTACGTTCGTGGACTCGAAGCGTGCTACTGGGTGAAGACCGTGGATTCGGTCGGACGTCGTGGAGTCGACGTTGGACGCCGTGGATTCGGCGTTGGACGCAGATCGTGGATTCGAGAAGCGTTGCGGAGCGAGCGGAGAAGATCAACTAGGAGCGTATGGAAAAAGGTTGAGTCGTCTGTGAGTACGGTATATCACCTTTGTACGTGTTATAATTCTAGTGGATTTCACCGTGTTATCGGTCCCGTGGTTTTTTACTCCGGTTTGGAGTTTTCCATGTAAAAATCTCTGCGTGTTATTTATTTTTCCGCATTGGGTTTTATATCGCAAAGATTTTTGAGTGTTTATTGTTTACACCTATTCACCCCCCTCTATGTGTTTTTTTCCCCTATTTAGATCCAATTATATATAACCCAACAAATTCCACGAGGGGTAGGCAGCGCGACCACCCGTCCCCCCGGCCTAGCACACAAGCTCAAAGCATATCTTCGAGAATTTGTATCACCCGTTCTGATTGGCCGTCCGTCTGCGGGTGAAAAGCCGTGCTAAACTGCAGCTTGATCCCTAATGCCTGCTGCAGACTCCGCCAGAAGTTTGACACGAAACGTGTGTCCCTGTCTCCGCCAGAAGTTTGACACGAAACGTGTGTCCCTGCCCGAGGTTATGGATGACGGTACTCCATGCAACCTCACCACCTCGTCGATATAGGCCTGCGCCAGCCGATCTCTACTCCACGTCGTGTGGATCGGTATAAAGTGGGCCGATTTCGTCAGACGGTCCACAATGACCCATATCGCGTCGTGTCCTTATTGCGATCGCGGAAAACCAGTCACAAAATCCATGGTGATCCGCTCCCATTTCCACTCTGGTATGGGCAGCGGTTGTAGTTTTCCTGCCGGTCGCTGGTGTGAGGTCCCGGAATCCCCCGCGTAGGGTTTGCTGGTTGTTGGGCAGCATTTGGTGGCCGTTGGGAGTGTTTGTGCGCATGTCGGGCCCGAGAAATGGATTTGTGGTGCAATTCGGGTTTTAGTTTGCATCACTGGAGGCCTGTGTGATGTGTCGGTGGTGTTTGTGCGCAATTTGGACACAATTGTTGGACCTTGGGCTTAAAAGGAGATCCCGTGGGAATTGGAGGACCCGTCGAGTGTTTAGAAGTGGTTTCGCGCGACGCGGATGTCAAATTTGGACTCCGGGCGAAGTTTCGATAAAAGATTACATCTCCGGTTGCCTCCGGGAATTTTTTAGAGTTGGAATTTGGCAAATCGGACTTCAGAATTGGACCCGGCGCGAAAATCGGATCAAGTGGGCTATCCGGGGACATTCGGCAAATTTTCGGATGAGAATTTGGAGAAATGGACATCGTTTTTGGATTCAACGCGCGAAATCGTTGAGAATGGACTATTTACTTGTTTGTTTTGGAGCCCGGTTGACGCGCGCATTTTTCGAGGCATCGCGGCACGGTTCCCGAGGTTGGCGGCACGGAAATCGAGGCTTGGCGCGCGGTTCGGGGAGTGTACGGGCGCGGCAGGGGCGCACTGTCGCGCTTCGGCGAGGGATGCGCGGGGGCCGCCACGTGGCCGGCCCCCGTTGGCGCCCGCTCGGGCGCGGGGGCGCGCGCTGTGTCCCGCGCCCGTGTGGCGCGGTGTAACGCGCGCCCGTGTGGCGCGCGGTTTGGCGCGCCCGCGTGGCACGCGGTGACGCGGCCGCGTGGCGGGCGGGGGCGCGCGCTGTGCCTGGTGCGCGCGCCCCTGCGTGTGGACCGGCGGTTGTGGCCTCCTGATTGGCGGTGTACCGTGAACCGGGTCCACACCCAATCCCCTCCTCCTTTTCTTCTTCTTTTTCTTCTTCTTCCTCCCCCGAGCGCCATTTTCTTCTCTTCTCTTCCTTTCTTCTCCAACCGAGCGTGAGAGAGTGAGAGGGAGGGAGTTGTGTGGGGTGCGGCGGCGCGCCGTGTACCTCGCGGAGCGCGCGAGGTGTTCCAAACGGGTCGGTTGGGCGGCGCAACGCGTCGAGGTAGGTCCCGCACTTGTTTTTACGGTGTTTTTGGCACAGTTTTAGAGCGTTCTTTTGGACAGTGATTTGACCCTCTTGCTCTTATCTGTGTTAGGGACCGTGTTTTACTACACCGTTTTGCGTGCGGTCCTCGACGGCGTGCACCGTTTTGCGTGCGGACTCTGTTTTGCGCCGGATTTCGGCACCGTGCACCGTTTTGCGTGCGAACTCCGGCACCGTGCACCGTTTTGCGTGCGGACTCTGTTTTTCGTGCGGACTTCGGCACCGTGCACCGTTTTGCGTGCGGGCTCCGGCACCGTGTGTTGGTTTTTAAGGATCTACAAGGATCTAAATAGGTACTATCAAACAACTAGAGGGGTGGGGGGGTGAATAGGTGTAATACTTATAAAACTCAATCTCAGTGCAAAATAAAAACCAATGCGGAAAATAAAAATAGCACACCGAGATATACGTGGAAACTCCAATCCAGGAGAAAAACCACGGGACCAACACGCAATAACAATCCACTAAGAAAAGAAGAATAATAAGGTGATTACCGACTCCACGGACTCAAACCCCTCCTTCAACTTCTTCGGACCTTGCGCTCACCGATTGCACGTCCACTGCACACGTTCGAATCCACGAACGCCACTCGAATCCACGAGCACACGTTTCGAATCCACGAAATGCCTTTAGCACACCGAATCCACGATGCCACGTCGAATCCACGACGCAAACTCAGCCGGTAAGAATATTGGCTTCGATGGTGATCCTTTGCTTAGATTCTCATTAAGGAACCGTAGAAGAAATCTCTAAGCAAAGATTAGATCAATTCGACAAAAGATATGTTCTTGAAAGAACCGTCGAATTGACCTAAAAGAGGCTATAAAGAAGAACGATAAAAACCTAGCCTCTAGGGTTGCTCTCAAGTGTTTAATTAATTAATCGGTAGTTTTTGAGAAACCCTAAATGTCTATTTATAGTTTAGAAACCTTTGGAAAGAGTTAAGCATCAAAAACTGGCTTAACAGAAATTTTCCCGCACGACGATCCGGATCGGATTTACGGCGATCCTGATCGTCGTCTTTTTCAGCAATTCCTGAAAAAACAAGGTTCGGGATCCGGATCGGTTCAGGATCAGAAATTCTGAAACATCCAATTTGTCCAGTTTTTGATTTTTAAGCAATGAAAACTTATCCAAGTGTTTCTAAACTACACAAATGTATTCGGATCACGAAAATTATTTAGTTAAACGTACCTGATCAATCCGAATCCATTTTCTTTAAGATTGATGTATATGATCCACAATTCTTCAACTTCAATCTTCAAGACTCAAAACACTGAGTGTCAACTTGAGATCTTGTTGAATCTTCTCTGAGTCTTCAATTGCTGATTGACAATTTGATCACTTCAAGACTCCGACTCAACTCAACAACTCAACTACTCAACTCACGAAATATGCCAACACAAAAAGCCGTAACAATCTCCCCCTTTGACAATTTCGTGACAAAAACCGAAAATACATAAAACGCTCAAGACACTCATCTTAAACCAAAAAATCGAAACTCAATGTCATCACCAAAACATTGATTTTCTTTGCGTGAAAGATCCAATAAACAAAAATTACATTTGAACCAGTCTTAGAACAAACTCTATGACTTAGGACTTGGAGTCTTAAAGTGATGTATATCCTGCAAAACAAAAACTCCAAACAAAATCAAACGTTTAGTCGTTAGAAATGGAATCCTACATTTGATTCGTCCTTTTGGTTCTTTTTGTTTTTCGGCTCCTTTTTCATCATCTCTTTTCTTTATCTCCCCCTTTCTTGAGAATCTCTGTTCTCCCCCTATCTCTGTTCTCCCCCTATTTCTGTTCTCCCCCTTTTTGTCACAAATTGTCAAACAGTGAATATAGGCAAAAAGAAATCACTAACAACATTAGTTCATAGAGAAAGAGAGATAAAAGCTCAGTTCCGGTATATAACAAAAACACAAATTGCGTACCGGTACTCGAAAGCAAAAATCAAATAATTTCTTGAAAACAAATCCAGATTTTGAAATATTTGAATTACCGATTTGTATTCCATCAAGAAAACAATTTAAGTACTTGAAAATAATATGAGATCACATAGATGTCATTCAATCCAATTAATTTTAAAAATTAAAAAGTTTTACTCCAAAATCATAAAAAATAAAGGTAAAACATTATAAACCGTTTTTCATGTTATATTCATCAAACACAAGTCATCAAAAATAATCTTGAGATCCAAACTCTATCAAGATGTAACGGATTTACAAAGATGACTTACGGAGATTTCCAAATGACATCAATTTTGAATTTTACCCTTTCAAATTTGAGATAAGCACTAAAATACCTAAGGGTGGCTCCTTGAGCATCTTTCAACTATCCCACCTTATACCAACCATGAGATTGTTCAAAATAAGAACTTTTGAATTTAAATCTCCGAAAGCTTCAACTAAACAAAATTTCATAAATATTTTTCAAGCATCCATAACATGTGGTAGCTTCACACACAAACCGGACGACCGGGGTGGCAGCTCTTTCCAACATGTGGTGGTAGTTTTCACACTCCTTTCGGATGTAACTCTTTCCACATCTTTTGCAATTCATTTATTTACCCTTGTAAGAATGCAATCTCTTACGTGAAAGAATCAAATTCTAAATTTTAGTCTATCGGTTGTCTCACGTTTATCACAATGAATTCACACAACCGAGATAGATTAAGCATCTAAAGATCACACATGATTTCTAAAATTTGATGCTTATAATATCAAAAACTCCTATAATGAAGTATCTTCAAGATTATGATTATGGAGTAAAGTTGATAATCCATATAAAATTAATTTGGAGTGAATAACCGTGAAGCCCTTTTTTATTCAATGCACTTGTTCATTAAAAACCTTTTGTTAAAAAAAAAACAAAACATAAAAACAAAGAGCATTGAAAACATGTAATGCAGAGATTCAGAAAAATATGAAAGGAAAACCAATCAAAGAATTACATACAGTCATAAGCTATTTAGAACTTAAGACAAGGAAAGATATCACCTTTCCGAATCCAAAATCGCTGGATTTTTGGTTGTCTTGATTCGTTGTGGCCAGGGGTTGTCCGCTTTGACTGTTGATCCACCTTCAGTCTTTGCCTCGCAATGATCCACTTGTATGATTGATGTTGTGGCTCGGACCTTTGGTGGGTTGAGTGAACTCCTTTGACTTGATGTATCTTTTGAGTCCGTTGAGTCCGTTCCATAGATGAAGTTGGCGAAGGATTTTTCTTTCCCTTTTTTGGGCAATCCTTCACCAAATGTCCTTCAAGTCCACAAAGGTGACACGTTCTTCCTTTCAATTTGATTGTGGAACTTGAAGCATGCACAGTTTGATCCTTTTTAGAACCCAAACCAACCTTGCTTGTTTGACCTAATCCGCACATACAATCTAGTTTCTTGGAAACGGTTGAAAGCCTTTGTATGTCGGATTTGAGTTCATGAACTTGCTTGGTCAATGCTTGGTTGGTGACATGAATCTCCTCAAACTGTTTTTCTAGAAAACCAATCTTGTCCATATATGATTTAGCGTTTGTCTCCGATTGGTTTAGCTTTTCTTGGAGGATTTTATTGTTATCCAATAAACGTCCTTGTTCCTCCTCGAGATCATGAAGTTTTATCTTTAAAGCTTGATTCTCGTCTTGAACTTCAAGTCGTTGCTTCCTCAACTTCTTGATATGCTTGGCCATCTTCTTACATTCCGCAAGAAGTTGTTGGTATGCCTCAACGAGTTCTTCCTCGTCCGACTCCCCCTCACTTGATGACTCTCCGCCGGATGTTGATGTTTCATACGAAATCGAAGGAGTAGAGTCAGTAACTAAAGATGATAAGCGAAAATTAGAAGAGGGAATTTGAGAGGGATGAAAGGCAACAACTTTTTCCTCTTTACTTGAGGTCGATTCATTAGAAGTAGAATCGTCCCAAGTTTTCGCTTGCAAAGCCTTCTTTTTATATGATTTCGGAGAAGGACAATCCGTTGAAATATGGCCGTAGCCTTTGCATCTATAGCATTGGATTTCCCCTTCGAAATCATCTTTTTCCTTTTCTTTAGAGGGTTTTGCAAAGCTTTTGAGATTAGAGGATTTAGAACCCGATGATCCTTTAGATGGTTTCGAGGATGAAGATCCATCGGTTTGATTCTTCCAAAACTTCCGACGAAATTTCTTTACGATCCGCGCCAATTGTTCTTCAAAATCGGCAAAAGAGATTTCATCGTCGGAACTCGATTCGCCATCTTCTTCCTTTGTTGATTTGAATGCAATACCTGTAAGCTTAGAAGAAGACTTGGAAGAAACTTGATTAGTAGGAAAAGTCATTTCATAAGTTTGCAAAGCACCTACTAATTCCTCTACTCTCATCTCATCTGGATGACTGACGGTTTCAATGGCGGTAACCTTTGCCCTAAACCGTTCCGGAAGAGTCCGAAGTATCTTTCTTACAACTTTCGACTCCGGGATCTTTTCTCCTAAATTAGCACAAGTATTGATTACATCTTGAAGTCTAGTGTAATAATCTGTAAACAATTCATGCTCTTCCATATGAATAGAGTCAAATTGACTTGTAAGCATATGGAGCTTTTGAATTTTTACAAGATTAGTACCCTCATGTGTAATTTTGAGAATATCCCAAATTTCCTTTGCGGTTTCACACGCGGAAATTCGTGTAAATTCAGTCGAGGAAAGAGAATTATATAAAGCGTTCATACCTTTCCCATTGTAAGAAGATCTTTCAATTTCCTCTTTGGACCATCTAGAGCGAGGTTTTGGGGTAGTAGAATTTCCTACTTCCTCAACAGGATGCACCCAACTGTATTCCACGGTTTGCCATACCCGCTCATCAATTGAGATGAGAAAAGCTTCATCCGCAGTTTCCAATAAGCATAATTGGTCCCATCAAAAAGAGGAGGTCTAAAAATATTACCACTTTCACCCGACATGATAGATAAACCTAAAACCTGCTCTGATACCAATTGTTGGTTTTTAAGGATCCACAAAGATCTAAATAGGTACTATCAAACAACTAGAGGGGGGGTGAATAGGTGTAATACTTATAAAACTCAATCTCAGTGCAAAATAAAAACCAATGCGGAAAATAAAAATAGCACACCGAGATATACGTGGAAACTCCAATCCAGGAGAAAAACCACGGGACCAACACGCAATAACAATCCACTAAGAAAAGAAGAATAATAAGGAGATTACCGACTCCACGGACTCAAACCCCTCCTTCAACTTCTTCGGACCTTGCGCTCACCGATTGCACGTCCACTGCACACGTTCGAATCCACGAACGCCACTCGAATCCACGAGCACACGTTTCGAATCCACGAAACGCCTTTAGCACACCGAATCCACGATGCCACATCGAATCCACGACGCAAACTCAGCCGGTAAGAATATTGGCTTCGATGGTGATCCTTTGCTTAGATTCTCATTAAGGAACCGTAGAAGAAATCTCTAAGCAAAGATTAGATCAATTCGACAAAAGATATGTTCTTGAAAGAACCGTCGAATTGACCTAAAAGAGGCTATAAAGAATAACGATAAAAACCTAGCCTCTAGGGTTGCTCTCAAGTGTTTAATTAATTAATCGGTAGTTTTTGAGAAACCCTAAATGTCTATTTATAGTTTAGAAACCTTTGGAAAGAGATAAGCATCAAAAACTGGCTTAACAGAAATTTTCCCGCACGACGATCCGGATCGGATTTACGGCGATCCTGATCGTCATCTTTTTCAGCAATTCCTGAAAAAACAAGGTTCGGGATCCGGATCGGAATTCTGATCCGGATCGGAATTCTGATCCGGATCGGTTCAGGATCAGAAATTCTGAAACATCCAATTTGTCCAGTTTTTGATTTTTAAGCAATGAAAACTTATCCAAGTGTTTCTAAACTACACAAATGTATTCGGATCACGAAAATTATTTAGTTAAACGTACCTGATCAATCCGAATCCATTTTCTTTAAGATTGATGTATATGATCCACAATTCTTCAACTTCAATCTTCAAGACTTAAAACACTGAGTGTCAACTTGAGATCTTGTTGAATCTTCTCTGAGTCTTCAATTGCTGATTGACAATTTGATCACTTCAAGACTCCGACTCAACTCAACAACTCAACTACTCAACTCACGAAATATGCGGTAGTTTTTGAGAAACCCTAAATGTCTATTTATAGTTTAGAAACCTTTGGAAAGAAATAAGCATCAAAAACTGGCTTAATAGAAATTTTCCCGCACGACGATCCGGATCGGATTTACGGCGATCCAGATCGTCGTCTTTTTCAGCAATTCCTGAAAAAACAAGGTTCGGGATCCGGATCGGAATTCTGATCCGGATCGGTTCAGGATCAGAAATTCTGAAACATCCAATTTGTCCAGTTTTTTATTTTTAAGCAATGAAAACTTATCCAAGTGTTTCTAAACTACACAAATGTATTCGGATCACGAAAATTATTTAGTTAAACGTACCTGATCAATCCGAATCCATTTTCTTTAAGATTGATGTATATGATCCACAATTCTTCAACTTCAATCTTCAAGACTCAAAACACTGAGTGTCAACTTGAGATCTTGTTGAATCTTCTCAGAGTCTTCAATTGCTGATTGACAATTTGATCACTTCAAGACTCCGACTCAACTCAACAACTCAACTACTCAACTCACGAAATATGCCAACACAAAAAGCCGTAACACCGTGCACCGTTTTGCGTGCAGACTACGGCACCGTGCACCGTTTTGCGTGCGGACTCCGTTTTGCGCGCGAATTTCGGCACCGTGCACTGTTTTGCATGCGGACTCCGTTTTGCGCGCGGACTCCGGCACCGTGCACCGTTTTGTGTGCGGACTCCAGCACCGTGCACCGTTTTGCGTGCTGACTCCGTTTTTCTTGCGGATTCCGGCATAGTGCTTCGTTTTGAGTGCGGATCGCGTGGAGGCCAATTGCAAGTGTCTACGAGCAATTGGTGGCTTACCGAGGTGGGTTGGTTTTATCTCCAAGTCTGCGGACTTCTCTCTAATTCTATTATGATAGGATTTTGCATGCTAGTTTAAGTGTTTCATTAGAACTTTGACTAGCACCCCCGTCATATGTTGCATGTGTAACCAGACCAATAGAGAACCTTAATCTGGGCTTGGTTCTTTTATGCTTTAGACATCCCACACAGTGCATTTCTTTCTGGACTTAGAGTTCCTCGCCCGGGTATTGGGCCGAGTGGTCAGGACATTGTGGGACGTATGTTGCACTCGGGCCTGGGGGCCGAGTGGAGTCTGGTAGTTAGAGCCAGTTGTTTAGTTCTGGCGGGAGCCGTTTGGGTAGACGGAGGTCCCGAGACGTTGTGTTCTGGAGTTGATTGTCACTACAGTGGTAGTGGCAGTGGTGTACTAGTGACAGCAGGACCTGGAACCCAGAACCTTTTTGGACACACACATGATTTTAGTCAGCCATTGTTTTCTTCCAAGCCTCGCAGGGTCGCCTGAGTCTGTTCTTGTTTGATAGGACGAGGGCATTAGCTCTTCGAGGTTTGAACATAAAACTTGTTTTCAAATGGTTTTCTGTAATAAATGTCACTGTTTCTTATAAACTTATCCACCCGAGATGATTCGAGTGGTCTGGGTTCTAAGGGCTGATTTCTTTCTTGGGCCGAAAACAACGGGAGGCTACGCCTATAGCCTGTACTTGTTTGATTGGGGCCGTAGGTATTAGTTTCCCGGGGTTTTCGGACCCTTTGCGGTTCAGGCTGTGGAGCATCTCTAGCCCGTGAGTTTGTGTGTTGAGATAGTTTTCCACTTTAACCGAGAGGGGCCGAATCCCTGAACGGTAAAGGATTGAGAAACTTCGATAGGCTGAGCCTAGAGTCTGTTCTTGTTTGATTGGGGTTCTAGGCACCGGTCTAACGGGATTCTCGGACCTTTGCCGTGTCAGTCGGTTCTTCTCGCCTATGAGTGGGGTGTCGTTGTGGGAGCCGCTTGGAGTGACGGCGGTCCCAGTTGGGTAGTACTTTCTTTTAGTGGGTTAGTGTTGTGAGATCGAGTCGTGGAGTCTTTCTACGACTGAGTTATGCTAGTTGAGCATTGAGTACCGATCTGTTTGATCGAGGATTATAGCCTGCTGAGCCTGGCATTCTATGCCAGTTATGAGATACTTGAGATACTTGAGTTCGGTGGGGTCGCTCCCCTCGAGCTACGCCCCGGGTGCGATGATGATACCGAGCCTGACGAGGCTGCGATGATGCGACTAGTTGATACACTAGAGTTCGCTTGAGATTGAGTTAGTCCATGTGGGACCCCCTACGTAAGACCAAGTCCTGTTTGGGCATAGTGGCAGTAGGTTTGGCGCAGGCTTGACTGGACCCGATGTGGCAGTCACTGAGATTTGGGTTTTGAGAGCACCTTGTGTGCAAGTGGTGTATTGCTTGCTCTTAGATGAGTATTCCTTTGAGCAGGGTACTTGAGGCATCTAGTAGTGAGTGGTTGCATACCATCATCTGTGTTTTTCCCCCTTGAGCATAGTAGATAGAGGCATGATAGCTGTAGATACTTATCCAGCTTTGTTTTCCTATCCCAGTCTTTTTCTGTTATCTTATGCCTCTAGTAGACTTAGTGGGCAGACCGTGGGTCTTGGAGACGGTACCCACTGAGAACTACTGTAGGATGTAGTTCTCACACCCTCTGTCGGTGACAGGTTGCTGAGGCTTTCCTTCCGTTCCTGCTCGAGCTGGCTTGACGGACCGAGGACAGGGAGTCGCGTGATAGTTCCCTACCAGCATAGTTCCTTAGAGTGTGGTAGATGTACCCTTTTTATATATTGAGAGTTTCTTGTTGAGAGACCTTTGTTGTGAGGTATAGAGTTGTATTTTATTTTGCAGTTTGAGAGACTGATGTAGTGAGGATATGGTTGTATTAAGAGCTTGTACACTGATGCATTATTGGAGATATCTCCCTTTTGGGTTTTGTATCAGAGGATTTTTCATACGATCGTGTTTGGGAGATGGATATTGTATTATTTTCAGTTGTACAGCGATTGGATTTCAGTTTTCCTGCAGCTTTTACTTTCAGCTCTGATATATGTGTACTATAGTTGATTCTTCTTACTGGTTAGTCGCTTCGTCTATACGGGGTTTCCGTATGGGCGGCGGATCTGTTAGCGAGCCCGGGTCGCAGTTTCGACGCCGGGGCGTGACAGCTGGTGTTCCGCCTTCACCTGTTGACACGGCGGCGGATCTGTTAGTGAGCCCGGGTCGCAGTTTCGACGCCGAGGCGTGACAGCTGGTGTTCCGCCTTCACCTGTTGACACACCAGGCATCGTGCCACGAACTACGCCACATCGTTCTTTAATTTAGGCCACCAAAAGGTCTGCCTCAGGTCCTTGTACATCTTTGTACCTCCGGGATGCGCAGTGTAAGGGGCGTTATGTGCTTCTGCCAGAATTTCCTTCCTTAATTCCGGCACCTCAGGCACACAAACCCGTCCCCGGAATCTCAACACGTCATCAGCGCCGATCACAAAATCCCCACCTGGTTCCGAGGATGACCTGTCCCGTACTTGCTGTAGTTGTGGGTCCGTCGTTTGTCCTTCTGCGATTCTCTCTATCAGCGTAGGCTTTATTACCAAGGAAAGAAATTTTGCAACTGCTCCTACTGGCACTACCTCCAGTCTTAGTTGCGAGAATTGTGCGACTAGCCGATCTTGTAGGGTAAGGGCGCTCAGTGTCATTTCCCCCGCCTGTCCCTTCCGGCTCAAGGCATCGGCTACCACGTTTGCCTTTCCGGGATGGTAATGGATGGACAAGTCGTAGCCCTTCAGTAATTCCAACCACCGCTGTTGCCGTAAGTTCAACTCCTTTTGCGTAAACAAGTATTTGAGGCTCTGGTGGTCGGAGTACACATTACAGTGTGCCCCGTCGAGGTAGTGCCTCCAAAGCTTTAACGCAAACACGGCTGCCGCGAGCTCCAAGTCGTGTGTAGGATGGTTCCGCTCATAATCCTTGAGCTGTCCCCGTCGTTGGTCGAGCCTAGACGGTCACAGATTCTATCTTCCTCGGATCCACCGCAATTCCCGTGGCCGAGACAATATGTCCCAGAAAATTGACCTCACGGAGCCAAAACTCACACTTTTTGAGTTTGGCATACACTTTCTGGTACCGGAGGGTCTGGAGGATCACTCGCCAGTGTTCCTCGTGCTCTTTGTCTGTGCGAGCGTAGATCGGGATGTCATCTATAAAGACCACTACAAACTGGTCTAAGAAAGGTTCCATGATCCTGTTCATCACCTTCATGAACACTGCTGGAGCGACAATGAGTCCAAACGGTATAACCGTAAACTCGTAATGACCATACCGAGTTCGAAGGACTGTTTCGGTATGTCATCACTCCGGACTCTAACCTGGCGATAGCCGGACAACAGATCAATCTTTGAAGACGCCGTCGCTCCTGGTAGTTGGTCGAATAGGTCCTCCATCCGAGGCGAGGGTATTGTCCTTTACTATGACCTTATCCATTCCCCGATTGTCGATGTACAATCGTAGACTCCCGTCCTTCTTCCGTATGAATAGAACGGGTGTGCCCCAAGACGGAACGCTCGATCTCTCACAATCGACTAGCACCTGTTACTCGGTAAGCCCATCCTTTCTAAGTATCCCTTCGAGTTCTCTTAGCAGTGACGCCACTAAGTCCTAAATGTCGGATCGTTGGCGCTAACCATTAACCCCGAAAGCTCGAGCTTTTAGAGATATGCAACCAATACGCTAAAAGCGTACAGACACAGCGCCACGGATCTCGACCGGACTCAACCCACCTGGACGTTGGGTCTTTTGTTGGGTCTCTTGCCGTTAGGTCTGTTGTGGACCACAGCCCCACTCAACTTATTGGGCTCACCCCACTCAACTTATTGGACCTATTGTCTCGAGGCAAGAAGTTGGACCTATTTGACCCATAAATAAATGGCCAACACCAAAGACAACTAAGTCTTCGCATCCTTATTGGGCAGGAATGTACAAAGTATTTGCTTCTAAGGTTTCTCCTGGGGTCAAGACCAACATTACTCTTCGTAAGGGTCTTTCCTGCTACTACTTCCCTCGGGTAGTGCGTCCTTTATCGTGTCGTCGCATAAGACCTCTCACCCGTGCCACGGCTCCGAAGAATCGTTCCCGGGTTCGGGGCAGTTAAAGCGGAACTGTCCCAGTTTGTCATATTAGAAGCAATGGTCGTGCTTCCTAAAATGAATAATCCCCCGGGATGCCCCTCTGTAGGTGATGTATGGCCGGTCCCTGCTAGAAAATCCCCCTCCGAAGAAGGGCTGGGGTCGTTTCTTGTCCTTGTTGTACTCCGAGTCCTCTCGTCGGGCGCGCGTCACCACAAATCCGCGCTCCACTAGGGTGGCCCTATCCACCACTTTCTGAAAGGTGTGAAGTTCCACCGCTTGCACAATTTCGAAAATATTGCTCTGCAATCCGTCTATGAAGAGGCGGGCCTTGTGTGCTTCATCCCTTATAACAAAGGAAACACAATTGGTCAACCTTACCTATTCTTGTCGATACTCCATGACGTATCGATTCCCTTGTCTGTCGTGTTTCAGATTCCTTGTGGCGTCTTCGGATATTGTGGCGGTCGGCTCCCGTTGGGAAAGTCATTCCCAGGTTATGGCTGTGGTCGTTTTCGGCCCCCGGCAGGTTCATGATCCTTCTGCCGGGTGCGTGGAACGGCCAATTCCCGCCCCACCATAGTGGTCCAGTCGATCACTTCTCGGTAAGCAGGTAAACCCACCGTCGGTATTACCCGAATAATGTCGCTATGTAGACCATCCTTGTGAAGGCGAGACGTGTGGGGTTCGTCTTTCCTAAACAAGGGAAAGCGCTAAGCCATGTCGCGTAATTCGTTGTTGGAGTAGCCGCTTCTCCACTGTTGCCGGAACCGTCGTATCCTCTTCTACACCATCGATTGAAGAGCAGTTTCGGGCCATTAACCGTGCATACAAAGAAACCAAGTTAGTTCTAGACTTAATTGGTATAGCCCCTTCACCTACGAACACTGGGACTCTATCCCTTTTTTTTTTCCCCGCGCTCACTCTCGTACGCGACACACCTATACTTTGGTTATCAACTTTGTTAGTCACTTGTGTCATTACATTCTGTGGATGTTAGTCATGATCTCCTTGGTTAAAGCCGTTTTCTCAGATACCATAAAATCTGTCACGCCCCGGAGGTTCTAAAGGAGCGGAAAACGTACCCATTTTTTTTCCTTAAATAATTACATGAACCTTGCCTCTGGCGCGTATCAGACCCGCCACATATACAAATTCACTCCCCAAACGGGCGGAGCCTCCTTTGTATATGCACGGCGTCACAATCAATTCCAATGCTTTAACCATTCCAATCATGACATACAACGAGGAGAGGATATAACACATTAAACCATCACCGCTATCTTATATAGTCTATAGCATAAACCCATGGGTTTTGAAAATCGGTGCCCACACGACACCCAGTTTTCTAAATTATTTTCGTAAACTCTTTGTGCGGCCATTAACTTGAAAGGATAAATCCAAAGGTTTTAAAATCGGTGCCCACACGACACTTGCGTTGAAAACATCTTTGAAACCAGTTTGTATTTGAAAACAAGCCACAGTTACACATCCTAACATTCACAGTTAATTACATGAAAAGCCTCATCCCTACATCCATCTGCAACCACAGTAATGAATCACAAATAAACTAACCATAGTATAACTAAATAACCAAAAGTAAAGAAAGAATGTATCGTTTTACTAGCCCTTTCGGCTAATGTCCTCTAACGGATGCCTCACCGTTGTCCCGGGTTCCACCCCTACTCGAACCTGTCACAGAGTGGGTCGTCAGTGACTAATAAAGTAGAAAGCATGCAAGTAAACGCAGTAATAGAAAGAACACACCGAATCACCGGAGCATTTACTTTTCCCCTCCCCCTCATGTATCGCCAAATCCCTGTTGAATGTCCCGCTGGGCACCTACCCCAGCTTTCAGGATATTTTGGGCACCAACCCCAACTTTCAGAATATTTTGGGCACCAACCCCAACTTTCAGAATATTTTGGGCACCAACCCCAATACCGTACTCATCGCCTTGGTGCCTCCAAACCCTCGACTGCCCAAGTAGCAGCCACCTCCCCTTGAGGGGTCCCCACTAACCTCACCTTGTGGGGTACACGGGTAAATGTCTTACCATCTTTCCGAAAAAATACACCCTCTGCAGTGGCCAAACTGCCGGTGTGCGTGTAAGCAATATGAGTGTTTTAATGCCTTGCGACCTCAGCCGCTATAACCAGAGTAGTATAACGCACCTGCGACCACAGCCGCTATAACCAGAATAGTATAACGCACCTGCGACCGCAGCCGCTATAACCAGAAAAGTATACCGCACCTGCGACCGCAGGCGCTCGATTGAAATAGTAAAAGGGATTCACATGCTAGGGGGGGTTAGTCAAATTATAACCGTATCTACTTTATCTAAACGAGTATTAGGAAACGACACCTCACCGGTAATAACCAACACCTACCCACCTTGATTAAGTGAAACGCGTATTCCGGAGGCTGGACCTTGCTCTCCGTTGTCGCCCGAACCTAGAAGTAGTCCCCAAAAGAGCCATGGTCAGATCAACAATACAGTAGTGGATAAAATGAGCCCAGATGACTCAAAACACTAAGGACAACTCGACCCGGCGGTGGCACCCGTGCTCGTCGAGCGACGCGGCCGCCCCCGCGGTGTCACGGGTCGTACGGACCTCGTCCTCGCATGGTGCAAACCGTGGCCGCGCGGGCACCGGCCCCGCGCGGTAACCGCCGCGGCCGCGCGGGTACCAACCCCACGTGCCGCAACCGCCGCCGTCGCGCGGGCACCCGCCCCGCGCGGCGTATGATGCCGCTGCCACGTGGGCACCCGCGCCGCGGCCGCCGCACGGACATGGCCCCGCGCGGCGTGTGATGCCGCTGCCGCGCGGGCACCCGCCCCGTGCGGCACGCACCGCGGCCGCCGTGCGGGCATGGCCCCGCGCGGTGTGTGATGCCGCTGCCGCGCGGGCACCCGCCCCGCGCGGCACGCGCCGCGGCCGCCGCGCGGGAATGGCCCCGTGCGGCGTGTGATGCCGCTGCCGCGTGGGCACCCACCCCGCGCGGCATATGATGCCGCTGACGCGCGGGCACCCGCCCCGCGCGGCACGCGCCGCGGCCGCCGCGCGGGCATGGCCCCGCGCGGCGTGTGAGGCCGCTGCCGCGCGGGTAACCGCCGCGCGCGGCACTCGCCGCGGCCGCCGCGCGGGCATGGCCCCGCGCGGCGTGTGATGCCGCTGCCGCGCGGGCACCCGCCCCGCGCGGCACGCCCCGCGCCCGCCGCGCGGGCATGGCCTCGCGCGGCAAGCGATGCCGCCGCCGCGTGGGCACCCGCCCCGCGCGGCGTCTACCCTAGCCGCGGCCACGCGGGGAGATCGATCCCGCGCGGCTCTAGCCGCGGCCGCGTGGGCACCGTCCCCGCGCGGCGCGCATTACGGTCGCGCGGCGACGCCTTAGGGCTTCGTGGCGCGACACGTCGGGTAGCAAACGGCTACACTTAACCTCATGAAAGACCAATACCCAAAACCGAGCGAAACTATTCTAAAATAAAAGTAGTTTACCTCTAATCGTAGGAGACGGCTAACCGTACTTGCTCCGGTTAGGGTTTCATCTTTCTTTTTCTTTTTTTCTCTCTCTTTCTTTCGGGAGAAGATAAGAGAAAATATCTTTTTGTGCGATAATAACCACCTTGGGTATTTTAAAAGAATTCCCAATTAATTAATTCCTTAATTAATTAATTCCCCGATCAATTTATTCCTTAATTAATTAATCTCTTAATTAATTAATCTCTTAATTAATTAATTCCTCATTTTAGATCCTTCAGCATAATTCCTTAAAGATAATTCTATCTTTTTTTCTTTTTTCTCGGAAAGCGTGCCAAATCACTTTCTACTCCTTTCCGGGAGTTCCGTAAGTCGGAATCCAGATCCGATCGCACCGTCGTTCTCCGTTTTTCGAGCTCTATCGCAGAAAAATACCCGCACCTCCGAATTAGCAACTTAAGTAAACCCGTTACGTTATCTACATTAAACGGAACCTTTATTAGCAGGAGGTATTAAGGGTTACAAAATCCATGATATTACACAACCACCCACCTGGACACGCGCAATCCTCAACTGTAAGTCCTCCTCGCTGTCCAATTTCCCTTTTCACGCCAAATGCCCAAACAGATAAACCGCTGCGATCATTGCGAGCTATACACAGAAAATTCCCAAAAAAATACCGTCGCGATCCTCGAGACAAGCCGGTCGAAATGAGTACCTTCTGGAAATATTCTGAAAATTCCCAAAAAATTCGAGGGTGTTCCTTGCGCTGTGTAGATGAAAAAAGGCTCTTGGCACGCCTCAATCCGACGCCTGTGCGCAAAGATATCGCCGAAACACCGATGTGCTGTCGTGAAGCCAACGGCGCAGGAATCGACGAAAATGGTGGTCGGAGTAAGCCGGGGGAGTCCTCGCACCCAAACCGCGACTAAGGAGACCACAAATGAACGAGCGTTGCGCCGTGCCGTAAAAATGAGAACCTCAGGATGCGTGCCACGAAAAAATCTCGGAATCTACAGATGGAACCATCTCTAGGAGAGGAGGAACTCTTGTGAAGGTCGCACTGTGAGAAGAGGAACAGGGAAAGAGTTCTCTGAAGTTGTTCTCGGCCTTTATATAGGCTGGGAAAACAATTCACAAAATACCAAATGAGCCCCTGGATTCGGGCGCCACACGGGATTCGGGCGCCCGAATCCGCTGCGCGGCTCCAAACACGGAACGCCCGAATCAGCCACACACTGCCACGTAGCCACAAAAAAGCATACAGCCAAAGGGACCAATCGCCTTGCGCCACGAGGCCCGCGCAGCTGCCGACGCGTGGCGCGCCCCCGGTCAGCGCGCGCCAGCCGCGCCCACGTGCGCGCGCAGGCGCGCCGCCTGGCGCCCCTGCCAGGCACGGTCCCGAGGCAACCCGCAGTCGTTCCGTGAACCGGGACCACAGCACCGACCAATCCAATAATGCCACGTGTCCTGCCCACCGGTGCACGCCGGCCCGTAGACCGCGCGCCTGCCCGCGCGCCTCCGTGCTGCCCGCGCCTGCGCGCTGCCCGTGCTGCTGCCCACGACGCTGCGCCGCCTTGCTCCGCCGCTGCCCGCCGTGCTCCGCCGCTGCCCGCCGGACGCCGGAGTTACTGTTCCGGCGTGAACAGTAACCCATGGCGCAAAAAAAATAAGTAAGTAGCCAATTTCATCGTTTTCGCGCGCTGAGTCCAAATCCGCTGTACGTTTTGCCAAATTCCAACTCTAAAAATTGTCGAAGGCATCCTGAAAGGTGTTCTTTGTCCAAACTTCGCGCTGAGCCCAATTTTAATATCCGTTTCGCGCGAAACCACTTCTAAAGATCCGACGGAGTCAACCGATAACCCACGTGATCCACTTAAGCCCAAAGTCCGCCACTTGTGTCCAATTGGTGCACAAACACCTCCAACACACAGTACAGGCCCCCAGAAGTCACCAATGACTCTACCACAGCTCTGCGGAAATCCAGGTCATCACATCCTCCCCCACTAAAAGAAAGTTTCGTCCTCGAAACTAAAGTCATTCCTCAACCCGGAACCTCAACCAAGTAGAGGGGGCAAATATCCAATCATCCACCACTCAAGCTCCCAAGGATGTCTAATACCTCCTCCAGAGACGCGATGCACTCCTCGGGTCTCTAACTAGAACAAAATAGAGGCAGGCGCTCAAAAAAACCGCACCACCTCATCCAAGAACAGCTAGGCTAACCGCTCGAGTGACCAAGTAGCCTGCATCGGCAAAAGCATCCGCTCCTCCCAGGGCCTCGAAAATCCAACCGCAAGTCCATCGGCAGAAAAGCTCGATCCAAGTACCTCTGTACTCCCGAGGTATCCAATATAAGTCCCCCAACTGATCACGTAGACTCTGATCTCTAATCTTTAACCGTCGGGATGTAGAAGCAATTCCCCAACTCTCCGGAATCAACACACAGCCATATGCTGTCGAGAAAACCAGATTACAAATCCACCTTCAGGAAGACCCGGGACCCTTACAGCTGGTAAATCAAATCCTCCATGCTCGACAAGGGTGCTAGCTCCAGATGGTCACTTCATCTAATTCTCGGGGATCCACACAAAGCCGAAGTGAACCAACCTTCCACAACTCGAATAGCACCGGCGCCCCCAAAGGCGACACACTTGGTCTGACAAAATTTCCAAAACATCGAATCCTGGAGTTGTGTCCTCAACTCTCAAACTAGAGACATGCTAGACAACTCCAATAGGAGAACATCCAGGAACTCGCAACCAAAGGGGGTATCCCCGAGTCCCGGCGCCGCCGTAGGTCCCTCAACCACACCAGCCAAAAAGGCTACTCATCCACTGCGAAACATCCGCCTCACACACGAAGTCAAAACTATAGAGGCGAAGATAACCCTCAAGCAACCCAAGTACACCAACACCTCCGGGCCTGGCTCCCCAAGGAAACCGTCCTCGCGGCATAATCAACCGCCGCGAAAGAAAAACCGAACCAGCCAGCCCAACGAGTACCACAACAACATCCCGTAGCTGAGTCAAGACCATCAGGTCTACCGGCAAAATCCAGGACTCAAGCTGCACCGGGCAGGACTAACAACTCTCCTCCACGTGCCAGGCGCGATCGGGAAAATAAGCCTCCCATGCACGTGGTGACCATCCTACCCCTAACCCAAGCAATGAGGCAGAAGCACTACCCACCAAGAAGGGAATACTCCCGTATCAAAAAGATACGAACCAAAAGTCCGGAACAACTCAAACCTACCACCACACCGACTGCTATAACCTATGTGCTCAGACAGTCTCAAAAATCCACTATCCTGGAAAAAGAAATCGGGAATGCCCCATCCGACTGATCTGTCCTCCATCACCCGGCGCCAAGCGCCTCAATCAGAACTCGCCTCAGGCGGCAGATCCCAATCCAAAGGAACTACAATGCCACGCTCCATACCCGGCGCCTACTCCAATGAGGCGTCCCAAATCCATAATGGAGGGACCCAACGAGTTAAAAGGTATCCTGGCGCAGTCCACTCTCAGACACTCATATCCTATGCGCCCCGTCCCTCTACACATGGAGCATGCTGTTCAGCAACTGCGTTAACTCTTGACGCAAAAGGCTTCCAAGTACTCTCTATCCCCCACCGAACAAGACCCTGCCTCCAAGGGCTCCATACTCAATCTCACGAATCGGAATGACTCATCCGCCAAAACTGGCTCACTCGATCGACGCAATCCCACAGCTTACCCGCTGTCAACTATCCACCCTGCCTCGGTGCCCCAACACTAAACGTCGGCACGGAGGGGGCTACTCGCTACTCCGACAACTGTGCCACTGCGCTGCTCCGACAACTGTGTCACTGCGCTGCTCCGACAACTGTGTCACAGCACCGCTGATCTGCCTCCAACACTCCTATCCTTCGGGTCCGGAGCTCTCAGACTCCAATCTGGGTATCCGGCCCGAAACAACCAGCTCAGACCCAACTGTCGCACCAAGGTGCACCCGGGTCAGGGCCCAACATCGGGGAGACACCGCTCACCATGACAAAACCGCAAATCAGCACACCCCAAACACTCGACCCAATCTAGCGAAAGTCAAAGACATCCCCCTATTTTTGTAACTTTATGTTGTCTGCAGCCAACATAACTGTTCCACAAAAATAGGATATGTCGATCCCTCTTCACTCACAGGAAGAGTCAAATAAACAAATCACCGACTTTCGCAAAATGTCGCGTCTCTCACGCCCTATCCTCCTAGGGTCCGCGAAAAGCCTAGGGTTTCCGAAGTCCCAACTGACCTATCCCTAAGCTCTGATACCAACTAATCTGTCACGCCCCGGGTGTAAACCAGAATCCGGGCCCGTCTACAGATCCGCCGTGCGCACGGTATTTCCCGCGTACACGAAGCGCCAACAACCTGCTCAGATATAAGAGATCATAATAAAAGAGCAATAAAAACAGAGCTGAACTAAAAACTAATACATCTCAGCCTGAAGCTGGAAATAAAATACAATACATCTGTATAAATGATACATCAGTCTCTCCCAGCTCACCAAAATAAATACAACCTGCTGGCAAAAGCCAGTCCCAAAAGTAAAGGTACAACCGTCTGAGGAAACATGGGTACACCAACAGTCCAGCTAACCCGCTCATCCTGCCTCGAGATCTATCTACACAGCCGTCCTCTCTCCTCGACCCGCCGCTGAAAGCCCAGCAGCACCCGCAGAAGACACTGCAAAACAAGGGAGAAGAAAAGGAAGAAAGAAGAATGGGGGTGAGAACTACTAGTAAACCAGTAGCCTCCCCTAGTGGGTAAAACCTCAAACTCTGACACACCCACTAGGTCTACCAGAGGCAAAAAGGAAAGAAGTGTGGTAAGCAATAATGACTGCTGAAGAAAGGAAACTACCACTACTATGCCTCTAAAATGCAGTCCTAGACTGGAATAAGCGTATGCAACAGTAACCAACCGTCCCAGATGAACCCAATCTGTACCGCCCTCATCATCGGGCAAGTAGTCACGCCGATGTGATAGCAAAACTCCTGCTGCCGCCCTCATCATTGGGCAAATAAGCCGCGGCGATGTGATAGCAAAACTGTCAATAACTGTCTGGCCCCGGCCTCCGGAGTGGAACTCGAGGGGAGCGACCCACACGAGGAAAGTATCACCGGGCAATAACCGCGCCGGTGTGATAAGTATCAAAAGCAGGACTGGATCACAACTACAAAGCCCCAGTGGAACACACCTGTCACGCCCCGGAGGTTCTAGAAGAGCGGAAAACGTATCAATTTTTTTTTTTCTTAAATGAACCTCGCCTCCGGTGCGCACCAGACCCGCCACATATACAAATTCACTCCCCAAACGGGCGGAGCCTCCTTTGTATATGCACGGCGTTCCGAATACGACAAACACTTTAACCATGCAAATAATGAGCGACTATGAGGTGAGACTATACTTAACCATACAGTCACATTTATCATATTGAAACTACACCATAAACCCATAGGTTTGAAAATCGATGCCCACTCGACACCAAGTTTTTCCAAAACATTTTCGCAAACTCTTTGAGCGGCCATTAACTTGAAAGGATAAATCCACGGGTTTTAAAATCGGTGCCCACACGGCACCTGCTTTGAAAACACTTTTGAAACCAGGTTTGTATTTGAAAACAAGCCGCAATTACACATCCTAACATTCGCTGATAAGAGAAGATAATTCTACACGGATTCCTCATTCCAACATCCACAAGTAACCAAGCACAAGTAATCGCATCTAGACTAACCAAGCACAATAAAAGATAACCATAACTGTACAGTTTAATAGCCTCAAGGGCTAGGGTCCTCTAACCATTGCCTCACCGTCGTCCCAGTTCCCACCCCTACTCGGACCTGTCACAGTGTGGGTAGTCAGTGACTGATAAAGTAGATATAAACAGTAAATGCAATAACTGAAAAGACAAACCGATACACCGGAGCATTTACTTCCCCCTCATGTACCGCTAAATCCCTGTCACAAAACAAGCTGGGCACCAACCCCAGAATACCAAACCAAGCTGGGCTCCAACCCCAGCATACCGTACATGCTGGGCTCTAACCCCAGAATACCGTACTCATCTTCTTGGTGCCTCTAACCCCTCCACTGCCCAAGTAGCAGTCGCCTCTCCTTGAGGGGTCCCCACTAACCTCTCCTTGTGGGGCACACGGGTAATCCTTACCATCTATCCGGAAAAATACACCCTGTGCAGTGGCCAAACTGTCGGTGTGCGTGTAAGCAATATGAGTGTAAGAATAGCGTTGCGACCTCAGCCGCTTTAGTAAGAATAGTACAACGATCTTGCGACCGCAGCCGCTTTGATTAACATAATAAAAGGGATTCACATGCTATGGGGTTAGTCGAATTACCAAACAGATCTACTTTATCAAAACGAAATACTCGGGAACGACCCTGCATCGAAATTAATCAAAGGAACCCACCTGAATGAAGATAAACGACCGCGCCCATGTCCCTCCTAGGCAATCGGAACTTCACGCGGCCTAATAACATAACCAAAAACACCTTTTAACACATTTACGCTAAACAGGCAAAACAGTGGTCCCGACCACTGTAATAATAGATCGACGAAAAACCAAAATCACTGTGCCAAACGGACCGTGTCATCCAACCAAAAATCGTCGACCCAAAAACTGTCCCGAAAGAACTACATTGTTGTTAGAAATATCTTCGTGGTCAAAAACACTCAAAAACGATGCGAAACGGGCCGAAAACGGAGCTACCGGAGTCTTCCGTTGGAGGCTGGTGCACGGAACCGAGCTTGGACCGGGTCTGCGGCCAAGGGTGGCGGCCATCACAGACCGGGTGCGCATTGTGCGGTAGACCGCACCGTCTTGGGCCGGGCCGCGCACGGCGAGAAGCGCGCGCCGGGTTCACCTGTTCCCGGCCGCGGCGGCAGCACCGGGTGCACGCCCAGGCGTGCACCGCGCTTGCGAGCTGGGCTGGCGCACGCGCCCGTGCGCCGGGTCTGCGCCCCCAGGCCGCGGGGGCGTGCACCGGGTGCACGCCCGGCTTGTGGACCGCGCAACTGCGGGCCGGTCTGGCGCACGCGGCTGTGCGCCGGGTCTGCACCCCCAGGCGGCAGAGCCGTGCGCCGGGTGCACGATCCGCCGGTGGACCGCAGGCTGGGGAGGCTGTACGGGGTGAACAGTACTCCCCCGTTTCGCGTTTTCTTCTCCGTTTTCGCCCCCGCGCGGCTCCGGCGACGACCCCGCGAACATGGTAACGACGGCGGCGGCCTCCCGTTTAACAACGGTGGTGGCGGCCTCCCGTTAACTCCCCCTTGCTCCGACGAAACACGCAAAATAACCCAAACAAAAATCCCGGATCGCTCCGATGAAAAACATTGATCGGAGGTCGAACAAAACGTCGATCGGTAACCCGATCAAACCTCCGATCAAGACCGATTAAAACCCATTGGTTAAACTTGGTCAAAACACGAACAAATCACTGATCAAAATCAATCAAAAACCCGTGATCAATATACCGATTAAACCTATCTCTAAAGAACATGGAAAAACCCACGATTAAACTGACGAAGGAGAGAAATAACGATTCCTAACCTTTTTCCGATGGAGGAGGCAACGCGATCCCGATCTCCGTTCTTCGCGATAGTGAGAATCCGAATCCGCCCTCAGTTGGCGGTGATGTCTCGTTCTCCGGTCTCCGGCACGTCGATCGGGGCGATCGGGTTCCTCCGCTTCTTTCTTCTCTATTTCTTTTTCCCCCGGTTAGGGTTTCCTTTTCTTTTCTCTTTTCTCCTTTCTCTCTTTTTTAAACTAGGGTTTCGTTTGGTTTTCGGCACGCACAAAAGGGAAGGATTTGAGGAGGTGATCTTTTACGACTAGGGTTTCATTTCGGTATACGGGGAATAAATAAATCTTGTTATTAATTTATTTCTTTTATTTTCCCTTTTCGTATGTACGTACCGTCAAAATCCACATCGGATATTTTTTTGAACTCTAATTAATTAATTCATTAATTAATTAATTCCTCACAGATAATCCTTCGGGATAATTCTTTAAAGATAATTCTTTAAAGATAATCCCTTAATTTCTCGGAAAGCGTGCAAAATCACTTACACGGATTTCGATGCACCCCCTGGCTATTGCGATCCTTTTCACCCCTTTCTGGGGGTTCCGTAAGTCGGAATCCGGATCCGATCGCACCGTCGTTCTCCGTTTTTCGAGCTCTATCGCAGAAAAATACCCGCACCTCAAAATTATCCACTTAAGTAAACCCGTTTCATCAATTACTTCAAACAAAACCTTTATTAGCAGGAGGGTAAGATGTTACAAAAATCTGTGATATTACAACACCCCTCCACTAAAAGAAACACTGATCCCCAATCTGATGCACAAATGAACATCCGGTCGATCGCCCAAAATCCGCGATCGCCGCAATACCTCACAATCCACGACCAGGTCTCACAACCGACCTCCGGTCAACCGCCCAATATCCGTGGTCGCCGGAATAACCCATAATCACAATTATGTCCCCAATCCGACATCCGGTCAACCGCCTACTATCCGCGGTAGCCGCTACAATCCCCCAATCCAAAATCGGGTAAAATAATATGTATCTGGTCAACCGCCTACTATCCGCGGTAGCCGCTATAATCCCCCAATCCAAAATCGGGTAAAATAATATGTATCTGGTCAACCGCCTACTATCCGCAGTAGCCGCAACTCTACCGACTACATCAAGTCCAACCCCTGACCTCCGGTCAACCGCCCAAAATCCGCGGTTGCCTCAAAACCCTCTAGTCCATAATCATGCCCTATCACCGATGTCCTATAATCGACATCCGGTCAACCGCCCAATATCCGCAGTCGCCGCCAAAACCCATAATCCACAATCCAGGCCCCGGCTACACTATCCCAAACCCCTGCTCAAATCCGAGCAAAAAGACCACCGGACTAACGAAAAGGAGAAAAGAAGCAAACATGATTTCTCCTAAGTCAAGTTCCAACATGATAGTGTAGCGATAAGAAATGACCTATCTAGATGTCCATACAGGCATGCAAGTGTTCTCAAGGAAGATAAACTAAGCCACTGGTTATTATCCCAATCCACCTATGCATGTCATAAAAATCCACAAGTAGTACCCACTAACAGGATGAATCACTTTGTCCTAATTTAATATTCGATTCCACATGCAAGGTTAAGTGCTAACATAGCAATCCATATGTCCAAACAAGCATGCATAAGTTCCATCCCCACTTGTTAATCAATAATCCTAACATAGGGAGATCACTCTAATAATCCTAGTGAGCATGTCAAAATAGAGGTAAACAACAACCACCCACCTGGACACGCGCAATCCTCAGTTGTAAGTCCTCCTCGCTGTCCAATATCCCTTTTCACGCCAAATGCCCAAACAGATAAACCGCTGCGATCACTGCGAGCTATACACAGAAAATTCCCAAAAAAATACCGTCGCGATCCTCGCGACGAGCCGGTCGAAACGAGTACCTTCGGGAAATATTCAGAAAAATCCTAGAAAATTCAAGGGTGTTCCTTGTGCTGTGTAGATGAAAAACGGCTCTTGGTACGCCTCAATCCAACGCCTGTGCGCAAAGATATCGCCGAAACACCGATGTGCTGTCGTGAAGCCAACGACGCAAGAATCGACGAAAACGGTGGTCGGAGTAAGCCGGGGGAGTCCTCGCACCCAAACTGCGATTAAGGAGACCACAAATGAACGAGCGTCGCGCCGCGCCGTAAAAATGAAAACTTCGGGATGCGTGCCACGAAAAAATCCGAGAATCTACAGATGGAACCATCTTTGGGAGAGGAGGAACTCTTGTGAAGGTCGCACTGTGAGAAGTGGTACAGGGAAAGAGTTCTCTGAAGTTGTTCTCGGCCTTTATATAGGCTGGGAAAACAATTCACAAAATACCAAATGAGTCCCAGGATTCGGGCGCCACACGGGATTCGGGCGCCCGAATCCGCTGCGCGGCTCCAAACACGGAACGCCCGAATCAGCCACACACTGCCACGTAGCCACAAAACAGCATACAGCCAAAGGGACCAATCGCCTTGCGCCACGTGGCACGCGCCGCTGCCGACGCGTGGCGCGCCCCCGGTCAGCGCGCGCCAGCCGCGCCCACGTGCGCGCGCAGGCGCGCCGCCTGGCGCCCCTGCCAGGCACGGTCCCGCGGCAACCCGCAGTCGTTCCGTGAACCGGGTCCACAGCACCGACCAATCCAATAATGCCACATGTCCTGCCCTCCGGTGCACGCCGGCCCGTGGACCGCGCGCCTCCGCTCTGCCCGCGCCTGTGCGCTGCCCGCGCTGCTGCCCGCGACGCTGCGCCGCCTTGCTCCGCCGCTGCCCGCCGGCCGCCGAGGTTACTATTCCGGTGTGAACAGTAACCCATGGCGCAAAAAAAACAAGTAGCCCAATTTCATCGTTTTCGCGCGCTGAGTCCAAATTCGCTGTCCGTTTTGCCAAATTCCAACTCTAAAAATTGTCGAAGGCATCCGGAAAGGTGTTCTTTGTCCAAACTTCGCGCTGAGCCCAATTTTAATATCCGTTTCGCGCGAAACCACTTCTAATGATCAGACGAAGTCAGCCGATCACCCACGTGATCCACTTAAGAACGAAGTCCGCCACTTGTGTCCAATTGGTGCACAAACACCTCCAACACACAGTACCGGCCCCCAGAAGTCACCAATGACTCTACCACAGCTCTGCGGAAATCCAGGTCATCACATAAATAACCCAATCCTCTCACTAGTAGACACTGGTACTGCCTGCTCTGCCTACCGCATCGGGTATGCCTGCCTACGCATAACACTGATGCAAAGAAGTCTCATAGACTCAAAGTCTGTCTGACGCACACTCCGGAGTGGCGCTCGAGCGGAGCGACCCACATGAGTAAAGTAAGTAACCACAAGTAATCTGATATAGCAGGACTGGATCGTGACTTAGATCAAGTGGGAAAAACCATCCACAAAAGAAAGCCCGATCCCCCTCTCCCAATCTGATGCAATAGTAACAGCCCGGTCAACCACCCAAGATCCGTGGTTACCGCAATACCCTACCATCAAGCCCAGCCTTTCCCAAATCCCCAGAAATCTGACTACACTATCCCAGCCCCCGCTCGAACCCGAGCATACTATCCCCGAAGTCTAGATAACAGGAGAAAGAAATAAAAGCATGGTTTCTCCTAAGTCAAATCCCAATGATAGTGTAGCAGTAAATAGTGTCTTATCTATATGTCCAATCAAGCATGCAATTGTCCCAGTGTTTTAATCTATTTCACATGAATAGTTATGATATAGCAATGAGTGCCAACACTAATGTCTCAAAGTGATGATCCCTATTTGCATAATCACTAAGTAATAACATACAGCTGATCATGCTGTTCCAAATAAATAAATACTTTAACAGGAGTGATTATGGCATAATGATCATGTCCAAAGACCAACGTCTCACTAACATGGATACTATCAATTATTTAATCCCATATTGCATGCAAGGTTTATCAATAATAGTTTCGGCATTTCCTAACATCGGAATTCTCTGATGTTCCTAGTGAGCATACCAAAGGAGAGGGATACAACAACCACCCACCTCGAGAGGCGTGCACAACAATAATACAAGATCCCTCGCTGCCAAAATCCTCAATCTCCAACAATACAAGAAATGCGATAACCCTGCAAACATACCAACCGATATCCATATAAACAACAATTCCACTATCATCACAGTTCCTTAAATTCACAGAAGAAGATGCTCAATTTCCACCTGTAAGAGGGACTCTGAAAAATCCAACGAAAATACCGCTGCGATCGTCGCGTCGAGCCCTTCGAAACAAGTACCTGCACGTCCCAAACCGAGCTTCGTAGGTCAAGTTACAAAATCGACAAGGTGACTATCTCAACAATCCCAAGTACAAAAATCTGTAAAACTTTGCTCTGAAAAAGTGGGATTTTCACCTTCGAAGAAAACTCAGAAAATTCCAGGAAAAATACGATGATCTTCCTCGTGACGCGTAGATAGAAATCGAGTATTGGCACGCCTCAATCCGATGTCCGAGTGCGAAGATATCGGCAAAATACTCCGGTGCTGTCCAAAAATCCACACAGCAAAAAGGGGGTCAATAGTGCCTCGGGAACCATGCCAAAAGTCTGGAATACGAAGAAACGATCAACATAAAAAACGAAGCAATACCTCTCAGGAACACAACGGTGCAAGAATCGTTGCAAACGGTGGTCGGAGAAAGCCAGGAGAGTCCTCGGACCGAAACGCGACGAAAAGGGCAAATAAGGAAAGTGCGTCGTAGTGCGCCGGAAAAATGCCAACCTTAAAGTGCGTGCCACCAAAAATCCTGAAGCTCCTCCACAAGATGTAGAATAAAAAGATGAGCAAACTCTCTCTTGGGCTCTCCCTCAGAAAAGGACTGGAAAAGTCCCAAAAGAAGGCCCAAGGGGCCTATTTATAGGCAAAAGCCCAAAGAGCACTTTTTCCGGATTCGTGCGCACCTTTTCGGGCGCCCGAATCCGATAGTCGGATAATTCCCCCGTCCGACCAGTGCCCGAAACCACCAGGGAGTGACACATGTCCCCGAACAGGCAACAGCGGTGCAAGCGTGCTCGGGTGATGCCATGTGTCCCACACTCGGTCAACAAAGTGGGTGGCGCCCGCCAATGGGTGGGCGCCACGTGGCCCACCCGTGCGACCCGCCGACCGGCCGGCCGGCTCACCGGTCGTGCCACTTGCCCAGCACGTGCACACGTGCCTCGAGGCGTCGGTGCACAATTCCGTGGACCGCACCGAAAAGACGCTCCAATCACTAGCCGCCACGTGTCCCCTCGCCCGGTCTATGCACCCGCGCGGGGTTCCGTGGACCGCGCATCGCGCGCCGGCCTCTCCTAGGGCGCCACGTGTCCCAACGCCGTGTCCATGCGCCAGCCGGCGCTGCTCTGGGGACTGCGCTCAGTAAACCGGCCAATAATAGGCCGCCACGTGGCACCCAGCCGGTCTACGGCCTCCCCCATGCACCAGAATCCACTGAAAACTTTCGGGAGTCCGTTTTTGGGCATCCGGACTCAGAATTTAACGAGCAAATAGCCGTTTTCAAGCGTTTTTCCACGCTGATTCCAAATCTAACCTCTGTTTGGCCTAAAACCTTTTCTAAAATTCAGCAAAAGAAGCCGAAGGCCAATCCAGCTAACAATAACTCACAGGGTCCATCTGTGGCATCCCTTTGATGCACTATGGGCCAGAGACACCATCAATAGCTGTTTTACACAGTGGATTCACGGGAAAAATCTACATGGGGTTCAGGGGCCCTATAGAGCGGGTTGGCCGAACCCATTGTTTGCTGTTCGGGGCCACATGTGAAGACCCGAAATTCCCACTTATGGAACACTGTTGCATCTACGGCTTCTGGAGGCCTATGTGGCGCATCGGCGGGGTTTGTGCACAATTTGGACACAAGTGGGGGACTTCGGGCTTAAATGGATCACGTGGGTGATCAGATGGCCCCGTCGAATGCTTAGAAGTGGTTTTGCACGCAATGGATATTAAAATTGGACTCAGTGCGAAGTTTGGACCAAGGAACACCTTTCCGGATGCCTTTGGCAATTTTTGGAGTTGGAATTTGGTAAAATGGACAACAAATTTGGATTCAGCGCGTGAAAACGATGAAAAGGGACTATTCACTTGTATTTTTCGGAGCCCGGATGACGCGCGCAATTTTCGAGGCTTCTTGGTACTGTTTCGGCACCGGCGGCGGCGGGCAGCGGCGGAGCGCGGCGGGGCAGGCGCGGGCAGGTGCGCGGTCCACCGCGGGGGCGTGCACCGGACGCGGGCCACGTGGCGGCTCCCGGTTGGCCGGCGCAGCAGGCGCGGTCCACGGGATAAGCGCGGGTGTACGGTGGACCGGAGGGTGACACGTGGCATCGTGTAGTTCGTCGGTGTAGTGGACCGGGTCCACGGTGCTGGTGTCGCTGGCCTCGGAGCACGTGCCTGGCAGGGACGCAGGCGGCGGCGCAGGCGCGCGTTGACCCCGTTTCCCGCGCGAGTGCGCTCCACGTGTCGATCCCGCGTTGGTCCACGTGTCGTGCGGCGGGAGGCCAGTTTTGCTGTCGCCTGTTTGGCGGGCGACGTGGAGGCCCGCGGGAGATTCGGGCTGCTACAGTGTTGGGCCATCCCAACACTGTGTGCGCCCGAAAGTCCCCTTGCGCCCGGAAACCGGGACATGTTCGGTATTTTCCGAATTATTTTGGGCAGCATATTTAAAGGATCCGAGCCTCCTTCTTCACCCCTTTTGCCGCAATTCCGAGCCTCCCCTTGCCAAGGTGTCTTCAGCAAAGATGTTCCCCTTCGTGTTCTTCATCCTCTTGAGGACTTCTAGGATTTTTGGTGGCACGTACTTCTAGGTTCCCATTTTCTTCGGGGCGGCGCGACGCTCGTCCATTTGGGTTCCCCTTCGTCGCGTTTCGGTGTTCGAGCTCCCCCGGCCTACTCCGACCTCCGTTTCAGGCGATTCTAGCGCCGTTCGATCGGCGACAGACAAAGCTATGATCTTGTTATTTCATGCTTCCCCTCATTTCGTGCTTTTCGAGGTGTTTTTCCGAGTTTACTGTGACACGGTTTTCTGAAGGATTTTCTGGACAGCGACACCTTGCCGGATTTTTATCTCCGCAACCGGGCATCGGATGGCGACGTGCTTATACACTTTTTTTATCTACTCGACGCGAGGATTGTCACAGTATTTTTATTGGATTTTTCTAAGGCTTGCCAGAAGGTATATTTTTCGCCCTTTATCTGTGCATGGAAATACAGATGTGTGGTTGTGTGGTTGTGAGCGCCCTGTGTTGTGGAATTTGTAACTCGGCCTACGGGACTCGGAATTTGACGTGCAGGTACTCGTTTCGAAGGTATCGACGCAAGGAACGCAACAGTAATTTTTGATTTTTTAGAATCCGTTCTGCAGGTGAAAACTGCACATCTTCGGGGCGTGACAGATTAGAGTGGTATCAGAGCCTAGGTTGTAGGTCGTGGTGGACTTTGAAACCCAAGGCTTATGGTTTGACCCTTGGTTGACTTCGTGAGAGTCGTGACTTTTAGCGAGAGTCCTGATTGAGTTTTATACCTCTCCCAAGGGACGGGAGGAGTGATTGGCATGTTTATTCTCCTAAGTGATTATGTTGGCTGCAGACAACATAATGCGGTGGAACGGGTGACATGCTTTAGACTTTCGCTGGATTGGGTCGAGTGGCTTTTGGGTGCTGTTTTAGCAGATTTCGGACTGTGAGCGTCTACACTCTTCACCGACTTCAGGTTTGCCTTGGTTTAAGCGCTTCAGGTGGGTAAGCATAATAGTGGTAACTGTATAAGGTGTTTATGTTATGGCGAATATAAGTGCACTTGTGGGGATACCACCACTCTATGATTGATGACGGGCATATTTGTTGTACAAACGATATGAGCGAGAGGTAAGCAAGGAATGGCCTAGATTATGTGGTTCCTGTACATGTTTATTCATTAGCCTACTTGTGTGAGATTAGTACAGCATAGTAGGGACTTTTTAGCATGCTTTGCTATTACATGTTTCACCCACTTTTATCGTTTCTGAGGACAAAAGCATGTTTGTTTGGGACATATAGTTAGGCCACCTTTTATTGCTACACTACTTATTGGAACTTGACTTAGGAGAAACCATGCTTTTCCTTTCTCCTTCTTGTTAGTCAGGCGGTCAGTGTTGCTCGGGTTCGAGCAGGGGTCTGGGTAGTGTAGTCGGGACTTTGTGTCTGGGACAGGTTGGATTAGTTGTGGGGCTTTGCGGTAACCGCGGATATTGGGTGGTTGACTGGATGCTTATCTATGCACCAGATTGGGTATCAGTTTTCTCTAGTGGATGGAGTTTCCCACTTATCGTTTAGTTGCATCCGACTGAGGTCGGGTCTTTCTTTGGTGGTTGGGTTTTCCCACTTTGATCAGATTGTGATCAAGTCCTGCTATACAGAGATACTTGTTACTGGGATACTTGTTACTGAGATACTTTGCTCGTGTGGGTCGCTCCCCTCAAGCGCCACTCCGGAGGTAGGCTTTTCGAACCCAGCCATGTGTGCCGATCTGATACTTTTTGGGATGCGAGCCGTGCGGGCCGGTCCCGCGGTTTCGAGCCATGCGTGCAGATTCCGCTGAGCAGGCAATACCAGTTTTACTGGTGGCACTTTGGATTGGGTTTATTACAGATATTTGCCTTATTGTTGAACTCGTGTCAGGGGGACCGAGTGGGGTCTAGTAGCCATGTTTAGATCAGTGCTAGTGTTGTTGGGATCCATTTGGGGGCTGTGGTCCCGAGGTCTTTGTGAGTTGTTGACCGTTGTGCGAGAGGCTTGGTGATCTTGAGTTTATCAGTTCTGAGAGAGAGCGTGGATTTTGACTATAGCCTGCATGAGCCACTACTCGGTAGCGAGTTAGTCCGTTTGGACGCCCTACGTAATTCCTGCCCGTCAGCGGGAGGTGGTTGTAGGTGGGCGCAGGTTTGACTGGACCAGGTGTGGCAGTCAGCTCGATTGGGTCGATTGTGCACTTCATGTGCTGGTGGTTGCATACCATTATTTGGTTCTCCCCTTTTGAGCATTTAGATAGAGACATGGTAGCTGTTGAGAGTCTCCAGTTTTCTTATTTCAGTCCTTACGGCTTTGGTTATTTTACGTATCTTGAGGACTTAGTGGGCAGACCGTCAGGTCTGGCGGTGGTACCCACTGAGAACTCCCTTTTTGATGTAGTTCTCACACCCATTTGGGGGTCTTCCCCCTCCTTTTCCCTTCCTCTCCCTTGTTTTGCAGAGTCTTAGCGGGTGTTGCGGATTCTGCGGTGGTTGTTCGAGGCGAGGGAGTCGCGTGCTAGATCCCTACCCGTCGTTGGAGAGTAGCGGTACCCTTCAGTGGAGATCTTCAGTAGGTTAGTTGTTTTATTTTTCCTCTTTTGAGAGACTGATGTTGTGAGGACCCGAATCCCCGCTTAAGGGTTATTGTTGGATTAGTGTCTTCGGGAGGTGTTTGTGCACGTGTCGGGCCCAAGTTATTGGATTTCTGAAGTAATTGGAGCAAGAATTGCTTATCAGGAAGCCCATATTGGATGATTGAGATTTGTGCGCGCTTATTGGAACCAAGAAAGTGACCCGGCACGAAAAAGGATCAAGTTTACTTTTCCGGGAATTTTTGGGAAATTTTAGAAGTGGAATTTGGCCAATCGGACTTCGGATTTCGATTCAGCGCGCGAAAACGGTCAAGTTGGGCTATTTACTTGCTATTTTTGGAGGTTGCTACAGTACTATTACTGTTCCGGCGATCGCCGGCGGCGGCCGGCGGCGCAGCCTCGGGCAGGCGGCACAGCGGCGGCGCGCGGCGCGGGCAGGCCGCGGGCAGGCGCGCGGTCCACGGCGGCGGGCGTGCACCAGGGCGGTGCCACGTGGCGGCTTGTGGTTGGTTGGTTCAGGAGGTGCGGTCCACGGAATTTCTTCGGGTGCACGGTGGACCGGTGGGTGACACGTGGCAGCTCGTGATTTGCTGGTGTCGTGCACCCGGTCCACGGAACAGGATTTGGTTGCCTCGGGCCTCGTGCGCGCGTGCGCGCCATGCCGCGCTGACGCCGCGCACTGTGCGCGGCTGACTTTGGAGGGGACACGTGGCGGCGTTTGAGAGGCCTTCTACAGATGTTTGCTGTTTTGGGGACTCATCTGGTATTTTGGGAATTGTTCGATTTGGTTTTTCTTCGTGGTTGCATCCGAGGGAGTTTTACTTAGCCATTTTTGCCACTTCGAAGCCCCATCTCCCCGAGCTCCCTTCAGTGAAGATTTTCATCTTCGACTGCTGGTTCTTGCTGCAGAGTTTCGGAATTTTTGACTGCACGCATCCCGAGGTTTTGGATTTTACGGCGCGGAGCGACGTTTCCTTCTCGGTGTTCCTCTTCGTCGCAAGTTTAGTGTAAAGGTTACCCTGGGCTACCCCGACACTAGTTTTTGGTGATTCTTGCGCCGACACACTCCTAACAGATAGGGCTTCATCTTTTATTTTGATTGCGCATTCGTATTTTGGCTCCTTGGCTCGGATCCCTAGGTAACAGTGGTCCCCCTTTTTCTGTGAGGGATTTTGAGATAGCAGCGGATTGGGGAAGCGATATCTTCGCGCACGAGCGTCAGACGAAAACGTGCTTATACAACTTTTTCATCTACTGATCGCAAGGAACGCGTCGTATTTTTCTCGTATTTTTCAGAGATTTATCAGAGGTGAAAATTCCTGTTCTTCTGTGTACAGTGTTACAGTTTTGAAGCAGGAAATCGTTTGAGTACACCACCTTGCCGAATTTATATCTTGACCTACCGAACTCGGATTTTGACATGCAGGCACTTGTTTCGAAGGTATCGACGCGAGGATCACTGTGGTATTTTTACTGGAATTTTTGGGGGATGTTTTACAGGATGCTTTGAACACTACTTTGGTACTGTTGGCTTGGTGATTGTGCTCGTATACCTGTTTCTGGGCTTTCTTTGCTGTACGACCATGGACAGTTGTGCACCTTCAGGTGAGTGGCCCTGTCTCCAAGAATGATGGAATGTGCATTAAATCTGCTATAGTAGGAACATGCATAATAGTGATATTCCTATGTAGCATGCTAGAATGTGATAGCTGTTGATTCTAGAGTTATATGATGATCATGCGATCTCTTGTTCCTACTCTGTAAAATTGTTATTATTATCTTGGAATTTGACCTAGCGCCCGTCATATGCAGCATGTGCAACCAGACTGTAGAAAACTTCAACTTGGGCTAGGTTCATACTGCTTTAGACATCCACACTTCTTTTCTTTCCTGGACATAGTGTTTTACTCGCCCGGGTAGTGGGCCGAGTGGTCGGGTTTCTTTTAGTGTGGGATGCATTTTACACTCGTGCTTGGGAGCAGAGTGGAGTCTGGTAGATATAGTTGATCGTTCATCTGTGGCGGGAGCCGTTGGTAGACGGCGGTCCCGAGATGTTTTGGTTTCTTGTTTATTTGTCGCCACTGTGTCAGTGGCAGCTTTGTACCAGTGATAGCAGGACCTTGAACCCAGAACTATTTTTGGACACACATATGATTTTAGTCAACCAATGTTTTCTTCCGAGCATCGTGGAGTCGCCGAGTCTGTTCTTGTTTGATTGGACAAAGGCATTAGCTCTACGAGGCTTGGATATAAAGCTTGTTTTCAATTATTTTCCTAAAAAGAACTAAAAATCATTAAATATGGATTTCTTTCAGATCAAATGGCTTTCAATAAGAAATATGACCTTTTTCCGACAAATTTAACAACCCGAGATGGTTCGAGTGGTCTGGGTTCCAAGGTCTGCCCTTTTTCCTTTGGGACGAGAACAACGAGAGGATATGCCTAGAGCCTGTTCTTGTTTGATTAGGGTTGTAGGTTCTAGTCTTTCGGGGTTCCCGGACCCTTTATTGTTTCTGTTGTGGAGTTATCCTGTCAGTGATGCCTGTTTTAGGGAGCCGTTGGGTTGACAGCGGTCCCGACTGTCGAGTGTTCCTTGTTGCTCGGGTTAGAGAGCAGGGATGGGGGGATAGTATAGCTACATTGTTGAGTCGAGTGGGATTGCACCAGATTATCGACTCGGGTTAATATTTCGGTAACCGCGAACTATGGGCGGTTTGACCGATTAGTGTTATACATCAGTTGGGGCTGGGTTTTTGCATTGTGGATTGAGTGAGTCTCCACTTTGAGCATAGTGTCGACTTTTGCTTGATTGACTGAGATGCATGACAGAGCTGTTGGACATGGGTTACTTATGGACTCGAGCGGGTCGCTCCCCTCGAGTGCCACTCCGGAGTAGGCGAGACCGGGTTGTTGTAACCGGCGTCGAGATTGAGCTTTAGACCGGGTAGTTGTAACCGGCGTTGAGATTGAGCTTTAGACCGGGTTGTTGTAACCGGCGTGAGATTGAGTTTTTCTATCGTGACTTGTCGACGCCGTCCCTCTGGCTGGCCCAGATGTGGCAGTCACGGACACCCTACGGTAGACCCGTCCTGTTGAGGATGTGCGGCAGTAGATGGTCGCTGGTTTGACTGGACCCTGTGTGGCAGTCATTATTAGATTGGGTTACTACACCTGAGAGTTAGTAGATGCATCATGTTTTCCATCTGTTTCACTTGTTGAGCATCTAGATAGGGGCATAGTAGCTGTAGAGATATTCTTTTCCAGCTCTTCTTTCAGTATTTCATTTATTACCTTATGCCTCTAGTAGACTTAGTGGGCAGACCGTTGGGCTTGTTGACGGCACCCACTGAGAACTACTGTGGGATGTAGTTCTCACACCCGTCGTGGTGTATTTTTCCCCAGGGACTTCTACTCCTGTTCCTGCTGTTCCAGCTGCTGTTTCTTCAGAGCGAGGTAAGGGAGTCGCGAGCTAGTTCCCTACCAGACGTCATCGTCCAGAGAGTAGATGTACCCACTTTTTACATTTTGAGAGTTACTTGTTGTTGAGAGACCTTGTAGTGAGGCATAGAGTTGTACTTTTATTTCAGAGTTGAGCGACTTTTGTACCTGTGGTGAGGACTTGGAGTTGTATTTATTCTATTTATAGCAGTTTATTTTCAGCTCTGATATCTGTTTAGTATAGTATCTCTTATGCAGGTTAGACGCTTCGTCTATACGGGGTTCACCGTATGGGCGGCGGATCTGTTAGCGAGCCCGGGTCGCAGTTTCGACCCCGGGGCGTGACAGATGTAGTGAGGATATATTATGTATTGAGAGACTGTACACTGATGTATTTATTGGAGTTACTTCCCGGTTGGGTTCAGAGCTTGTAATTGAGGATATTGTATTAGTATTATTCTTTTGGGAGGCGGACATTGTTGTATTACTTCCAGTTGTACAGTGATTGATTTTAGTTATACAGCAGATTTTTTATTTATAGCTCTGATACCACTCTAATCTGTCACGCCCCGGGGTCGAAACTGCGACCCGGGCTCGCCAACAGATCCGCCACCTATGCCAAACCCGCATAGGCGAAGCGTCCTACCTGCAATGAGGTCAGAGAATTCTGGACTCAGATGACAGGATTGTCAGAGGCTTATCAGCGGCGGAGTGAGCAGCTGGTCTTGGTGACACAGTTGTCGGAGCACTGAGTAACCCTCTCTGTGCCAATGTTTAGCGCCGAGGCACCGAGGTAGGGTGGATAGTTGACAGCAAAGGATGCTGTGGGACATGATCGATCTATTGAGCCAGATTTGGCAGATGAACCACCCCGACTCGTAGGATTGAGTTGGAGCATTTGGAGGCAGGGTCGTGGTTGGTGGTAATGGAGTGATCAATTGAGAGCCTCCCTATGCTAGAGAGTTTTTGCAGATGTTGAACTACGCGCTCCAGATTTCGAGGGACGAGGCGCACAGGTATGTGTGAGTGGGAGTGGATTGTGCCAGGATACCTTTCAGTTTAGTTAGTCCCTCAGTTACGGATTATTGACACCTCGATGGTGTAGGCGTTGTGTATGGAGCGTGGCGCCGCAGTTCCTTTGGATAGGAATCTGCCGCCAGAGGTGAGTTCTTGATTTTGGCGCTTGGCGCCGGGTGATGGAGGACAGATCGGCCGGCAGAGGCATTTCTGATTTCTTCTTCCAGGATAACGAGTTCCCGAGATGCCGGAGATCGGGTGGACCCCGATGGCAGCATCAGTATCTATATCGGAGTGGCGCAGCGGTAGCGTGGATTTGTTATCTGCGGAGGACCTTATTCGTCGCCTCAATGTGATCAGAGACAGAGGTCGTGCTTCCTTGTGGATAGTCCTGATTTTCAGGCAGATTGAGCGACAACCACTTGTTTTGAGCGGATGAATCTGTGCCGCCCGGTTGGAGGGCGCCACAGCAGCGGATCGGGTTGTCGCAGGGGTGAATTCATCACAGCAGTTGGAGTTAGAGCATGTTGCATTCCTGCATGGACTAAAGGCAGATTTGTTACCACGTGCACTAGAGGTACAGGTTTCTATTGGTGTTGTGCATGTGGAGGAGGCTTTTGGGATCATGTCCAGTGCAGCTGAGACTGCGAGTTACCGGCAGACTTATTGTAATTGTGGTCATTCGGTATTTTGACCGTGTGCTTGAGATTGATTGGCACAATGCCACAGAATGTTTGACTACGGCGAGAGAGGACTTGGACCTTCGGCAAGGCGGACAAGAGGAGGCTTGCTTGTTGAGATTATTAGAGCACGTAGGTTATAGCGACAGTGTGAGAGGTGCTTTCGGCGGCACCGGGACTCAAGGATATCTCTGTTGCCCACGAGATCCCTGGTGTGATTTCACCTGAGCTGTTGGAGATGCCGCCGGTTAGGGAGATAGAGATTGAGTTTGACGTGGTTCGGGGGACCACGCCACCCTCGACAGCACCTCATTGGATATCGCCGGTAGAGCTGAGAGAGCTGATGGTGCAGTTGCAGGATCTGATGGATCGAGGGGTCTGTTTGACCTAGTACCACGCCGTTGATATATGTGTTGGGTTATATGTAATATAGATCTAAATAGGGGAAAAAACACCTAGAGGGGGGTGAATAGGTGTAAACAATAAACACTCAAAAAATCATTGCGCAATAAAACACAATGCGGAAAAATAAATGAACACGCAAGATTTTTACGTGGAAAAACTCCAAACCGGAGTAAAAAACCACGGGACCGATAACACGGTGAAATCCACTAGAATTGAAACACGTACAAGGTGATTTAACGTACTCACAGACGACTCAACCTTTTACCATACGCTCCTAGTTGATCTTCTCCGCTCGTTCCGCAACGCGTCTCGAATCCACGATCTGCGTCCAACGCCGAATCCACGGCGTCCAACGTCGAGTCCACGACGTCTGACCGAATCCACGGTCTTCAGCCAGTAGCACGCTTCGAATCCACGAACGTACCTCGCTCCGAATCCACGAGAGCGGTTGAACCTTGAATCCACAAGGACACGCGAGTCCACGCGCCGATTTTGGGGAAATCGTTGTTTTTGGGTGGTGATGATCTGCCGAATACTTAGATTAGAAATAGATCGGAAATACCATCTAAGTATTCATTGATTTGATTCTACTCAAAATCTGAGTATGAAAACCTAGAATCAAATCAATCAATTATAGATGAAGAAACATAGAATTAAATCTAGTATTTCCTTTCTTCTCTATATGTGGATTATTCTATCACGGCCGTCTTTTTCAATATATGTCGCTCTTTGGATTAGCCCTAGAAAAAGAATCATAGGGTCTATTTATAGGTTAGAAACATTTGGAAGGAGATAAGAATAAAAAACCTACCATTTTTGGAAATTTTACGGACGGCGATCCGGATCGGATTTCGGCGATCCGGATTGCAGTAGCAAGAAAGACGGTTTCCAGAAAAATAATAGTTCGGGATCCGGATCGAAATGGCTGATTCGGATCGTTCATACAGTTTCACCAAACATCAACGTTCGGGGATCCGGTTTGCAAATCCTGATCCGGATCGTGCAAGTAAAAAGGTAAAACTAGTATTCGGGATCCGGATCATGAGATGCTGCGATCCGGATTGAACCAGTGTATGAACGAACACCCTTCGGGATCCGGATTGGAATGTCTGATCCGGATCCTGAACATGTCCCATGTCCAGTTTTTGATTTTTATGCAATGAAAAATTCTTGCAGGTGTTTCTACACTACAAGAAGTATTCGGATCACCAAAAATCTTTAGTTAAACATACCTGATCCTTTTGGATTCTTCTTTCTTGAGATTGAGTTAAATGATCCAACCTTCTTCACCTTCAATCTTCAAGACTTGAACCTTTCACGAAATTACGCCAACTCAAATTCCGTAACAATCTTCCCCTTTGGCGGTTTCGTGACAAAACACAAATCCACTAAAGAAAATTCAAAAAGATATTTTTGTTGCTATCACCATACAACAAAAATTTACAATGGAGATCCAAAAATTTTAAAAACATGAGATAAACTCCTAAAACAGACTCTAGACTTAGACATCTGTACTCTCTGCACATAGAAATCATTCTTGACAAAAAGAATCGTTAGATACCTCAGGAATTGAAACATACAAAACCAAGTACAGAGATAGAGTTTATCTGATCATCATGACATTTGAGAATTCAGATATGTAAGAGAATCATAGTCAAAAACCAACATATCTTCTATGCATTCAAAAACCAAATGTCACAAAGTGTTAGTCCAACATCAACTTGTTAGTCATATTACATGCCCAAATAGTTAGTCGAATAGTTAGTAGAGACAGGCAACAAATCACAAGATAAAAAACCAAAGTTGAAGTTGAAGTGATACTTACCTTGATGTTCACACATTCACACAGTTTTCACATCATCATTGTTCAAGTTCTCTCTAAACTCTCTCGCCCTTTTTGTCACAAACGTTAGCCAAAAATACAAGACAAGGAGAGTTAAAAAGTTTAAATACAAATTAAGTAACTTGAGAGTTGAAGGACACAAACCAAGAACGTAAGAACCTGCAAAAGAGAAGATTAGAAGGAAACTTCATGGAGAATCGTCAGAGCTGATACACCCAAGCTTCTGAAACATTTTCTTGATCCGTTTATTCATGGAAGCTTGCTCCTTCTTCACTTCTTTGAGATCTTGGATCATCACAGCTTGTTCTTTCTTGACTTCTTTGAGATCTTCCTTCATTTCAGCGAACTCAACAGACATGCGTTCTTGTTCGTTGGAGAGTCGCTGTTGTTCTTTAAAGATTGAGCTGACAGAAGCATCATCATCAGAGGTGGATGGAGGTGCCTGCTGTGCTGGTGGAACAGGAGCTGTAGAAGTAGTTGCTTGTGGTCGAGCTCTTTGTCGAATTGGAGGAGATGGAGGATCATCTTGTTTTGTCGATAGAGACTTCACAATTGTTGTCTCATTAATGGTGCCCAAACTGTACATGTATGAGCTCGCGCTTGTATCGAGTTTAAACTTTCTAAGGATGCGCATGATTATCATTGGGTAGGGTAGTCTCTCTGTGGGGTGAGAGTGTTCCACATACCGCGCCATCCTTGACCAAATGAGATAAGGAATATTCAAGTTTGCTCCCATCAATGCGGCCGGGTTTCCAAGAAGATAAAGGAATAACATCCTGTCCCATCGAAGAACCTTCGTATTCATGTTGGGAAGAATGTTGTAGCAGACAATGAAGTTTATATACCGATACTCTGGTCGAAGCTCTTTAGAGAAAACAGAATTTTCGGTTGACAAAGTATCCGGAACACAAATTCCATTGACTACAACTCTCCAGGAGTTGTTGTTGAAGCTTTGAGTTTTTAGGTAATGGAGTCCATCAGCTCTGGCTGTCATACCTAGCACATCTCCAATCAGTTGGGGTGTGACTTTGATTTTGATATTTTTAACCAAAGTATGAAATTCTCGACGTCCATCATCGTGATCAATTAGACTTGCAGCATTCTGATAAAACATTCAAACTGAGTGTGGACAGTACCCAGTAGTCTCAGGGAAGTTGCAAATTTGAGCAAGACCAACTTGGTCAAACAAAATCCCAAAGACTGCAGATCGTTCCTTCATTGGTTTGACATTGACATGTCTCTCGCCAATGCATTCCCTCTTCTCAAAATCCTTGATTCTTGCGGAGCTGATGAAGTCTTGTGGAGGAGGCTGTCTAGCAACTGGTTGCTCAATGGAAATTCCTTGAGCACTGCCTCTTTTTCTTGCACCAGTTTTTCTTCTTGTCCCAACTAGATTTGGATCCATAGGGGCTTTTCCTTTTTCAGCTGTAGTAGGCTTTGAAGCTTTTGATGTTTCCGCAGGAGCTTTTCCTTTCGAAGCAGTGGGTGCTGTTGCTTCAACTTGAAGCTCATCCCAATCAATTGATTCCGTTTCCGACTCCGTGTCGGAATCATCTTTAGTCTTCTTCGCTTTCTTGGCCCTCTTGGGCTTGCCAGTATCCTTGACATGAACCATGGCAGCAAGTAGGAAAATAATCCATGTGATCACCATTTTGATCGCTAGTGAAAAATGTATCCTGTGAAGACCAACTCAAGAACACATGAAAAAAAATTGTTAATTTTCAAAAATTTGAAAAATGGTACCCAAACAATCATAATCATGTAGAGAGACTAAAAATCAAATTAGTTTTGCAAAAAGAATTTTAAAAATAGATCAATTGCATGTTTTTCAAAAATTCCTATTATATGCCCTAAAACAGAATTTTCAGAAATCGAAGCCCAAAAATTCGTTAATCAGGAGAATACCTAGCATATAATCAAAACTAATCTACCCAGAGTTCTTATTTCAAAAGAAATTTGACCAAAAACCATTCACAAACGAAAAAGATAGAAAAATCTCATCACGTTTTGAAGAAAATAGAGAAAACCTGTGAAAAACGAGATTTTGATCAATAAAACTTACTTGGATTCGAAGAACTTGAGTTAGGAAAGCTTCAAGATGCAAGAATTCTAGAGAGAGAAGCTCTAGAGACTTGAGAACAAAAGATTAAGGTAAAAGAAATCAAAACCCTCTTGTTCTTATTAAAACCCTAGCCGTGATCCGGATCGGATCGAGATTTCGATCCGGATCGGCTAGCCGCAGGAAGAAGCCTGCGTTCGGGATCCGGATCACTTATCCCGATCCGGATCAGCTGCAACTTTTTCTTCAGAAAAATTTAGAAAAAATCCATAAAATCCAAAAAAAGTATGTAAGCATTTTAGCACATCAACTTTAAACAAAAGTCATCGTTTCATGTCAAGAGAAATAAATTATGTTAAATCTATCAATAACATTCAAATAATGACATGACAATTTACAGAAATTAAAACTTTTAAAGTTGATCAAGTTCAAACACATCCATCATGATCTTATGAGTATGGCGTTTATCAAATCATTAAAATGGTAAAGAATATGAATTACCAAGATCAATAGATGTTTGAAATCCCAAATAAATTATATAATGTATCTAGTCAATATGTTGAAGAGAGTGGCTCTTTGAGCATCTTTCATTAAAAAACCCACCTTATACCAACCTTGAAATTTGACGGAGTCAGGTATTTCAATCATGCATTTTAGTTAATCAAAAATTACAAACCCATGCTTGGTATACATGTGGTAGCTGCACACAGTACTCGGACGACCGAGGTGGTAGCTCTTTCCTCCATGTGGTGGTAGTTTTCACACTCCTCATTGGGATGTAACTCTTTCCACATCTTTTGAGCATTTTACTTTTCTTTGACTCCCCCTCAATTGGCTATCAATTAATTTAAGATATAAAGTATTCAACCAAGGATTGATCTCGAATTCATACTCAACTAAATAGTCAAATAAGATAAAAACAATACCAAGAGATCATTGAGAGAGAAATTGACTTTGATCAATTAAAAATAGTTTAATTTAAATAAATGATCAATGCATCAACTGAATTATTATGATATCCAAAGCATAATAAATTTCTAATTATATGAAAGGATGCAAGTAAAGTCAATAATACACCTGCTCAATTAATGTACTATGTATAAACATAGATAAAGAACAAAAACACAAAAACAAAACCTAACCTAAGCAAAAGTTTCAAAAAGAAGTTTATTCCAAGGAAAGCATTCCAATTGCTTTACGCAAATGAATAAAACGTTTTTGATCCAAAGGTTTTGTTAAAATGTCAGCTAATTGATCTTCAGTTGAAATATATGAAAGTTGAAGAGTATTTGATTCAACTAGCTCTCTAAGAAAATGATATCTAAGTTCAATGTGTTTTGTTCTAGAGTGCAACACAGGGTTTTTGGAAATGTTTATAGCACAAGTGTTGTCACAAAGAATTGTTACCGAAGTTGCTGAAATCCGGAAGTCGCTCAACACACTTTTCATCCAAATGAGTTGGGTTGAACAACTACCCGCTGAAATGTATTCCGCTTCGGCAGTCGAGAGTGCTATGCAATTCTGCTTTTTACTGTGCCATGCAACAAGGCAATGGCCAAGATAAAAGCATTCACCACTCGTGCTTTTCCGATCATCCACTGATCCTGCCCAATCGGCATCTGAGTATCCAACAATATCCAAACTAGTTCCCATAGGATACCAAATTCCGAAATTAATTGACCCTTTGATGTACCGGATGATCCTTTTCACCGCTTTCAGGTGAACCTCCTTTGGTGCTGATTGATATCTCGCGCAAATCCCAACACTAAAGGATATATCCGGGCGACTAGCCGTGAGGTAAAGTAGACTTCCAATCATACTTCGATACAGTTTCTCATCTACATTCTCACTATGCGATTCACTTCCAAGTCCCTTGTGGCTAGTTCCCATTGGAGTCGGAAAATCCTTCAAATTTTCTAAGTCAAACTTTTTAACCAACTCCATTGCATACTTGGATTGACACAAGTGAATACCTTCATCATTTTGTTTAATTTGCAATCCAAGAAAATAAGTCAATTCGCCCATCATAGACATCTCAAATTCGCTTTCCATGGTCTCCGCGAATTTAGAAACATCATTATCTCTTGTTGCGCCAAATACAATGTCATCGACATAGATTTGTGCTACAATGAAATTGTTTTGATAATGCTTCACAAAGAGAGTCCTGTCAGCTCCCCCTCGAGTATAGACCTTCTCCAAAAGGTGCTTTGTCAACCTTTCGTACCATGCTCGCGGTGCTTGTTTCAGACCGTAAAGAGCCATTTTCAAACGAAAAACATGGTTAGGTTGTTTATGGTCTACAAAACCTTTCGGTTGAGCCACATAAACTTCCTCATTTAAAAACCCATTTAGAAACGCGCTCTTAACGCCCATTTGAAATAATTTGATTTTAAAATGACAAGCAATAGCAAATAGTATACGAATGGACTCGAGTCTAGCTACAGGGGCGAAAGTTTCATCAAAGTCTATACCTTCTACTTGAGAGTAGCCTTGAGCAACTAATCGAGCCTTGTTCCTGATGATAGTACCATCCTCATTTTTCTTATTCTTGAAAATCCATTTGGTACCTATCACATTGTGTTGCTTTGGAGGCTTCGTTAATTCCCAGACTTTGTTTCGCTCAAATTGATGGAGCTCTTCCTGCATTGCTTTAATCCAGTAGTCATCCTGAAGAGCTTCATCTATATTCTTTGGTTCGATTAAAGATACGTAGCAAGCGAATCCACAAACCAACTGCCTCCGAGTTCTAACTCCTTCTTGTGGGTCTCCAATGATGTTTGATTCAGGATGATCCTTGGAGATACGTAAAGTTTGAGGTAACGGAGTACTCGGAGGTACATGAGACGATTCCTTTGCGCACCCAAACCTTTTTGGAATGCGTCGGTAATGGTCGTGAGGTTATTCTCCTAGGTGAAGGCGTCTTCTCAGATCGATTGCTGCTCCTTGATGATGTCGTCTTGCGCGGTGAACTACCCAGTCTCTTTTCATTTGAAAAGTTTTGTTTTGAATTCCGGGGAGGCGCCTTTTTGGTAGTCGTTGCAAGAAGTGCTTGAGTTGAGCGTTTGGCTCCCATCTTGCAATTTCTCCTTATGTGCCCTAAAATACCACAACGAAAACATACCTTAGTACTTGACGATCCCGAGGAGGATGAAGTAGGCTTGTTGTCGTTGCTTGTCGTTAGTTCCGGTGTCGGAGGAGGAGATACCGACTGGGGCACAAAGACTGTCCCACTCAAACTTGGACTGTTTTCAGTTCGAGTGTACCCGAGGCCGAACTTGTTTGATTGACCAAGACCAAGAAGCTTATCCAACTTACTCCTTCCTGATGAAAAACGCTGCAAGTCATCCTTGAGTTGGAAAATGGTCTTTGTCATTTCCAGGTTATCCTGTCGAGCCTCGTTGTAGAGCTTTGAGAAGTGATCCGCTTTATCCACCAGTTTTGTATGTTCCTTCTCAAAAAGCTCATTGGACTCTTGAAGGGAAACATTTACTTTTATCAGATTTTCCCTTTCCACTTCAAGAGCGTTTGAGAGAGAAGTTGCCCTTTTTGCTTCTTCTTCGAGATCATGCAATCTCCCTCTCAAACTCTTGTTTTGCTTAGCCACTTTCTTTGAATCCCTCAAAAGTCTGTGGTAGGCTAGAGCAAAATCTTCACCTTCCGAATTATCCGATTCGTTGTCCGTTGCAGTCTTTTCAACAGTGGAGTTGGACAGCGAGTCGGATGTACTTGCCATTAAGCACATGAATGGTGAAGATGTGGACGCGTGGAATGCCGTGGTGCTCTTTTCTTCATCACTTGAAGACGACTCATTTGACGTTGAGTTGTCATCCCAAGTGACGACTTGCATCGCCTTCTTCTTTGCCGGATACTTGTTGGGACACTCCGTTGCAATGTGGCCGTAGCCTCGACATTTGAAGCATTGTAGTTGTCCCTCTGAACTTTTCTTATCCTTTGAGAAGTTCTCTTGCTTTCTTGACTTGTAACTTGAAGTACCCTTGCCTTTCTTCGACTTTCCGAAGGATGGAGATTTACTTGAATTACCCCTTCGAAAGTTGCGGCGAAACTTCCTTGTCAAGAGAGCGAGTTGCTTCTCAAAGTCCTCCATAGAAAGATTCTCGTCATCGTCTGAGGAGGATGTATCCGCGTCTTCTTCCTTAGTTGTTTTCAACGCATAACCTGAAGACTTAGAAGAGGATGCTTTTCCAGAAGAATTGTTAGTAGAAAATGTCATTTCATATGTTTGTAATGAACCAACTAATTCTTCTACACGCATTTCGTCCGGGTGTTTAATAGTTTCAATGGCTGTAACCTTTGGGCGAAATCATTCTGGAAGAGTTCTTAATATCTTTCTTACAATTTTAAATTCTGGAATCTTCTCTCCCAAGTTAGCAGATGAGTTTACGATATCTTGCAATCGTGTGTAATAGTCTGTGAAAGATTCATTTTCTGCCATGAAGATAGAGTCAAACTTGCTCGTAAGCATTTGCAGTTTCTGAATCTTCACGAGGTTAGTTCCCTCATGTGTAACCTGAAGAACATCCCAGATTTCTTTCGCAGTCTCACATGCCGAGACGCGAAAGAATTCAGTTTGAGATAAGGCATTAAAAATAGCATTAATTCCCTTGCCATTGTAAGAAGATGAATCTAACTCTTCCTTGGTCCATTTCGACCTAGGTTTGATGGTGCGAACATCACCAATAAATTTAGTTGGATTAGACCATCCTAATTCAATTGATTGCCACACCCGTTCGTCGATGGAAATTAAAAAGGCTTTCATCCGTACTTTCCAGTACGCATAATTTGTTCCATCGAAGAATGGGGGTCTGTTGATGTTTCCACCTTCAACCATTGTTTACAACCCTATTCTCGCTCTGATACCACTTGTTGGGTTATATGAAATATAGATCTAAATAGGGGAAAAAACACCTAGAGGGGGGTGAATAAGTGTAAACAATAAACACTCAAAAAATCATTGCGCAATAAAACCCAATGCGGAAAAATAAATGAACACGCAAGATTTTTACGTGGAAAAACTCCAAACCGGAGTAAAAAACCACGGGACCGATAACACGGTGAAATCCACTTGAATTGGAACACGTACAAGGTGATTTAACGTACTCACAGACGACTCAACCTTTTACCATACGCTCCTAGTTGATCTTCTCCGCTCGTTCCGCAACGCGTCTCGAATCCACGATCTGCGTCCAACGCCGAATCCACGGCGTCCAACGTCGAGTCCACGACGTCTGACCGAATCCACGGTCTTCACCCAGTAGCACGCTTCGAATCCACGAACGTACCTCGCTCCGAATCCACGAGAGCGGTTGAACCTTGAATCCACAAGGACACGCGAGTCCACGCGCCGATTTTGGGAAAATCGTTGTTTTTGGGTGGTGATGATCCGCCGAATACTTAGATTAGAAATATATCGGAAATACCATCTAAGTATTCATTGATTTGATTCTACTCAAAATCTGAGTATGAAAACCTAGAATCAAATCAATCAATTATAGATGAAGAAACATAGAATTAAATCTAGTATTTCCTTTCTTCTCTATATGTGGATTATTCTATCACGGCCGTCTTTTTCAATATATGCCGCTCTTTGGATTAGCCCTAGAAAAAGAATCATAGGGTCTATTTATAGGTTAGAAACATTTGGAAGGAGATAAGAATCAAAAACCTACCATTTCTGGAAATTTTACGGACGGCGATCCGGATCGGATTTCGGCGATCCGGATTGCAGTAGCAAGAAAGACGGTTTCCAGAAAAACAATAGTTCGGGATCCGAATCGAAATGGCTGATCCGGATCGTTCATACAGTTTCACCAAACATCAACGTTCGGGATCCGGATTGCAAATCCTGATCCGGATCGTGCAAGTAAAAAGGTAAAACTAGTGTTCGGGATCCGGATCATGAGATGCTGCGATCCGGATTGAACCAGTGTATGAACGAACACCCTTCGGGATCCGGATTGGAATGTCTGATCCGGATCTTGAACATGTCCCATGTCCAGTTTTTGATTTTTATGCAATGAAAAATTCTTCCAGGTGTTTCTACACTACAAGAAGTATTCGGATCACCAAAAATCTTTAGTTAAACATACCTGATCCTTTTGAATTCTTCTTTCTTGAGATTGAGTTAAATGATCCAACCTTCTTCACCTTCAATCTTCAAGACTTGAACCTTTCACGAAATTACGCCAACTCAAATTCCGTAACAATATGGTGGTGATGCCATGCCGTTGGTACACGGTGGTGATGCCACGTCGTTGATTCACGACTGTGAGGGTCCTTTTATGGTTCGAGTGTAGACAGGTCCGGGTGGTATCTAGGACCTTTTGATGGAGTTATATCCCGGCAGTTATCGTATGATGCGAGTACCTACTTGGAATTAGGCAGCCGAGGGCTTTGCCTGGATGGCATTCAGGATACGGTAAAGGGCATTATGAGAGCATAGTGAGGCCAAATGGAATGACTAATGCCCTGTTGACTTCAAGATCTGAGGAATTGTATATCCCAGTTGTACTTGGACAGACTGGGAGTGGTGTTCCCCAAGGATATTTGATTTACTCCCAGAACGACTTGGAGTACGAGGAGCACTGGCGGATGTGCTACCATGCCTATGTGGATGAAGCTGTATGCCAAGTTATTGAGGTACAAGTTGTAGCTTCTGAAGCATACCTTCTTGGGTCACCTTATTCTAGCCGTTGGAGTGGCGGTGGAATCCGACCAAATGGATGTTATTCAAGTTTGACTGAAACCAACATTTATCCTTGAGGTGAGGAGCTTCTTAGACTTGGTAGTGCCGGGAGAGCATGTCCAATGGATAATGAGACTGATGCCAGCGCCAATGCTAGTGTTTCCAGTGTTGGGAGATGGTTGGTGTGTTTTAGTGATGCCTCCCATTGTGGCTGTAGAATTACCGTGGGATGATCTTCAGTCCACACTTCATTAGTCCAACCCTATGAGTATTGTGGCAGGACAAACCACTGTTTTGTAGGCAGCTTGGATCCCACAGATGAGCCTTTCAGTACGCCTATTATTTCCGGCTTTGATTGATATACCTGGGCGTAGGCCATGCCTGCTTGGCTATCAGTCCTGATTACTCAGCATTTCTGTTTTGTACTATATGGTAGATAAGATTTCAGCTTTAGTTTACAGTTTCTACCATGCGGCATCAGTGGAGCCTACAGCTTTCAGCATCTTGAATGGGATTTACGCAAATTATCGTTGCTGGTTCGGATTTTTGGATCGCGAGTTTGGGCATCAGCATTATGATCGCCTTTTGAGCCAGTTTTCAATCCTGTTCACTGACGGTTTGGTCCCCGTCAGGGTGTCCTTTATTAGTTGAGAGATCGACTTTGACCCGTGGGTCCGTTGGGGTTATGTTGGCACGTTGAGTGACCAACTGTGGCATGAGATTGTGTCTCTTGAGGATCCCTTTTGAGAGTAGCCCGTGGTTGAGTAGCCCACTCGGGTGATTTTGGATCGGGAAGTAACCGAGTGAAGACACCAGCTTATTGGATGAATGTGTGGGTACGCTTCGGGTCGCTTTGTTGAGATTGGCACCAGAATGTGGTTTGGTGCGTGTTGCACTGGTGGTTATTTTGTCTCCCCCAGCTTTTGATGGAGCCCCTGTATTGTTTCACGTCTCGGCTCAGGAATGTTTTGCTTTTGGATCCCTCGCCCGTGTTTAACTCGCACCATTTGAGCGCTAAGAGTGTTTGGAGTACGAGGGACGCCCGTTGCGAATTCTGGCTCGAGAGATGAGGGAATTGCACAATCGGGCCATGCCGTACAGGCTATTGTTGTTTTTGAGAAGTGATCACGGGGAGTGAGTGGTGTTTGGGAAGCTGGAGGCGTTATTGATGGATACCTACCCGTGGTATTTGTGACTCATGGTGGATTTGAGCTAGTTTCGAGGATGAAACTTTCTTTTAGTGGGAGAGGATGTGAAGACCCGAAATTCCCACTTATGGAGCACTGTTGCATCTACGGCTTCTGGAGGCCTATGTGGCGCGTCGGCGGGGTTTGTGCACAATTTGGACACAAGTAGGGGACTTCGGGCTTAAATGTATCACGTGGGTGATCAGATGGCCGCGTCGAATGCTTAGAAGTGGTTTTGCGCGCAATGGATAGTAAAATTGGACTCAGTGCGAAGTTTGGACCAAGGAACACCGTTCCGGATGCCTTCGGCAATTTTTGGAGTTGGAATTTGGCAAAATGGACAGCAAATTTGGATTCAGCGCGCGAAAACGATGAAAAGGGACTATTCACTTGTATTTTTCGGAGCCCGGATGACACGCGCAATTTTTGAGGCTTCTTGGTACTGTTCCGGCACCGGCGGCGGCGGCGTGCGGCGGCGGGCAGCGGCGGAGCGCGGCGGGGCAGGCGCGGGCAGGTGCGCGGTCCACCGCGGGGGGGTGCACCGGACGCGGGTCACGTAGCGGCTCCCGGTTGACCGGCGCAGCAGGCGCGGTCCACGGGATAAGCGCGGGTGTACGGTGGACCGGAGGGTGACACGTGGCATCGTGTGGTTCGTCGGTGTAGTGGACCGGGTCCACGGTGCTAGTGTTGCTGGCCTCGGGGCGCGTGCCTAGCAGGGGCGCAGGCGGCGGCGCAGGCGCGCGTTGACCCCGTTTCCCGCGCGAGTGCGCTCCACGTGTCGATCCCGCGTTGGTCCACGTGTCGTGCGGCGGGAGGCCAGTTTTGCTGTCGCCTGTTTGGCGGGCGACGTGGAAGCCCGCGGGAGATTCGGGCTGCTACAGTGTTGGGCCGGCCCAACACTGTGTGCGCCCGAAAGTCCCCTTGCGCCCGGAAACCGGGACATGTTCGGTATTTTCCGAATTGTTTCGGGCAGCCTATTTAAAGGATTCGAGCCTCCTTCTTCACCCCTTTTGCCTCATTTCCGAGCCTCCCCTTGCCATGGTGTCTTCAGCAAAGATGTTCCCCTTCGTGTTCTTCATCCTCTAGAGGACTTCTAGGATTTTTGGTGGCACGTACTTTGAGGTTCCCATTTTCTTCGGCGCGGGGCGACGCTCGTCCATTTGGGTTCCCCTTCGTCTCGTTTCGGTGCGCGAGATCCCCCGGCCTACTCCGACCTCCGTTTCAGGCGATTCTTGCGCCGTTGGATCGGCGACAGACAAAGCTATGATCTTGGTATTTCCTGCTTCCCCTCATTTCGCGCTTCTTGAGGTGTTTCTCTGAGTTTACTGTGACACGGTTTTCTGATGGATTTTCTGGACAGCGACACCTTGCTAGATTTTTATGTCCGCAACTGGGCATCGGATGGCGACGTTCTTATACACTTTTTTCATCTACTCGACTCGAGGATTGTCACAGTATTTTTATTGGATTTTTCTAAGGCTTGCCCGAAGGTATATTTCTCGCCCTTTATCTGTGCATGGAAATACAGATGTGTGGTTGTGTGGTTGTGAGCGCCCTGTGTTGTGGAATTTGTAACTCGGCCTACGTGGCTCGGAATTTGACGTGCAGGTACTCGTTTCGAAGGTATCGACGCGAGGAACGCGACAGTAATTTTGTTGGATTTTTCAGAATCCGTTCTGCATGTGAAAACTGCACATCTTCGGGGCGTGACAGATTAGAGTGGTATCAGAGCCTAGGTTGTAGGTCGTGGTGGACTTAGAAACCCTAGGCTTATGGTTTGACCCTTGGTTGACTTCGTGAGAGTCGTGACTTTTAGCGAGAGTCCTGATTGAGTTTTATACCTCTCCCAAGGGATGGGAGGAGTGATTGGCATGTTTATTCTCCTAAGTGATTATGTTGGCTGCAGACAACATAATGCGGTGGAACGGGTGACATGCTTTAGACTTTCGCTGGATTGGGTCGAGTGGCTTTTGGGTGCTGTTTTAGCAGATTTCGGACTGTGAGCGTCTACACTCTTCATCGACTTTAGGTTTGCCTTGGTTTAAGCGCTTTAGGTGGGTAAGCTTAATAGTGGTAACTGTATAAGGTGTTTATGTTATGGCGAATATAAGTGCACTTGTGGGGATATCACCCCTCTATGATTGATGACAGGCATATTTGTTGTACAACCGATATGAGCGAGAGGTAAGCAAGGAATGGCCTAGATTATGTGGTTCCTGTACATGTTTATTCATTAGCCTACTTGTGTGAGATTAGTACAGCATAGTAGGGACTTTTTAGCATGCTTTGCTATTACATGTTTCACCCACTTTTATCGTTTCTGAGGACAAAAGCATGTTTGTTTGGGACATATAGTTAGGCCACCTTTTATTGCTACACTACTTATTGGAACTTGACTTAGGAGAGACCATGCTTTTCCTTTCTCCATCTTGTTAGTCAGGTGGTCAGTGTTGCCCGGGTTCGAGCAGGGGTCTGGGTAGTGTAGTCGGGACTTTGTGTCTGGGACAGGTTGGATTAGTTGTGGGGCTTTGCGGCAACCGCGGATATTGGGCGGTTGACCGCATGCTTATCTATGCACCAGATTGGGTATCAGTTTTCTCTAGTGGATGGAGTTTCCCACTTATCGTTTAGTTGCATCCGACTGAGGTCGGGTCTTTCTTTGGTGGTTGGGTTTTCCCACTTTGATCAGATTGTGATCAAGTCCTGCTATACAGAGATACTTGTTACTGGGATACTTGTTACTGAGATACTTTGCTCTTGTGGGTCGCTCCCCTCGAGCGCCACTCCGGAGGTAGGCTTTTCGGACCCAGCCTTGTGTGCCGGTCTGATACTTTTTGGGATGCGAGCCGTGCAGCCCGGTCCCGCGGTTTCGAGCCATGTGTGCAGATTCCGCTGAGCAGGCAATACCAGTTTTACTGGTGGCACTTTGGATTGGGTTTATTACAGATATTTGCCTTATTGTTGAACTCGTGTCAGGGGGACCGAGTGGGGTCTAGTAGCCATGTTTAAATCAGTGCTAGTGTTGTTGGGATCCATTTGGGGACTGTGGTCCCGAGGTCTTTGTGAGTTGTTGACCGTTGTGCGAGAGGCTTGGTGATATTGAGTTTATCTGTTCTGAGAGAGAGCATGGATTTTGACTATAGCCTGCATGAGCCACTACTCGGTAGCGAGTTAGTCCGTTTGGACGCCCTACGTAATTCCTGCCCGTCAGCGGGAGGTGGTTGTAGGTGGGCGCAGGTTTCACTGGACCAGGTGTGGCAGTCAGCTCGATTGGGTCGATTGTGCAATTCATATGACACCCCCAGAATTTGGATTAGTCCTATATATAAATGATATAATAGGACTAAATCTCTAACCCGGCTATAGCATTTTGGATGGTAGCAAGATCCAAGAGGAACATGAGAGTTAAGCGTGCTAGAGCTAGAGTAGTTCTAGGATGGTTGACCCCCTGGGAAGTGGGGCATCACACTTCATGTGCTGGTGGTTGCATACCATTATTTGGTTCTCCCCTTTGGAGCATTTAGATAGAGACATGGTAGCTGTTGAGAGTCTCCAGTTTTCTTATTTCAGTCCTTACGGCTTTGGTTATTTTACGTATCTTCAGGACTTAGTGGGCAGACCGTCAGGTCTGGCGGTGGTACCCACTGAGAACTCCCTTTTTGGTGTAGTTCTCACACCCCTTTGGGGGTCTTCCCCCTCCTTTTTCCTTCCTCTCCCTTGTTTTGCAGAGTCTTAGCGGGTGTTGCGGATTCTGCGGTGGTTGTTCGAGGCGAGGGAGTCGCGTGCTAGATCCCTACCCGTCGTTGGAGAGTAGCGGTACCCTTTAGTGGAGATCTTAAGTAGATTAGTTGTTTTATTTTTCCTCTTTTGAGAGACTGATGTAGTGAGGATATATTATGTATTGAGAGACTGTACACTGATGTATTTATTGGAGTTACCTCCCGGTTGGGTTCAGAGCGTGTATTTGCGGATATTGTATTAGTATTATTCTTTTGGGAGGCGGACATTGTTGTATTACTTCCAGTTGTACAGTGATTGATTTTAGTTATACAGCATATTTTTTATTTATAGCTCTGATATCTGTTAGCTGTAGTACTTTTCTTGCAGGTAGGACGCTTCGCCTATGCGGGTTTGGCATAGGTGGCGGATCTGTTGGCGAGCCCGGGGCGCAGTTTCGACCCCGGGGGCGTGACACCACATGGCGCAATGGGGTTGATTCGGGCGCTGATGGTGTGTGGTACATTTTGGGCTACTGTTTGCGCCCGGAAAATTTCGGGCGCCAGGAAAATGCCCCCCGAAGTGTATTTTTTGGCCCGGATTTCTGCCTAGAAGTAGGCCTTGGGGGGCCATTTGTGCGGGATTTTTGGATTTCTGGGAGCCCTTCTTCAATAGAGCTCATCTACATCTTCTCCTCGACCCTTTGATGGATTTCGGGTATTTTTTGAGGCCGCGGGATCGGCGTTTTCTGCGACGCGGCTCACTTCGACACTCTTTCGATTTTGGCTTCTTCCGTTGCATTTCAGTGTGCGAGACCCCCTGAGCTACCCCGATAGATTTTTGAGCCAATTTTTGTGGCAGCGTGTTCACGAGAGGTACGCCTTCGATTTTTGTGTTGATTAATTCACTCTGTTTCGAGTTTTTGGTGGGGTTTTCGAGGCATCTTTTGACCCCCTTTTTCTACGACAATGTTTTGGACAGCGAAGCTTGTTGGATTTTTATCTTGGTGCCCGGTTGTCGGATTTCAGCCTGTAAGGACTCGGTCGGCATCTACGCTTCGTGAGAAACACAACTGTATTTTTATTAGAATTTTTGGAGGACTCTTTGAAGGTGATAATATGCTTCTTCGTGACTGATTTCCGCAGACTTGTGATTGTGAGGGAATTTGGCTTACCGCGATGTTCTATTTGTATCTTGGCCTACAGGTGTCGGAATGAGGAGTTTAAATACTCGATTTGCATCTACTCGTCGCGAGGATCGCAACCGTGATTTTTTTGGATTTTTCGGAGGACTGCACGTAGATGAAAATCCCCTTTTTTGTGCTGGCTTGCATAACGGCAAATGCTGTTTGGGGTATTGATTGTGTTGTTGGCTATGATGTTGGTTTGAGCAGAGGCTTGTGCGACCGAGTACAGAGGGTGCGGTTTCGGCGGTTTACGATTCTGGTGACGACGCACTTCACCGACTTCGGCTTTGCCTGCGAAAAGCGTTTCAGGTGGGTTGCTTCGTCTCAAGAACCGGTGAACGGTTCTCTAATTCTATTTGTTAGAATGCATGCATGTTTATTGTACCAATATGTCGTTGAGAGGTGAGCTTCGTAAATGGTATTTGTTTGAGGAATTGCAAGATATTATGTGAGGACCTGGATCCCCACGAGGTGATTACTGGTTGACCGGCAGCTTCTGGAGGCCTTTGTGGTGCGTCGGTGGTGATTGTGCGCAATCTGGACACAAGTGTTAGACATTGGGCTTAAAAGGAGATCCCGTGGGAAATTGGATGGCCCCGTCGAATGCTTAGAAGTGATTTCGCGCGCAATGGATATTAATTTGGACTCGGGGCGAAGTTTGGATAAAGGATCACCTCTCCGGATGCCTTCGGGAATCTTTAGAGTTGGAATTTGGTAAATCGGGCTTTAGAAATGGACTCAGCGTGAAAATCGGATCAAGTAGGCTTTCCGAGGGCTTTCGGCAAAATTTCAGATGAGAATTTGGGGAATCAGACATCGTATTTGGATTCAGCGCGCGAAATCGTTGAGAATGGACTATTCACTTGCTTTTTTCGGAGCCGGGTTGACGCGCGCGTTTTTCGAGGCGTGCACAGATCTCGAGATGTCGCGGCACGAATCCCGGGTGCGTGCGAATCCCGAGGTGCGCTCGGGCGTACTGCGTGAGGGGGGAGCGCAGACAGGCGCGTTGGGAAAACGCGCCTGACTGCGCGGGTGACGCGGGGGGCCGCCATGTGGCGTGCCCCCATTCGCGCCCGCGCGGACGCCGGGGGCACGCGTCCGCTCGGTGTCCCGCGCTGGGTGTGGCGCGGTGTAACGCGCCCGTGTGGCGCATGCCGCGTGGCACAGGGGGCGCGCGCCTGCGCCTGGCGCACGCGCCCCTGTGCGGTGGACCGCCTGGCAGCGGGCCCGGTGCACCGTGGACCCGGTCCACGGGAGCCATCCTCCTCCCTTTCTTCTATTCTTCTTCTTTCTTCCCCGCACACCATTCCTCCTCCATTTTCCTTTCTTTCTTCTCTAACCGAGCGAGAGAGGGAGTGAGGAGGGGATTTTTGTGGGATGCGGCGGTGCGGTGTGGACCTCGCGGAGTGCGCGAAGTGTTCCACTGGAGCGGTTGGGCGGCGCGGCGCAGTCGAGGTGGGTTCCGCACTTCGTTTTTACGGTATTTTTGGCACAGTTTTGGGGCGTTCTTTTGGACTTTGGTTTGACCCCTTACTCTTATCTGTGTTTGGGACCATGTTTTACTGCACCGTTTTGCGTGCAGACCCCGACGGCGTGCTCCGTTTTGCGTGCGCACTCCGTTTTGCGTGCGGATTCCGGCACCGTGCTCCGTTTTGCGTGCAGACTCCATTTTGCGTGCGGATTCCGGCACCGTGCTCCGTTTTGCGTGGGGACTCCGTTTTGTGTGTGGATTCCGGCACCGTGCTCTGTTTTGCGTGCGGACTTCGGCGGCGAGCACCGTTTCGCGTGCAACTTGGTGTACGAGACTCGGATTGGGGCGTGCCTTTACAGTTTTTGCATCTGCGCGTCGCAAGGATTATCATCGTTCTCTTCAGGGATTTTTCTTGAAATTGCCGAAGGTATACGTTTTCGCCCTTTATCTGTGCATGGAAATACAGATGTGTGGTTGTGTGTTTGTGTGCGCCCTGTGTTGTGAAATTTGTAACTTGGCCTATGGGGCTCGAAATTTGACGTGCATGTACTCGTTTCGAAGGTATCGACGCGAGGAACGCGACAGTAATTTTGTTGGATTTTTCAGAATCTGTTCTGCAGGTGAAAACTGTACATCTTCGAGGCTGTTTTATAATGTTGGGCCTTATTGTTCTACCCAGGGGTGTTTGCAAGTGTTGTTGGACCCGTTCGGTCTGGAGACTATGATTTTGGGGTACTTTCAGCTGTTGGAGCCGAGGCCTTCGCGACATGTACCGAGGATGCAGTTTCGACAGAATTTGGACTTGAGCGTCTGCGGTCTTCACCGACTTCAGGTTTGCCTTGGTTTAAGCGCTTCAGGTGGGTAAGCTTAATAGTAGTAACTGTATAAGGTGTTTATGTTATGGCGAATATAAGTGCACTTGTGGGGATGTCACCACTCTATGATTGATGACAGGCATATTTGTTGTACAACCGATATGTGCGAGAGGTAAGCAAGGAATGGCCTAGATTATGTGGTTCTTGTACATGTTTATTCTTTAGCCTACTCGTGTGAGATTAGTACAGCATAGTAGGGACTTTTTAGCATGCTTTGCTATTACATGTTTCACCCACTTTTATCGTTTCTGAGGACAAAAGCATGTTTGCTTGGACATATAGTTAGGCCACTTTTATTGCTACACTACTTATTGGATCCTGACTTAGGAGAAACCATGCTTTTCCTTTCTCCTTCTTTGTTAGTCAAGTGGTCAGTGTTGCTCGGGTTCGAGCAGGGGTCTGGGTAGTGTAGTCGAGACTTGGTGTCTGGGACGGATTGGATTAGTTGTGGGGCTTTGCGGCAACCGCGGATATTGGGCGGTTGACCGGATATTTATTTATGCATCAGATTGGGTATCTGAATTCTCTAGTGGACAGAGTTTCCCACTATTTGAGTACTTTTGCATCTGATTAAGGACCGAGGCTTTCTTAGTGGTTGGGTTTTCCCACTTTGATCATAGTCATGATCTAGTCCTGGTATATCGAGATACTTGTGATACTGATGACAGAGATACTTTGATCATGTGGGTCGCTCCCCTCGAGCGCCACTCCGGAGTAGGCTTTAGACCGTGCTAGGTTCCGGTCAGACCGTGTTGGGTTCCGGTCATTTGGACAGTGGAGATACTGAGTTCGTGAGATTGTTGACAGAGTAGGTAGTACCGGGTTTTATACCGGTTCGTTTGATTGGGTTTATTTCGGTCAGATACTTTTATTGTTACACTCGTGCCCGGGGGCTGAGTGAGGTCTAGTAGCTGCGTTTAGGCCAGTGCTAGTGTCGTGGGGAGCCGTTCGGTTTGACGGTGGTCCCGTGTTGTTGTGAGTACCTTGACCGTTATGTGAGAGATTGAGCATCATGATTCTATCCGTTCTGAGATGGAGCGTGGGTTTTGACTATAGCCTGTATGAGCCACTACTCGATAGTGAGTTAGTCCGTTTGGACACCCTACGTAATTCCTTCCCGGCAGTGGGAGGTGGTCGTAGGTGGGGCGCAGGTTTGACTGGACCAGATGTGGCAGTCAGCTCGATTGGGTCGATTGTGCACTTCATGTGCTAGTGGTTGCATACCATACTTTGTTTCTCCCCTCTTGAGCATTTAGTTGGAGGCTTGGTAGCTGTTAGGTGACATCAGCATTCTTGTTCAGTTTCCACTTCTTTGGTTATATTATGTCTCTTGAGGACTTAGTGGGCAGACCCCACTGAGAACTCCCTTTTTGGTGTATTTCTCACACCCTTTGGGGGTTTTCCCCCTCCTTTTTTCTTCCTCTCCTTGGGTTTGCAGAGTCTTAGCGGGTGTTGCTAATTCTGCGGTTGTTGATCGAGGCAAGGGAGTCGCGTGCTAGATCCCTACCCGTCGTTGGAGAGTAGCGGTACCCCCTTCAGAGGAGATCTTCATTAGATTGGTTATTTTATTTTTCTCTTTTGAGAGACTGATGTAGTGAGGATATGATATGTATTGAGAGCCTGTACACTGTTGTAATTTTTAATACTCTGATATTGAGCTTCCGCATACACTTGTTGTGTTATTATGGATGTTACCGTTCCTTTCGGGTGGGAAAAGGCCTTACCCGATTGGCGGGTCTGTTGGCGTGCCCGAACCGTACAAATTGGCGGACTCGGGGCGTGACAGTTGTATTTATTGGAGATACCTCCCTGTTGAGCTATGAGTCTTGTATCTGAGGATATTGTACGATTATTATTTTTGGGAGGTGGACGTTGTTGTATTATTTCCAGTTGTACAGTGGTTGATTTTTTTTATTATACAGCGGATTTTCATTTATAGCTCTGATATCTGCTAGCTGTAGTACTTTTCATGCAGGTAGGACGCTTCGCCTATGCGGGGTTTGGCATAGGTGGCGGATCTGTTGGCGAGCCCGGGTCGCAGTTTCGACCCCGGGGCATGACAGATTAGGTGGTATCAGAGCCTAGGTTGTAGGTCATGGTGGACTTAGATACCCTAGGCTTATGGTTCGACCCTTGGTTGACTTCGTGAGAGTCGTGACTTTTAGCGAGAGTCCTGATTGAGTTTTATACCTCTCCCAAGGGACGGGAATAGTGATTGGCATGTTTATTCTCCTAAGTGATTATGTTGGCTGCAGACAACATAATGCTGTGGAACGGGTGACATGCTTTAGACTTTCGCTGGATTGGGTCGAGCGTTGTTGTGTGCTGTTTTACAGTTTCGTCGTGGTGAGCTGTGTCTCCCCGACGCTGGGTTTTGATCCGTGTGCTTTCCTGTCATAGCAGTTGAGCTTGAGCGGTTGGTTTTGGGGCCGGATACCCGGATTGAGGTCAGAGAACTCCGGACCTAGATGACAGGATTGGCAGAGGCTTATCAGCGGCGGAGTGAGCAGCTTGTCTTGTGGACACAGTTGTCGGAGCACTGAGTAACCCCCTCTGTGCCAATGTTTAGCGCCGAGGCACCGAGGTAGGGTGGATAGTTGACAGCAAAGGATGCTGCGGGACATGATCGATCTATTGAGCCAGATTTGGCAGATGAACCACCCCGACTCGTAGGATTGAGTTGGAGCATTTGGAGGCAGAGTCGTGGTTGGTGGTAATGGAGTGATTAATTGAGAGCCTCCCTATGCTAGAGAGTTTTTGCAGTTGTTGAACTACGCGCTCCAGATTTCGAGGGACGAGGCGCACAGGATATGTGTGGCTGGAGGTGGATTGCGCCAGGATACTTTTCAGTTTAGTTGGTCCCTCTGTTATGGATTAGTGACGCCTCGATGGTGTAGGCGTTGCGTATGGAGCATGGCACTGCAGTTCCTTTGGAAAGGGATCTGCCGCCAGGGGCGAGTTTTGGATATTGGCGCTTGGCGCCGGGTGATGGAGGACAGATCGACCGGCAGAGGCATTTCTGATTTCTTTTCCAGGATAACGGATTCCTGAGATGCCAGAGATCGGTTGGACCCCGATGGCAACGTCAGCATTTATATCAGAGTTGCGCAGCGGTAGCGTGGATTTGTTATATACGGAGGACCTTATTCGTCGCCTCAGTGTGAGCAGAGACAGAGGTCGTGCTCCCTTTGTGTTTGGTCTAGATTTTTCCTTGCAGATTGAGCGACAACCGCCGGCATCGAACGGGTGGATTTGTGCCGCCCGGTTGGAGGGCGCCACGGTAGTGGATGGAGTTGTTGCAAGTGTGATTTCAACACAGCAGCCGGAGTTAGAGCATGTTGCATTCCTGCATGGACTAGAGGCAGAATTATTGCCACGTGCACTAGAGGTACAGGTGTCTGTTGTTATTGTGCATGTGGAGGAGACTTTTAGATCATGTCCAGTGCAGCTGAGACCGCGAGTTACCGGCAGAATTATTAGAAATTGTAGCAATTCGGTGTTTCGACCCTGTGCTTGAGATTGTTTGGCACAATGCTATAGAATGTTTGACTGCGGCGAGAGAGGACTTTGATATTCGGCGAGGCGGACAAGAGGAGGCGTGCTTGATGAGATTATTAGAGCACGTAGGTTATAGCGACAGTGTGAGAGGTGCTTTCGGCGGCATCGGGACTCAAGGATATCTCTGTTGCCCACGAGATCCCGGGTGTGATTTCACCTGAGCTGTTGGTGATGCCGCCGGTTAGGGAGATAGAGATTGAGTTTGACGTGGTTCGGGGGACCGCGCCACCCTCGACAGCACCTCATTGGATATCGCCGGTAGAGCTGAGAGAGCTGATGGCGCAGTTGCAGTATCTGATGGATCGAGGGGTCTGTTTGACCTAGTACCACGCCGTTGATATATGGTGGTGATGCCACACCGTTGGTACACGGTGGTGATGCCACGTCATTGATACACGACTGTGAGGGTCCTCTTATGGTTCGAGTGTAGACAGGTCCGGGTGGTATCTAGGACCTTTTTGATGGAGCTATACTCCGCCAGTTATTGTATGATGCGAGTACCTACTTGGAATCAGACAGCCGAGGACTTTGCCTAGAGGGCATTCAAGATCCGGTAAGGGCATTATGAGAGTATAGTGAGGCCCAATGGAATGACGAATGCCCTGTCGACTTCAAGACCTGAGGAATTGTATGTCCCAGTTGTACTTGGACGGATTGGGAGTGGTGTTCCCCCAAGGATATTTGCTTTACTCCCAGAGCGACTTGGAGCACGAGGAGCACTTTGTGGATGTGCTACCATGCCTGTGTGGATGAAGCTGTATGCCAAGCTATTGAGGTACGAGTTTTAGCTCCAAGTGCATGCCTAATTGGGTCACCTTATTCTAGCCATTGGAGTGGCGGTGGAATCCGATCAAATGGATGTTATTCAAGGTTGGCTGAGACCAACATTTATTCTTGAGGTGAGGAGCTCCTTAGACTTGGCAGTGTCGGGAGAGCATGGCCAATGGATAATGAGACTGATACCAGCGCCAATGCTAGCATTTCCAGTGTTGGGAGAGAGATTTGCGTGCTTTAGTGATGCCTCCCATTGTGGCTGTAGAGTTACCGTGGGTTGATTTTCGGTCCACACTTCATTAGTCCAACCCTATGAGTATTGTGGCAGGACGAACCACTGTTTTGTAGGCAGCTTGGACCCCACAGATGAGCCTTTTAGTACGCCTTTTACTTCCGACTTTGATTGATATACCTGGGCATAGGCCACGCCTGCTTGGCTATCAGTCTTGATTACTCAGCATTCCTGTTCTATGCTATATGATAGATTAAAGGTTCAGCTTCAGTTTACAGTTTCTGCTATTCGGCATCAGTGGAAACTACAGCTTTCTGCATCTTGAGTGGGATTTACGCGGATTGTCGTTGATGGTTCAGACTTTTGACCACGAGTTGGGCATCAGCATTATGATCACCTTTCGGGCTAGTTTTCAGTCCCGTTCACCGACGGTTTGGTCCCCGTCAGGGTGTTCTTTATTAGTTGAGAGATCGACTTCGACCCGTGGGTCCGTTGGGGTTATGTTGGCATGTTGAGTGACCAACTGTGGCATGAGATTGTGTTGCTTGAGGATCCCTTTTGAGGGTAGCCCGTGGTTGAGTAGCCCACTCGAGTGGTTTGGATCGGGAAGTGGCCGAGTGAAGACCCCAGCTTATTGGATTCTTTTCCTTATTGGACGAAAGTATGAGTATGCTTCGGGTGACCTTGGTTAAGTTGGCACAGGATGTGGTTTGGTGCGTGTTGCACTAGAGGTTATTCCAGTTTCCCCCAGCTTTTTATTAGAGCCCCTCTGGTATCTCACGTCTCAGCTAAGGAGTGATGTGTTTTTGGATCCCTCGCCTGTGATTGACTCACCCCTTTGAGATCTTTGAGTGTTTGGAGTACGAGGGACGCCCGTTGCGAATTCTGGCTCGTGAGATGGGGGAATTGCGCAATCAGACTATGCCGTACTGGATGTTGCTGTTATTGTTGTTGAGGAGTGATCACGGGGAGTGAGTGATGACTTAGGAGCTGGAGATGATGATGTTGAGTACTTACCCTTGGTGTTTGTGACTCCTGGTGGAATTGAGCTAGTTTCGAGGATGAAACTTTCTTTAGTGGGGGAGGATGTGAGGACCTGGATCCCCACGAGGTGATTACTGGTTGACCCGCAGCTTCTGGAAGCCTTTGTGGTGCGTCGGTGGTGATTGTGCGCAATCTGGACACAAGTGTTGGACATTGGGCTTAAAAGGAGATCCCGTGGGAAATTGGATGGCCCCGTCGAATGCTTAGAAGTGATTTCGCGCGCAATGGATATTAATTTGGACTCGGGGCGAAGTTTGGATAAAGGATCACCTCTCCGGATGCCTTCAGGAATCTTTAGAGTTGGAATTTGGTAAATCGGGCTTTAGAAATGGACTCAGCGTGAAAATCGGATCAAGTAGGCTTTTCGGGGGCTTTCGGCAAATTTTCGGATGAGAATTTGGGGAATCGGACATCGTATTTGGATTCAGCGCGCGGAATCGTTGAGAATGGACTATTCACTTGCTTTTTTCGGAGCCCGGTTGACGCGCGCGTTTTTCGAGGCGTGCACGGATCTCGAGACGTCGCGGCACGAGTCCCGGGGTGCGCGCGAATCCCGAGGTGCGCTCGGGTGTACTACGCGGGGGTGGAGCGCAGACAGGCGTATTGGAAAACGCGCCTGACTGCGCAGGTGATGCGGGGCGCCGCCACGTGGCGTGCCCCCATTCGCGCCCGCGCGGACGCGGGGGGCACGCGTCCACTCGGTGTCCCGCGCTTGGTGTGGCGCGGTGTCACGTGCCCGTGTGGCGCGTGCCGCGTGGCACAGGGGGCGCGCGCGCCCCTGTGCGGTGGACCGCCTGGCAGCGGGCCCGGTGCACCGTGGACCCGGTCCACGGGAGCCATCCTCCTCCCTTTCTTCTCTTCTTCTTCTTTCTTCTCCGCACACCATTCCTCCTCCATTTTCCTTTCTTTCTTCTCCAACCGAGCGAGAGAGGGTGTGAGGAGGGGATTTTTGTGGGGTGCGGCGGTGCGTTGTGGACCTCAAGGAGCGCGCGAAGTGTTCTACTGGAGCGGTTGGGCGGCACGGCGCAGTCGAGGTGGGTTCCGCACTACGTTTTTACGATATTTTTGGCACAGTTTTTGGGCGTTCTTTTGGACTTTGGTTTGACCCCTTACTCTTATTTGTGTTAGGGAACGTGTTTTACTGCACCGTTTTGCGTGCGGACCCCGACGGCGTGCTCCGTTTTGCGTGCGGACTCTATTTTGCGTGCGGATTCCGGCACCGTGCTCCATTTTGCGTGCGGACTCCGTTTTGCGTGCGAATTCCGGCACCGTGCTTTGTTTTGCATGCGGACTCCGTTTTGCGTGCGGATTCCGGCACCGTGCTCCGTTTTGCGTGCAGACTCCGGCGGTGTGCACCGTTTCGCGTGCAACTTGGTGTACGAGACTCGGATTGGGGCGTGCCTTTACAGTTTTTGCATCTGCGCGTCGCGAGGATTATCATCGTTCTCTTCTGGGATTTTTCTGGAAATTGCCGAAGGTATACGTTTTCACGCTTTATCTGTGCATGGAAATGCAGATGTGTGGTTGTGTGTTTGTGTGCTCTCTGTGTTGTGGAATTTGTAACTCGGCCTACGGGGCTTGGAATTTGACGTGCAGGTACTCGTTTCGAAGGTATCGACGCGAGGAACGCGACAGTAATTTTGTTGGATTTTTCAGAATCTGTTCTGCAGGTGAAAACTGTACATCTTCGGGGCTGTTTTCTAATGTTGTATATACTTTGAATATTTTGGATTAAGTGTAATGTTGGGCCTTATTGTTGTACCCAGGGGTGTTTGCATGTGTTGTTGGACCCGTTGGGTCTGGAGACTATGATTTCGGGGTACTTTCAGCTGTTGGAGCCGAGGCCTTCGCGACATGTACAGAGGATGCAGTTTCGGCAGAATTTGGACTGTGAGCGTCTGCGCTCTTCACCGACTTCAGGTTTGCCTTGGTTTAAGCGCTTCAGGTGGGTAAGCTTAATAGTGGTAACTGTATAAGGTGTTTATGTTATGGCGAATATAAGTGCACTTGTGGGGATGTCACCCCTCTATGATTGATGACAGGGATATTTGTTGTACAACCGATATGAGCGAGAGGTAAGCAAGGAATGGCCTAGATTATGTGGTTCTTGTACATGTTTATTCATTAGCCTACTCGTGTGAGATTAGTACAGCATAGTAGGGACTTTTTAGCATGCTTTGCTATTACATGTTTCACCTACTTTTATCGTTTCTGAGGACAAAAGCATGTTTGTTTGGACATATAGTTAGGCCACCTTTTATTGCTACACTACTTATTGGAACCTGACTTAGGAGAAACCATGCTTTTCCTTTCTCCTTCTTTGTTAGTCAAGTGGTCAGTGTTGCTCGGGTTCGAGCAGGGGTCTGGGTAGTGTAGTCGAGACTTGGTGTCTGGGACAGGTTGGATTAGTTGTGGGGCTTTGCGGCAACCGCGGATATTGGGCGGTTGACCGGATATTTATTTATGCATCAGATTGGGTATCTGAATTCTCTAGTGGACAGAGTTTCCCACTATTTGAGTACTTTTGCATCTGATTAAGGACCGAGGCTTTCTTAGTGGTTGGGCTTTCCCACTTTGATCATAGTCATGATCTAGTCCTACTATATCGAGATACTTGTGATACTGATGACAGAGATACTTTGCTCGTGTGGGTCGCTCCTCTCGAGCGCCACTCCGGAGTAGGCTTTAGACCGTGCTAGGTTCCGGTCAGACCGTGTTGGGTTCTGGTCATTTGGACAGTGGAGATGCTGAGTTCGTGAGATTGTAGACAGAGCAGGCAGTACCAGGTTTTATACCGGTTCATTTGATTGGGTTTATTTCGGTCAGATACTTTTATTGTTACACTCGTGCCCGGGGGCTGAGTGAGGTCTAGTAGCTGCGTTTAGGCCAGTGCTAGTGTCGTGGGGAGCCGTTCGGTTTGACGGTGGTCCCGTGTCGTTGTGAGAACCTTGACCGTTATGTGAGAGGTTGAGCATCATGATTCTATCCATTCTGAGAGGCAGCGTGGGTTTTGACTATAGCCTGTATGAGCCACTACTCGATAGCGAGTTAGTCCGTTTGGACACCCTACGTAATTCCTTCCCGGCAGTGGGAGGTGGTCGTAGATGGGGCGCAGGTTTGACTCGACCAAATGTGGCAGTCAGCTCGATTGGGTCGATTGTGCACTCCATGTGCTAGTGGTTGCATACCATACTTTGTTTCTCCCCTCTTGAGCATTTAGCTGGAGGCTTGGTAGCTGTTAGGTGACATCAGCATTCTTGTTCAGTTTCCACTTCTTTGGTTATATTATGTCTCTTGAGGACTTAGTGGGCAGACCGTCGGGTCTGGCGGTGGTACCCACTGAGAACTCCCTTTTTGGTGTAGTTCTCACACCCTTTGGGGGTTTTCCCCCTCCTTTTTTCTTCCTCTCCTTGGTTTTGCAGAGTCTTAGCGGGTGTTGCTGATTCTGCGGTTGTTGATCGAGGCAAGGGAGTCGCGTGCTAGATCCCTACCCGTCGTTGGAGAGTAGCGGTACCCCCTTCAGAGGAGATCATCATTAGATTGGTTATTTTATTTTCCTCTTTTGAGAGACTGATGTAGTGAGGATATGATATGTATTGAGAGCCTGTACACTGTTGTTGTAGTGAACCGGAATTTTGGTATATAAATAAATGTGAATAAAATGGTATGAAATGCTATTTTATTGAATTTATTGGGGTAAAGGATGACCTAGAAACGAATTGGGCCCAAATCGGGATTAGAATGTGAGATCTTGAATCTTACCTGAGAAAGTGGGCCCAGATTGTAAGTGGAAAATTCACAATTTCGGAAAATTTCGAGAAAATTACAGGAGCTCCGTAAATGTGTTTTAGGGCCACAGGAAAAGTTTCGCGTTGATCGGACACCCGGATAGAGAGAACGGGCTCCGCCAGCGAATTCAAGTATAGTGGGACTTTTGGCAACCCAGAGAGGGTCCAAACTGAAAAGTTTAAGTACCAGGAGGTAAATTAAGTTAAACTGTGGCTGCCCAGCAAATTTGAGCGAAAACGGACGAGAAACGGGCAAGAACGGACGAAAACGGGCGAAACTGGGTTTGGGCCCAAGTTTCGGGCGCCCGAAAGTGGGAACCGGGCGCCCGGAAAGTACTGTAGCAAGCCAGTTTTCGGGCTGCAGTGAACCGGGTTTTTCTGCACTGTAGCGAAACCGGTTCACTGTAGCAGCCCCGTCCGAAAGAGATGCGCCCGAAAGTTACTGTAGCGGCCCGGATCCCGAGACAGTTCGCACGGATCCCGAGGCAGTGGCACGGGTCCCGAGGCAGTTTGCACGGATCTCGAGGCACGGGCACGAATCCCGAGGCAAGCCCTTCCCGCGCGAGGCGCGGGGGCGAGCAGCCCGAGGCGCGCGTGGTAGGTGAGGACCGCCACGTGGTGCATCCTCATTGGTCGCGGCGACCGAGTGGAGCAGGCGTGCGCGGGGAAGGCGCGCGGGCCCTGGCGCGTGTCAGCGGGGACGGCCACGTGTCGGCCTCCCATTCGCGGGTCAGCGCGAAGCGACGCGCTGACGCGACGTGACACTGCGGCTGGGCGTCAGAGCAGGTGGTAGTGCGGTCCACGTGGCGGCCTCCCATTGGCCGCCGCTGTTCCGTGGTCGGGGTGCACGGGTCCACGGCCACGTGTCGACCCCTGGTTGGCCGAGCATGGTGACGTGGCGCTGAGCTGGCGCGGCGTGGACGCGTGGACCGCGGCGGGGGCTTTTACTGTAGCCGCCCGAAAGCTTTCGGGCGCCCGAAAGGGTGCGCCCGAAAGTCCGGAAATGGCCTATAAAGGCCCGAAATGGCTCATTTTCCTCCTTTTTCCCTTTTTGGGCTTCACCCGAGCGTGCGGGAGAGGGAGAGGGCGATTTCGCCTGGGGTTTTCGAGGGCGCACGAGCGCGCCGTGGACCCCGTGGATCGCGCAAGGTGCTCCAAAGAGACTAAGGACGCGATGGACGACACGGCATTGTCGAGGTAGGCGCCCCGTGTGTCGTTTTTGCGGTATTTTTGGCACAGTTTGGAATTTCCTTCTTGGATTTTGGATTTGACCCCTTTTGCCTATGTGCGTGTTAGGGACCAAGTTTTACTGTGCCGTTTTACTGCGCGAGTTTCGCGGGCATTTTGGGCGCGCCTCATTTTGCGTGCCGCTCGTGGAGATATGCACCGTTTTGCGTGCGGATTCGACAAGTATGCGTAGTTTTGGGCATAGGCTCGGAGAATATGCACCGTTTTGCGTGCAAAGTTGAAAAAGGAACGTGCACCGTTTTGCGTGCTAATACGGGGTAGGTGCTCCGTTTTGCGTGCGGGTTGGACCAATGCGCCTAGTTTCGCGTGTAGAATCTGATGGTTTGCATCATTTTCGTGCAGGGCTTGGGAAAAATCTGCACCGTTTTGTGTGCAACCCTACAGTCAGATGTGCACCATTTTACGTGCAGTTTCGAGGTACGTGCACTGTTTCGCGTGCAGTTCGTGTTGTCGCGCACAGTTTTGCGTGCTGACCCTAATATTGTGCACCATTTCTCATGCAGGGTTAGGACAAATATGCACCGTTTTGCGTGCAACCCTACAGTCAGACGTGTACCGTTTTGCGTGCAGATTTGAGGTACGTGCACCGTTTCACGTGCGGATCGTGTTGCCGCGCATCGTTTTGCGTGCCGGCTGAAGTGGCGCGCACCATTCTTACGTATGGATTTTAATGACATGCATCGTTTTGCGTGCAGGATTGTAGGACGTGCACCGTTTTGCTTGCGGACTCGAGGAATGTGCACCGTTTTGCGTGCAAGCTTGCGGAAACAAGTGGAATCGCGCGGAGACCAATTGCAAGTGTCTACAAGCAATTGGGGACACTTCAAGGTGGGGAATTCTGCCGAAATTGGGTGACCTCTCCCCTTGCTCCCTTGCTTTTCGATTCGAACCATGATAGTAGCCTGTTAGAGGCGTTAGGTAATTATGATATTGATTACCTATATCGATGGATTCAGATGAAAAAGAGCAACTGTTGGTTGCCAGAGATAGGGGAATAGTTATGCATGTGCAAAGAGACACAGAGAAAAAGTGCAACTGTTGGTTGCCAAAGATATATGATGAATATGCATGCGTAGAGATAATTATTATTTTATGAATGAGATGAAAATAATTGCATGCATGAGAAAGAGTAGCTATTCATGATTGTGAGCATGTTAGGGTATGACCCTAGGAATCACGTGACATAAGGGAACAACATTTGTTGGTAGTAAGACTAGGAGAAAACCTAGTATAGGGGTTTGACGAGTGACATCAACTTAGGAGTTATCTTAGGGTGGATGAGTGGCATGGTCTTAGGTAATAACCTAAGGACACTGGATAGAGTGATCAATATAGAGTTAAGGAACTCTAGGACAAGCATGACATGGAACTTAGGTAAAGAGAACCTAAGGTGAACTAGTGATCAGCATAGAGTCAGGGAACTCCAGGGCAAGTATGACATGGAACTTAGGTAAAGGGAACCTAAGGTGAACTAGTGGAGTTTGAATTCACAGACAGGATATTAGAGTCAGTGTAACTCTAAGATAAAGCGGTACAGGAAAATAGAGTTAAGTTAACTCTAGGATTCAGTAAGGAATCAGGAAAGCGGGATAAGATCCTAAGGTTAAAGAATTAAACAAATATAACCCTAGAGAGTCATGGGGTGTCTGGGCAAGTGGATAATAACTTTAACTTCAATTTGAGTTAAACAAAGAAAGTGAAATGTGTAAGAGTCCAGGAGACTCTCTGGTTACCCGTGTGGCAAGACCTAGGGTAAGGGATGAAAAAGTGGTTAATAAGCAAGACAAGCAAATTGCTTAAGATAAAGAGAATGAAAAGAGGATATAAATGACGCCTTCGAATTTGAGACTCGTCAAGTGGAGTAGGACTCCCTGGGTAGTGACCCGTCGGACGAGGTACTTTCGAAAGGCTTAAAGTTAAAAGCAAGCTAAAAGTGGCTAAAGAGCATAAAGAGATTGTAAATGGCGCCTTCGAATTTGAGACTCGTCAAGTGGAGCAGGGCTCCCTGGGCAGTGACCTGTCGGACGAGGTACTTTCGAAAGGCTTAAAGTGAAAGTAAAGAGCTAAATGCTCAAAGAAAAGAGAAAGAGATTTGCCAGTGGCAAAATGGGAGCTATAAGCTCGGATAAGAAAGGAAAACAAGTGTTCAAAGGCAAAGAGGCTAAGAACTAAAGTAAAAAGAAAAGAAAGAAAATATAAAGATTCTACGGTGAAACCAGCCCAGGTTGGAGGTACGGGCAGTAATCCCTCTCCCGGGTAGAGACCCGTTCGGGACGTTTCTTCCGTAGGACAGAGTAACGAAAATATAAAAATAAAACGGGCGGGCCTACGGTGAAACCAGCCCAGGTTGGAGGTATGGGCAGTAATCCCTCTCCCGGGCAGTGACCCGTTCGGGACGTTTCTTCCGTAGGACGGGGTAACACTTGCGGGTGTTATCGGCAACCTTGGAAATCTTATCTTATGGTAGCAGGACTACCGGGCTTGGGCCCGTTGGATAAGAATTTTCGAGGGTTAACTTGAACTAAAGCACCAGAATTTAAAGAATAAAGAGAAAATAGAGTGGCCAAGATGGCCGGGTTAGTTGAAGCCTGTATGCAGCAGCATAGTGGCCGAGTTGGTGCTTAGTAGCCTAGTATGACTAGACAGAGTAGTGCTGGGTCGATGTGTACACACAGACAGTGATATATTATTTTGCATAGCTGCATTTTGATTTCGAGGATTTTAGTTTCCTAGCACTATTATTATTGCTTCCATTGGACCAAGTGGTGTAGGACACTTTTTCTCGGTGGTTGAACCCACTGGGAACTATGTCGTAGTTCTCACACCCCTTGGGTGACTCCCCCCACAGGTTCAGGTATGGATGCAGCGATCGCGACGGTTCAGAGGCAGACGGCGAGGTATACGACAGGGGCAAGGGCCCAGCAGCATAGAGACCTAGAGGGTCTAGCAGAGGTATCCCTTTTATTATTTCGTGAGTGAAACTTGTATGGTGAGGAAATTATGTAAGAGAATTGTAATAATTTTATTTGCAAGTTCAAGAATGTAAGATGTAATAAAGTAATGCATGGTTCACTCTTGTAGGCTTTCATTTCCGCATTAACTGTATGTTATCGAATGAAAGTTTTAAATTTATAGTGATTTTTAATACTCTGATATTGAGCTTCCGCATACACTTGTTGTGTTATTATGGATGTTACCGTTCCTTTCGGGTAGGAAAAGGCCTTACCCGATTGGCGGGTCTGTTGGCGTGCCCGAACCGTACAAATTGGCGGACGCGGGGCACGAGAGATAAGAGTGGTATCAGAGCCTAGGAATAGTCCTAGGTGGTTAGCAATCTTAGGGAGACCCTAGGGATTAGCACGAGAGAGTGTGTGGGTTATTAGGCGAAAGTAGTTGATTGGTTATTGTTGTTCCCAAAAAGGATGTTGGGACTGATTGAGGGCGACGAGCTTTCATTCTTCGGATATTACGTTGGCGGCCGACAACGTAATGTTGGAGATGAAAAGGAGTACCCTCCTATACTTTCGCATGATTGAGTCGACGAGCCTTTTTGTCGGTATACGGGCTGCGCGTTGCTCAAATGGCTAAGTTGAGCTAGTTGTTTCGTTGTGGTGTGCATATTGGCGATGACACAACATAAGGTGACGCACCTGTTTTGACTCGAGTCACGAGAGGGCTCGGGGTCAAACGACGTACGCGAGCTGCGATACCAGGTGACCGCACTTGTTGGTGTGGTCCAGCAGCAGGTCAATCTGCTTGCCGTTAGGCAGAAATTTTCCACCGGCAGGGAAGCAGACTCCGACGCCTAAGGGTGGCGTCAATGTGACAGTCGGAGCAGATCGATAGGCTCCAGTGGCTGATAGCGCAGCAAGCTGTGGCTATATAAATGACACATGAGCATACGGTGTGCCGCATGCAGGGACAACAGTGGAGAGAGTGGCAGTAGCCGCTGAGCTTTTGTCGGTGCACCCCGCATCTTCAGCTAGGGGGTGTCATAAGCTTGTGTCAGCTAATTTGCTGGCAAAGTATGGTTGGAAAGGTCCAGTGAGAGACCGACTCATGGAATGCTGGTGATCGCTATGTTGCGAGAACCGAGTAAATATGTCCTAAGGTTATGGCAAGAAGGATTTACAGGCCTAGAGTAGGCTTCAGGATGAGTGGATCTCTCGATAGAGCGAGAGTTTTAGTGGCGCCGGTCTGATGGATCGGTGTAATGGCAAGGATTGCCACCACAGGATTTGAGTGTTAATCACCAGGATGGTGAACTGTTATTGTGGTGCCTCGACCCAGTTGGAAGAGTTGCACAAGAGCCGTAAGGGGTACGTAAGCGAATCGCTTAACACGGGATTTTCGCGAGTTAGCGTGGGGGCGTAGGACGCCCAACTGTTTGGGTGCTCATGGAGCACAAGTATTGTTTAGCCAGAGAGAGCTGATTAGGTGGCGTGTTAGCCTTTGCCCAGTGTGGCCAGAGTTGATAGAGAGTTTAGGTCGTGGATTGATGACTAGTTAGTTGGTCTTGCTCAGTGAGCATAGCGGTCGCGTGGCGACGATTAGCGGGTTCGCTTGGGGACGATCCGTGCCTGGACCATGTTTGTGGACTGTGGGCCTGTAGCCAAGTGGGCGGGCACAGTCAGCTGTGAGAGACAGCGGCCCGAGACCTGATGGCGGGGCATGATAGAGATTTGGTCGGGGCGGTAGTCCGAGCGATAACCCGGAGACGTGGAATGCCACGAGTGAGCCTTGAGGTTGTTAGTACACAGAGAGTGTGATTTGACCAGGCCGTAGTGCTAGTGGTGATCGAGGTACTGTAGCTCCTAGTGAGAGTGTTGGGGTAGTAATCCTAAGTGAGGATCTACCCATATGACGATTGGGTCCGTGTGCTAGTGAGAGCCATTGTACAGTGTTGGACTAGTTTTGGGCTATATGCCCTATTGGACCGTGGTCTGTGAACCTATTAGTAGTCCGAGATATCGGGTTAGCTGAAAACCCGTGGACTTAGAGCGCTAGCAGCGTGTGAGATAGTTGAGGACTTGTGGATTGGCTTATGCCCTCCACATTAGGCAGCGAGTGGCCAGAAAATGTAGTAAATGTAATTAGTTGCAGATGCAACCTCCTTGTGAAAGGTAAAATGACCGCGGAATTAAAGTGAAGATTTCGCAAGAAAAGATTTGGTCATTCGTAGCAATTGAGTGAGCAAGTGCTCAACTGTGTCTTTCACCGACTTGGTGAAAGTGGCCAGACACCAGGTCTGAGTTTGTCCCTGGATTGAGATAGGGATTCAGGAATGAGCTGCTCGTGCAATTATGGGCGAGTAGGCAATGTGATGCCGGTCACGAGGTTCAGTGAGCCCAGTAGTGAGGGCAAGTTTCCCACTCTTGATCAAGTAGGAGTCGAGATGTGACTCAAGTTTCGAGGACGAAACTTATTTTAAGGGGGGTAGAAGGTAGTGAATCGGAATTTTGGTATATAAATAAATGTGAATAAAATGGTATGAAATGCTATTTTATTGAATTTATTGGGGTAAAGGATGACCTGGAAACGAATTGGGCCCAAATCGGGATTAGAATGTGAGATCTTGAATCTTACCTGAGAAAGTGGGCCCAGATTGTAAGTGGAAAATTCACAGTTTCGGAAAATTCCGAGAAAATTGCGGGAGCTCCGTAAATGTGTTTTAGGGCCACAGCAAAAGTTTCGCGTTGATCGGACACCCGGATAGAGAGAACGGGCTCCGCCAGCGAATTCAAGTATAGTGGGACTTTTGGCAACCCAGAGAGGGTCCAAACTGAAAGGTTTAAGTACCAGGAGGTAAATTAAGTTAAACTGTGGCTGCCCGGCAAATTTGAGCGAAAACGGATGAGAAACGGGCAAGAACGGACGAAAACGGGCGAAACTGGGCTTGGGCCCAAGTTTCGGGCGCCCGAAAGTGGGAACCGGGCGCCCGGAAAGTACTGTAGCAAGCCAGTTTTCGGGCTGCACTGAACTGGGTTTTTCTGCACTGTAGCGAACCCGGTTCACTATAGCAGCCCGGTCCGAAAGAGATGCGCCCGAAAGTTACTGCAGTGGCCCGGATCCCGAGGCAGTTGGCACGGATCCCGAGGCAGTGGCACGAATCCCGAGGCAGTGGCAAGGATCCGAAGGCAATGGCACGGATCCCGAGGCAGTGGCACGGATCCCGAGGCAGTTGGCACGGATCTCGAGGCACGGGCGCGAATCCTGAGGCAAGCCCTTCCCGCGCTAGGCGAGGGGGCGCGCGGCCCGAGGCGCGCGTGGTAGGTGAGGACCGCCACGTGGCGCTTCCCCATTGGTCGCGGAGACCGAGTGGAGCAGGCGTGCGCGGGGAAGGCGCGCGGGCCCTGGCGCGTGTCAGCGGGGACGGCCACGTGTCGGCCTCCCATTCGCGGGTCAGCGCGACGCGACGTGCTGACGCGACGTGACACTGCGGCCGGGCGTCAGAGCAGGCGGTAGTGCGGTCCACGTGGCGGCCTCCCATTGGCCGCCGCTGTTCCGTGGTCGCGGTGCACGGGTCCACGGCCACGTGTCGGCCCCTGGTTGGCCGAGCATGGTGACGTGGCGCTGAGCTGGCGCGGCGTGGACGCGTGGACCGCGGCGGGGGCTTTTACTGTAGCCGCCCGAAAGTTTTCGGGCGCCCGAAAGGGTGCGCCCGAAAGTCCGGAAATGGCCTATAACGGCCTGAAATGGCTCATTTTCCTCCTTTTTCCCTTTTTGTGCTTCACCCGAGCGTGCGGGAGAGGGAGAGGGCGATTTCGCCTGGGGTTTTCGAGGGCGCACGAGCGCGCCGTGGACCCTGTGGATCGCGCAAGGTGCTCCAAAGAGACTAAAGGACGCGATGGACGACACGGCATTGTCGAGGTAGGCCCCGCCCCGTGTGTCGTTTTTGCGGTATTTTTGGCACAGTTTGGAATTTCCTTCTTGGATTTTGGATTTCACCCCTTTTGCCTATGTGCGTGTTAGGGACCAAGATTTACTGTGCCGTTTTACTGTGCGAGTTTCACGGGCATTTTGGGCGCGCCTCGTTTTGCGTGCCGCTCGTGGAGATTTGCACCATTTTGCGTGCGGATTCGACAAGTATGCGCAGTTTTGGGCATAGGCTCGGAGAATATGCACCGTTTTGCGTGCAAAGTTGAAAAAGAAACGTGCACCGTTTTGCGTGCCAATACGGGGTAGGTGCTCCGTTTTGCGTGCGGGTTGGACCAATGCGCGCAGTTTCGCGTGTAGAATCTGATGGTTTGCATCATTTTCGTGCAGGGCTAGGGAAAAATCTGCACCGTTTTGTGTGCAACCCTACAGTCAGATGTGCACCATTTTACGTGCAGTTTCGAGGTACGTGCACCGTTTCGCGTGCAGTTCGTGTTGTCGTGCAGAGTTTTGCGTGCCGACCCTAATATTGTACACCATTTCTCATGCAGGGTTAGGAAAAATATGCACCGTTTTGCATGCAACCCTACAGTCAGACGTGCACCGTTTTGCGTGCAGATTTGAGGTACGTGCACCGTTTCGCCTGCGGATCGTGTTGCCGCGCATCATTTTGCGTGCCGGCTGAAGTGGCGTGCACCATTCTTACGTATGGATTTTAATGACATGCATCATTTTGCATGCAGGATTGTAGGACGTGCACCGTTTTGCGTGCGGACTCGAGGAATGTGCACCGTTTTGCGTGCAAGCTCGAGGAAACAAGTGGAATCGCGCGGAGACCAATTGCAAGTGTCTACAAGCAATTGGGGACACTTCAAGGTGGGGAATTCTGCCGAAATTGGGTGACCTCTCCCCTTGCTCCCTTGCTTTTCGATTCGAACCATGATAGTAGCCTGTTAGAGGCGTTAGTTAATTATGATATTGATTACCCGTATCGATGGATTCAGATGAAAAAGAGCAACTGTTGGTTGCCAGAGATAGGGGAATAGTTGTGCATGTGCAAAGAGACACAGAGGAAAAGTGCAACTGTTGGTTGCCAAAGATATATGATGAATATGCATGCGTAGAGATAATTATTATTTTATGAATGAGATGAAAATAATTGCATGCATGAGAAAGAGTAGCTATTCATGATTGTGAGCATGTTAGGGTATGATCCTAGGAATCACGTGACACAAGGGAACAACATTTGTTGGTAGTAAGACTAGGAGAAAACCTAGTATAGGGGTTTGACGAGTGACATCAACTTAGGAGTTATCCTAGGGTGGATGAGTGGCATGGTCTTAGGTAATAACCTAAGGACACTGGATAGAGTGATCAATATAGAGTCAAGGAACTCTAGGACAAGCATGACATGGAACTTAGGTAAAGAGAACCTAAGGTGAACTAGTGATCAGCATAGAGTCAGGGAACTCTAGGGCAAGTATGACATAGAACTTAGGTAAAGGGAACCTAAGGTGAACTAGTGGAGTTTGAATTCACAGACAGGATATTAGAGTCAGTGTAACTCTAAGATAAAGTGGAACAGGAAAATAGAGTTAAGTTAACTCTAGGATTCAGTAAGGAATCAGGAAAGCGGGATAAGATCCCAAGGTTAAAGAATTAAACAAATATAACCCTAGAGAGTCATAGGGTGTCTGGGCAAATGGACAATAACTTTAACTTCAATTTGAGTTAAACAAAGAAAGTGAAATGTGTAAGAGTCCAGGAGACTCTCTGGTTACCCGTGTGGCAAGACCTAGGGTAAGGGATGAAAAAGTGGTTAATAAGCAAGACAAGCAAATTGCTTAAGATAAAGAGAATGAAAAGAGGATATAAATGACGCCTTCGAATTTGAGACTCGTCAAGTGGAGCAGGACTCCCTGGGCAGTGACCCGTCGGACGAGGTACTTTCGAAAGGCTTAAAGTTAAAAGCAAGCTAAAAGTGGATAATGAGCATAAAGAGAATGTAAATGGCGCCTTCGAATTTGAGACTCGTCAAGTGGAGCAGGGCTCCCTGGGCAGTGACCCGTCGGACGAGGTACTTTCGAAAGGCTTAAAGTGAAAGTAAAGAGCTAAATGCTCAAAGAAAAGAGAAAGAGATTTGCCAGTGGCAAAATGGGAGCTATAAGCTCGAATAAGAAAGGAAAGCAAGTGTTCAAAGGCAAAGAGGCTAAGAACTAAAGTAAAAAGAAAAGAAAGAAAATATAAAGATTCTACGGTGAAACCAGCCCAGGTTGGAGGTACGGGCAGTAATCCCTCTTACTCAGAAAACTTTTGTGAGACACCCCAAGATTTCTTTTAAATTTTTGGGCCAATCTAAGCCTCCGAAACAGGGCTCCGAAAATGATTCGTGATTACGAATTTTAGAAATTCCAGAATTTGCTAAGTCCTTGGGGTTCAAATCACTTTTCGACCCGATGCCCTTCCCGTCAGCCCGAAACACACCGAACTCGACTGTAATCATATTTAAAACATGTTACAAGTCTTCTCACCGCATTTCGCCATTTTGCGAATTCGGCGAACGTGGGTCTACCTTTTACAAGCTTGAAGCTTCGATTTCCAACTACAACTCACTTTTCGACTCGATGACTTTTGTATCGATTTGAAATGCTTTCAACTCACTTTTAATTACATTTGAAATGTGTTACAAGTATTCTTGTTGAATTTCGCACTTTTTGCGGAAATCGCCAAACAAGGACCTATGCTTCACAATTGAAGCTTCAATTTCTCAACTCCAACTCACTTTTCGACTCGATGACTTTTGTATCGATTCGCAATGCTTCCAACTCACTTGTAATTACATTTGAAATGCGTTACAAGTATTTTTGCTGAACTTCGCACTTTTTGCGGAAATCGCCAAACAAGATGACCTAAGCTTCACAATTGAAGCTTCAAATTCTCAACTCCAACTCACTTTTCGACTCGATGACTTTTGCATCGATTCGCAATACTTCCAACTCACTTGTAATTACATTTGAAATGCGTTACAAGTATTTTTGCTGAACTTCGCCTTTTCGCGGAAATCGATGTACTACACTCTCCCCTATTTTGAATAAACCATAATTTAGCACTTTTCTCCGAATCCAATAAAAATAGTATTTCATACCATTTTTATTTATATTATTTATATACCATAAATCTGGTACATTACACGACGGGTCCTCCAAATTCCCACGGGATCTCCTTTTAAGCCCAAAGTCCAACACTTGAGTCCAAAATGCGCGCAACCACTACCGACACACCACGCAGGCCTCCAGTGATGCAACTAAAACCCAAATTGCACCACAAATCCAATTCTCGGGCCCGACACGCGCACAAACACTCCCAAAGGCCACTAAAAGCTGCTCAACAACCAGCAAGCCCTACGCGGGGGATTCCGGGACCTCAGAGATAACACGGTGAAATCCACTAGAATTAAACACGTACAAGGTGATATACCGTACTCACAGACGACTCAAACTTTTCCATACGCTCCTAGTTGATCTTCTCCGCTCGCTCCACGACGCTTCTCAAATCCACGATCTGCGTCCAACGCCGAATCCACGGCGTCCAACGTCGAGTCCACGACGTCCGACCGAATCCACGGTCTTCACCCAGTAGCACGCTTCGAATCCACGAACGTACCTCGCTCCGAATCCACGAGAGCGGTAGCACCTTGAATCCACAAGGCCACGCGAGTCCACGCGCCGATTTTGGGATAAATCGTTGTTTTTTGGGTGGTGATGATCCGCCGAATACTTAGATTAGAAATGGATCGGAAATACCATCTAAGTATTCATTGATTTGATTCTACTCAAAATGTGAGTATGAAAACCTAGAATCAAATCAATCAATATAGATGAAGAAACATAAGATAGAATCTATGGTTTCCTTTCTTCTCTATATGTGGATCTTAGGCCGTATATAAGATGACGACTTTTAGGTTTAGCGGCTTCTTTTTGGATTAACCTTAGAAAAAGAATCATAGGGTCTATTTATAGGTTAGAAACCCTTGGAAGAAGATAAGGATCAAAAACTATCTTTTTCTGGAATTTTACATGACGACGATCCGGATCGGAGTTCGGCGATCCGGATTGCAGTAGCGAGAAAAACAGTTTCCAGAAAAACGAAGGTTCGGGATCCTGATCGAAGTGCCTGATCCGGATCGTTCATACAGTTCACCAAACATCAACGTTCGGGATCCGGATTGAAAAGCCTGATCCGGATCGTTCAAATAAAATGGTAAACCCTGTGTTCGGGATCCGGATCAAAGGAAGCTACGATCCGGATTGAACTGGTGTATGAACGAACAACCTTCGGGATCCGGATTGCAAAGTCTGATCCGGATCCTGAACATGTCCCATGTCCAGTTTTTGATATTTATGCAATTACAAATCCATCCAAGTGTTTCTACACTGTAAGAAGTATTCGGATCACCAAAGATATTAAGTTAAACATACCTGATCCTTTTGAATTCTTTTTTCTTGAGATTGAGTTATATGATCCAACCTTCTTTACCTTCAATCTTCAAGACTTAACCGAATTCACGAAATACGCCAACTCAAATTCCGTAACAATCTCCCCCTTTGGCAGTTTCGTGACAAAACATAGATCCACTCAAGAAAATTCAAAAAGATATTTTTGTTGCTATCACCATACAACAAAAATTTACAATGGAGATCCAAAATAAAATACATGAGTTAAACTCCTAAAACAGACTCTAGACTTAGACATCTGTACTCTCTGCAAAAGAAATCATTCTTGACAAAAGAAATCGTTAGATACCTCAAGAATTTTATATCATTCAAAAACCACATACAGAGATGAAGTTTATACTCATTTATACTTACCATGACATTTATACATTCAGATATGTAAATTGATCATAGTTAAAACACCAACATATCTTCTATACAATCAAAATCCAAATGTCATGTTAGTGAACATCAACTTGTTAGTTATATTACATGCCCAAATAGTTAGTCGAATAGTTAGTCGAGGCATGCATTCAAACACAACTGAAAACCAAAAGTTGAAGTTGTACTTACCTTTGAAGTTGAGGTTATACTTACCTCCATAGTTTCAAGTTTCTCACAAACATTGTATCATTGTTTTATACTTCTCTCTCCCCTTTTTTGTCACAAAAGTTAGCCAAAAATTACCAAAATGGAGAGAATAGTTAACAGTTCAAGTACCAAAAGTTTGAGAACTAAAAACTAAAAACTAAAACTTAAAAACCTACACAAGGAAAGATTAAAAATCTGCATAAGAAAAAGAAATTAGAAGGATACGGATTATTCAGACTCATCCGAACTGATACAGCCGAGAATTTGGAAGATTTTCTTTAATCGTTTGTTCATTGATGACTGATTCTTGTTGACCTTCTTTATTTCTTCTTTTACCTCAATAAGTTCATTTGATATACGTTCTTGCTCGTTGGAGAGCCTTTGCTGTTCTTTATAGATTGAGGTAACTGATGCATCATCATCAGAAGTTGATGAAGGTGCTCGTTGTGCTGCATGTGCTGGTTGGACTGGAGGGGTTGCTGTCGGTGCAGAGGTTGTTGCCTGTTGTTGTTGTGCTCGTTGTCGGTGAGGAGGTAATATGGGCTCGTCTTGCTTTGTCGAGAGAGACTTTACAATTGTTGTTTCATTGATCGTTCCTAGACTGTGCATGTAGGAACTCGCACTTGTGTCAGCTTTAAATTTGCGAAGAATGCGCATGATGATCATTGGATAAGGTAGTCTCTCTGAAGGGTGAGCATGTTCCACATAGCGTGCCATCCTCGCCCAGATGACGTAAGGAATGTTTAAGTTTGCCTCCCATTGCTGATGTGGGGTTTCCAAGAAGATAAAGGAATAACATCCTATCCCACCGAAGAACCTTCGTGTTCATATTTGGAAGGACGTTATAGCAAACAATGAAGTTTAAGTAGCGATACTCAGGTCGTAGCTCTTTTGAAAAGACTGAGTTTCCTGCTGACGGAGTATCGGGAAGACAGATGCCATCAACTACCACTCTCCAGGAGTTGGTGTTGAAGATTTGATTCTTCAGATAATGAGCGCCATCAGCTCGGGCCTTCATCCCTAATACCTCTCCAATCAGTTGAGGCGTTACTTTAATCTTAACATTCTTGACCAATGTTTGAAAGTCTCGACGTCCGATCTCCTGATCAACGAGATAGCAAGCATTTTGATAGAACATCCTCACTGAGTGAAGACAATACCCAGTGGTCTCGGGGAAATCGCAAATGGGAGCAAGACCTGTCTGGTCATACAGAGTCCCAAATGGCGGAGATCTTTCCTTCAAGGCTTTGACATTAACATGCCTTTCGCCAATGCATTCCCTGTTCTCAAAGTCCTTTATCCTAGCAGAGCTGATAAAGTCTTGTGGAGGTGGTTGCCTATCAACTGGTTGCTCAATGGAAATTCCTCGAGCACTCCCTCTTTTGCGAGCAACACTTTTTCTTTTTGTTTTCAAGAGAGTTTCTTCCATTGGAGCTTTTCCTTTTTCAGCAGCAGTAGGCGGAGCCTTTGCCTTTGAAGTCTCTGCAGGGGCTTTTCCCTTCGAAGCAGTGGGAACAGTTGTTGCTTCAACTTGAAGCTCATCCCAATCAATTGATTCCATTTCAGATTCTGTATCGGAATCATCTTTAGTTTTCTTCGCTTTCTTAGCCCTCTTGGGCTTGACAGTGTCTCTCGTATGTACCATAGCAGCCAGAAGAAAAATGATCCAGGTGATCACCATTGCTAATGGTTTCTTGTGAAAAGAAATCCTGTGAGCAACAACTCAAGAATACGAACAAATTGTTAATTTTCAAAAATTAGAAAAATTGTATCCAAACAATCATTATCGTGTAGAGAGACTAAGAATCAAATTAGTTTTGCAGAAAGAATTTTAAAAATAGATCAATCGCATGATTTTCGAAAATTCCCATTATATGCCCTAAAACCGAAATTTTTGAAATCGAAGGCCAAAAATTCATTTATCTTGAGAATACCTAGCATATAATCAAAACTAATCTACCCAGAGTTCTTATTTCAAAAGAAATTTGATCAAAAACCATCCACAAACGAAATAGATACAAGAATTTCATCACGTTTTGAGGAAGAATAGGAAAAACTGTGAAATACCGAGATTTTGATCAATAAAACTTACTTGGAATCGAAGAACTTGAGTTTGAAAGCTTCCAAGATGGATGAATCCTAGAGAGAGAAGCTCTGGAGACTTTTGAACAAAAGATTGGAGTAAAAAGAACCAAAACCCTTTTGTTCTATATAAAACCCTAGCCGCGATCCGGATCAGTTCGTGATTACGATCCGGATCGGCTACCCGCAGAGAAAATCTGCGTTCGGGATCCGGATCGGCAGATCGTCTGCCGGCAGAAGAATATCTGCGTTCGGGATCCGGATCGGCAGGTCCAATCCGGATCGGCTCCAACTTTTTCTTTAGAAAATTTCAGAGAAATTCTAGAAAAACCAGAAAAAGATTGTGAGCACTTTCGTGTATCAACTTTAAACGAAAATCATCGTTTCATACAACAAGAAATAGATTATGCCAAATCTATCAATAACATCCAACAAATGAAACGAAAATTTATAAAAATTAAATCCCTTAAAGTTGAACAACTTCAATTACATCTAACTTGATCTTATGAGTAATGCCTTTATCAAATCATCAATTCGGTAAAGAAAATGAAATACAAAGATCAATAGATGTCTGAAATCCCAGATAAGTTAGATAATATATCTAGTCAATTTATTGAAGAGAGTGGCTCTTTGAGCATCTTTCATTAAAAATCCCACCTTATACCAACCTTGAAATTTTGACAGAGTCAAGTATTTCAACATGCATTTTATTTAATCAAACTTGAAAAACCTTGCTTGGTATACATGCGGTAGCTGCACACAGTACTCGGACGACCGAGGTGGTAGCTCTTTCCTCCATGTGGTGGTAGTTTTCACACTCCTCATTGGGATGTAACTCTTTCCACATCTTTTGAGCATAATACTTTTTCTTTGACTCCCCCTCAATTGGCTATCAATTATTTAAGATATAAAGTATTCAGCCAAATATTGATCTCGATTTCATACTCGACTAAACAGTCAAATAAGATAAAAACTATACCAAGAGATCATTGAGAGAGAAATTGACTTTGATCAAAACAAAGATGAGTTAATTGACATAAATGATCATTGCATCAAATGAAATATTATGATATCTAAAGCATAATAGATTTCTAAATATATAAAAGGATGCAGTTAAAGTCAATAAAACTAATGCTCGATTAATGTTCTATGTCTAAGCATAGATAATGAACAAAAACACAAAAACAAAACCTAACCTAAACAAAAGTTTCAAAAAGAGGTTATTTCAAGGAAAGCATTCCAATTGCTTTACGCAAATGAATAAAACGTTTTTGATCCAAAGGTTTTGTTAATAAGTCAGCTAATTGATCTTCAGTTGAAATGTAGGAAATTTGAAGAATATTTGATTCAACTAGCTCTCTAAGAAAATGATATCTAAGTTCAATGTGTTTTGTTCTAGAGTGCTACACAGGGTTTTTTGAAATGTTTATAGCACTAGTGTTGTCACATAAAACAGTTACCGAAGTTGCTGAAATCCGGAAGTCGCTCAACACGCTTTTCATCCAAATGAGTTGAGTTGAACAACTACCCGCTGAGATGTATTCCGCTTCGGCAGTCGAGAGTGCAATGCAGTTTTGCTTTTTACTATGCCATGCAACAAGACAATGGCCAAGATAAAAACATGCACCACTCGTACTTTTCCGATCATCCACAGATCCTGCCCAATCGGCATCTGAGTATCCAATAATATCTAGACTTGTTCCCATAGGATACCAAATTTCGAAATTAATGGTTCCTTTGATGTACCGGATGATCCGTTTCACCGCTTTCAGGTGAACCTCCTTTGGTGCTGATTGATATCTCGCGCAAATCCCAACACTAAAGGATATATCCGGGCGACTAGCTGTGAGGTAAAGTAGACTTCCAATCATGCTGCGATAAAGTTTCTCGTCTACATTCTCACTAAGAGATTCACTTCCTAATCCATTATTGCTAGTTCCCATAGGAGTAGGAAAATCTTTAGAATCTTCTAATCCGAATTTCTTTACCAACTCCTTTGCATACTTGGATTGACACAGATGGATGCCTTCACCATTTTGTTTCACTTGCAATCCAAGAAAGTATGTCAGTTCCCCCATCATAGACATCTCAAATTCGCTTTCCATGGTTTCTGCGAATTTAGAAACATCATTATCCTTTGTTGCTCCAAACACAATGCCATCGACATAGATTTGTGCAACAATGAAGTTATTTTGATAATGCTTCACAAAGAGAGTCATGTCTGCTCCCCCTCGAGTATAGCCCTTCCCCAAAAGGTGCTTTGTCAACCTTTCGTACCACGCTCGCGGTGCTTGTTTTAAACCGTAAAGAGCCTTTTTCAAACGAAAAACATGGTTAGGTAGTTTACAGTCTACAAAACCTTTCGGTTGAGCCACATAAACTTCCTCATCTAAAAACCCATTTAAAAACGCGCTCTTAACGTCCATTTGAAAGAGTTTTATTTTAAAGTGACAAGCAATAGCGAATAAGATACGAATGGACTCGAGTCTAGCTACAGGGGCGAACGTTTCATCAAAGTCTATACCTTCTATTTGAGAGTAGCCTTGAGCAACTAAACGTGCTTTGTTCCTGATGATGGTACCATCCTCATTTTTCTTGTTCTTGAAAATCCATTTAGTACCGATCACATTGTGTTGCTTCGGAGGCGTCGTTAATTCCCAGACTTTGTTGCGTTCAAACTGATGGAGCTCTTCCTGCATTGCTTCAATCCAGTAGTCATCCTGAAGAGCTTCATCGATATTCTTTGGTTCGATCATGGAAACGTAACAAGCGAATCCACAAACCAACTGTCTCCGAGTTTTGACTCCTTCTTGTGGGTCTCCAATGATGTTTGATTCAGGATGATCCTTGGAGATGCGTAACGTTTGTTGTAATGGAGTACTCGGAGGTACATGAGATGATTCCTGCACATCAGATAAACTTGAAGAACCATTAGGTGCATCATTAATATTGGAAGTATTATCATGAGAAGATGCACTTACAGGAGTATCATCATTAAGAGAGATATCAGGGGTAGATTTATCAGATGCAAAGTGGAAAGCTTCATCTACTTTAACATTTATAGATTCTACGATCGTCTTAGATTCCAAGTTAAATACCCGATATGCTCTACTATTTGTAGAATACCCCAAGAAAATCCCTTCGTCACTTCGAGAGTCAAATTTTTCAAGATTTTCGCGGTCACGTAAAATGTAACATCGACTCCCAAAGATGCAGAAATATTTGATGTTGGGTTTTCAACAACACCATAGTTCATATGGTGTATTTAACGTTCCCGGGCGCAAATAAACTCGATTAATAACATAGATTGCAGTGTTCACAGCTTCAGCCCAAAAATGTAGCGGTAAATTCCGGCTGTGAAGCATAACACGTGCCATCTCTTGAACAACCCTGTTTTTGCGCTCGACAACACCATTCTATTGAGGTGTATAGGGTGCTGAGAATTCATGCTTAATGCCGTTGGAAGCGCAAAAATCAATGAATTTAGAATTTATGAATTCTCCACCTCTATCACTTCTAACACGAATGATCTTTTCATTCTTTTCAATCATAATACGAAGGCAAATCTCGTGAAAAGAATCAAAAGTATCAGCTTTCTCTTTTAAAAATGCTACCCAAGAATACCTAGAGAAATCATCAACCAATAAGAAAATATACCATTTACCTCCCAAGGATGGTTGACGTGTCGGCCCCATAAGATCCATATGCAATAATTCCAAGGGCCGTTTGGTACCGACGTGATTCAAGTTCTTGTGTGCAGTCCTAGATTGTTATCCCTTTTGACAACCACCACACACAATGTTTTGATTAAGTGAAAGTTTAGGAACCCCCTTGACCACGTCTTTGTTTGAAATTCTAGCAAGTTCCTTAAAATTTATGTGTCCTAGCCTTTCATGCCAAAGTGTTTCATTATTCAAAGAGGCTAAGTTACAATTTTCAGAAATTTTATTGGGAACAACATAACAATTGTTTTCAGATCTAACCCCTTTTAAAAAGAAAACATGATCCTTATCAGTTAAAATGCATTCAACAGATGAAAAATTAACAGAAAAACCATTGTCACAAAGTTGACTGATACTAATGAGGTTAGTCTTAAGCCCATCAACAAATAACACATTATTTAGAATCGGGCCATCTGGAATAGCTACTGTTCCTTTTCCAACAATTTTGGAAGACTGACCGTCTCTGAAAACTACAAGTCCTCCGGAGATTTTCTCAAAATTTTGAAAACAGTTTTTGTCACCGGTCATGTGACGGGAACAGCCGCTATCCAGATACCAAGACGAATTATCATATGCATGCAAGGAAATATTTGTAACAAGACAAGGGAAGATTTCACCTTTGCGTACCCAAACCTTTCGAGTTTTGGTGTACGTCGGAAATGATTGTGAAGTTGATACCTTTGGTGAAAGCGTCTTGTTTGATCCATTGCTTTTCCTTGACGTCGTCGTCTTGTTTGATGAACTACCGAGGCTCTTTTCCTTCAAAGAATTTGCATTTGATTTCCGAGTAATCACCCTTTTGGTAGTCGTTGCAAGAAGTGCTTGAGTTGACCGTTTGGCTCCCATCTTGCAATTTCTCCTTATGTGCCCTGCAAAATTACAACGAAAATATATCTTAGTGCTTGACGATTCCGAGGAGGGTGAAGTAGGCTTGTTGTCGTTGCTTGTCGTGAATTCCGGTGTCGGAGGAGGAGATACCGACTAAGGCACAAAAACTGTCCCAACCGAACTAAAATTGTCTTCAGTTCGATTGTATCCGAGGCCGAACTTGTTTGATTGACCAAGACCAAGAAGCTTATCCAACTTACTCCTTCCTGATGAAAATCGCTGTAAGTCATCCTTGAGTTGGAGAATGGTCTCTGTCATTTCCAATTTTTCCTGTCGAGCCTCGCCGTTGAGCTTCAAGAAGTAATTCGCTTTGTTCACCATATCTATATAATTCTTCTCGAGTTGCTCATTGGACTCTTGAAGGGAAACATTTGCTTTTATCAGATTATCCCTTTCCACTTCAAGATCGGTCGAGAGAGAAGTTACCCTTTTTACTTCTTCTTCGAGATCCTGCAATCTCCCTCTCAACCCCTTGTTTTGCTTAGCCAGTTTCTTTGAATCCCTCAAAAGTCTGTGGTAGGCTAGAGCAAAATCTTCACCTTCCGAATTATCCGATTCATCGTCCGTTGCAATCTTTTCAACAGTGGAGTTGGACAATGACTCGGATGTACTTGCCATTAAGCACATGAAGGGTGAAGATGTGGACGCGTGGAACGCCGTTGCGTTATCTTCTTCATCACTTGACGATGACTCATTTGACGATGAGGTGTCATCCCAAGTGACGGCTTGCATCGCCTTCTTCTTGGACGGATTCTTATTTGGACATTCCGTTGAGATATGGCCGTATCCTCGACACTTGAAGCATTGGACTTGTCCTTCTGTGCTTTTCTTATCCTTAGAAAAACCCTCTTGCCTTCTTGACTTCTAACTTGAAGAACCTTTGCCTTTCTTCGACTTTACGAAGGATGGAGTTTTGCTTGAGTTACCCCTTCGAAAGTTTCGGCGAAATCTTCTTGTCAAGAGAGCAAGCTGCTTCTCAAAGTCCTCCATAGATAGGTTCTCGTCATCGCCTGAGGAGGATGAATCCGCGTCTTCTTCTTTTGTTGTTTTCAACGCATAACCTGAAGACTTAGAAGAGGATGCCTTTCCCGAAGAATAGTTAGTAGGAAATGTCATTTCATAAGTTTGTAATGAACCAACTAATTCTTCTACACGGATTTCGTCCGCGTGTTTAATAGTTTCAATGGCTGTAACCTTGGAACGAAATCTTTCAGGAAGAGTTCTTAATATTTTTCTTACAACTTTAAATTCTGGAATCTTCTCTCCCAAGTTAGCACATGAGTTTACGATGTCTTGCAATCGTGTGTAATAGTCTGTGAACGATTCATTTTTTGCCATGAAAATAGAGTCAAACTTGCTCGTAAGCATTTGCAGTTTCTGAATCTTCACAAGGTTAGTTCCCTCATGCGTAACTTGAAGAAGATCCCAGATTTCTTTCGCAGTCTCACATGCCGAGACGCGAGAGAACTCTGTTTGAGATAAAGCATTAATTCCCTTGCCATTGTAAGAAGAAAAATCTATCTCTTCCTTGGTCCATTTCGACCTAGGTTTGATGGTGCGAACATCACCAATAATTTCAGTTGGATTAGTCCATCCTAATTGAATTGATTGCCACTCCCGTTCGTCGATGGAAATTAAAAAAGCTTTCATCCGTACTTTCCAGTACGCATAATTTGTTCCATCGAAGAACGGAGGTCTGTTGATGTTTCCACCTTCAACCATTGTTTACAACCCTATTCCCGCTCTGATACCACTTGTTGGGTTATGTATAATTGGATCTAAATAGGGGAAAAAACACCTAGAGGGGGGTGAATAGGTGTAAACAATAAACACTCAAAAATCTTTGCGATATAAAACCCAATGCGGAAAAATAAATAACACGCAGAGATTTTTACGTGGAAAACTCCAAACCGGAGTAAAAAACCACGGGACCGATAATCTGTCACGCCCCGGGGTCGAAACTGCGACCCGGGCTCCCTAACAGATCCGCCATCTGTATGGAAACAGCCGTACAGACGAAGCGTCTAACCTGCAAAAAGAATCAACTACAGAAATACAGATATCAAAGCTGAAAGTAAACTCCTAAGAACTGAAAACCAAACACTGTACAACTGAAAATAATACAATATCCATCTCCCAAATACGATCGTATACAAAGTCCTCTGATACAAAACTCAAAAGGGAGATATCTCCAATAATGTGAGGACCTGGATCCCCACGTCGAGATTACTGGATCATCTACAGCTCCCGGAGGCCTATGTGGCGTGTTGGTGGGATTTGTGCCCCAATTGGACATTAGTGTTGGGCTCAGTGTGTTTAATGGATCACGTGGGTGATCATTGGACTCCGTCGGATCGTTAGAAGTGGTTTCGCGCGAAGTGGATATTAAATTTGGACTCAGCGCGAAGTTTGGACCAAGGATTACCTTTCCGGATGCCTTCGGCAAATTTTGGAGTTGGAATTTGGCGAAATGGACATCAAATTCGGATTCAGCGTGCGAAAACGGTTAAAACGGACTACCCACTTGTCATTTTTGAGCACCGGACACTGTTCACGCCGGAACAGTGTTTCCGGCGGCGGCGGCAGCGGCGGAGCGGCCGCCGGCAGCGCGGCGGACGGAGGCGCGGGCCGCCCGGTCCACGCGGCAGGCGTGCACCGGGGGCTGGACGCGTGGCGGCTCAGGAGTGGGCCGGTCCGCAGGGCGCGGTCTACGGGGGAGTGCGGGGCGCACGGTGGACCGGGGGTGACACGTGGCATCATCCTAGAGGTGGGTTCACGGCGGTTGGTCTACGCAGTTTCGGGATGGCTCAGGGTTTACGGTGCACCGGGCTTGGACACGTGGCAGGTTTGCATTGGTTCGGTCCACATGATTTCGTGCACCGGGTTCACTAGGAAGTGGCATGACACGTGGCGTTCTCCTATTGGTGGGTCTACTGTGCGCGGTAGGGTGGCAGGCGGCGGCGTCAGGCGGGCACGTGGGCGCGGCAGGCGGGCGTTGACCGGGGAGCGTGCCACGTGTCGTCGTCCGCGGGTGGCCACGTGGCGCGACGCGTGCGGCGGGTGCGGCTGTCGCCTGTTTGGCGGGCGACGTGGAGGCCCAGGGGACTTCCGGGCTGCTACAGTGCGCGCCTTTGGGATTTTCGGGCTGCTACAGTACGCGCCCGAAAGTGGCATGCGCCCGGAAATTGGGACATAACCGGTATTTTCCCATTTGTTTCTGCAGCCTATAAAAGGCGATCCGAGCTCTCTTCTTCTCCCTTTTTCCGCCATTTCCGAGCCTCTTCTCGCTGGGGTGCCTTCAGCAAAGTTGATCCCCTAGTTTGGCTGCATCTTTCTACAAAGTTTTGGGATTTTTGGTGGCACGCTTATCGAGGTTTCTATTTTTACGGCGCGGCGCGACGCTCGTTCGTTTGTGGTCTTCTTCGTCGCGTTTTGGTGCGAGGACTCCCCCGGCTTACCCCGAGCACCTTTTTCAGTGATTCTTGCGCCGTTGGCTTCACGACAGGTAGGGCTATGTTTCCCATGTTTACTGGTCTTTCCCATTCCGAGTTTTTCATGGGTCTTTCGGATCATCTTGTAACCCCTTTTTCTGGGCGGAGTTCTGGGACAGCGGCGCGGTGTTTTGGTGATATCTTCGCGCACAGGCATCGGATTGGGGCGATTCAAGAGGCGATTTGCATCAACACTTCACGAGGAATATGCCCAAATTTTCTTGGAATTTTCTGAATATTTCTCGAAGGTGAAGATTATCTGTGAACAGTAATTGTTGCTACAGTTTTTGAGTGTAGTTTGATTCGGGGTGGTTCCCTTGTCGGAATTGTTTCTCAGTGTAGGAAGCTCGGAATTGGACGTGCAGGTACTCGTTTCGAAGGTATCGACGTGAGGATTACTGTGGTATTTTTATTGGATTTTTCTGGGCACTTGCAGCAGGTGAAATATGCGCGGCTTTGGGACTGGTTTTCAGATGGTGTATGTTTGGTTAATTTTGGAATAAAAGTGTAATGTTAAGCCTTATTGTTGTACTCAGGGGTGTTTTCAGCTGTTTGGAGCCAAGGCTTGCGCGACTTGTACCGAGGGTGTTTTGTTGGCAGATTTTGGACCGCGGGCGTCTACCCACTTCACCGACTTCAGGTTTGCCTTGGGTTAAGCGCTTCAGGTGGGTGAGCTTATTATCAGTAATTGTTTAAGGCAATGTTTATGTGGTGGCAAGTATAAGTCCACTTGTGGGGATGTCACCCCTCTATGACTGATGCATGCATGTGTAGGGTACATAGTTTATATTGGTAAGTAGGTAAGCTTGTTATTGATATTGGTATAAATGATTGCAAGAATAGTATTTATGAGGTATACTGAGGACTTGCATGACTTGGACATCTATGTGATGACTAGTGTAAGCTTACCTAGGATAATGTTACCCTATGAAATTATATAACATGCCATGTTAGCACATAGCCTTTCTTGTGGTTGGATTATGATTTGGGATAGGATTTCGTAGCTATGTGCGGATTTGTACTCTGAGGAGTTATTATGATCATTCTATTAATGAACCCTGAGTTGTGGACAGATCTAGTTTTGGGATTCCGGCATGTTGCTTATTCCTAAAGGAACTGTTATTATGCTTTACCCCCTTTATTTCCTTGAGGACATTGCATGCTTGTATGGTCATGTAGTTAGGCCATCTTTTACTGCTGCACTACTTATTGGAACTTGACTTAGGAGAAACCATGCTTTTCCCTTCTCCTTCTTGTTAGTCAGGTGGTCAGTGTTGCTCGGGTTCGAGCAGGGGGTCTGGGTAGTGTAGTCGGGACTTCGTGTCTGGGACAGGTTGGTTTAGTTGCGGGGCTTTGCGGCAACCGCGGATATTGGGCGGTTGACCGGATGTTTCTCTATGCACCAGATTTGGGTGTCGGTTTTCCCTAGTGGATGGAGTTTCCCACTTATCGTTTAGTTGCATCCGATTGAGGTCGGGTCTTTCCTTGGTGGTTGAGTTTTCCCACTTTGATCTGATTGGTGATCAAGTCCTGCTGTTTCGAGATACTGTTGATGTTGATGACTGAGATGCTTTACTCGTGTGGGTAGCTCCCCTCGAGTGCCGCTCCGGAGTAGGCTTCAGACCGTGTTGGGTTCCGGTCAGACCGTGTTGGGTTCCGGTCAGACCGTGTCGGGTGCCGGTCAGACCGTGTTGGGTTCCGGTCATTTGGACAGTGGATATACTGAGTTCGAGAGATTGGTGACAGAGCAGGCAGTACCGGGTTTTATACCGGTTCATTCGATTGAGTTTATTTCGGTCAAATACTTTTATTGTTACACTCGTGCCTGGGGGCCGAGTGCAGACTGGTAGTTGAGTTTAGATCAGTGCTTGTATTGTTGAGAGCCGTCTGGTTGACGGTGGTCCCGTGTTGTTGCGAGTACTTTGACCGCTGTGTGAGAGGTTGAGCATCATGATTCTATCCGTTCTGAGAGAGAGCGTGGATTTTGACCATAGCCTGCATGATCCTCTACTCGATAGCGAGTTAGTCAGTTTGGACACCCTACGTAATTCCTGCCCGTCAGCGGGAGGTGGTTGTAGGTGGGCGCAGGTTTGACTGGACCAGGTGTGGCAGTCAGCTCGATTGGGTCGATGGTGCACTTCATGTGCTAGTGGTTGCATACCACTGTTTGGTTCTCCCCCTTTTAGCCTTTAGTTAGGGGCAGGGTAGCTGTTGATAGTCTCCAACTTACTCATTTCAGTCTTATGACTTGGGTTAGTTTTTGTCTCTTGAGGACTTGGTGGGCAGACCGTCGGGTCTGGCGGTGGTACCCACTGAGAACTCCCTTTTTGGAGTAGTTCTCACACCCTTTGGGGGTTTTCCCCTCCTTTTTCTCTCCTCTCTTTGGTTGTGCAAAGTCTTAGCAGGTGTGGCCGGCTCTGCGGTTGTTGATCGTGGCGAGGGAGTCGCGAGCTAGATCCCTACCCGGCGTTGGAGAGTAGCGGTACCCTTCAGAGGAGATCATCTGTAGTTTAGTTGTTTCTTTTTCCTCTTTTGAGAGACTATTGTTGTGAGGATATTTTGTATTGAGAGACTGTACACTGTTGTATTTATTGGGGTTACCTCCCGGTTGGGTTTAGAGCTTGTACTTGAGGATATTGTATTATTATTATTTTTGGGAGGCAGACGGTGTTGTTTCATTTCCAGTTGTACAGTGATGGATTTTAGTTACAGCAGATTTTCATTTATAGCTCTGATATCTGTTTAGTTATAGTACTTTTCTTGCAGGTAGGACGCTTCGCCTATGCGGGTTGGCATAGGTGGCGGATCTGTTTGGCGGGCCCGGGTCGCAGTTTCGACCCCGGGGCGTGACAAATAAAGTACATCGGTGTACAAGCTCTCACTACAAAAATATCCTCACTACATCAGTCTCTCAAACTGTAAAATAAAGTACAACTCTATACCTCACAACAAAGGTCTCTCAACAGAGGAAAAAGAAGTAAACTAATCTACTGAAGCTCTCCTCTGAAGGGGTACCGCTACACTCCAACGACGGGTAGGGAACTAGCTCGCGACTCCCTCGCCTCGGTCAGAAGGATTAGCAACTGGAGCAACAGGAACAGGAGAAGAAGTTCCTGGGGAAAAGACACCACGACGGGTGTGAGAACTACTTCCCACAGTAGTTCTCAGTGGGTGCCGTCAACAAGCCCAACGGTCTGCCCACCAAGTCTACTAGAGGTAAAAGATGACAGTGCAATGAAATCTGTACAAGAAAAGCTGGAGCTACTCTACAGCTACCATGCCTCTATCTAGATACTCAAAAAGTGGAACAGATGAAAGTAAAAAAGACCACTCGCACCCAAGGTGCTCAATAGACCCAATCGAACTGACTGCCTCATAGGGTCCAGTTAAGCCTGCGCCTGTCGACTAGGAACGCACCTGCCCACTACCACACATCCACATGAGGACGGGATTTACGTGGGGCGTCCTGCCCGACTAACTCACCCCTCGCGCAAAACTGCCTCAACAGGCCCATCGTTGCATCCACTGCGGAAAACTGCCTCAACAGGCCAACCATCGTATCCACAGCGGCATCTCAGGGACGTGACTCCAACTGAGGAAAACGGCGCGGCATAGAGTATCACAAATTGGCATAAGCAGGCTATAGTCAAAAACCACGCTCACTCCCAGAACGGTAGGACTCAAGATCCCCAAATATCTCGCACAACAGTCGGAGCACTCTCGACGACTCAGCTGATCAGCTCACACGAAACACGAGACACTAGCCTCTCCAACAGCTCGCAGCACAAAGCACACTGGCTGGAGGTACTCCACAGCCAGGAACGAACCACAACTCAGTCCAACAGTACTGGTCGGACAACACTCAACGACCTGGGACCACCGTTAACCCCAACGGTTCCCAACATCACTGACCGGAAGATACTCGACGGCCCGGGACCACCGTCTGCTCAACGGCTCCCTCCCACGACAGCACAACAGGGATACAAGACCTCCCGGGACTACCGTTTACCCAAACGGCTCCCGGCACAGATAAGCAACCCACAACAACCACCAGACTCCACTCTGCTCCCAAGCACGAGTGCAAACGCATCCCACACTAAAAGACAGTCCCGACCTCTCGGCCCACTACCCGGGCGAGGATAACACTATGTCCAGGAATAGAAAAACAGTGTGGGTGTCTAAACATAAATAACCCTAGCCCAAATGAGGGTTTTCTACTGGTCTGGTTACGCATGCAACATATGACGGGGGTGCTAGGTCAAGTTCCAAGATAACTATATTAACAGATGATAAAAGGAATAACAATTCCTACAATCTATCATGCTACACAAGAAAATAAACTATCATGCATAGTCCTACATCAGTAGAATTATTGTACAGTCCATAGAACTTGGAGATAAGACCACCCACCTCGATGTGCCACCAATTGCTCGTAGACACTTGCAATTGGCCTCCATGCGATCCGCACGCAAAACGATGTCCGCTGCCGGAGTCTGCACGCAAAACGGAGCACGCCGCCAGAGTCCGCACGCAAAACGGTGCACGATGCCGGAGTCCGCACGCAAAATGGAGCTAGGTGCCAGAATCCGCACGCAAAACGGAGTCCGCACGCAAAACGGTGCACGGCGTCGGAGTCCGCACGCAAAACGGTGCACGGTGCCGGAGTCCGCACGCAAAACGGAGTCCGCATGCAAAACAGTGCACGATGCCGGAGTCCGCACGCAAAACGGTGCACGGTGCCAGAATCCGCACGCAAAACGGAGTCCGCACGCAAAACGGAGCACGCCGTCGGAGACCGCACGCAAAACGGTGCAGAAAAACAGTCCCTAACACAGATAAGAACAAGGGGTTAATTACAGTCCAAACGAACGCCCCAAAACTGTGCCAAAAACACCATAAAATTAACACACGGGACCCACCCGACTGCGCCGCCGCCGCCGAAACGCTCCCATCGGAACCTCGCGCACGCTCCACGAGGTCCACAACGCACCGCCGCACCACCACAAATCCCCTCCTCACTCCCTCTCTCGCTCGGTTGAAGAAGGAAGAAAAGAAAATAGAGGAGAAAAGGCTTGCGGGGGCGAAGGAAGAAGAAGAAGAAGAAAAAGAGGAAGAGGGAGTGGTCCACGGCCTCGGGTCCACCGTGGACCAGCCAATGGGGGCCCCTCAACCGGCCGGTCCACAAGCAGGGGTGCACGCACCAGGCGCAGCGCGCGCCCCCCGCGCCACGTGGCCGCGTCATCGCGTGCCACGCGGGCGCGGCAAACCGCGCGCCACACGGGCGCGCGTTACACCGCCACACGGGCGCGGGACACAGCGCGCGCCACACAGGCGCACGCCCCCGCGCCCGAGCGGGCGCCAACGGGGGCCCGCCACGTGGCGGCCCCCGCGCGTCCCCCGACGAAGCACAACAGTGCGCCCCTGCCGCGTCCATACGCTCCCCGAACCGCGCGCCAAGCCTCGATTTCTGAGCCACCAACCTCGGGAACCGTGCCGCGATGCCTCGAAAAACGCGCACTTCTACCGGGCTCCAAAACCAACAAGTAAATAGTCCATTCTTAGCGATTTCGCGCGCTGAATCCAAAAACGATGTCCATTTCTCCAAATTCTCAACCGAAAATTTGCCGAATGCCCACTAGATCTGATTTTCGCGCCGGGTCCATTTCTGAAGTCCGATTTGCCAAATTCCAACTCTAAAAATTTCCGAAGGCGACCGGAGAGGTAATATTTTATCCAAACTTCGCCCGAAGTCCAATTTTGACATCTGAATCGCGCGAAACCACTTCTAAACACCCGACGTGTCACGCCACGAGTCCGCCAATTTGTACGGTTCGGGAACGCCAACAGACCCGCCAATCGGGTAAGACCTTTTTCTACCCGAAAGGAACGGTAACATCCATAATAACACAACCAGTGTATGTGGAAGCTCAATATCAGAGTACTAAAAATCACTATAAATTTGAAACTTTCATTCAGTAACAAACAGTTAAAACAGAAATGAAAGCATCTAGGAGTGAACCGAAAAATTAAATTTATTACACTTTACATTTCTGAAACTTGCAAATAAAATTATTACAATTTCTTTTACATAATTCCTCACCATACAAGGTTCACTCAAGAAATATATAAATGGTACCTCTGCTAGACCCTCTAGGTCTCTATGCTGCTGGGCCCTTGCCCCTGTCGTATGCCTCGCCGTTTGCATCTGAGCCGTCTCGTCCGCTGTATCCATACCCGAACCTGTGGGGGGGGTCACCCAAGGGGTGTGAGAACTCCGACAGAGTTCCCAGTGGGTTCAACCACCGAGAAAGAATGTTCTACACCACTTGGTCCAATGGAAGCAGGATAGCAAGATAACTATGCTATAAATAACTGCAGATGCTGACTAACATGATCATAACCTGTATGAATAAATCTACACTATCTGTGTATGTTCCCTGACTCACTGCTATCAATCGTGCCACTCTGGGCTACTATCCATAAGTTCGGCCACTATGCCGCTACAAAAGGGTTATGTTAATCCGGCCACCTAGGCCACTCTATTACCTCTTTATTCTTTTCACATTCTTGTGTTTTAATCTCAAGCTACTCGCCCCTTAGAAAATCTCGCCCCCAACAGGCCCCAGCCCGGCAGTCATGCTACCATATGGCGAGACAGTCCAAGGTTATCGATAGCTTTTCTTTTTCTCTTTTCTTTTCTCATTGCCTCAAATGAGTTTAAGGCACCTTGGCACTCATTTTCCTCGAGAGTGAAATCTGCTCAACCCTCTCGTCTCGAATGAGTTTACAGCACCTTGGCACTCATTCACTAGGGAGTGAAATCTGCTCAACCCTCCCATCGGCTACTTGCCCTTTTTACTTTAATTCACTTGGGAGTGACATATGCTCAACCCTCTCAATTAGCCATTTAGACTTTTCTTTAAGGGGTCCGAGGGTTCCAAAAGACGGATGCCTACAACCCCAATCAAACAAGAACAGGTTGTGGCACCGCCTCCCGTAGTACCCGGCCCAATGTACTTTATTTTTCCTGTTTACCTTTTCTTAACATTCTCTTTACACTTTTGGTTTCAGATGAGTTTAAAGCACCTTGGCACTCATCTACCCGGGAGTGACATATGCTCAACCCTCCCGTTAGCATTCATGCCTCAATGCTTTCTCTTTTACTTTTCTTTCTTTATCCTAAATTCTTTACTCTAGGATAACTTGGGTGTCTCTAACACCATTTTAGATTGAACATCTCGTTTGTTCACATTTTCTCTTAACCTGGCCACTTGGCAATTTCTTAGCTTCTTAGCCCTTTTCAACTCTTCCTACTTGCTTGTTCTCATTTTGCAACCCTATGTTCATAATTAAACTTAGGGTTTCACTATGTCACAAGGACATTAATCATCTCGAATATCCTGGCCTAGAGTTATAAACTTTACATTCACTTTACATTGGCCTAGAGTTATTAACTCTACATTTACTTTACATTGGCCTAGAGTTTATTAACTCTAATTGCATTCAACTTTTTCCTAGAGTTCATTAACTCTATTTTTTAGCTCCTCATCATTTTCACCCTAGAGTTCATTGACTCTAAGTTCCACTTTTCGTTATCCCTAGAGTTTATTAACTCTATGATTTTCTCTTTTTCACATTAACCTAGAGTACATTGACCGTATGTTTTTCCATGCTTCACTTGTCCTAGAGTTCATAACTCTATGTTAAATACTCTATATTCAACCTTAGGTTATCTCCTAAGTTGATGCCACTCGTTCTTCTAGGATTAACTCCTAGGTTGACATGCCACTCATTAAATCCTTATTCTAGGTTTTCTCCTAGGTCTTACAACCATCATGCATTTTCTCTATTTTTATCCACATAATATTCTAGGGTTATTTCCTAACATGATCACTCTACACATAAATCCTTTACTTCTTATACTCATGCACAATTTAACCTACAATAGGTTTAATATAATCCGCTCTTAGGGTTAAGCCCCTATTATCACATACATGGCATTAATTCCCTAAATACTTACTAACATGCTTCTAGGTCAGAAAGCAAAGGAAAAACTGGAGAGATCACCCATTTTCGGAAGAATCCCCCACCTCGATGTGCTTTCTGGGTTCCTGGAGGAGACAGTTCTAGCTCTTTTTGCCTCTGAGGTTTCCCTACGTTGTAAGGAAGGAAAATAAAGCAATTGCTTTTACGTGATTCACTAAATTTAACAAAGCGGTAAAATTAACCCCTTTTTGGCAAGAAAAGGGGAACAACCCTTATTAGATCACTTTTCCCCACAAAAAGGCTACTTTTTGATTGGTTTACAGAAATGGGAGAAAGATGATCATCCCATGGCATGTTGCCAAAAAGAAGCTTGCTCAACTCGATCCGGGGTCAAAATGCTCTCAAAAATTTGAGAAAAGCTCAATTTGAGCAATTTCTCCCAATTCATCGATTTTGCATTTTGGTAAGTCGAGAAATTGTAATTTTTTTTTTTGAATTGGAGAAAAGAGAAGAGAAGAAATTTTTATCTTCCTTGTTTTCTTCTTTTCTTTTCTTTCTTTTTCCCTTCTCTTTTCTTCTTTTCTTCCTTTCTCTTTTTTTTTTTTTTTTTTTGTAAAGTTCCCCTGCTGCCTGGGCAGCAGCATGTTTAGCTGCTGCCCAAGCAGCAGCTCCTGCTGCAGCTGCTGCTGATGCTTGCAGCAGCAGCAGCTGCAGCCAGCCAAGGCAGCAGCACAAGGCAACTGCCAAGGTAGCTGCCAATGCAGCTGCCCACTCTCTCTTTCTTTCCTTTTTTTTTTTTGTTTTGTTTTTGATCTACAAATTCTGCTGCTGGACAGCAGCTTTCACAGCTGCTGCCCAGGCAGCAGATTCTGCAGCTGCTGCTGCTGCTGTTGGTGGCAGCAGCAGCTGCTGCAGCCTCAGCAGCTGCGCAAGGCAGCCATGCAGCTGCCTTGCGCAGCAGCTATGCTGCCCAGAGAGAGAGAGAGAGAGAGAGAGAAAGAGAGTTTAACTTACCTTCTTCCTCCTTCTTCTTCCCCTTTTTCTTCTCCTTTCCTTCCTCTTCCTCCTTTCCTTCTCCTCTTTCGTTTCTCACTTCAGCTGAGAGGGAGAGAAAACGTGAGAGAGAGAGAGTGTGAGTTTCAAAAGAGAGGAGAGAGTAGAGTATTTACTCTCTGCAGGGGTAGGTGGGGGAAAGGAGTGATTTTACCAAAAAGCCCCCAACTTAACCCCAATTTTACTCAAATACCCTTTAAAATGCTGCAGTTTTCCTGCAGTGAGCAAATTTGAGTACCCTCTTTTCACCGCGCTTTGCCGTCAGCTGGGAGATCGAAAATAAATTTTTTCTTCTCCCCTTTATTCTACAAATTTTTCTTAAACTTCCCATGATTTTGTTTAAATTTTTGGACTACTCTAAGGTCTCGAAAGAGAGCCCCGAAAAGGCTTCGCGATAAACTGCACTGTCAAAAACTGCAGTTTCAGAATTTACGAAGCATTTTTCTTCGCTTCGTTCTCCAATTTTTTCCTTAATCGCTCACCTAGATTTTTCACCCCTTTTACTCAGAAAACTTTTGTGAGACACCCCACGATTTCTTTTAAATTTTTGGACCACTCTAAGCCTTTGAAAGAGAGCCCCGAAAAAGCTTCGCGATAAACTGCACTGTCAAAAACTGCAGTTTCAGAATTTACGAAGCATTTTTCTTCGGTTCGTTCTCCAATTTTTCCTTAATCGCTCACCTAGGTTTTTCACCCCTTTTACTCAGAAAACTTTTGTGAGACACCCAAAGATTTCTTTTAAATTTTTGGGCCACTCTAAGCCTCCGAAACAGGGCTCCGAAAATGATTCGTGATTACGAATTTCAGAAATTCCAAAATTTTCTAAGTCCTTGGGGTTCAAGTCACTTTTCGACCCGATGCCCTTCGCGTCAGTCCGAAACACACCGAACTCGACTGTAATCATATTTAAAACATGTTACAAGTCTTCTCGCCGCATTTCGCAATTTTGCGAATTCGGCGAACCTGGGTCTACCTTTTACAAGCTTGAAGTTTCGATTTCCAACTACAACTCACTTTTCGACTCGATGACTTTTGTATCGATTCGAAATGCTTTCAACTCACTTGTAATTACATTTGAAATATGTTACAAGTATTCTTGTTGAATTTTGCACTTTTTGCGGAAATCGCCAAACAAGGACCTATGCTTCACAATTGAAGCTTCAATTTCTCAACTCCAACTCACTTTTCGACTCGATGACTTTTGCATCGATTCGCAATGCTTCCAACTCACTTGTAATTACATTTGAAATGTGTTACAAGTATTTTTGCTGAACTTCGCACTTTTTGCGGAAATCGCCAAACAAGATGACCTAAGCCTCACAATTGAAGCTTCAAATTCTCAACTACAACTCACTTTTCGACTCGATGACTTTTGCATCGATTTGCAATACTTCCAACTCACTTGTAATTACATTTGAAATGCGTTACAAGTATTTTTGCTGAACTTCGCCTTTTCGCGGAAATCGATGTACTACACTCTCCCCTATTTTGAATAAACCATAATTTAGCACTTTTCTCCGAATCCAATAAAAATAGTATTTCATACCATTTTTATTTATATTATTTATATACCATAAATCTGGTACATTACACGACGGGTCCTCCAAATTCCCACGGGATCTCCTTTTAAGCCCAAAGTCCAACACTTGAGTCCAAAATGCGCGCAACCACTACCGACACACCACGCAGGCCTCCAGTGATGCAACTAAAACCCAAATTGCACCACAAATTCAATTCTCGGGCCCGACACGCGCACAAACACTCCCAAAGGCCACTAAAAGCTGCTCAACAACCAGCAAGCCCTACGCGGGGGATTCCGGGACCTCACAGATAACACGGTGAAATCCACTAGAATTAAACACGTACAAGGTGATATACCGTACTCACAGACGACTCAACCTTTTCCATACGCTCCTAGTTGATCTTCTCCGCTCGCTCCACGACGCTTCTCAAATCCACGATCTGCGTCCAACGCCGAATCCACGGCGTCCAACGTCGAGTCCACGACGTCCGACCGAATCCACGGTCTTCACCCAGTAGCACGCTTCGAATCCACGAACGTACCTCGCTCCGAATCCACGAGAGCGGTAGCACCTTGAATCCATAAGGCCACGCGAGTCCACGCGCCAATTTTGGGATAAATCGTTGTTTTTTGGGTGGTGATGATCCGCCAAATACTTAGATTAGAAATAGATCGGAAATACCATCTAAGTATTCATTGATTTGATTCTACTCAAAATGTGAGTATGAAAACCTAGAATCAAATCAATCAATATAGATGAAGAAACATAAGATAGAATCTATGATTTTCTTTCTTCTCTATATGTGGATCTTAGGCCGTATATAAGATGACGGCTTTTAGGTTTAGCGGCTTCTTTTTGGATTAACCCTAGAAAAAGAATCATAGGGTCTATTTATAGGTTAGAAACCCTTGGAAGAAGATAAGGATCAAAAACTATCTTTTTCTGGAATTTTACATGACGACGATCCGGATCGGAGTTCGGCGATCCGGATTGCAGTAGCGAGAAAAGCAGTTTTCAGAAAAACGAAGGTTCGGGATCCGGATCGAAGTGCCTGATCCGGATCGTTCATACAGTTCACCAAACATCAACGTTCGGGATCTGGATTGAAAAGCCTGATCCGGATCGTTCAAATAAAATGGTAAACCCAGTGTTCGGGATCCGGATCAAAGGAAGCTACGATCCGGATTGAACTGGTGTATGAACGAACAACCTTCGGGATCCGGATTGCAAAGTTTGATCCGGATCCTGAACATGTCCCATGTCCAGTTTTTGATATTTATGCAATTTCAAATCCATCCAAGTGTTTCTACACTATAAGAAGTATTCGGATCACCAAAGATATTAAGTTAAACATACCTGATCCTTTTGAATTCTTCTTTCTTGAGATTGAGTTATATGATCCAACCTTCTTTACCTTCAATCTTCAAGACTTAACCGAATTCACGAAATACACCAACTCAAATTCCGTAACATGGTTCACTCTTGTATGCTTTCATTTCCGCATTAACTGTATGTTATCGAATGAAAGTTTTAAATTTATAGTAATTTTTAATACTCTGATATTGAGCTTCTGCATACACTTGTTGTGTTATTATGGATGTTACCGTTCCTTTCGGGTGGGAAAAGGCCTTACCCGATTGGCGGGTCTGTTGGCGTGCCCGAACCGTACAAATTGGCGGACTCGGGGCGTGACAGTTGTATTTATTGGAGATACCTCCCTGTTGAGCTATGAGTCTTGTATCTGAGGATATTGTACGATTATTATTTTTGGGAGGTGGACGTTGTTGTATTATTTCCAGTTGTACAGTGGTTGATTTTTTTTATTATACAGCGGATTTTCATTTATAGCTCTGATATCTGCTAGCTGTAGTACTTTTCTTGCAGGTAGGACGCTTCGCCTATGCGGGGTTTGGCATAGGTGGCGGATCTGTTGGCGAGCCCGGGTCGCAGTTTCGACCCGGGGCGTGACATATGATATTCATGTTATGCCTGATGAAATTTGCAAGATTTTGATATCCATGATATTCTCTAATTCTATTTGTTAGAATGCATGCAAGTTTAGTGTTCCAATATGTCGTTGAGATGTGAGCTTGGTAAATGGTATTTGTTTGAGGAATTGCAAGATATGATATTCATGTTATGCCTGATGAAACTTGCAAGATTTTGATATCCATGATTATGATCAATGAAAGCTCTCCTAAGGGAAGCATTACACTATGTGATTGATAGCATGCACAATTTAATGTACAACCTATAAGATTGAGATGTAAGCATAAGAATGATATAGTTCATGTGGATTGAGGCTTACATGATTTATTGTACATGTTGGGTACCTTCGAGATATTATATATATTTAATGGTTGTACTCACCTATGCTAGTTGAGAGCATGTTTAGGGAGATGAGGCTTATTTTGATTGATTTTGGTGATCATATCTGTTAATGTTCCCTGCTTATGATTCAGTTTATTTAAATACTATTATTGGAACTTGACCTAGCACCCCCTCATATGATGCATGTTGAAACCAGACTAGTAGAGAACCTTTCACTTGGGCTAGGTTCTTTTATGCTTTAGACATCCCACACTTTGCATCTTTTCCAGGATATAGATTTTCCTCGCCTGGGTAATGGGCTGATTGGTCAGGTTACAGTGGGACATTGTTGCACTCGTGCCTGGGGGCTGAGTGGAGTCTGGTAGCTGAGATTAGACCTGTGCTAGTGTTGTTGGGAGCCGTTTGGGTAGACGGTGGTCCCGGGCCGTCGAGTATCTTCCAGTCAGTGTCGTTGGGAACCGTTAGGGTTGACGGTGGTCCCGGGTCATTGAGTGTTGTCCGACCAGTTTTGTTAGCCCTGAGTTGTGGGTCGATCCCGGCTATGGAGTATCTCGAGCCTGTGTGTTTAGCGCCACGAGTTGGTTGAGTTCGTTAGTGTCTCAAGATTCGTGAGAGTTGTTTAGCTGAGTCGTTGAGAGTACTCCGACCATTCTGCGAGATGTTTGAGGATCCTGAGTCCTTCCGTTTTGAGAGTGAGCGTGGATTTTGACTATAGCCTGCATGAGCCACCTTGAGCTCGACAGAGATGCGCAGATACCTTTTTCCTTGGTAGGGTCGTGCCTCTCGAGTGCCCCGTCCGGACTGGGCTTATTACTTTCGTATCACGACTTGTCGATGCTGTCCCTCTGGCTGGGCCTTTTTTTAGGCACTCAAGGACGCAGTCCTTCTAGCTGGGCCAGTTTTGGCAGTCGCGGACGCCCTACGTATGTCCAGTCCTCCGTGGATGTACTGGCAGTAGATAGGCGCGGGCTTGACTGGACCCTATGAGGCAGTCATTTCGATTGGTTCGATTAAGCACCTTTAGTGCGAGTAGTTGCATATCTTTTCATCTCTATCACCCATTGAGCATTTAGATAGAGGCATGGTAGCTGTAGAGTATCTCCAGCTTTTCTTGTTCAGTTTTTTCTGCATTGTTATCTTATGCCTCTAGTAGACTTACTGGGCAGACCGTCGGGCTCGATGGCGGTACCCACTGAGAACTACGTGTAGATGTAGTTCTCACACCCGTTGGGGGTTCTCCCCCTCTTTTTTATTTCCTCTCCTTTGTTTTGCAGAGTCATCTGTGGGAGATGTTGATTTTGCTGTTGCTGTTCGAGGCGAGGGAGTCGCGAGCTAGATCCCTACCTGTCGTTGGAGAGTAGCTGTACCCCCACATTGGTGATTTGTAGTACAGTCAGTAGAATAGTTTTATTCTGCTTTTGATAAATTTTTGTATTGCGAGGATCTGACTTGTACTGAGAGCTTGCACACTGATGTATTATTTCGGTTTACTTCCCTTTTGAGTTCTGGGTTATTGTATCTGAGGATATTGTATGATTATCACTTATGGGAGATGGATATTGTATCATTATTTCCAATTGTATAGATGGTTGGATTTGAGTTTTACAGCAGTTTTATTTCACAGCTCTGATATCTGTTTAGCTGTAGTAGTTTTTCGTTGCAGGTTGGATGTTTCGCCTATGCGAGGTTTTCGTATAGGCGGCGGATCTGTTGGCGAGCCCGGGTCGCAGTTTCGACCCCGTGGCGTGACCTGAGTCCAAAATAAAAGGAGAAAATAGCAATCATGGTTTCTCCTAAGTCAAATCCCAGCATGATAGTGTAGCAGTAAAAGTGGCCTATCTAGATGTCCATACAAGCATGCCAATGTCTCGATGTAGCATGAAAGAAAGGGTCAATAGAACGATCACATAAGTTAAGTCATAATGTCCCCAACATGATAATTCCCTTTTTCATAAAATCTAAGTACTAAACATGACAATAATATTCCCAACATGATGTTCCCACAAGAATAATCCCACATGATAGGCTCACAATGATTAGCATACACAGCATGACTTTCAAATAGTGTAACATATCAACCAGTGCTAAAATAGGGGTTCCTCTAACAGTCCTAGTGAGCAAGTCGTAAAAATGAGGGATACAGCAACCACCCACCTGGAACGCGCAATCCACAACAGTAATAGCCTCCTCGCTGTCCAACTCGCCGCGGGACACCCAAATCTGCGAACCACTACAAAAAGTATCGCATTTAGCATCAACGGTAGCAGCTCCAAAAACTGCACTTGCTATTTTGCAAGTTCAGCACAGAAAATGAGGATTCTCACCTCTGTGAAGTCTTCAAAAAAATCCAAAAAAATCACCGTTACGTTCCTCGCGAAGTGTAGATGCGAATCGAGTATTTATACGCCTCATTCCGATAATCGTAGGCCAAGATAATCCATGATTACTCCGCCGCTATCCAAAAATTGCCGCAGAAAAAGGGGTTTTATAGATGCTCCGGAAAACCCAATAAAACCTCGAAACGGGCAGAAGTGGTAAATACAAAAAGTGTAGCCCTACCTGTCGTGAAGAAAATGCAACAAGAATCACTCAAAAAATCCCTTGGGGTAGCCCAGGGAAGCCCGCGGACCAAAACGCAACGGAAAAGAACACCGGAAGAAGAACATCGCAGTGCGCCGAATCGCAGAAGTCGCCAATGTCGAGATCTCTAAAAGTTTCGAAACTCCTTCAAGGGATGCAGCACAAGATGAAGATCAACCTTGCTAAAGGACTCCACCACATCTGAGCTCGGGAAAAGCCCAAAAACGCAGGTGAAAGGGCTATTTATAGCGAAACAAAAGAGGGGGAAAAATACCCCTTTGGGGTACATTTTCGGGCGCCGAAAACAACCGGGCGCCGAACACGCGACACCGTAGTCGGCGCTCGGTTCGTTCCGGGTGCGACACGTTGCCCCGAACACGCAGCAGCGGGGCGCGGCCAACCGCCCCGCGCCGCGTGGCCCGACAACGCGCGGGAGTGGGTGGCGCTGGCCACTCGCGGGGCGCCACGTGGCCCCCCCCAGCGTGGCCCGCCACGCCGCCCCACCTGCCCCCTCACCTGCCCGCCTGCCCACCTGCCCCCCGCGCTCAGTGCGCCGTGCCGTATGGACCGCCCAACCCGGGGACGCCACGTGGCACTGCCCCCGATCCATGCACCGTCGCGCCACATCCATGGACCGCGCGTGCTGCGCCGGCCAATCCGGCGCCTCCACGTAGCGCCGCCGCCGATCCATGCACCGCCGCGCCGCATCCATGGACCGTGCGTGCTGCGCCGGCCAATCCGGCTCCTCCATGTGGCGCCTCGGCCGGTCCACAGCTCCTCCATGAACCAAAAATGCGCAGAAACTTCCGGTTGTCCGTTTTTGGGCATCCGGACTCCGAAAAATACAAGTAAATAGCCGATTTTCGACGTTTTTCCACACTAAATACAAATCCGGCCTCGGATTAGCCTGAAACCCTTTCTAAACTTCGGCGGAAACTTCCGGAAGGCAGGCTTGATCCAGAAACCTCACAGAGTCCGTCCAACGCGTCCATTTGACGCGTTGCGGGTCCGACACACCAATAATAGGTGTTCCACAACATGGATCATGGGGAAAACTGCAAGGGGATCTAGGCTACTACATCCTCCCCCACTAACAAAAGTTTCGTCCTCGAAAGAAAAGCCATACCTCAAGCCGGAACCTCGAACAGGTAGGGGTAGGTGTCCATCATCATAGACTCGAGCTCCCAAGTCGCCTCGCGCTCGTCATGTTTGCTCCACAAGACCTTCACATAGGGAATGGCCCGACTGCGCAATTCTCTCACCTCTCGATCCAGAATCCGCAGTGGGCGCTCCTCATACCTCAAGTCCTCGCTGATCTCGAGTGGGGTGAAGTCGATGACGTGTGATGGATCGAAGACATACCTCCTCGGAGTAGATTCATGAAAAACATCGTGGACACCAGCAAGTCTCGGGGTAAGTGCAAGTTTGTAGGCAACTGGCCCAATACGCTCCAATACCTCGAAAGGTCCAATGTAACGGGGGCTAAGCTTCCCACAAATACCAAACCTCCTGTTCCCATTTGACTATGAGACTTTCAAGAACACATGATCTCCAACCTAAAACTCTATGTCTCGCCGCCGAACATCAGCATAGCTCCACTGTCTGCTCTGGGCGGTCTAAAGGTGCTGTCGAATCACTCGGACCTTCTCCTCTGCCTCCAACAATATATCGGGTCCCAAGGTCCGTCTCTCGCCTACGTCACTCCAATAAAGCGGTGATCGACACTTGCGTCCATACAATGCTTCAAACGGAGCCATCTGAATGGTCGCTTGAAAGCTGTTGTTGTACGCAAACTCAGCCAAAGATAAGTGTCGAATCCACCCGCCGCCAAAGTCCAAGACGCAAGCCCTCAACATATCCTCCCAGATCTGTATCGTCCGCTCTGACTGCCCATCAGTCTGTGGATGAAAAGTTGTACTGAACCTGAGCTGAGTCCCCAAGGCAATCTGTAAACTCATCCAAAACCGTGAAGCAAACCTCGGGTCTCTATCTAATACTATAGAGGTGGGTGTAGAGTACCGGGACTTTGTAGAGCACACCGACCTCGCAAGATGGCGTGGTGCGGAGAAATTACTTTGGACGTGTTCCATTAGTGTTTACAGATGAGTTCGGGTTGATTCGGATCAACGCAAAAGCCCCAGCTTGAATCGGAGTTTTTCGGGCATTGTGCGCAGTTAGAGGACTGGTTTTGTTGAGCATCGACTCCACAGTGGTGCACAGAAAATTTGGAAAATGTTTGGAACAAGTGTATTTTCAGATTACAGCGGAGTTCGGGAGGTTTCGGACTGATGCGGAGGCCCCGAAGGAAAAAAGTGAGTTAGAGTTGGCATTTGAGGGATTAAATAATTAATTTAATTAATTAGTGTTAATCTGCTTGGAGGTTAAGAGAGAAAGAATTAGAAAAGTGAAAGAAAGAGAAAAGTTGAGAGGATTTGGAATTTGCATAGTTTTGGATGGAGGGTATTATGGTCATTTGCATTTAATTAGTGCCTTGCTTTGTCCAAGCCACTAATTAATTAAGAGTGCCACGTCACCCTTCTCCTTCTTCTTCACAAACAGAGGATTTAAACACAAACAAAGGAAATAAAGAAAGGAGAAGAAGGAGAAGAAGAAGAGGAATTGAGGTGAAGTAAAAGAGGATTTTGATTGTGTTGATGGTGCGGATCTTTTGCTAGTAGCCGCGTGGAGCCGAGCGGAGCGCGCGCGAAGAACTTGAATGAGGGGTAGTAGTTCTTTTTGTTGAAGCTTGGGTTTTTAGGATTTTGTTGTTGGATTTGGAGTTGATTTGGGTTTTGGAGGAGGTTGTTGTTGATGTGTGTGTGTGTGTAGGCTGCTGTCCAATTTTTGGAGGTGCTGCAGCAGTGGAGCGCACGGTTGGAGTGCACAGCCTATGCGCGGGCGCGCGCAGTAGGGGCGCGCGAAGTGGGCCGCGCAGCAGGAGCGGGCGCCGCGCGGCTGGCGCTTGGGCGCCACGCTTGCGCGGTATTGGCGGTTTCTTGCGGTTTTTTCTGGCTTGGCGTTCCGGAACAAGGGAAGGGATTCCGGAACAGGCACTTGGGTACCGGTACTACATGGAGAGTACCGGTACCCCATAGTGCAGGATGCCATTTTAGTGACTTTTAGCATGGGCAGTTTGGTCTTTTCCTTCTCCAACCTTCCAATTGACCCTATTGACCTCTCTCCTCTATATATTTGGACTCCTCCTCCTCTCTTCTTCCCTAGATACACAGAGAGGAAAAGAAAGAAAGAAAAGAGAGAAAGCAAGAAAAAGAAAAGAGAAGAAGAGAAAGAGAGTGAGAGAGATTGAGAAGGAATGTGCAGCTTATGTTGTCCTGCTACTTGGAGTTGAGCGGAGCCGCGCATGTGAGGACCCGAAAATCCCACGTAAGGATTACTGTTACATCTACAGCTTCTGGAGGCCTATGTGGCGTGTCGGCGGTGTTGGTGCACCAATTGGACATAAGTGATGGACTCCGGGTGTTAAATGGATTACTTGGGTGATCGATTGACCCCGTCGGATGTTTAGAAATAGTTTCGCGCGAAACGGATATTAAAATTGGACTCAGCGCGAAATTTGGGTTAAGAACACTTTACTGGATGCCTTCGAAAAATTTGGGGATTGGAATTTGGCAAAACGGACAGCGGATTTGGATTCAACGCGCGAAAACGATGAAAATGGACTATTTACTTGTATTTTTCAGAGCCCGGATGACGCGCACGGATTTCGAGGCACTTGGCACTGTTCCGGCGACCGGGGGGCGGCGGCGGCGGTGGCGGCCAGCGGCGGAGCGCGGCGGCGCGGGCTCGGGCAGGCGGCGGAGCGGGCGCGTGCAGGCGCGCGGGCAGGCGCGCGGTGCACGGGGTCGGCGTGCCACGTGTCGTCTTCCTATTGGTTTGCCTTAGGACACGTGGCCGCGTAGGATTGGTCGGTGCAGTGGACTCGGTTTACGGAGCGAGTGCGGCTGGCCTCGGGGCCCGTGCGTGCAGGGAGCGCAGGCGCACGTGGGCGCGCGTTGACTGCCTTCTCCCGCGCTCGGGCGCGCCACGCGTCGGCAGCCGGGTGGACCACGTGGCGCGCGGCGGGTGGTTACTTTGTCTGTCCGCTGTTTGGCGGGTGACGTGGAGGAGCCGGATACATTTGGGCGTGCCGCTGAGCAGTGGAACGTGGCACTGTTTGGCGCCCGAATCATTAGGGCGCCCGGCACATGGGACACAAGCGTCATTTCCAGAATTGTTTTCCCAGCCTATAAAAAGGCCGCGAACACAGCCTTTCCTCTCTTTCTCTACTCAGTTTCTCCCAGTGCAACCTTCACAAAGATTTCTCCTCTTTCAGAGCTGGTTCCACCTGTTGATTCTCGGAGTTTTCCATGGCACGCACTTTGAGGTTTCCATTTTTACGGCGCGTCGCGACGCTCGTTCATTTGTGACCTCCTTCGTCGCATTTTAGTGCACGGACTCCCCTGGCCTACTCCGACTATATTTTTCGGCGATTCTTGCGTCGTTGAATCCGCGATAGGTAGGGCTACGATCTTGGTATTTTCATCTTCCCCTCGTTTCGGGTTGTTCTTGGAGTTTTTCCATGCTTACTGGGACCCATTGTTTTTCTGTGAGGATTTCGGGGACAGCAGGTTGTTTTGTGGATTCCTCTGCGTTCGAGCATCGGATTGAGGCGTGCCTATACACTTTTTGCATCTACTCGTCGCATGGAGTATCACCGTATTTTTCTGAGATTTTTCTGAGGCTTGCCCGGAGGTATATTTTCTCCCTTTATCTGTGCATGGGATTACAGTTGTGTTGTTGTGAGGTTTTGCGCACCCTGTGTTTTGGAATTTGTAACTCGGCCTACGGGGCTCGGATTGGGACGTGCAGGTACTTGTTTCGAAGGTCTCGACGCGACGATCGCAATAGTATTTTTATCGGATTTTTCAGAGCCCTTTCTGTAGGTGAATATTTTGCATCTTTGGGACTGTTCTGCAGGTTGTGTATACTTGGATGATTTTTTTGGAATAAAGTGTAACTTTGGACACTTGTTTGGTGCTGGGAGCTGACAGTGAGAGAGCAGGAGCGCGCAGGATTTTTGTAGAGTACTCGAGGTATTTATTTGAGCTTCCGGGGATTTTTCTGAGGTTCGCGACATTGTGCGCGCGCGGCGCAGTTTGGTGTTTCGGCAGATTTTGGACATTGAGCTGTTCGGCGCTTCACCGACTTCAGCTTTGCCTGCAGAAAGCGTTTCAGGTGGGTTGCTTCATCTCCAGAACCGGTGGACGGTTCTCTAATTCTTATATTAGAATGCATGCATGTTTAGGGTACAATAATTGTATGTTATTGTGAGGTAAGCTAGGAAGGATGATTGTATAAGGGAATTGCAAAATTAATATTCATGTTAAATATTATCGAGGACTTGCAGGATTTAGATAGTCATGATGATGAATAGTAAATGCTTACCTAAGGGATTTACCCTATGTGATTGTTAGCATGCTTGTTTAATTGTACAATATTTAGCATCGAGATGGAAGCTTGAGGAATGGCCTAGATCATACAGATTGATATACTTTAGCAATGATCTTTTAGCATGCCAGGTTGCACATAGTCTTTTATGATATGATTACTCGATGGAGTAGGGGGCTATATCTATGTGCGGGTATTATTCCGATCATTCTTTTGATGGACCCTGGATTGTGGACAGGTGTAGTTCATTAGGGATTCTGGCATGTTGTTTATTCATAGTGGATCTATTATATGCTTTACTCCCTTTCTTTTCCTTGAGGACATTTGCATGGTTGTATGGACATCTAGTTAGGCCATCTTCTACTGCTACACTACTTTTGGAACTTGACTTAGGAGAAACCATGTTATTCCTTTCTCCTTCTTTGTTAGTCAGGCAGTCTGTGTTGCTCGGGTGCGAGCAGGGGTTGGGATAGTGTAGCCGGGGCATTGGTGTTAGGGATGGGTTGTGTTGGATTCAGGCTGGTAGGGTTTTGCAGTGACCGCGGACTTTGGGCGGTCGACCGGAGGTCGGTTTTAGATTATGGTTTGTGGGGCTTTGCGGCGACCGCGGATATTGGGCGGTTGACCGGATATTTATTTATGCATCAAATTGGGGGCCAAATTTCTCTAGTGGACGGAGTTTCCCACTTATTGAGTACTTTTGCATCTGATTGAGGACCGGGGATTTCTTTAGTGGTTGAGCTTTCCCACTTTGATCAGAGTCATGATCCAGTCCTGCTGATTTATACTACTATTATACTTGTTACTGAGATACTTTACTCGTGTGGGTCGCTCCCCTCGAGTGCCACTCCGGAGTGTGCGATATACATACTTTGAGTCCTTGAGACTCCTATCCCTTATCGGTGTTATGCGTTGGCCAGCATACCCGAGTTGTCAGGCACAGCGGGCAGTACCAGTTTTACTGGTGGCACTAGATTGGGGTAATTACAGGCATTTACTTTATTGTTGCACTCGTGTCAGGGGGACTGAGTGGAGTTTAGTAGCTGTGTTTAGACCAGTGCTAGTGTTGTTGGGAGCCGTTTGGTTTGACGGTGGTCTCGTGTTGTTGTGAGTACTTTGACCATTGTGTGAGAGGTTGAGCATCTTGAGTCTATCCGTTCTGAGAGAGAGCGTGGATTTCGATTATAGCCTGCATGAGCCACTACTCGACAGCGAGTTAGTCCGTTTGGACACCCTACGTAATTCCTGCCCGGCAGTGGGAGGTGGTTGTAGGTGGGCGCAGGTTTGACTGGACCAGATGTGGCAGTCAGCTCGATTGGGTCGATTGTGCACTTCATGTGCTAGTGGTGGCATATCCTACATTGGTTCGACCCTTTTGAGCATTTAAATAGAGGCATGGTAGCTGTTGAGGGTCTCCAGCTTTCTTGTTCAGTTTTTACTGCATTGGTTATCTTATGCCTCTAGTGGACTTAGTGGGCAGATCGTCGGGCCTGGCGGTGGTACCCACTGAGAACTCCCTTTTTGGTGTAGTTCTCACACCCGTTGGGGGTTTTCCCCCTCCTTTTCTTTTCTCTCCTTTGTTTTGCAGAGTCTTAGCGGGTGTTGCTGATTCTGCGGTTGTTGATCGAGGCGAGGGAGTCGCGAGCTAGATCCCTACCCGTCGTTGGAGAGTAGCGGTACCCCTTCAGAGGACATCTTCAGTAGATTAGTTATTTTATTTTCTCTTTTGAGAGACTGGTGTAGTGAGGTTATGATATGTATTGAGAGCCTGTACACTGATGTATTTATTGGAGATACCTCCCTGTTGAGTTTTGGGTTTTGTATCTGAGGATATTGTATGATTATCATTTTTGGGAGATGGACATTATTGTATTATTACCAGTTGTATAGTGGTTGATTTTAGTTTTACAGCAGATTTTTATTTATAGCTCAGATATCTGTTAGCTGTAGCACCTTTTCTTGCAGGTTGGACACTTCGCCTATGCGGGGTTTTGTATAGGCGGCGGATCTGTTGGTGAGCCCGGGTCGCAGTTTCGACCCCGGGGCGTGACAGCGCGCGCATCGGCCGCACATGAGGTAAGTGACAGATTTCTCCAAGTTTGGTTTCGGATTTCTTTAGATGGATTTGAGAGACGTTTTTAAATGGAAATGGGTTCTTCTTTCCATGTTTGCACCTTGGGAGCGACTTTGGTGCTGTTTGGCTGAGCTCGGGTTTTTCCTGCGCGGAGCCGAGGCATGCTTGCGTGTGTGCTGTGAGTGAACAGCGAGGGCCGGAGCGTGCCAGATTTTTATTAGAGGACTCGAGGGTTTGGTTCGAGCTTCCGGAGAATTTTCCGAGGATCGCGACAGTGCGCGCGCGCGCGGCGCGGTTTTCGTGTTTACGGCAGATTTTTGGCAGTGAGCGGGTCAGCGCTTCACCGACTTCAGCGATTGCCTGCGGAATGCGTTCCAGGTGGGTTGGAAATTCTTCAAGATGTATGGAATGCCTTCTAAAGCTATTGTATGCATGTTGATCAAGTATAGCTTATTTATATGCATAGCTGGTAAATCTGATAGGTGCCTAGAAAATTGTAGGAATACAATTGTGAGCCCCTGATATTTTTAGCATGATCTAAAAGTGATTTGACACTAGACTGCATGATTAGTTGGCATTAGATTGGCATTTGAACCGTTTTAAAAATCGTCGGACCTGTTTTAAAGAAAACTGGCCTTTGATAACGATTTTAAAATATTGTGAGCTTCCAGAGGGATCGAGTAGGTTCAGGATGCATGCGTTCTCGTGCCAGACGGCCGAGTGGATTTTTAGAACTCTGTGGGATGAGTTTCTAGTGTCATATGAGTTGAGTTTTTTGTTGAGGCCGATGGGATTATTCTAGATCGGGCGTTGTGCATTTCTGATTGGGTAGTGGAGATGGTTCTCCGACTTAGCTTTGAGAGTTTGGGCTCTGGCAGATCGAGTCGTGGTGGTTTCCCGACTTAGCCATGGGTTGTGCATTATCAGATTTAGTCGTGGAGGGTTCTCCGACATAGCTGTGAGAGTGTTTGGGCATTTCCTGATCGAGTCGTGGAGGGTTCCCGACTGAGTTGTGTTATCTGTGCATTGAGTTTCCAATCTGATTGATCGAGGATCATAGCCTGCATGTGCCGCTTATGAGACTGATGAGATACTTGAGCTCGGTGGGGTCGCTCCCCTCGAGTTATGCTCCGGATGCATGATGATGATTGAGATAGTCAGACTAGGACGACCCACGTGGAGTGGGCAGGTGCGTTCCTAGTAGTCAGACTAGGACGTCCCACGTGGAGTGGGCAGGTGTGTTCCTAGTGGTTAGTTTTGGACGTCCCACAAGGTAGTGGACAGGTGCGTTCCTAGACGACAGGCGCGGGCTTGACTCGGCCAGTTTTGGGTAGTCATTAAGATTTGGGTTTTATGAGCACCTCGTGTGCGAGTGGTGCATAGCATGTTCTTAGATGAGTTTTCCTTTGAGCATGATACTTGAGGCATTTACTAGTGAGAGTGTATGCATAGCAGGTTCATAGTAGAGATTTCCTTGAGCATGATGTGGTGATTTTAGCTGTAGTTCATTTTCGGCTTTCATATATATATCTATCTGCATACCTATCTGCTTGCCTCCAGTAGACTTAGTGGGCATACCGTGGATATTGGTGACGGTACCCACTGGGAACTACCTTCTGCAGTAGTTCTCACACCCGCTGCGGTGACAGGTTTCCTGAGGTTGCTGTTCCGGCTTGGTTCGCGCGGAGACAGCTGGTCTAGGTGAGGATGTGGTCGATTAGTTCCTTACCAGCATTGAGAGTCAGAGGTAGATGTACCCTGTATTGTTTTGATTTCACTTTTGTACTGGACAGTCTGAGAGATTGTATGTATTTGGATAGTGAGGGTGAGAGACTTTGTATTAAGGATTATCATTTATATATCAGATGTTCAGTGATCGATTCTGTAGCTAGTGATTTTGGTTTCAGCTCTGATACATGTTTTAGCTATAGATCTCTTGCAGGGTAGACGCTTCGTCTGTGCGGCAGTTTCCGTACAGATGGCGGATCTGTTGGCGAGCCTGGGTCGCGGTTTCGACCCCGAGGCGTGACAGCGGGCACTCCATGTAATCTCACCACCTCATCCAAATACAGCTGGGCTAGCTGCTCGAGTGACCAAGTAGTCTGCATCGGCAAAAAGTGGGCTGACTTGGTGAGTCGATCCACGACTACCCAAATGGCATCTGCTCCTCCCTGGGCCCTCGATAATCCAACCACAAAATCCATCGTGATGTGATCCCATTTCCACTCAGGGATTGGTAGACTCTGTAACTTGCCAGCTTGCACCCGGTGCTCAGCTTTTACCTGCTGGCAAGTTAAACACTGAGCCACAAACCTCCCAATATCCCTCTTCATGCTGCTCCACCAAAAGTGTGCCTTGAAGTCCTTACACATCTTAGTCCCACCAGGATGAAGGGTATAAGGTGTATAATGGGCCTTCTCAAAATCTGCTCTCTGATCTCGGAGTCCACTGGCACACACGCTCGGTCCCTGTACCTCAGTACTCCCGAAGCATCCAATAAAAAATCCCCTAACAGATCGCTCGGAATCTGGTCTCTAATCCTTGTCAAGTGGGGGTCCTCACTCTGTCTCTCTCTGATCCTGTCCAACAGAGTGGGCTGCACGACTAAAGACGTCAGTCTAGCAGAGACCCTAGGGGACACAACCTCTAGCTCGAGCCGCCTCATCTCCTCTAGTAGTGGCGCCTGGTCAGTAATCAGCATAGACAAGCTCTGCACTGCTTTCCTACTAAGGGCATCTGCATCCACGTTGGCCTTGCCAGGATGGTAAAGGATATCCACATCATAATCCTTCAATAACTCTAACCATCTGCGCTGTCTCAGATTCAGCTCTTTCTGTGTAAACAGATACTTCAGGCTCTTGTGGTCAGTGTAGATCTCACAATGCTCCCCATAAAGATAGTGGCGCCATAACTTCAATGCAAAAGCCACAGCGGCAAGCTCTAAGTCATGGGTAGGGTAATTCTTTTCGTAATCCTTAAGCTATCGAGATGCATAAGCAATTACCCTACCCTCCTGCATCAACACGCAACCAAGTCCACTGTGCGATGCATCAGTGTAAATCACATATCCTTTCCCCATAATAGGGAGGGAAAGGATAGGAGCTCACATCAGTCTGCCTTTCAATTCCTCAAAGCTCCTCTGACAGTCCTCACTCCAAATAAACTTAATTCCTTTACGAGTCAAACGAGTGAGGGGTGTGGAGAGCTTCGCAAAGCCCTCTACAAACCGACGGTAATATCCAGCTAAGCCCATGAAGCTGCGCACCTCAGAAACAGTCGTCGGTCGGGGCCAATCCCGAACTGCCTCAATCTTCGCCGGGTCCACTGCCACCCCGGCGGCGGAAATCACATGGCCCAAGAAAACTACCTCCCGAAGACAAAACTCACACTTCACCAACTTGCCGTACAACTTCCTCTCTCGTAGAAGTTGCAGCACAATCCTCAAGTGCTCCTCATGCTCAGCATCGCTCCGGGAGTAAACCAGGATATCGTCAATGAACACTACAATGAACCGATCCAAGTACGATCGAAAGATCCTGTTCATCAAATCCATAAAGGCGGCAAGGGCATTAGTCAATCCAAAAGGCATGACGGTGAACTCATAATGCCTGTACCGTGACCTGAAAGCTGTCTTCGGGATGTCCTCTGTAGGTTATTAATCCCAAGGGATCTAAATAGGTACTATCAAACACCTAGAGGGGGGTGAATAGGTGTAATATTTAAAAAACAAATCTCAGTGCAAAATAAAAACAATGCGGAAAATAAAAATAGCACACCGAGATATACGTGGAAACTCCAATCCAGGAGAAAAACCACGGGACCAACACGCAATAACAATCCACTAAGAATAGAAGAATAACAAGGTGATTACCGACTCCACGGACTCAACCCCTCCTTCAGCTTCTTCGGACCTTGCGCTGAACGGTTGGATGTCCACGCAATAACAATCCTCTAAGAAAAGAAGAATAACAAGGTGTCAACCCCTCCTTCAATTTCTTCGGACCTCGCGCTCCACCGATTGCACGTCCACTGCACACGTTCGAATCCACGAACGCCACTCGAATCCACGAGCACACGTTTCGAATCCACGAAACGCCTTCAACACATCGAATCCACGATGTCACGCCGAATCCACGACGCAAATAGCCGATATGGAATATAGGCTTCGATGGTGATCCTTTGCTTAGATTATCATTGAGGAACCGTAGAAGAAATCTCTAAGCAAAGACTAGATCAATTCGACGAAAGATAGATCATGGAAGAACCGTCTAATTGACCTAATAGAGGCGAAAGAGAAGAACGGTAAAAACCAGCCTCTAGGGTTGCTCACGAGTGTTTCTGAATTGATTTGTATTGGTCACCCTCGTTTAGAAACCCTAAGTATCTATTTATAACCCTTGGAAAAAGATAAAAGTCGGTTTAGGAAATTTATCCCGATGGGGCATTGTGTACCGGTACCAAATATCGCGTTCCGGTACGCAATGATGCAAACCATAGATTTTTCTATTGTGTTCCGGTACGCGAGTCCGTGTTCCGGTACGCAGTGCAATTTACAGAAAATTCTGTGTCGGGTTAGAGGAACTTCAAGTGTGGTTCCGGTACGTAATGTAAAGACTGATTTTTCCAAGATAAGCTTTATCCAAATCAAACCAAGTACCGGAAACCAAACTTAAAATAGATTGTAAGTTAAATCCAAGTTCCTAAAACCAAGTCTAAACCGGTTTTCACTAAGTTCCTGATTCCAATGGTTATAAATGAACTTAAATCACCATGGTTTAATTAACCATACCTGAGTGTTATCTTGAGCTCATGTTGAATCTTCAATGAGTCTTCGAAAGCCGATTTGACAATTTGTTCCCTTTAAGACTCCGACTCAAACTCACGAAATGTGCCAACACAAAATGCCGTAACAATCTCCCCCTTTGGCAATTTCGTGACAAAACCCAAAAATACATAAAGTCGCTCAAGTCACTCATCTTAAACCAAAAAGACGAACCTCAATGTTATCACCAAAACATTGATTTTCTTTGCGTGAAAGATCCAATAAATACAAAATACATTTGAACCAAACAGTCCTAGAACATACTCTATGACTTAGGACTTGGAGTCTTAAAGTGATGTAATTCCTGCAAAACAAAACTCCAAACAAAATCAAACGTTAGTCGTTAGAAGTTAAAATCCTACATTTGATTCGTCTTCCATTTGGTTCTTTTGTTTTTCCAGCTTTTGTTTTGTGGCTCTTTCAATCTGTTCTTTATCTCCCCCTATCTTGAGCATCCAAGAGCATCCATGTTCTCCCCCTGTCTTGAGCATCTATATCCTCCCCCTTTGTGATGCATCATTATTTTCTGTCTCCCCCTTTTTATGATATGTCCATCATTTTCGTTATTTCCGTTCTCCCCCTTTTTGTCACAAATTGTCAAACGGTTAATATAAACAAAAAGTAAAAATACTAGGAGGATAAGTTCTTAGTTACAAGACGATTAGAGTTCTTGTTTATCACAACGTGAAAGGAAACTGAAAACCAAAAACAAGAAGGAAAAGAGATCACTCATCCTCATTTGAATCATCATCATCATCATCATGTGATGTTGGACCATGCGATGTACTCGGTGCAGTTGCTCCAGTGACCACATCATCATGTTTACACCCAAGGATATCGAAGATTTTCTTTAAACCATCCTCAAGTTTCTTGAAGCCTTGCTCCATCCTTTGCTCCATCCTTTGCTTTAATGAACGAACATCCCGATGCAAGGTTTGAAGAGTTATGACCTCATCTGGTTCAGGAGATTCTTGACGAGGTGGTGCACTCACTGTCGCTTCACTTGCATAGGCTTTTGTATGCCCAAATGTCTTCAAAGTGCTGATTGACTTGGCTAAGGTGATTCCATCAATTGCCCCCAAGCCATAATCATATTTGGCACAAGAAATGTCAACTCCGTGATCTTCCAGAATACTAGTAATCAAGATTGGATACGGTAGAAGGTCACGTTGCCTTGATCCTTCAATGACATGTACCATTTGCTGCCAAATGAGAAATGGAATGTTGGTGTTAATTCCATTTGCTCTTTCCGGGTGACCGAGGAAAAAGAGAAGTAACAATCGATCCCATCGAATCCTTTTGGTCCCCAGTGTGGGCAATAGGTTGTAGCATACGATTAAGGACAAAATATGATACTCTGGTTTTAGGTCCTTTGATTTAACATATGATCTGTTCGTGCGCGTCCCTGTCTTGCAAATAGAGTCCACAACCATATCCCAATGGGTATCATGTTGGAAATTACCCTCAGTGTAATAAAGACCAGAAGTGTCAACAGCTAATCCAAGGTTTGCACCAATTACTGCTGGAGTAATGTCAAACTTGACGTCTCTAACTGTTGTTTCAAAGACGAAAGCTCCAGTTTCATGGTCTTTTTGAAGTATGTTACCTCGCATGTAGAACTCCCTGATGATCTCCACACAAAAGCCCATCTTAGGTTGAACTCTGCCAAGTGGCCGAATATGGCTTCGTTCCAAAAGCCTTGCAAAGTCTGGCACCTCACGACATAGCTCGTTAAAGTTCACGTGTCGCTCTCCAATGCATGTGCGGTTCGCAAATCTGGCACGGCGTTTTGCACTCACATGCGGTTCACTTTCATCAACATTTGATCTCCGTTGAGAGCGCTCGCGTATTACCGGTCCACCGGTACTTCTACGCGAAGGAGAATCCGCACCCTTCTTTTTCCTTGAAGCCAAAGGTGCTTTCCCCTTTCCTTGAACTGATTCCTCTTCATATTCTGAGGAGTGTTCAGATTCTGAGCTAGTTGAATCCTCGTAGCGTGATCGTTTGGTAGCCTTTTTCTTTCCAGAACCGCGACCACGTCGACTTCCAGTGGCCATCAAAACCACTAGTGCAAGAAGCCATGAAAATGCCATTTCCTACAAAGAACACAATGCACTATGATTTGATCGTATAGGAAGGCTTAAACATGTCCAAGAAACATTCTAAACAATTCACAATTGATGTTTCATCATTTAAAAATCATTTACATTAAAAGCCCTAATTCTCAATTTCTTTTATGCTAAGAACATATGAAAAAGTTAGATTCAATCAAATAAGCATTGAAACATGAATCTAATTAGATAGAAAGCAACCATATATGCTCTAAACATGAATTAAGAGTGATTTAAGCAAGAGATTTCATTTAGAGTAAGGATCAACTCAAAAATCCCAAAATAAAACATCAAAACCTAAAAACTAGGGTTTTGAAACAAAAGTAAGCAAGATTAATGAAAAAACTTACAAATCAAAGCAACAAATCACTTGATCTTGATGAGAAATCCCTTAGAGATGTTTTAGAGAGAGAGAGGGAGGGTTTTGAAGTGGGAGAGATGAAATAAAACATTGTAGTCTCGGAATATAAGGAATCCCAGATCGCGTACCGGTACCAAAAGCCGCGTACCGGTACGCAGTGTAAAAGCCGAAAAGCCATCGTTCGGGATCCGGATTGACAGGCAGGGGGATCCGGATCCGCAATGTAGTTCCGGTACTAAAAGTGTAGTACCGGTACGCAAGTGAAAAACCAGAAAACTTCACATTCGGGATCCGGATTGGATTTTCTAATCCGGATTGGATTTTCTAATCCGGATTGGATTTTCAGGTACTAAAAAGCAGGTACCGGAACAACAGAGCCAAAAAGCAAAAATTTCTTGAAACAAATCCAAATTTTAGAAACTTTTCAAATACCGATTTGTATTCCATCAAGAAATCAATTTAAGTGCTTTAAACAGTGAATTCACATAGATGTCATTCAATCCAATTAATTTCACAAAATTAAAAAGATTTACTCCAAAATCATGAAAAATAAAGGTAAAACATTATAAACCGTTTTTCATGTTATATTCATCAAACACAAGTCATCAAAAATAATCTTGAGATCCAAAGTCTATCAAGATGTAACGGATTTCCAAAGATGACTTACGGAGATTTCCAAACGACATCAATCTTGAATTCTACCCTTTCAAATTGAGATAATCACTAAAATACCTAAGGGTGGCTCTTTGAGCATCTTTCAACTATCCCACCTTATACCAACCAGGAGATTGTTCAAAATATAAGAGTTTTGCATATAAATCTCCAAATGCTTCAACTAAAGATTTTCTCATAAAATACTAACAAGCATCCATAACATGTGGTAGCTTCACACACAAACCGGACGACCGGGGTGGCAGCTCTTTCCAGCATGTGGTGGTAGTTTTCACACTCCTTTCGGATGTAACTCTTTCCACATCTTTTGCAAATCATTTCAATACCCTTGTAAGAATGCAATCTCTTACGTGAAAGAATTAAATCCCAAATTTTAGTCTATTGGTTGTCTCACGTTTATCACAATGAACTCACACAACCGAGATAGATTAAGCATCTAAAGATCACACATGATTTCTAAAATTTGATGCTTATAATATCAAAAACTCCTATAATGAAGTATCTTCAAGATTATGATTATGGAGTAAAGTTGATAATCCAAATAAAATTAAATTGGAGTGATTGAAAGTGAAAACCCTTTTCATTCAATGCACTTGTTCGTAAAAAAAAAACCTTTTGTCTTAAAAGAAAAAAAACATAAAAACGAAGAGCATTGAAAACATGTAATGCAGAGATTCAGAAAAATATGAAGGGAAAACCAATCAAAGCATTACATACAGTCATAAGCTAATTAGAACTTAAGACAAGGAAAGATATCACCTTTCCGAATCCAAAATCGCTGGATTTTGGGTTGTCTTGATTCGTTGTGGCCGGGGGTTGTCCGCTTTGACTGTTGGTCCACCTTAGGTCTTTGCCTCGCAATGATCCACTTGTATGATTGATGTTGTGGCTCGGACCTTTGGTGGGTTGAGTGAACTCCTTTGACTTGATGTGTCTTTTGATTCCGTTGAGTTCGCTCCGTAGATGAAGTTGCCGAAGAATTCTTCTTTCTATTTTTCGGGCAATCATTCACCAAATGTCCTTCAAGTCCACATAGGTGACAAGTTCTTCCTTTCAATTTAGTTGTGGAACTTGAAGCCTTCACAGTTTGATTCCTTTTAAATCCCAAACCAACCTTGCTTGATTGACCTAATCCGGACATACAATCAATTTTCTTGGAACCAGTTGAAAGCCTTTGTATGTCGGATTTAAGTTCATGAACTTGCTTGGTCAAAGCTTGGTTGGTGACATGAATCTCCTCAAACTGTTTTTCTAGAAAACCAATCTTGTCCGTATATGATTTAGCGTTTGTCTCCGATTGGTTTAGCTTTTCTTGGAGGATTTTATTGTTATTCAATAAACGTCCTTGTTCCTCCTCGAGATCATGAAGTTTTATCTTTAAAGCATGATTCTCGTCTTGACCTTCAAGTCGTTGCTTCCTCAACTTCTTAATATGTTTGGCCATCTTCTTTGATTCCATAAGAAGTTGTTGATATGCCTCAACGAGGTCTTCTTCGTCCGACTCCCCCTCACTTGATGACTCTCCGCCGGTTGTTGATGTTTCATACAAAATCAAAGGAGTAGAGTCAGTGACTAAAGATGATAAACAATTATTAGAAGAGGGAAAATGAGAGGCATGAGAAGCAACGATTTTTTCCTCTTTACTTGAGGTCGATTCATTAGAAGTAGAATCGTCCCAAGTTTTCACTTGCAAAGCCTTCTTTTTATATAATTTCGGAGTAGGACAATCCGTTGAAATATGGCCGTAGCCTTTGCATCTATAACATCGGATTTCCCCTTCGAATTCATCTTTTTCCTTAGAAGGTTTTGCAAGGAATTTGAGGTTAGAGGATTTAGAACCCGATGATCCTTTAGATGGTTTCGTGGATGAAGATCCATCGGTTCGATTCTTCCAAAATTTTCGACGAAATTTCTTTGTGATCCGCGCCAATTGTTCTTCAAAATCGGCAAACGAGATTTCATCGTCGGAACTTGATTCGCTATCTTCTTCCTTTGTGGATTTGAATGCAATACCTGTAAGCTTAGAAGAAGACTTGGAAGAAACTTGATTAGTAGGAAAAGTCATTTCATAAGTTTGCAAAGCACCTACTAATTCCTCAACACTCATCTCATCCGGATGACTAACGGTTTCAATGGCAGTAACCTTTGCCCTAAACCGTTCCGGAAGAGTCCGAAGTATCTTTCTTACAATTTTCGACTCCGGGATCTTTTCTCCTAAATTAGCACATGTATTAATTACATCTTGAAGTCTAGTGTAATAATCTGTAAACAATTCATGCTCTTCCATATGAATAGAGTCAAATTGACTTGTAAGCATCTGGAGCTTTTGAATTTTTACAAGATTAGTACCCTCATGTGTAATTTTGAGAATATACCAAATTTCCTTCGCGGTTTCACACGCGGAAATTCTTGTGAACTCAGTCGAGGAAAGAGAATTAAATAAAGCGTTCATACCTTTCCCATTGTAAGAAGATCTTTCAAATTCCTCTTTGGACCATCTAGAGCGAGGTTTTGGGGTAGTAGAATTTCCTACTTCCTCAACAGGATGCACCCAACCGTGTTCCACGGTTTGCCAAACACGCTCATCAATTGAGATGAGAAAAGCTCTCATCCGCACTTTCCAATAAGCATAATTAGTCCCATCAAAAAGAGGAGGTCTATAAATATTACCACTTTCACCCAACATGATAGATAAACCTAAAACCCGCTCTGATACCACTTGTAGGTTATTAATCCCAAGGGATCTAAATAGGTACTATCAAACACCTAGAGGGGGGTGAATAGGTGTAATATTTAAAAAACAAATCTCAGTGCAAAATAAAAACAATGCGGAAAATAAAAATAGCACAACGAGATATACGTGGAAACTCCAATCCAGGAGAAAAACCACGGGACCAACACGCAATAACAATCCACTAAGAATAGAAGAATAACAAGGTGATTACCGACTCCACGGACTCAACCCCTCCTTCAGCTTCTTCGGACCTTGCGCTGAACGGTTGGATGTCCACGCAATAACAATCCTCTAAGAAAAGAAGAATAACAAGGTGTAAGACCCGGCTTTTCCTTAACCCTTCTGGTCACCCTCTTCTTGTAATGCCTGACCGGGGGCCTCATTTTTGGCATTTTTCCGGACAGACCGTCGGGGCCCGCAAATAATTTTAGGCGGTAGAGCTCGCGGAACGGAGCGCGTGGGCGCGATCGGTTTATTTTTCCGACTCCCGGTCTGACCAGAATTAATTCTCGAAGTTGGGGTCCCCCTTAGACGCCTCGGGATCCGTGTTGGCAGCCGCACACCTTTTAAGGTAAACCCTAATTCTCTTAGTATATATATGTAGCCGTGAGGGAAAGAGGATTAGGGTTCCTCTTATTTTTCTTTTGGTGGCCGCCTCTTTTCTTTTTCTTCCTCCCTCGTAGCCGCCGGCAAAGAGAAACCAAGCACACCGCAAGGGTGGACCGGTGGAGGCAAGCGGACGATCCCTCTCTTCCTCCTCTTTCGCACATCAAGGTGAGTCGGACGCGTTTCGTTCGGGGGAATCTCCCTCTTTCTTTCTTTTGTTGGTCACGAGGAGGGAGGAGGCCCGGCGCCGTCGCGCACCGCGGGCCGCGCGCCCGCGCGGCGCTCGGCCGCGCGGGGCCGCCCGCAGGAGGGGCGCCCGCGCGGGCTGGTGCCGCGCGGGGCCGCCCCGCACCGCGGGCCACGCGCCCGCGCGGCGCACGGCCGCGCGGGGCCGCCCCGCACCGCGGGCCGCGCGCCCGCGCGGCGCTCGGCCGCGCGGGGGCCGCCCGCAGGAGGGGGCGCCCGCGCGGGCTGGTGCCGCGCGGGGCCGCCCCGCACCGCGGGCCGCGCACCCGCGCGGCGCTCGGCCGCGCGGGGGCCGCGCCGCAGGAGGGGGCGCCCGCGCGGGCTGGTGCCGCGCGGGGCCGCCCCGCACCGCGGGCCGCGCGCCCGCGCGGCGCTCGGCCGCGCGGGGCCGCCGCAGGAGGGGGGCGCCCGCGCGGGCTGGTGCCGCGCGGGGCCGCCCCGCACCGCGGGCCGCGCGCCCGCGCGGCGCTCGGCCGCGCGCCCGCGCGGCGCTCGGCCGCGCGGGGCCGCCCGCAGGAGGGGCGCCCGCGCGGGCTGGTGCCGCGCGGGGCCGCCCCGCACCGCGGGCAGCGCGCCCGCGCGGCACTCGGCCGCGCGGGGCCGCCCGCAGGAGGGGCGCCGGCGCGAGCTGGTGCCGCGCGGGGTCGCCCCGCACCGCGGGCTGGTGCCGCGCGGGGTCGCCCCGCACCGCGGGCAGCGCGCCCGCGCGGCGCTCGGCCGCGCGGGGCCGCCCGCAGGAGGGGCGCCCGCGCGGGCTGGTGCCGCGCGGGGTCGCCCCGCACCGCGGGCCGCGCGCCCGCGCGGCGCTCGGCCGCGCGGGGCCGCCCGCAGGAGGGGCGCCGCGCGGGCTGGTGCCGCGCGGGGCTGCGCCCTGGCAGGGTGTTCGTCGCACGGGCCGGTGCCGTGCGAAGAACTCCGCCGCACGCTGTAGGGAGTCGTTGTAAGTTTCGGACTTCTAAGTCTCGATTTGCCTATGTTCCTTCAGGAGTGCGGGACGCTGTGGGCGACTGGAGCACAGACGCGGACTGGACGAACGCAGGACGACGCACACAAGGTGGGTACGTTCCCGGGGGTTTCGGGAATGGGGTTTAACTGTTAGAAATAGCATGTTGGGGCAAGGTGGAATTGTCAGTCTCCTTCTGTTTATGCACTAACCCTGTTATGTTATGTTATGATACTCAATGTCAATCTGAGGCTCAAATTTGCTACACGCACACCCGCGGTTTGGCCACCGCAAGGGTGTGCTTTTCCGGAAAAGTGGTACGTTGACCCGTGTACCCCACGCGGAGGTGGCGTTAGGAATGGGGGCCCCCATGGGTGGGGGGTGTGAGCGGTGACGTCGAGGCAGGTGCTCGGCGGCCGAGGCAGGTGCTCGGCGGTGGGCATCGGGGAAGGTGCCCGATGTTGCTTTGTGAGGCAGGTGCTCGGCGGTGGGCATCGGGGAAGGTGCCCGATGTCGTAATGATACAGGGTGTGGTTAAGGTGGAAGGTGCATGGGAGGGATAGTTGCTCCGGTGTTTGTGGTTTGCCTTATCTTTGTTTACTACGCTTATCATGCTATTTCTAGTCACTGACTTCCCACTTCGTGACAGGTTCGTCCAGGGGCGAGTGCTAGGGCGCCGGTGAGGACGTTATGGTGCTGATCTGATTTATGGGTGACTTCAGATACAGCGATTCTTCTTTCCCTTTTCTTTTATTATTCATGGTAGCTAGTTGTGGATTGCGACACCCCCGTGGGGTCGAAGTGGATGTTGCCCTTTTCTTTCCTTTCTTTTTGAATAATTGAATGAATACTACGTTCTCTCTTACTTGGCCGTTTTGAACGATGAAAAACAAAGAAAACCGTTTGCGAAAACTATTTTTAAAACGTGGGTGTCGTGTGGGCACCAAGCTTTATAAACCTTGTGGGATTTATGTGTTTACGAACTGTTTTCACAAACGAGGGCATCGTGTGGATGCCGCTTTCAAAACCTTGTGATTATTTATCCTTTCAAAACACCGGCCTCTATGCTCTAAGTGAATGCTAGAATGTCACGTGAATTGTTTGGTTGTATGTGTACGAGACCCCAACTGATGTGGTTAGAGATTGTATGTACTACGCCTTGTGAGACACTTTGTAGTTGAGACGCCGTGCATATACAAAGGGGCCTCTGCTCATTTGCAGAGCGAATTTGTGTATGCGGCGGGTCTGTGCACGCGCCGGGGAGTAATGTTTTACAAAAAAAAAAATATATGGCTGAATCAGGGGCATCGGTGGCTCCTCTTCCGCGCGATTCGAACCCCCGGGGCGTGACACAAGGTGTCAACCCCTCCTTCAATTTCTTCGGACCTCGCGCTCCACCGATTGCACGTCCACTGCACACGTTCGAATCCACGAACGCCACTCGAATCCACGAGCACACGTTTCGAATCCACGAAACGCCTTCAACACATCGAATCCATGATGTCACGCCGAATCCACGACGCAAATAGCCGATATGGAATATAGGCTTCGATGGTGATCCTTTGCTTAGATTATCATTGAGGAACCGTAGAAGAAATCTCTAAGCAAAGACTAGATCAATTCGACGAAAGATAGATCATGGAAGAACCGTCTAATTGACCTAATAGAGGCGAAAGAGAAGAACGGTAAAAACCAGCCTCTAGGGTTGCTCACGAGTGTTTCTGAATTGATTTGTATTGGTCACCCTCGTTTAGAAACCCTAAGTATCTATTTATAACCCTTGGAAAAAGATAAAAGTCGGTTTAGGAAATTTATCCCGATGGGGCATTGTGTACCGGTACCAAATATCGCGTTCCGGTACGCAATGATGCAAACCACAGATTTTTCTATTGTGTTCCGGTACGCGAGTCCGTGTTCCGGTACGCAGTGCAATTTACAGAAAATTCTGTGTCGGGTTAGAGGAACTTCAAGTGTGGTTCCGGTACGTAATGTAAAGACTGATTTTTCCAAGATAAGCTTTATCCAAATCAAACCAAGTACCGGAAACCAAACTTAAAATAGATTGTAAGTTAAATCCAAGTTCCTAAAACCAAGTCTAAACCGGTTTTCACTAAGTTCCTGATTCCAATGGTTATAAATGAACTTAAATCACCATGGTTTAATTAACCATACCTGAGTGTTATCTTGAGCTCATGTTGAATCTTCAATGAGTCTTCGAAAGCCGATTTGACAATTTGTTCCCTTTAAGACTCCGACTCAAACTCACGAAATGTGCCAACACAAAATGCCGTAACATCCTCGGCCCTCCCCTTCAGTTGGTGGTAACCCGACTGTAGATCAATCTTCGAAAAAACACAAGACCCTTGCAGCTGGTCAAACAGATCATCAATGCACGGCAAAGGGTACTTGTTCTTGATGGTCACTTTATTCAATTCCCGATAATCTACGCAGAGCCGAAGTGAACCATCTTTCTTCTTCACGAATAGCACAGGCGCTCCCCAAGGCGATACACTTGGTCTAACAAAACCCTTATCCATCAAATCCTGTAGTTGCGCCTTCAATTCTTGCAGCTCTGCCGGTGCCATCCGGTAAGGAGCCTTAGAGATTGGCGTAGTTTCCGGAACTACGTCAATCAAAAACTCAATCTCCCTATCCGGCGGCATCCTAGTCAACTCCGGTGGAAAAACATCCGTGAACTCGCAAACAATAGGGATATCCCCGAGTCCCGGCGCCGCCGTAGGCTCCTCAACCACACTAGCCAAAAAGGCTACGCATCCACTGCGGATCATCTGCCTCGTTCATGAAGTTGAAACCATAAAGGCGAAGAAAACACTCTGGCATCCCCGGTACACAAACACCTCCTAGCCTGGCTCTCTAAAAGTAACCGTCCTCGCGGCACAGTCAATAGTCGCGAAATAACGAGCCAGCCAATCCATCCCCAAAACCACATCAAAGTCCCGCAGCTATCTCAAGACCATCAGGTCTGCTGGTATAATCCAGGACCCGATCTGCACCAGGCAGGACCAACAACACTCCTCCACGTGCAAAGTACGATCGGGAATCTGAACCTCTCATGCACGTGGTAACCGTCCTAACTCTAACTCATGTAATGATGCAAATGATCTACTAACAAAAGAATGTGATGCTCCAGTATCAAATAAAGTGCGCACTCTAATGCCAGAAAGTAAAGTGATACCTGCCACCACATGGTCTGTTACGGCTTTTTATGTTGGCATATTTCGTGATTTGAGTCGGAGTCTTGAAATGATCAAATTGTCAAATCAGCATTCGAAGACTCAGAGAAGATTCAACATGAGCTCAAGTTGACACTCAGGTATGATTAAAGTAATCATGGCGATTTAAGTATATTTACAATCTTTGGAATCATGATTTTATTGAAACCGGGTTTAGTAGAGCTTTTGGGAACTTGGTTTTAACTCATAACTTATCTTAAGTTTGAATTCCGGTACATGGTTTGTTTTGTTAAAACTTATCTTTGAAAATTTCAGTTTTTACATTGAGTACCGGAACCACACTTTGAGTTCCTCAAAACCCGACACAAGATTTTCTAGAATTTACATTGAGTACCGGAACCCAACTTTGAGTACCGGAACGCAATAAGAAAATCTATCTGTTGCGTCATTGAGTACCGGAACCTAATATTTAGTACCGGTACGTAATGTTCATATATGGTAAGAATGCTAAACCGACTTTGATTGATTTCCAAAGGTTATAAATAAATACTTAGGGTTTCTCAAGAGGTATCGACCAATTCAGAAACACTTGAGAGCAACCCTAGAGGCTAGGTTTTTATCGTTCTTCTTTGTAGCCTCTTTTAGGTCAATTCGATGGTTCTTGGAAGATATGCTCTTTGTCGAATTGATCTAATCTTTGCTTAGAGATTTCTTCCATGGTTCTCTAATGATATTCTAAGCAAAGGATCACCATCGAAGCCTATACTTTCGTAACGGCTGAGTTTGTGTCAAGGAGTTGACGTGGCATCGTGGATTCGATGTGTTGAAGGCGTTTCGTGGATTCGAAACGTGTTGCTCGTGGATTCGAGTGGCGTTCGTGGATTCGGACGTGTGCATTGGACCTGCAGTCGGTGAGCGCAAGATCCGGAGAAGTTGAATGAGGTGTTGGAGTCCGTGGAGTCGGTAATCACCTTGTTATCTTTCAAATTTTTAGTGGATTGTTATTGCGTGTTGGTCCCGTGGTTTTTACTCCTGCGATGGAGTTTTCCACGTAAATCTCGGTGTGTTGTTTTTATTTTCCGCATTTATTTTTAAATTGCACTAAGATTAGTATTTTGGATATTACACCTATTCACCCCTCTCTAGGTGGTTTTTGATAGAACCTATTTAGATCCTTGGGGATCCATAAACCTACAATTGGTATCGGAGCGGGTTTTAGGTTTTTCTATCACGTCGGGTGAAGGTGGTAATATTAATAGACCTCCTCTTTTTGATGGGACCAATTATGCCTATTGGAAAGTCCGGATGAGAGCTTTTCTCATCGCAATTGATGAGCGGGTATGGCAAACCGTTGAATTCGGTTGGGTGCATCCAATTGAGGAAGTAGGAAATACTACTACCCCAAAACCTCGCTCTAGATGGTCCAGAGAGAAGATCGAAAAATCTTCTTACAACGGGAAAGGTATGAACGCATTATTTAATTCTCTTTCCTCGATCGAGTTTACACGTATTTTTGCATGTGAAACTGCAAAGGAGATTTGGGATATTCTTCAAATTACACATGAGGGTACTAGTCTAGTAAAAATTCAAAAGCTCCAGATGCTTACAAGTCAATTTGACTCTATTCATATAGATGAGCATGAATTGTTTACTGATTATTATACCCGGCATCAAGATATAATCAATACATGTGCTAATTTAGGAGAAAAGATCCCGGAATCAACAGTTGTAAGAAAGATTCTTCGGACTCTTCCGGAACGTTTTAGGGCAAAGGTTGCCGCCATTGAAACCGTCAATCATCCGGATGACATGAGAATAGAGAAATTAGTAGGTGCTTTACAAACATATGAAATGACTTTTCCTACTAATCAATTTTCTTCCAAGTCTTCTTCTAAGCATGCAGAAATTGGATTCAAATCAACAAAGGAAGGAGATAGCGACTCAAACTCCGACGATGAAATTCTTTTGCCGATTTTGAAGAACAACTCGCGCGGATCACGAAGAAATTTTGTTGGAATTTTTGGAGGAATCGAACCGATAGATCTTCATCCTCGAAACCGAAAAGTTCATCTAAAGGATCATCGGGTTCTAAATCCTCTAAACTCAAAAGATTTGCAAAACCTTCTAAAGAAAAAGAAAAAGATGAATTCGAAGTGGAAATCCAATGCTACAGATGTAGAGTACCGGGTCTTCGGATAACGCGCCGACAGCACCGATGGCTTGGAGCAGAGCGTTTGCCTCGGGCATGTTGCATTTGAGTTTACAGTTGATGCCGGGTTGATTCGGATCAACCCAGAAGCTCCAGCTCGATTTGGAACTTTTCCGGCTTAGTGCGCCGATTGAGGATGAGATTTGGAAATTACCTACTTCACAGTGGAGTGCCGGGAATTCAGGAACACTTGGAACAGGTGTACTTTCAGATTACAGCGAAGTTCGGGAGGTTCCGGACTGATGCGGAGGATCCGGAGGCAAAAAGTGAGTCGGAACTGGAAATTTTGGAGCCGGTATTTGATTTGAGCACCCCGACTCAAAGGATGAGCTTTTTGCAGAGAAAAAGCTGTGAGCGTGTGTACTTTCGATTTACAGCGGAGTTCGGGAGGTTCCGAACAGTGGCGGAGAGCCCGAAGGCAAAAAGTGAGTTGGAGTTGGGCTTTTTGGATTATTATATTAATTTAATTAGTGAGGTTTGCTAATTAAATTGGGTATTTTGCTTGGTGGCTATGAGAGTGTTGTGAGGGTGGTGGAATAAGGTAAGTGGGAAGTTTACTTTTAATTAATTCCTTGCTTAGCTTAATTAAGTTTTAATTAAGCTAAGGGTTAATTATGTTTGGTTGGTGCCTTAGGGAGGTAACCTCACCCTGGGGTGGACCCACCTTCACCATCCACCTCACCTCCACTCCCCTGTAGCTCCCACGAAGCAAGAGAAAGCAGAGGAAAAGAAAGAAAGAAATAAAGAAAGAAAGAAGGAAAAGAGAAAAAGAAGGAGAAGAAGAAGAAGACCAAGTGGGTTTTGGAGTTGAGCTTGGCCGAGGTTTTCCCCCGTGGTGGCCGTGAAGAGCGTGGATGCTTTTTTTGAGGTGGGTATTTTGATGCTTTTATTTTTTGAAAAGCGAATGTTGGAATTTTTGAGTTTGGATTTTGTTGTTGGAGAGCTTTGGGGATTTTAAATGGTTTTTAAAAGCTAAAAATGGATTATGAGATTTATTGGATCTATTGGGGGTTTTTTTTTATAATTTTTTAGTTTATTCCGTCGCCGGCGGCCGCGCGCGCGCGCAACGGCGCACGCGCGGCGCCAGGGTGCTGTTGTTGGCAGCACCCTGCGGCGATGTGCCGCTGGACGCGGCGCCGCGTGCAGCAAAGTGCTGCACGCGGCGCTGCCAGGCCGCGCGCAGGTGCGCGCGGCACTGCCAGGCCGCGCGCAGGCGTGCACGGCATGGCCGCGCGCAGGCGCGCGCGGCATTGCCTGGCCGCGCGCAGGCACGCGTGGCAGGGCCGCGTGCGGGTGCGCGCGGCACTGCCAAGCCGAGCGCTGGCACGCGCGGCAGGGCCGCGCGCGGGCTGCGCGCGGGCGCCCGCAGCGCAGCAGGGCGCCGCGCGCAGCGCCGCAGGGGCGCTGCGCAGCGCACTCCGACGCCGCGCTGCTAGCCCCTGCTCCTCGCGGCCGACCTCTTGGGCCGCGCGGCTGCCGTCTCCGCCGCTCGGCGTGCCCCGGGACCGCGGCGACGCCTCGGTTTGCGTGCCGGCGCAGTTTTCCGCTGTTTTCGCGAGCAGTTTCGCAGGGCCGCTTTCCGCTGTTGTCGCGAGCGGTTTCGCAAGTGGTTTTCGCAGGTTTTCGCAGGTTTTCGCAGGTTTTCGCGAACTGTTTCGCTAGCAGATTTTGTGCAGTTTTTCGCGAGCGGTTTCGCAGGTTTTTCGCGAACTGTTTCGCTTGCAGATTTTACGCTGGTTTTCGCTGACGGAGGTTGTTTTCGCCGACGGAGGCTGGTTTTCGCCGCCGCGCGCTGTTTTCACCGTCGGAGTCTGTTTTTCGCCGTCGGGCGCTGGTTTTCGCTGACGGAGGCTGTTTTCATCGACGGAGGCTGGTTTTCGCCGCCGCGCGCTGTTTTCGCCGTGGGAGTCTGTTTTTCGCCGTCGGGCGCTGGTTTTCGCTGACGGAGGCTGTTTTTGCCGACGGAGGCTGGTTTTCGCCGCCGCGGGCTGTTTTCGCCGTTGGAGTCTGTTTTTCGCCGTCGGGAGCTGGTTTTCGCTGACTGAGGCTGTTTTCGCCGACGGAGGCTGGTTTTCGCCGTCGCGCGCTGTTTTCGCCGTCGGAGTCTGTTTTTCGCCGTCGGGCGCTGTTTTTCGCTGACGGAGGCTGGTTTTCACCGTCGGGCGCTGTTTTCGCCGTGGAGGCTGTTTTCGCCGACGGGGACCGTTTTCGACCGTTCTTTACTGATTTTGTGATTTCATCCTTCCTGGCAGTTGGCAGTGCAGTTTTAGCTTCTGGCGTGGGCGGTTGTGTGTTTCTCCGCCACGTGGGACCGCGGACATGCCTTGGGACTTTTGTCTGGGACGCGACCTTGCGACTCCGTTTTGCGCGCGGGTTCCGGCATCGTGCTTCGGTTTGCGTGCTGACCTCGTGGAGACAAGGTAATCCCGCTGAGCCAAATTGCATGTGTCGACAAGCAATTGGTGGCGATCAGAGGTGGGTTGGTTTTCTCTCCAAGTCTACGGACTTCCTTCTAATTCTATTGTGATAGGATTGCATGCTAGTTTAAGTGTTTTCTTGAAACTTAACTAGCACCCCCGTCATATGTGCATGTGTTTGACCAGACCAATTGAGAACCTTAATCTGGGCTAGGTTCTTTTATGCTTTAGACATCCCACACTTTGCATATCCTTCTGGACATAGAGTTCTTCGTCCGGGTAGTGGGCGGAGTGGTCAGAGTGTTGTGGGACGGGTGTTGCACTCGGGCCTGGGGGCCGAGTGGGGTCTGGTGGCTGGGTTAGGCCAGTGTTAGTGTGTGGGGAACCGTTTCAGATGAACGGTGGTCCCGGGGTTTTACTTTCCGCTGTTCTTCTCGTCACCACCATGTTGTGATCGTGGTGCACTTGTGTTAGCAGGACCTTGAACCCAGAACCTTTTTGGACAAATGCATGATTTTGGTCAGACAATGTTTCTTCCAAGCCTCGCAAAGTTGCCTGAGTCTGTTCTTGTTTGATAGGACGAGGGCATTAGCTCTTCGAGGTTTGGGCATAAAACTTGTTTTCAAAGGGGTTTTCCAAAAAAGACTAAAAATCATTAAAAAGGTGGATTTCTCTCAGATCGAATGGTTTTCTGAAATAAATGACATGGTTTCTTATAAACTTATCCACCCGAGCGGATTCGAGTGATCTGGGTTCTAAGGGCTGTTTTCTTTCTTGGGGACGTAGGTGTTAGTCTCCCGGGGTTTCGGACCCTTCGCAGATCTGGCTGTGGAGCATCTCCGGCCGTGAGTTTGTGTGTTGAGTTCAGTGGGGTGTTGTTGCGGGAGCCGTTGGGAGAGACGGTGGTCCCAGCTGTGTAGTACTTTCGTTGAGTGGGTCAGTGTTGTGAGATTGAGTCGTGGAGGGTTCTCCCACTGAGTTGTGCTTCGAGCATCGAGATATCGATCTGTTTGATCGTGGACTATAGCCTGCAGGAGCCACTTGTGAGACAGTGATTCAGTTGTGATACTTGAGTTCGGTGGGGTCGCTCCCCTCGAGCTACGCCCCAGGTGCGATGATGATACCGAGCCTGATGAGGCTGCGATGATGATACCGAGCCTGACGAGGCTGCGATGATGCGCCTAGTTCATATACTAGAGGTCGCTTGATACCCCTGGCCGAGCTACCATGGGGTCACTTTGTGAGAGATTGAGATAGTCCGATTGGACACCCTGGTTGATACACTAGGGGGCGCAGGCTTGACTCGACTGGACCCTATGTGGCAGTCGCTGAGATTTGGGTTACACTGAGAGAGTGACAGCATAGCATGTGTCATAGTAGAGTTTCTTGAGCATAGTACTTGTGACATTTTGTCACCAATGAGTGGCTGCATACCATCATCCATAGTCTCTTCCTATTGAGCATAGTAGATAGAGGCATGATAGCTGTAGATTCTTTTCCAGCTTATTTACATTATCACAGTCTTTTCTGTTACCTTATGCCTCTAGTAGACTTAGTGGGCAGACCGTGGTTCTTGGAGACGGTACCCACTGAGAACTACTGTAGGATGTAGTTCTCACACGCTCTGTCGGTGACAGGTTGCTGAGGCTTTCTTTCGTTCCTGCCGAGCTTGACTGGACGGACCGAGGACAGGGTGTCGCGTGATAGTTCTCTACCAGCATTGTTATTTTAGAGTGAGGTAGATGTACCATCCCAGACTGTGGGAGCTTGATTATGTATGGTTATTTCCTGTTTAGCTATCTCCCATTTGGATTTGTAGATGTTGTATAGGTGGACTTCTACTTGTATCATCTTGTTTTGGGAGATAGGCTACGTGTTGTTGCAGCTTTGTAGTAGATGAGATTTTATATTACAGCTTTCTTATCCGCTCTGATATCTGTGTAGCTGTAGTTCTGTCTTTGCAGGTTAGACGCTTCGTCTGTACGGCAGTTTCCGTACAGATGGCGGATCTGTTAGCGAGCCCGGTTCGCAGTTTCGACCCCGGGGCGTGACAGATTAGAGTGGTATCAGAGCCTAGGATATAGGTCATTGAGGACTTAGAAACCCTAGGCTTGTGGTTGGACATTAGGATGACTACGTGAGAGTCGTGACTTTTAGCGAGAGTCCAGATTGAATTTTTACCTCTCCCTAGGATTGGGAAGAGTGATTTGACATGTTATTCTCTCAAAGTGATTATGTTGGCTGCAGACAACATAATATTTTAGGAAGGATAACAAGTTTTAGACACTCGCTGGATTGGGTCGTATGGTTGTTATGTCCTGACATTCGTTTTTTTGTTTCAGTTCCCTGCGATGCCGCCGAGACGTCGTGTAGCGACGAGAGGGCGTTCGACCTTGGGTGAGGAGCCCGAGCTGCGGGAGGCCGAGCAGGCCAGGTAGAGCGAGGTACAGGAGCTGCGGGCTCAGGTGGCCCAGATGACTGAGGCGTTGCGGCGCCAGGAGGTGGCGGCCAGGCGCCAGGAGGAAAATATGGAGCGCATGATGCGCATGCTAGAGCAGAGGGCACCTCCTGTGGCACCACCATCAGTACTTCCGGATATGACATCCTCGACCTCGTCACAGATTCCTCCGTTGACAGAGACAGAGCAAAGGGAGCTCATGGATCGACTATCCTTTATCAGCAAGTTTCACCCCCCGCGGTTCTCAGGTCAGAGTTCGGAGCCGTGGGAGGTTGAGAACTGGATTGCGGCCATGGAGAAATTGTTTGAGAACCTCTTCATCAAGGAAGAACATCAGGTACATTTGGAGGCGCACTTTTTGGAGAAGGACGCCGAGGCTTGGTGGCGTCGAGTCCGCCCAGTTGGACCGCCAGGAGTTCAGTTGATGACGTGGCCAGAATTTCGAGCTTTGCTACGCGGGGCCTATTTTCCTGATAGTGCAAAGAAGAAGCTAGAAGGGGATCTTCGACGATTGCGGCAGGGTGATCGACCACTTCATGAGTACATTCGGGAGTTCCAGAAATTGTTGAGCAGTGTGCCACATGTCGCCCCAGATGAGGCTCAGAGGGTGGATTTGTTTGAGAGAGGACTGCATCATGATATTTATTATCTTGTTCACTCGCACCGATCACCGACTTTGGATGCGGCCATTGAGCATGCTCAGTGGGTTTCCCGAGGCACAGCGGTTATGTCAGAGAGGGACAGAGCGCCAGGATCCAGCTCCGGGGTGAGGCATCCGGTATCGCCTGATTTTGGACAGTCTAGTGGATCGGGACCCCCGGGGCCGCCACCATCCCAGTCTGAGGGTCGTGGATTTCGGAGGAGACGGAGATCAGGAGGTCTCGCACAGCCGAGGCACCAGCAGCAGTATCAGGATGTGTGTGTCATTTGCGGAAGACCGAATGCAGTGCAGCTGTGTGATCATAGACAGGGGCGATGCTTTGTGTGTGGACAGTCGGGACACTTTCAGGCAGCATGCCCTCGAGCAGTACTTTCGGTAATGCCGCTTGCGACAGCACCCCCGCTACCCTTCCCGAAAGAGGGAGCTCCCCCGACTTACCGCCAGCCAGACGAGGCCACGACGTCGAGGCAGCCAGGGCGACGACCACCTACATCGAGAGGATGAGTTTGGATTGCCCGATTGGAGGGCGCCAGGATAGTGGACCGCATGGTACCTGGTTTGTTTTCTTTCCTTGTTGTTGAGATCGGAGTTTTGCACCCCTATATGGTTGAGTTGTTGGATTGTGGTTTAGGGTTTCGACCACAGCAGGGACAGCGTCAACACCTCTCTCCTTGTTATCCCGTTTTAACACCAAAACTGGCGAACGGGGCGAAAAATTTCGAAGGACTACTCCAGAAATGGAGGCGATGCTGGAACCTATTCTTGTTTGATCGGGGTGAAGGCATCGGTCCTTTGGAAATTTCGGACCCTTCGCTATCTTCGGCTGCTTTTAAAATTGAGAGAGAGTTGGAGTTGATGATGTTCCTGATTTAGGTTGCATGTGGTAGGGGGTGTGTTTTGGTTTCGAGGACGAAACCTTTTGAAAGGGGGAGAGTGTAGAGTACCGGGTCTTCGGATAGCGCGCCGACCACACCGATGGCTTGGAGTAGAGCGTTTGCCTCGGGCATGTTGCATTTGAGTTTACAGTTGATGCCGGGTTGATTCGGATCAACCCAGCAGCTCCAGCTCGATTCGGAACTTTTCCGGCTTAGTGCGCCGATTGAGGATGAGATTTGGAAATTACCGACTTCACAGTGGAGTGCCGGGAATTCAGGAACACTTGGAACAGGTGTAATTTCAGATTACAGCGAAGTTCGGGAGGTTCCGGACTGACGCGGAGGATCCGGAGGCAAAAAGTGAGTCGGAACTGGCAATTTTGGAGCCGGTATTTGATTTGAGCACCCCGACTCAACGGATGAGCTTTTTGCAGAGAAAAAGCTGTGAGCGTGTGTACTTTTGATTTACAGCGGAGTTCGGGAGGTTCCGGACAGCGGCGGAGAGCCCGAAGGCAAAAAGTGAGTTGGAGTTGGGCTTTTTGGATTATTATATTAATTTAATTAGTGAGGTTTGCTAATTAAATTGGGTATTTTGCTTGGTGGCTGTGAGAGTGTTGTGAGGGTGGTGGAATAAGGTAAGTGGGAAGTTTACTTTTAATTAATTCCTTGCTTAGCTTAATTAAGTTTTAATTAAGCTAAGGGTTAATTATGTTTGGTTATTGCCTTAGGGAGGTAACCTCACCCTGGGGTGGACCCACCTTCACCATCCACCTCACCCCCACTCCCCTGTAGCTCCCACGAAGCAAGAGAAAGCAGAGGAAAAGAAAGAAAGAAAGAAAGAAAGAAAGAAAGAAGGAAAAGAGAAAAAGAAGGAGAAGAAGAAGAAGACCAAGTGGGTTTTGGAGTTGAGCTTGGCCGAGGTTTTCCCCCGTGGTGGCCGTGAAGAGCGTGGATGCTTTTTTTGAGGTGGGTATTTTGATGCTTTTATTTTTTGAAAAGCGAATGTTGGAGTTTTTGAGTTTGGATTTTGTTGTTGGAGAGCTTTGGAGATTTTAATTGGTCTTTAAAAGCTAAAAATGGATTATGGGATTTATTGGATCTATTGGGGTTTTTTTTTTATAATTTTTAGTTTATTCCGTCAGCGGCGGCCGCGCGCGCGCGCAACGGCGCACGCGCGGCGCCAGGGTGCTGCTGTTGGCAGCACCCTGGGGCGACGTGCCGCTGGGCGCGGTGCCGCGTGCAGCAGAGTGCTGCACGCGGCGCTGCCAGGCCGCGCGCGGCAGGGCCGCACGCAGGTGCGCGCGGCATTGCCTGGCCGCGCGCAGGCGCGCATGGCAGGGCCGCGTGCGGGTGCGCGCGTTACTGGCAGGCCGCGCGCTGGCACGCGCGGCAGGGCCGCGCGCAGCGCCGCAGGGGCGTTGCGCGGCGCACTCCGACGCCGCGCTGCTGGCCCCTGCTCCTCGCGGCCGACCTCTTGGGCCGCGCGGCTCCCGTCTCCGCCGCTCGGCGTGCCCCGGGACCGCGGCGACGCCTCGATTTGCGTGCCGGTGCAGTTTTTCGCTGTTTTCGCGAGCAGTTTCGCAGGGCCGCTTTCCGCTGTTTTCGCGAGCAGTTTCGCAGGGCCGCTTTCCGCTGTTGTCGCGAGCGGTTTCGGAAGCGATTTTCGCAGGTTTTCGCAGGTTTTCGCGAACTGTTTCGCTAGCAGATTTTGTGCAGTTTTTCGCGAGCGGTTTCGCAGGTTTTTCGCGAACTGTTTCGCTAGCAGATTTTGCGCTGGATTTCGCTGACGGAGGCTGTTTTCGCCGACGGAGGCTGGTTTTCGCCGCCGCGCGCTGTTTTCGCCGTCGGAGTCTGTTTTTCGCCGTCGGGCGCTGGTTTTCGCTGACGGAGGCTGTTTATGCCGACGAAGGCTGGTTTTCGCCGCCGCGCGCTGTTTTCGCCGTCGGAGTCTGTTTTTCGCCGTCGGGCGCTGGTTTTCGCTGACGGAGGCTGTTTTCGCCGACGGAGGCTAGTTTTCGCCGTCGTGCGCTGTTTTCGCCGTCGTAGTCTGTTTTTCGCCGTCGGGCGCTGTTTTTCGCTGACGGAGGCTGGTTTTCACCGTCGGGCGCTGTTTTCGCCGTGGAGGCTGTTTTCGCCGACGGGGACCGTTTTCGACCGTTCTTTACTGATTTTGTGATTTCATCCTTCCTGGCAGTTGGCAGTGCAGTTTTAGCTTCTGGCGTGGGCGGTTGTGTGTTTCTCCGCCACATGGGACCGCGGACTTGCCTTGGGACTTTTGTCTGGGACGCGACCTTGCGACTCCGTTTTGCGCGCGGGTTCCGGCATCGTGCTTCAGTTTGCGTGCTGACCTCGTGGAGACAAGGTAATCCCGCTGAGCCAAATTGCAAGTGTCGACAAGCAATTGGTGGCGATCAGAGGTGGGTTGGTTTTCTCTCCAAGTCTACGGACTTCCTTCTAATTCTATTGTGATAGGATTGCATGCTAGTTTAAGTGTTTTCTTGGAACTTAACTAGCACCCCCGTCATATGTGCATGTGTTTGACCAGACCAATTGAGAACCTTAATCTGGGCTAGGTTCTTTTATGCTTTAGATATCCCACACTTTGCATATCCTTCTGGACATAGAGTTCTTCGCCCGGGTAGTGGGCCGAGTGGTCAGAGTGTTGTGGGACGGGTGTTGCACTCGGGCCTGGGGGCCGAGTGGGGTCTGGTGGCTGGGTTAGGCCAGTGTTAGTGTGTGGGGAACCGTTTCAGATAAACGGTGGTCCCGGGGTTTTACTTTCCGCTGTTCTTCTCGTCACCACCATGTTGTGATCGTGGTGCACTTGTGTTAGCAGGACCTTGAACCCAGAACCTTTTTGGACGAATACATGATTTTGGTCAGACAATGTTTCTTCCAAGCCTCGCAAAGTCGCCTGAGTCTGTTCTTGTTTGATAGGACGAGGGCATTAGCTCTTCGAGGTTTGGGCATAAAACTTGTTTTCAAAGGGGTTTTCCTAAAAAGACTAAAAATCATTAAAAAGGTGGATTTCTCTCAGATCGAATGGTTTTCTGAAATAAATGACATGGTTTCTTATAAACTTATCCACCCGAGCGGATTCGAGTGATCTGGGTTCTAAGGGCTGTTTTCTTTCTTGGGGACGTAGGTGTTAGTCTCCCGGGGTTTCGGACCCTTCGCAGATCTGGCTGTGGAGCATCTCCGGCCGTGAGTTTGTGTGTTGAGTTCAGTGGGGTGTTGTTGCGGGAGCCGTTGGGAGAGACGGTGGTCCCAGCTGTGTAGTACTTTCGTTGAGTGGGTTAGTGTTGTGAGATTGAGTCGTGGAGGGTTCTCCGACTGAGTTGTGCTTCGAGCATCGAGATATCGATCTGTTTGATCGTGGACTATAGCCTGCAGGAGCCACTTGTGAGACAGTGATTCAGTTGTGATACTTGAGTTCGGTGGGGTCGCTCCCCTCGAGCTACGCCCCGGGTGCGATGGTGATACCGAGCCTGATGAGGCTGCGATGATGATACCGAGCCTGACGAGGCTGCGATGATGCGCCTAGTTCATATACTAGAGGTCGCTTGATACCCCTGGCCGAGCTACCATGGGGTCACTTTGTGAGAGATTGAGATAGTCCGATTGGACACCCTGGTTGATACACTAGGGAGCGCAGGCTTGACTCGACTGGACCCTATGTGGCAGTCGCTGAGATTTGGGTTACACTGAGATAGTGATGGCATAGCATGTGTCATAGTAGAGTTTCTTGAGCATAGTACTTGTGACATTTTGTCAGTAGTGAGTGGCTGCATACCATCATCCATAGTCTCTTCCTATTGAGCATAGTAGATAGAGGCATGATAGCTGTAGATTCTTTTCCAGCTTATTTACATTATCACAGTCTTTTCTGTTATCTTATGCCTCTAGTAGACTTAGTGGGCAGACCGTGGTTCTTAGAGATGGAACCCACTGAGAACTACTGTAGGATGTAGTTCTCACACCCTCTGTCGGTGACAGGTTGCTGAGGCTTTCTTCCGTTCCTGCCGAGCTTGACTGGACGGACCGAGGACAGGGTGTCGCGTGATAGTTCTCTACCAGCATTATTATTTTAGAGTGAGGTAGATGTACCATCCCAGACTGTGGGAGCTTGATTATGTATGGTTATTTCCTGTTTAGCTATCTCCCATTTGGATTTGTAGATGTTGTATAGGTGGACTTCTATTTGTATCATCTTGTTTTGGGAGATAGGCTACGTGTTGTTGCAGCTTTGTAGTAGATGAGATTTTATATTACAGCTTTCTTATCCGCTCTGATTTCTGTGTAGCTGTAGTTCTGTCTTTGCAGGTTAGACGCTTCGTCTGTACGGCAGTTTCCGTACAGATGGCGGATCTGTTAGCGAGCCCGGGTCGCAGTTTCGACCCCGGGGCGTGACAACAGATGCAAAGGCTTCGGCCATATTTCAATGGATTGTTCTTCTAAGAAATCATATAAAAAGAAGGCTTTTCAAGAAAAAACTTCGGATGATTCTACTTCCGATGAATCGACCTCAAGTAAAGAGGAAAAGGATAATGTTGTTGCTTTTCATACTTCTCTAGTTCCCTCCTCTAATGTTTGCTTGTCATCGTTAATTACTGACTCTACTTCTTTAATTTTGCATGAATCATCTACATCCGACGGAGAGTCATCAATTCAGGGGGAGTCGGACAAAGAAGAACTCGTTGAGGCTTATCAACAACTTCTTAAGGAATCAAAGAAGATGGCCAAGCACATCAAGAAGTTGAGGAAACAACGACTTGAGGTTGAAGACGAGAACCGAACTTTAAAGATCAAAATTCATGATCTCGAGGAGGAACGAGGACTTGTATTGAACAATAATAAAATCCTCCAAGAAAACCTTGTGGGTTTTTATATATATGGATCCACAAGGATCTAAATAGGTACTATCAAACAACTAGAGGGGGGGTGAATAGGTGTAATACTTAAAAACAAATCTCAGTGCAAAATAAAAACTAATGCGGAAAATAAAAACAGCACACCGAGATATACGTGGAAACTCCAATCCAGGAGAAAAACCACGGGACCAACACACAATAACAATCTACTAAGAATAGAAGAATAACAAGGTGATTACCGACTCCACGGACTCAACCCCTCCTTCAACTTCTTCGGACCTTGCACTCCACCGATTGCACGTCCACTGCACACGTTCGAATCCACGAACGCCACTCGAATCCACGAGCACACGTTTCGAATCCACGAAACGCCTTCAACACACCGAATCCACGATGCTACGTCGAATCCACGACGCAAACTCAGCCGGTAAGAATATTGGCTTCGATGGTGATCCTTTGCTTAGAATATCATTGAAGAACCGTAGAAGGAATCTCTAAGCAAAGACTAGATCAATTCGACAAAAGATAGATCTTGGAAGAACCGTCGAATTGACCTAAAAGAGGCTAAAAAGAAGAACGATAAAAACCTAGCCTCTAGGGTTGCTCTCAAGTGTTTCTAAAATTTATTGGTAAGTATCGAGAAACCCTAAGTATCTATTTATAACCCTTGGAAAAAGATAAAAGTCGGTTTAGCAAACTTATCCCGAGATGGCATTGTGTACCGGTACCAACTAACGTGTTCCGGTACGCAATGGTGCAAAACACAGATTTTTCTATTGTGTTCCGGTACCCAAATATGTGTTCCGGTACACAATGCAAATTACAGAAAATTCTGTGTCAGGTTTGAGGAACTCAAAGTGTGGTTCCGGTACTCAATATAAAAACTGATTTTTCCAAGATAAGCTTTATCCAAAATAGACCTAGTACCGGAATCCAAACTTAAAATAAGTTGTAAGTTAAAACCAAGTTCCTAAAACCAAGTCTAAACCGGGTTTCAATCATTTCCAGATTCCAATGATCATAAATGAACATAAATCACCATGATTTAATTAACCATACCTGAGTGTTATCTTGAGCTCATGTTGAATCTTCAATGAGTCTTCGAAACCTGATTTGACAATTTGATCCCTTTAAGACTCCGACTCAACTCACGAAATATGCCAACACAAAAAGCCGTAACAATCTCCCCCTTTGGCAATTTCGTGACAAAACCCAAAAATACATAAAATCGCTCAAGTCACTCATCTTAAACCAAAAAATCGAAACTCAATGTTATCACCAAAACATTGATTTTCTTTGCGTGAAAGATCCAATAAATACAAATTAAATTTGAACCAAACAGTCCTAGAACATACTCTATGACTTAGGACTTTGAGTCTTAAAGTGATGTAATTCCTGCAAAACAAAACTCCAAACAAAATCAAATGTTAGTTGTTAGAAATTAAAATCCTACATTTGATTCGTCTTCCTTTTGGTTCTTTTGTTTTTCCGGCTCTTTTGTTTTGTAGCTCTTGTTCTCAATCTTTTCTTTATCTCCCCCTATCTTGAGCATCTCTGTTCTCCCCCTTTATGATACGTCCATCATTTCTGTCATCATTTCCGTTCTCCCTCTTTTTGTCACAAATTGTCAAACAGTTAATATAGACAAAAAGAAACATACTAGAAGGATAAGTTCTTAGTTACATGCCCATTAGAGTTCTTGTTCATCACAAAGTGAAAAGAAACTGAAAACCAAAAACAAGAAGGAAAAGAAATCACTCATCCTCATTTGAATCATCATCATCATCACCATCATGTGATGTTGGTCCATGCGATGTACTCGGTGCAGTCGCTCCAGTGACCACATCATCATGTTTGCACCCAAGGATATCGAAGATTTTCTTTAAGCCATCCTCAAGTTTCTTGAAGCCTTGCTCCATCCTTTTCTTTAAAGAGCGAACATCCCGATGCAAGGTTTAAAGAGTTACGACCTCATCTGGTTCAGGAGATTCTTGACGAGGCGGTGCACTCGGAGTCGCTTCACTTGCATAGCCTTTTGTATGCCCAAATGTCTTCAAAGTGCTAATTGACTTGGCTAAAGTGATTCCATCAATTGCCCCCAAGCCATAATCATATTTGGCACAAGAAATGTCCACTCCGTGATCTTCCAGAATACGAGTAATCAAAATTGGATACGGTAGGAGGTCACGTTGCCTTGTTCCCTCAATGACATGTACCATCTGCTGCCAAATAAGAAATGGAATGTTGATATTAATTCCATTTGCACTCTCCGGGTGACCAAGGAAAAAGAGAAGTAGCAATCGATCCCATCGAATCCTTTTGGTCCCTAGTGTGGGCAATAGGTTGTAGCATACAATTAAGGACAAAATATGATACTCTGGTTTTAGGTCCTTTGATTCAACATATGACCTGTTCGTGTGCGTCCCTGACTTGCAAATAGAGTCCACAACAATGTCCCAATGGGTGTCATGTCGGAAATCACCATCAGTGTAATAAAGACCAGTAGTGTCAACAGCTAATCCAAGATTTGCACCAATTACTGCTGGAGTAATGTCAAACTTGACGTCCTTAACTGTTGTTTCAATGACGAAGGCCCCTGTGTCATGGTTTTTTTGAAGTATGTTAGCTCTCATGTAGAACTCCCTGATGATCTCCACACAAAAACCCATCTTAGGTTGAACTCTGCCAAGTGGCCGAATATGACTTCGTTCCAAAAGCCGTGCAAAGTGTGGCACCTCACGACATAGCTCGTTAAAATTCACGTGTCGCTCTCCAATGCATGTACGGTTTGCAAATCTGGCACGGCGTTTTGCACTCACATGCTATTCACTTTCATCAACATTTGATCGCCGTTGAGAGCGCTCGCGTATTACCGGTCCACCGGTACTTCTACGCGGAGGAGAATCCACACCCTTCTTTTTCCTAGGAGCCATAGGTGCCTTTCCCTTTCCTTGAACATATTCCTCTTCATATTCCGAGAAATGTTCAGATTCCGAGCTAGTCGAATCTTCATTGCGTGATCGTTTCGTGGTCTTTTTCTTTCCAGAACGGCGACCACGTCCACTTCCAGTGGCCATTAAGATCACAAGTGCAAGTAGCCACGAAAATGCCATTTCCTACAAATAACACAATGCACTATGATTTGATCTTATAGGAAGGCTTAAACATGTTTAAGAAACATTCTAAACATGTCACAATTGATGATTCAACATTTAAAATCCATTTACTTGAAAGCCCTAATTCTCAATTTTTGATGTCAAGAACATTTGAAAATGTTAGATTCAAACATATAAGCATGGAAACATGAATCTAATTACATAGAAAGCAACCATTTATGTTCTAAACATGAAATAGGGGTGATATATACAAGAGATTTCATTTGGAGTAAGGATCAACTCAAAAATCCCTAAATAAAACATCAAAACCTAAAAACTAGGGTTTTGAAACAAAAGAAAGCAAGATTAATGAAAAAACTTACAAATCAAAGCAACAAATCTCTTGATCTTGATGAAAAACCCCTTAGAGATGTTTTAGAGAGTGAGGGAGTGTTTAGAAATGGGAGAGATGAAATAAACCTTATGAGTTCCGGAATATAAAGAAATCCAGATTGAGTACCGGTACTAATAAGTCGCGTACCGGTACACAGTGCAATTCCTGAAAATCCTTCGTTCGGGTTCCGGATTGAAAACATGGGTGATCCGGATCCGCAATTTTAGTTCCGGTACTAAATGTGGAGTACCGGTACTTAAGTGAAAAACCAGAAAAATTCACGTTCGGGTTCCGGATTGGTTTTTCTGATCCGGAATCTTGGTTCCGGTACTAAAAAGCAGGTACCGGTACACCAGAGCCAAAAAGCAAAAATTTCTTGAAACAAATCCAAATTTTGAAATCTTTTCAAATACCGATTTGTATACCATCAAGAAATCCATTTAAGTGCTTTGAAAAACAATAAATTCACATAGATGTCATTCAATCCAATTAATTATAAAAATTAAAAAGATTTACTCTAAAATCATGAAAAAACAAAGATAAAACATTATAAACCGTTTTTCATGTCATATTCGTCAAACATAAGTCATCAAAAATGATCTTGAGATCCAAAGTCTATCAAGATGTAACGGATTTACAAAGATGACTTACAGAGATTTTCAAATGATATCAATTTTGAATTTTACCCTTCTAAATTGAGATATGCACTAAAATACCTAAGGGTGGCTCTTTGAGCATCTTTTAACTATCCCACCTTATACCAACCAGGAGATTAAACAAAATAAGAACTTTGAATATAAATCTCCGAATGCTTCAACTAAAAATTTCAAAAATATTTTTCAAGCATCCAAAACATGTGGTAGCTTCACACACTAACCGGACGACCGGGGTGGCAGCTCTTTCCAACATGTGGTGGTAGTTTTCACACTCCTTTCGGATGTAACTCTTTCCACATCTTTTGCAATTCATTTCATTACCCTTGTAAGAAAATACAATCTCTTATGTGAAAGAATTAAATCCCAAATTTTAGTCTATGGTTGTCTCATGTATATCACAAAGAACTCACACAACCGAGATAGATTAATCATCTAAAGATCACACATGATTACTAAAATTTGATGAATATAATTATCAAAAACTCCTATAATGAACTATCTTCAAGAATTATGATTATGGAGTAAAGTTGATAATTCAAATAAAATTAAAATGGAGTGATTGAAAGTGAAACCCTTTTTATTCAATACACTTGTTCGTTAAAACCATTTTGTTTAAAAACAAAACATAAAAACGAAGAGCATTGAAAACATGTAGTGCAGAGATTAAGAAAAATATGAAAGGAAAACCAATCAAAGCATTACATACAGTCATAAGCTATTTAGAACTTAAGACAAGGAAAGATATCACCTTTCCGAATCCAAAATCGTCGGATTTTGGGTTGTCTTGATTCATTGTGGTTGGGAGATGATAGCTTTGACTGTTGATTCACCTTAGGTCTTTGCCTCGCAATGATCCATTTGTATGATTGATGTTGTGGCTCGGACCTTTGGTGGATTGAGTGAACTCCATTGAATTGATGTGTCTTTTGATTCCGTTGAGTTCGCTCCGTAGATGAAGTTGCCGAAGAATTCCTCTTTCTCTTTTTCGGGCACGACTTCATCAAGTGTCCTTCAAGTCCACATTGGTGACAAGTTCTTCCTTTCAATATTGTTGTGGAACTTGAAGCCTTCACAGTTTGGATCTTTTTAAATCCCAAACCAACCTTGCTTGTTTTACCTAATCCGGACATACAATCAAGTTTCTTCGAACCGGTTGAAAGCCTTTGTATGTCGGATTTAAGTTGATGAACTTGCTTGGTCAAAGCTTGGTTGGTGACATGAATTTCCTCAAACTGTTTTTCTAGAAAATCAATCTTGTTAATATGGGAATTAACGATCGTTTCAATTTGATTTATCTTTTCTTGGAGGATTTTATTATTATCCAATAAAAGCTCTCGTTCCTCCTCGAGATCATGAAGTTTGTTCTTTAAAGCATGATTCTCGTCTTGAATCTCAAGTCATTGCTTCCTCAACTTCTTAATATGCTTGGTCATCTTCTTTGATTCCGTAAGAAGTTGTTGATATGCCTCAACGAGTTCTTATTCGTCCGACTCCCCCTCACTTGATGACTCTCCATCAGATGTTGATGTTTCATGCAAAATCAAAGGAATAGAGTCAGTGATTAAAGATGATAAGCAAACATTAGAAGAGGGAATTTGAGAGGCATGAAAGGCAACGACTTTTTCATGCCCCGGAGGTTCTAAAAGAGCGGAAAACGTACCCATTTTTTTTTTTCTTAAATGAACCTCGCCTCCGGCGCGTATCAGACCCGCCGCATATACAAATTCACTCCCCAAACGGGCGGAGTCTCCTTTGTATATGCACGGCGTTGCCAATAAGTCACATACTTTAACCATTCCAACCATGACAGGCAAAGAGGAGAGAACACAATAAATCATACCATCACCGCTATCTCATACATGCTATAGCATAAACCCATGGGTTTGAAAGTCGGTGCCCACTCGACACCCAGTTTTTCCAAAACGTTTTCGCAAACTCTTTGAGCGGCCATTAACTTGAAAGGATAAATCCACGGGTTTTAAAATCGGTGCCAACACGGCACCTGCTTTGAAAACACTTTTGAAACTAGGTTTGCGTTTGAAAACAAGCCGCAATTACACATCCTAACATTCACCAATTAATAACAAGAAGATCCTCATCCCAACATCCATCGGAAACCACCGTAGATGAATCACAGTTTAACTAACCATAGTATAAAGAAATAACCAAGAGTAAAGAAAATAACATATCGTTTACTAGCCCTCATGGCTAGGGTCCTCTAACTGATGCCTCACCGTCGTCCCGAATTCCACCCCTACTCGGTCCTGTCACAGTGTGGGTTGTTAGTGACTTATAAAGAAGATATAAACAGTAAATGCAATAACTGAAAAAACAAACCGATACACTGGAGCATTTACTTCCCCCTCATGTCCCGCTAAATCCCTGACACAAAACAAGCTGGGCACCAACCCCAGAATACCGTACCAAGCTGGGCTCCAACCCCAGAATACCGTACCAAGCTGGGCTCCAACCCCAGAATACCGTACTCACTTTCTTGGTGCCTCCAACCCTACCACTGCCCAAGTAGCAGTCGCCTCTCCTTGAGGGGTCCCCACTAACCTCTCCTTGTGGGGTACACGGGTAAAACAACGTTACCATCTTTCCGGAAAAATACACCCTGCGCAGTGGCCAAACTGCCGGTGTGCGTGTAAGCAATATGAGTGTAAACATGTTGCGACCTCAGCCGTTTTGATTAGAATGGTACGACAATCTTGCGACCGCAGCCGCTTTGATTAGAATAGTATGACGATCTTGCGACCGCAGCCGCTTTGATTAATATAATAAAAAGGATTCACATGCTATGGGGTTAGTCAAATTACCAAACAGATCTACTTTATCCAAACGAATATTCGGGAACGACACCATGCCGGTATTAACCAAACCTACCCACCTCGATTCTGCGGAATCTGCACTCCGGAGACCGAACCTTGCTCCCTGTTGACGCCCGGACCTAGAAGTAGTCCCCAAAAGAGCCGCGGTCAGATCAGAAATATAATAGTGGATAAACCGAGCCCAACAACTCAAAAACACTAATGACAACTTAACCCGGCGGTAGCGCCCGTGCGCGTCGAGCGACGCGGCCGCCCCCGCGGCGTTGCGGGTCGTACGGCCGCGCGGGCACCAGCACCGCGCGGCATTTGCCGTAACCGCGCGGGCCCTAGCCACGCGCGGTGCAAGCTGCGGCCGCGCGGGCACCAACCCCTCACGGCACTGTAATACTCGGGAAAATTGTGTTAGTGTAAAGAGTGTTTCTTCAGGTGAGAATGTGCGAGAGGAAACAAAATTAACCTTAGTGGGGTGTACCGGTGTACGATTGGCACAGTTGCCGAAGCACAAATTCTGCCTTTCCGGTCCGAGTCTGATCTCGGAAATCTGAGGTCGCCAGTGCGACCGTCTCATCGAATCGAGTGGAAATGGTATAGACCGTTTGCTGATCCGACGGTCGGATCGTCCGAAAATCTGCAAGAAAACTAGTGGGACCCACGACTTAAGTGAATAGTAACCCCTGTTTTCGGTCCCCTCTCGATCGGTCGTAGGCCATTTCACTGTCCAAAATCCAAACCCAGCAGTATGAGTAGACGTTTCTAGCTAATTTTGACGTTCTGAGCGCAATGGCGCTGACGGAATTTTCATTTGACGATCCTAGAGTCTCGAGAAGCGTGCCATACTGTATAATTGTACAGTAATTAATGGACCGAGAAATTATCCGGGCACTTTCTCAAAAAACAAAAATCGCTACCTGCTAGGTTTCGTCGAGCCGGAAGTCATGGCGAAGTCTGTATTTCGTTTCGACGACTAGAACGCCTAGAAAAGAGTGCAAATTCTTGGAGAGGGAGTTTAGTGTGAAATAAATATGCTGTGAGGGACTAGGCTCAAAATAGCAAGCCTTGAGGGACTAAACCGCATTTGTGCAACTTGCACTATATAAAGATGAACTCGGGCTAGGGATTCCTTTTAACCCTAAACCCGTAGCTCCTTCACCAGCCGCCTCCACTAACCTCTCCATCTCTCTCTCTCCCTCTCTCCCGAGCGTACGCCGCCGGCCGCTACTGCACCTCGCCGGAATAGGAGAAGGATCGAGAAGGAAACTTGATCTCGGGTTTTGTTGGTGAGGAAGCAACCAGAGGAAAAAGGATTTCACCAAACCTCTTCTGAGGGTGTGTCCGTGTGTTTGAAACCCGAGCCGAGACCCAACTCCGGCGGGCGCCGCCGCGGAGCCTTCTTCTCCATTGTTGCTCCGGCGAAGTAAGGTTTTTTTTTTTTGGAAAGAGTTTTGCTATTTTGGCCCGTGAGTGTGTGTGTGTGGTTCTTGTTGTGGAGTGGTCTCTCTCTGTGAAGCCCGAGCCGTCGCCGCGCCTCCGGTAGCCGGCGGAAGAACTTGGTGCCGAAAAATCTTGTTTTCGGCCGATCTTGAGAGCGGAGTTTCTCCGACCGTTGAAAACACGATCGGAACCATTGATTCTCTTCTCCTCATCGACTGCAACCTACCTGCAAAGTTGGAGGATGATCGGTTGAGGGACCGAGCCGTACGGAGATGCCCTAGAACCGGGTTTTGTTGCACTTCGCCGGAACTCCACCAACCGGCGCCGCCGCTCGACCTCGTCGCCGGCCACCACTGCAGGAAGGTCACGGGCATCCAGCAGAGTGTTTTGGTCCAAGTTGCAGAGGCTCAAGTTCACCGGACCGGATTCCAACATTAGAGCTCTAGTTTTCCGGCGAACTCATTTTCCGGCCAACCCAGAGCTTCGCCAGGTGGGAAACCGACTCGGGTAGGTTCTTATGGATATGTTGGAGCTTCTCATCAATTTGCATGCGAATGTTAACGTGGGAATTTTCTATTTTGTAGTTGCACCCCTCTCCTTGGCCGAGCAACCCCACCGCCGCCGCCGCCGCTTCGGACTGCCGGGCATCGATTCGGGTGAGCCCTAAATACCTTTTCTAGTGTTCCTATCATTTTCGTTTAGTCCGAGAACCCCTAGTTATTAAGTTGGCTCAATGTTGATAATTAGTGATGATAATTGGGTTTGGGTCCGGCCGCCGCCGCCTCCGGCCGCTGGCTGAGGGTCGCACTTGGACCAAACTTCTTCTGGGAAGTTACTGAATGCCATGCTCCATCTTGATCAGGTTGGAACTTGATTTGTTTCAAGTAGAGCCCAAATCGAGCCTAGCTTCATTAAGGGTGTTGCTCCGGCGAGTTTTCCGGCCGATTTCCGACGCACCCGAGGTGAGCCCTCGACTCAGTAGATTACCCAGAGCATGATGCTCACTTGTATTTTAATTTTAGTTAAGTATTTATTTTGTAACGGCATAGTGATATTTGAGGGTTAAATGTTTATGGGCCAAATTTATTTGTAGGCCTCTTGTCGGCCCAAACTTGTGAGCACGGGTTCCGCCTCGTCAAACCAGACGCGCTGAAATTTACGGCGCTGTCTTTGGCTTCCTGGTTTGGAAGAACGAGCCAAAACAATGGTTAAAAGGGGTGTATTTATAGCAATAATTCAATAGAGGAAATTGTGTTTTGGTCCCAGTCTGCCCAAACATCAAAATTTTGATGTTTAAGGACAGCAGGTGTAGTTGGACGATATTTGGATATTTTTAGACCGTCGGCGGGTCATGATTGGAGGTTCAATGGATTTTCGGGAATTTCGGTTTAAGCCTAGTTTCGGCTAAGTTCCCCGTATTAGCGACATGTTAGTGTAGTGTTGTCGGGATGGATATGAGTGAGTCTAGTTCTGACTACAGTTTCTATTCAGGGCCCAGCTGTTCAGCACCAGCCGCCCAGTAGTCCAGTGAGAGCTCGGGATCAGCCTACATTCAGGTGGGTTTTTATTTTGAGACTTAGTGTCGGGCTTCCGACGGTTGCAACTACTTTTGATTATACGTTTAGCTGTGCTAACATGGATAGTCTTTATGATCCTTGCTATTGAGCTATACTTTGTATACTTGGTGATCTTTATGGTTCTCGTTTCTTGATGTTGTACGGTATTCTTGGTTACTTTGCTCGAGGCAGCAGCACGCGCACCCGCGGTTTGGCCACCGCAAATAGTGCGCTTTTCCGGAAAAGTGGTCTATGACCCGTGTATACCCACGAGGTGACGTAGTGGGGCCCCTGTAGGTGTGGGGTTTTGATGCGCCAAGGTGTGAACGGTGCAACCCGTCGGTGTAGGTGTCCGACGTGGTCAGGTGTTCCAAAGTGCGAGCGGTGCGACCCGTCGGTGTTGGTGTCCGACGTGGTCAGGTGCTCCAAAGTGCGAGCGGTGCGACCCGTCGGTGTAGGTGTCCGACGTGGTCAGGTGTTGCAGGTTTACAGGTGTTCGTGTTTTCTTTCCCTCTTGGGAGGGTGGTTGCTCCGGATAGTCTACGGTTGGACGTATCTTCTTTACCCTGCTTTGTTATTATCATTATTGTTTAGTCGCTGACTTCCCACTTTGCGACAGGGTCCTTCAGGGGTGAGGGCTAGGCGACGGTGAGGCCGAGTCAGGAGCTTTCGGGTCCTTTGAGATCCCAGACTGTATTTCCCTTTTCTATCGCATTTCATTTACTACTTGTAGACTGTTGTGTGGTTCTCGATACCCTCGTGGGGTCAGTGTGGATGTCGGAACTTTTCCCTTTGGATATGTGGATGTTTGAGTTCTTATCTCTGTTCGGCCGTTCTTCAAAAAGAAAGAAAGAAAAAGAAAAGAAAAGGAATTGCGAAAACCGTTTTCAAAACTTGGGTGTCGTGTGGGCACCGTTTTCAAAACCCTGTGGATTTATAGATTTTAGAAAACGGATTTCAAAACTTGAGTGTCGTGTGGGCACTGTTTTAAAAACTCTGTCGATTTATGGTTTTCGAACTATTTTAGAAATCTGGGTGCCGGGTGGGCACCGCTTTTAAAATTGTGGATTTATCCTTTCAAATTGGTCGGCCTACAGAATAGTTCAGTTGTATAAATGTTGAGAACTGTTGTGATTGAATAAACTGCTATGGTTGCATGTTGTATTAGCCGCGACGTCGTGCATATATAGAGGAGACTCTGTCCGTTTGCAGGGTGATTCTGTGTATGCGGCGGGTCTGGGCACGCACCGGGGAAGAAGGAATTTCAAAAAAAAATTGATACGTAAAAACAAACCCTTTTTCGTTGATTGTTTCCACTGATTGAAACCCCCGGGGCGTGACAGATTAAGATGGTATCAGAGACTTTCTTCAATCACAACAGTTTGTGCCCGACATCCACAAAGATACCTCACTTAGCTACAAATGAATGAAATGAATGGCATAGAAGCGTAGAACGCTAGTGATCGGGGGGGGGGGGGAAGTATAGGTCCCTTTTCTCGATAGTTGTTTGAGTGCTATGCTAGCAGGAGGCTAGAACTGACTTGTGTTGTGTGTGTACGGGTTAAGTTTTGTTTCTCGGTTTAGCGCGGTTGTCGTGCATGTGTAGTCGTGTTGTTGTGGAGGCTGGGGTCGAGGCCGGCTGCCACCGGGGTATTGATGGTTGCTTGGAATCAACGGATTAGGCAACCAGCACGGGACACGGTGGGCCTGCTGACGTTGTTCATGCACTTGGTGCGGCTGTTATCACAGCAGATCGTTGCGCCGGCTTTTGTTTTTCGAACCCCTTCCTCTGCCGACGTGCTGGTCGTCGTTAGTGACGGCGACTGGGGGTAGAGTAATCCGACGGTGTTTGTTAGTGAGTCGGCCGTCTGTCGGTCGTGAGTAACTGGGTAGCCTCTTGTCTAAATGGTACCTTTTAGGTCTACTGGTTTCAAGTTACAGCAGATAGTCGACCGATTCTTTTGCATCTTGGATAAGGTATGGGTGGGAATGAGGATTCTTCCCTTACGGATGTCACCCATAGTTCGGCTTTTACTGTAGACACTGCGATGGTGGTAGAAATCATCGAGGTGGGGTTCTCCTTTGGGATGAGAAAGGAAACTCCTGGGGCTACCAAATCTTGTTTCGTATGGGCTCGAGTTTGGTTGAGCGGACCTAGAGCTTAGAATACTCCTAGTTGGGAAAGTGAGCGTTTGGTCTGGGGGTGTGCAGCTCGGTTCGGAGCACGGTGCTTGGAGGGGCAATAGATTGGGACCGAGCGGTAGGGGTTAACCAGAGTGTCGCACCCCTTCGGCACCAAGACGGAGGTAGGACCGTATTTCTTGGTTTCTGGTCATCAGCTTTCCAGGACCAAGGCATAATCGGGAAGGTTTTGGGTTACGAGACTATGGATTACGAAGCAGTGTAGGTCAGCGGGGGTTGTTGACTACATGGCGCTCTGGCATTGGTTGCTTTCGGCTAGGATGCCCTGCATTCAGTTTTTCTGTTGGGGTAGACCTTGTGGCAGGACTTAGAGCTGAAATCTAGCTTTAGTTTTGACCGTCGCCTCGGTAGAACGGACAGTCGGAAGGGACAACCCGGGATGGTGGTTATGCTCCGAGCTAGTGCCCGTGTTGGTGACGGGCGGGTTCATTGTTTTCAAAGGAGGATTACTTGTAAGCGGTGACCCGGCTGGTTTGATTGGCACGTCCTCGAGTCGTATGAGGGTATGAGTGTGCTTTCCCCCTTGGTTGTCGGGTTTCTTTTTGGGCAGTTAAGGGACTGTCGGTCCGGGTTGGGCGATAGGACTGGTGTACCGCGACGCACCCCGAGACTTTGGTTGGTGATTGCTCAACACTGTAAGAGGTGGTCTGCGAACCAGTGGCGTCATAGCAGGGAACTCCAAGTCGAGGAGCAGGCTTACTTAGGTTAGTTTCGATCAAAAGAGACGGGACGGTAGGGTTGCCAGGCGGGTCGAGCCGTCGTCTGTCTGAAATCTTAGGGTGGTTCAGTCCGGTAGTTTTTCGTTCAGGGTTACCACCGAGTTTCGCCAAGAGATATATGGCGTTTCGCGTGTCATCGCTTCGGGGTTGGATTACTGAGCGCCCCAACGGTGTTCGTGGGTTTGATGAACAGAATGTTTCCAGACCCTTCTTGGGTCAACTTGCGTACGAACAAGGAGCGTCTTCGGGTGACCCATCAGACCCTCAGGGACCAGAGAGGGTAGGCCAAACTCTAAAGGTGTGAGTTTGGGCATCGCGGGGGAGAGTTAAGGCCTTTACGACCAAGCAACTCAAGGAAACGATGCGTCCAATCAAGATCACTCCGGAGAGACAAGTGGAGCAGTCGATTCCTGGAGCGGTAAGGGTCAGACAGGAGACATACCGGTAACCGCGATTACGTAGCAAGACGGATCAATAGCAGACTGTTGGTGGCTTAAATTGACAAGGGATGTAGCACAACGCGTGGCTCGCTTTTGGGTCGGTCATCGAGTAAAGGCCGAACGTCAGCGCCCGGCGGGGAAACTGCAATCTCTCCTAGTGCCGGAGAGAAATGAGCGGATCATGAGGGGCGCGAAGCCATTTGGGAGTGCAAGTCGGACATGGTTGGGCACTTTCCCCGTTTATGGGATTCCTGGTGTGTTCAAGTTTCAAGGACGAAACTTCTTTTAAGGTGTGAGTGATGTAATACTCGGGAAAATTATGTTAGTGTAAAGAGTGTTTCTTCAGGTGCGAATGTGCGCGAGGAAACAAAATTAACCTTAGTGGGGTGTACCGGTGTACGGTTGGCACAGTTGCCGAAGCACAAATTCCGCCTTTTCGATCCGAGTCTGATCTCGAAAATCTGAGGTCGCCAGTGCGACCGTCTCATCGGATCGAGTGGAAATGGTATAGACCGTTTGCTGATCCGACGGTCGGATCGTCCGGAAATCTGCAAGAAAACTAGTGGGACCCACGACTTAATTGAATAGTAACCCCTGTTTTTGGTCCCCTCTCGATCGGTCGTTGGCCATTTCACTGTCCAAAATCCAAACCCAGCAGTATGAGTAGACGTTTCTAGCTAATTTTGACATTCTGAGCGCAATGGCGCTGACGGAATTTTCATTTGACGATCCTAGAGTCTCGAGAAGCGTGCCATACTGTATAATTGTATAGTAATTGATGGACCGAGAAATTATCCGGGCACTTTCTCGAAAAACAAAAATCGCTACCTGCTAGGTTTCGTCGAGCCGGACGTCGTGGCGAAGTCTGTTTTTCGTTTCGACGACTAGAACGCCTCGAAAAGCATGCAAATTCTTGGAGAGGGAGTTTAGTGTGAAATAAATATGCTGTGAGGAACTATGCTCAAAATAGCAAGCCTTGAGGGACTAAACCGCATTTGTGCAACTTGCACTATATAAAGATGAACTCGGGCTAGGGTTTCCTTTTAACCCTAAACCCGTAGCTCCTTCACCAGCCGCGTCCACTAACCTCTCCATCTCTCTCTCTCCCTCTCTCCCGAGCGTACGCCGCCGGCCGCTACTGCACCTCGCCGCAATAGGAGAAGGATCGAGAAGGAAACTTGATCTCGGGTTTTGTTGGTGAGGAAGCAACCAGAGGAAAAAAGATTTCACCAAACCTCTTCTGAGGGTGTGTCCGTGCGTTTGAAACCCGAGCCGAGACCCAACTCCGGCGGGCGCCGCCGCGGAGCCTTCTTCTCCATTGTTGCTCCGGCGAAGTAAGGTTTTTTTTTTGGAAAGTGTTTTGCTATTTTGGCCCGTGAGTGTGTGTGTGTGGTTCTTGTTGTGGAGTGGTCTCTCTCTGTGAAGCCCGAGCCGTCGCCGCGCCTCCGGTAGCCGGCGGAAGAACTTGGTGCCGAAAAATCTTGTTTTCGGCCGATCTTGAGAGCGGAGTTTCTCCGACCGTTGAAAACACGATCGGAACCCTTGATTCTCTTCTCCTCATCGACTGCAACCTACCTGCAAAGTTGGAGGATGATCGGTTGAGGGACCGAGCCGTACGGAGATGCCCTAGAACCGGGTTTTGTTGCACTTCGCCGGAACTCCACCAACCGGCGCCGCCGCTCGACCTCGTCGCCGGCCACCACTGCAGGAAGGTCACGGGCATCCAGCAGAGTGTTTTGGACCAAGTTGCAGAGGCTCAAGTTCACCGGACCGGATTCCGCCATTGGAGCTCTAGTTTTCCGGCGAACTCATTTTCCGGCCAACCCAGAGCTTCGCCAGGTGGGAAACCGACTCGTGTAGGTTCTTATGGATATGTTGGAGCTTCCCATCAATTTGCATGCGAATGTTAACGTGGGATTTTTCTGTTTTGTAGTTGCTGTAGGTTTTTATAATATTAAGGATCCACAAGGATCTAAATAGGTACTATCAAACAACTAGAGGGGGGGTGAATAGGTGTAATACTTAAAAACCAAATCTCAGTGCAAAATAAAAACCAATGCGGAAAATAAAAATAGCACACCGAGATATACGTGGAAACTCCAATCCAGGAGAAAAACCACGGGACCAACACGCAATAACAATCCACTAAGAATAGAAGAATAACAAGGTGATTACCGACTCCACGGACTCAAATCCCTCCTTCAACTTCTTCGGACCTTGTGCTCCACCGATTGCACGTCCACTGCACACGTTCGAATCCACGAACGCCACTCGAATCCACGAGCACACGTTTCGAATCCACGAAACGCCTTTAGCACACCGAATCCACGATGCCAAGTCGAATCCACGACGCAAACTCAGCCGGTAAGAATATTGGCTTCGATGGTGATCCTTTGCTTAGATTCTCATTGAGGAACCGTAGAAGAAATCTCTAAGCAAAGATTAGATCAATTCGACAAAAGATATGTTCTTGAAAGAACCGTCGAATTGACCTAAAAGAGGCTATAAAGAAGAACGATAAAAACCTAGCCTCTAGGGTTGCTCTCAAGTGTTTAATTAATTAATCGGTAGTTTTTGAGAAACCCTAAATGTCTATTTATAGTTTAGAAACCTTTGGAAAGAGATAAGCATCAAAAACTGGCTTAACAGAAATTTTCCCGCACGACGATCCGGATCGGATTTACGGCGATCCTGATCGTCGTCTTTTTTCAGCAATTCCTGAAAAAACAAGGTTCGGGATCCGGATCGGAATTCTGATCCGGATCGGTTCAGGATCAGAAATTCTGAAACATCCAATTTGTCCAGTTTTTGATTTTTAAGCAATGAAAACTTATCCAAGTGTTTCTAAACCACTCAAATGTATTCGGATCACCAAAATTATTTAGTTAAACGTACCTGATCAATCCGAATCCATTTTCCTTAAGATTGATGTAATTGATCCACAATTCTTCTACATCAATCTTCAAGACTCAAAACACTGAGTGTCAACTTGAGATCTTGTTGAATCTTCTCTAAGTCTTCGATTGCTGATTGACAATTTGATCACTTCAAGACTCCAACTCAACTCAACAACTCAACTACTCAACTCACGAAATATGCCAACACAAAAAGCCGTAACAATCTCCCCCTTTGGCAATTTCGTGACAAAACCCAAACATACATAAAACGCTCAAGACACTCATCTTAAACCAAAAAATCGAAACTCAATGTCATCACCAAAACATTGACTTTCTTTGCGTGAAAGATCCAATAAACAAAAATTACAATTGAACCAGTCTTAGAACAAACTCTATGACTTAGGACTTGGAGTATTAAAGTGATGTAATTCCTGCAAAACAAAACTCCAAACAAAATCAAACGTTAGTCGTTAGAAATTAAATGTAAATCGTACATTTGATTCGTCCTTTTGGTTTTTTTTGTTTTTCGGCTCCTTTTTCATCATCTCTTTTCTTTATCTCGATGATCTCATCTCCGTCTCCCCCTATCTCGATGATCTCATCTCCCCCATTTCTCTTCTCCCCCTTTTTGTCACAAATTGTCAAATAGTGAACATACTAGACAAAAGGAAATCACTAACAGCATTAGTTCATAGAGAAAGAGAGATAAAAGCTCAGTTCCGGTATATAACAAAAACACAGATTGCGTACCGGTAGCCAAAAGCAAAAATCAAATAATTTCTTGAAACAAATCCAGATTTTGAAATAATTGAATTACCGATTTGTATTCCATCAAGAAAACAATTTAAGTGCTTGAAAATAATATGAGATCACATTGATGTCATTCAATCCAATTAATTATAAAAATTAAAAAGATTTACTCCAAAATCATGAAAAATAAAGGTAAAACATTATAAACCGTTTTTCATGTTATATTCATCAAACACAAGTCATCAAAAATAATCTTGAGATCCAAACTCTATCAAGATGTAACGGATTTACAAAGATGACTTACGGAGATTTCCAAGTGACATCAATCTTGAATTCTACCCTTTCAAATTGAGATAAACACTAAAATACCTAAGGGTGGCTCTTTGAGCATCTTTTAACTATCCCACCTTATACCAACCAGGAGATTGTTCAAAATACGAACTTTGAATTTAAATCTCCGAAAGCTTCAACTAAACAAAATTTCATAAATATTTTTCAAGCATCCATAACATGTGGTAGCTTCACACACAAACCGGACGACCGGGGTGGCAGCTCTTTCCAACATGTGGTGGTAGTTTTCACACTCCTTTCGGATGTAACTCTTTCCACATCTTTTGCAATTCAATTATTTACCCTTGTAAGAATGCAATCTCTTACGTGAAAGAATTAAATTCCAAATTTTAGTCTATCGGTTGTCTCACGTTTATCACAATGAATTCACACAACCGAGATAGATTAAGCATCTAAAGATCACACATGATTTCTAAAATTTGATGCTTATAATATCAAAAACTCCTATAATGAAGTATCTTCAAGATTATGATTATGGAGTAAAGTTGATAATCCATATAAAATTAATTTGGAGTGAATAACCGTGAAGCCCTTTTTTATTCAATGCACTTGTTCATTAAAAACCTTTTGTTAAAAAAAAATAAAACATAAAAACAAAGAGCATTGAAAACAAGTAATGCAGAGATTCAGAAAAATATGAAAGGAAAACCAATCAAAGCATTACATACAGTCATAAGCTATTTAGAACTTAAGACAAGGAAAGATATCACCTTTCCGAATCCAAAATCGCTGGATTTTGGGTTGTCTTGATTCGTTGTTGCCAGGGGTTGTCCGCTTTGACTGTTGATCCACCTTAAGTCTTTGCCTCGCAATGATCCACTTGTATGATTGATGTTGTGGCTCGGACCTTTGGTGGGTTGAGTGAACTCCTTTGACTTGATGTATCTTTTGAGTCCGTTGAGTCCGTTCCATAGATGAAGTTGCCGAAGGATTTTTCTTTCTCTTTTTCGGGCAATCCTTCACCAAATGTCCTTCAAGTCCACAAAGGTGACACGTTCTTCCTTTCAATTTGATTGTGGAACTTGAAGCATGCACAGTTTGGTTCTTTTTAAATCCCAAACCAACCTTGCTTGTTTGACCTAATCCGCATATACAATCAAATTTCTTGGAACCGGTTGAAAGCCTTTGTATGTCGGATTTAAGTTGATGATCTTGCTTGGTCAAGGCTTGGTTGGTGACATGAATTTCCTCAAACTGTTTTTCTAGAAAACCAATCTTGTCCATATATGATTTAGCGTTTGTCTCCGATTGGTTTAGCTTTTCTTGGAGGATTTTATTATTATCCAATAAACGTCCATGTTCCTCCTCGAGATCATGAAGTTTTATCTTTAAAGCTTGATTCTCGTCTTGAACTTCAAGTCGTTGCTTCCTCAACTTCTTAATATGTTTGGCCATCTTCTTTGATTCTGTAAGAAGTTGTTGATATGCCTCAACGAGTTCTTCTTCGTCCGACTCCCCCTCACTTGATGACTCTCCGCCGGTTGTTGATGTTTCATACAAAATCAAAGGAATAGAGTCAGTGATTAACGATGATAAGCAAACATTAGAAGAGGGAATATGAGAGGCATGAAAAGCAACGACTTTTTCCTCTTTACTTGAGGTCGATTCATTAGAAGTAGAATCGTCCCAAGTTTTCGCTTGCAAAGCCTTCTTTTTATATGATTTCGGAGAAGGACAATCTGTTGAAATATGGCCGTAGCCTTTGCATCTATAACATCGGATTTCCCCTTCGAATTCATCTTTTTCCTTAGAAGGTTTTGCAAGGCTTTTGAGGTTAGAGGATTTAGAACCCGATGATCCTTTAGATGGTTTCGTGGATAAAGATCCATCGGTTCGATTCTTCCAAAATTTTCGACGAAATTTCTTTACGATCCGCGCCAATTGTTCTTCAAAATCGGCAAAGGAGATTTCATCGTCGGAACTTGATTCGCTATCTTCTTCCTTTGTTGATTTGAATGCAATACCTGTAAGCTTAGAAGAAGACTTGGAAGAAACTTGATTAGTAGGAAAAGTCATTTCATAAGTTTGCAAAGCACCTACTAATTCCTCTACTCTCATCTCATCCGGATGACTAACGGTTTCAATGGCGGTAACCTTTGCACTAAACCGTTCCGAAAGAGTCTGAAGTATCTTTCTTACAATTCTCGACTCCGGGATCTTTTCTCCTAAATTAGCACAAGTATTGATCACATCTTGAAGTCTAGTGTAATAATCTGTAAACAATTCATGCTCTTCCATATGAATAGAGTCAAATTGACTTGTAAGCATCTGGAGCTTTTGAATTTTTACAAGATTAGTACCCTCATGTGTAATTTTGAGAATATCCCAAATTTCCTTCGCGGTTTCACACGCGAAAATTCTTGTGAACTCAGTCGAGGAAAGAGAGTTAAATAGAGCGTTCATACCTTTCCCATTGTAAGAAGATCTTTCGAGTTCCTCTTTGGACCATCTAGAGCGAGGTTTTGGGGTAGTAGAATTTCCTACTTCCTCAACAGGATGCACCCAACCGTATTCCACGGATTGCCATACCCGCTCATCAATTGCGATGAGAAAAGCCCTCATCCGCACTTTCCAATAAGCATAATTAGTCCCATCAAAAAGAGGAGGTCTAAAAATATTACCACTTTCACCCGACATGATAGATAAACCTAAAACCCGCTCCGATACCAATTGTAGGTTTTTATAATATTAAGGATCCACAAGGATCTAAATAGGTACTATCAAACAACTAGAGGGGGGTGAATAGGTGTAATACTTATAAAACCAAATCTCAGTGCAAAATAAAAACCAATGCGGAAAATAAATATAGCACACCGAGATATACGTGGAAACTCCAATCCAGGAGAAAAACCACGGGACCAACACGCAATAACAATCCACTAAGAATAGAAGAATAACAAGGTGATTACCGACTCCACGGACTCAAACCCCTCCTTCAAGTTCTTCCGACCTTGCGCTCCACCGATTGCAGGTCCACTGCACACGTTCGAATCCACGAACGCCACTCGAATCCACGAGCACACGTTTCGAATCCACGAAACGCCTTTAGCACACCGAATCCACGATGCCACGTCGAATCCACGACGCAAACTCAGCCGGTAAGAATATTGGCTTCGATGGTGATCCTTTGCTTAGATTCTCATTGAGGAACCGTAGAAGAAATCTCTAAGCAAAGATTAGATCAATTCGACAAAAGATATGTTCTTGAAAGAACCGTCGAATTGACCTAAAAGAGGCTATAAAGAAGAACGATAAAAACCTAGCCTCTAGGGTTGCTCTCAAGTGTTTAATTAATTAATCGGTAGTTTTTGAGAAACCCTAAATGTCTATTTATAGTTTAGAAACCTTTGGAAAGAGATAAGCATCAAAAACTGGCTTAATAGAAATTTTCCCGCACGACGATCCGGATCGGATTTCCACTGCACACGTTCGAATCCACGAACGCCACTCGAATCCACGAGCACACGTTTCGAATCCACGAAACGCCTTTAGCACACCGAATCCACGATGCCACGTCGAATCCACGACGCAAACTCAGCCGGTAAGAATATTGGCTTCGATGGTGATCCTTTGCTTAGATTATCATTGAAGAACCGTAGAAGGAATCTCTAAGCAAAGATTAGATCAATTCGACAAAAGATATGTTCTTGAAAGAACCGTCGAATTGACCTAAAAGAGGCTATAAAGAAGAACGATAAAAACCTAGCCTCTAGGGTTGCTCTCAAGTGTTTAATTAATTAATCGGTAGTTTCTGAGAAACCCTAAATGTCTATTTATAGTTTAGAAACCTTTGGAAAGAGATAAGCATCAAAAACTGGCTTAACAGAAATTTTCCCGCACGACGAACCGGATCGGATTTACGGCGATCCTGATTGTCGTCTTTTTTCAGCAATTCCTGAAAAAACAAGGTTCGGGATCCGGATCGGAATTCTGATCCGGATCGGAATTTTGATCCGGATCGGTTCAGGATCAGAAATTCTGAAACATCCAATTTGTCCAGTTTTTTATTTTTAAGCAATGAAAACTTATCCAAGTGTTTCTAAACCACTCAAATGTATTCGGATCACCAAAATTATTTAGTTAAACGTACCTGATCAATATGAATCCATTTTCCTTAAGATTGATGTAATTGATCCACAATTCTTCTACTTCAATCTTCAAGACTCAAAACACTGAGTGTCAACTTGAGATCTTGTTGAATCTTCTCTAAGTCTTCGATTGCTGATTGACAATTTGATCACTTCAAGACTCCGACTCAACTCAACAACTCAACTACTCAACTCACGAAATATGCCAACACAAAAAGCCGTAACAGTTGCACCCCTCTCCTTGGCCGAGCAACCCCACCGCCGCCGCCGCCGCTTCGGACTGCCGGCCATCGATTCGGGTGAGCCCTAAATACCTTTTCTAGTGTTCCTATCATTTTCGTTTAGTCCGAGAACCCCTAATTATTAAGTTGGCTCAATGTTGATAATTAGTGATGATAATTGGGTTTGGGTCCGGCCGCCACCGCCTCCGGCCGCTGGCTGAGGGTCGCACTTGGACCAAACTTCTTCTGGGAAGTTACTGAATGCCATGCTCCATCTTGATCAGGTTGGAACTTGATTTGTTTCAAGTAGAGCCCAAACCGAGCCTAGCTTCATTAAGGGTGTTGCTCCGGCGAGTTTTCCGGCCGATTTCCGATGCACCCGAGGTGAGCCCTCGACTCAGTAGATTACCCAGAGCATGATGCTCACTTGTATTTTAATTTTAGTTAAGTATTTATTTTGTAACGGCATAGTGATATTTGAGGGTTAAATGTATATGGGCCAAATTTATTTGTGGGCCTCTTGTCGGCCCAAACTTGTGAGCACGGGTTCCGCCTCGTCAAACCAGACGCACTGAAATTTACGGCGCTGTCTTTGGCTTCCTGGTTTGGAAGAACGAGCCAAAACAACGGTTAAAAAGGGTGTTTTTATAGCAATAATTCAATAGAGGAAATTGTGTTTTGGTCCCAGTCTGCCCAAACATCAAAATTTTGATGTTTAAGGACAGCAGGTGTTGTAGGACGATATTTGGATATTTTTAGACCGTCGGCGGGTCATGATTGGAGGTTCAATGGATTTTCGGGAATTTCGGTTTAAGCCTAGTTTCGGCTAAGTTCCCCGTATTAGCGACATGTTAGTGTAGTGTTGTCGGGATGGATATGAGTGAGTCTAGTTCTGACTACAGTTTCTATTCAGGGCCCAGCTGTTCAGCACCAGCCGCCCAGTAGTCTAGTGAGAGCTCGGGATCAGCCTACATTCAGGTGGGATTTTACTTTGAGACTTAGTGTCGGGCTTCCGATGGTTGCAACTACTTTTGATTATACGTTTAACTGTGCTAACATGGATAGTCTTTATGATCCTTGCTATTGAGTTATACTTTGTATACTTGGTGATCTTTATGGTTCTCGTTTCTTGATGTTGTATGGTATTCTTGGTTACTTTGCTCGAGGCAGCAGCACGCGCACCCGCGGTTTGGCCACCGCAAAGGGTGTGCTTTTCCGGAAAAGTGGTCTATGACCCGTGTATACCCATGAGGTGACGTAGTGGGGCCCCTGTAGGTGTGGGGTTTTGATGCGCCAAGGTGTGAACGGTGCAACCCGTCGGTGTAGGTGTCCGACGTGGTCAGGTGTTCCAAAGTGCGAGCGGTGCGACCCGTCGATGTAGGTGTCCGACGTGGTCAGGTGCTCCAAAGTGCGAGCGGTGCGACCCGTCGGTGTAGGTGTCCGACGTGGTCAGGTGTTGCAGGTTTACAGGTGTTCGTGTTTTCTTTCCCTCTTGGGAGGGTGGTTGCTCCGGATAGTCTACGGTTGGACGTATCTTCTTTACCCTGCTTTGTTATTATCATTATTGTTTAGTCGCTGACTTCCCACTTTGCGACAGGGTCCTTCAGGGGTGAGGGCTAGGCGACGGTGAGGCCGAGTCAGGAGCTTTTGGGTCCTTTGAGATCCCAGACTGTATTTCCCTCTTCTATCGCATTTCATTTACTACTTGTAGACTGTTGTGTGGTTCTCGATACCCTCGTGGGGTCAGTGTGGATGTCGGAACTTTTCCCTTTGGATATGTGGATGTTTGAGTTCTTATCTCTGTTCGGCCGTTCTTTAAAAAGAAAGAAAGAAAAAGAAAAGAAAAGGAATTGCGAAAACCGTTTTCAAAACTTGGGTGTCGTGTGGACACCGTTTTCAAAACCCTGTGGATTTATAGATTTTAGAAAACGGATTTCAAAACTTTAGTGTCGTGTGGGCACTGTTTTAAAAACTCTGTGGATTTATGTTTTTCGAACTGTTTTAGAAATCTGGGTGCCGGGTGGGCACCGCTTTTAAAATTATGGATTTTGTTACGGAATTTGAGTTGGCGTATTTCGTGAATTCGGTTAAGTCTTGAAGATTGAAGGTAAAGGAAGTTGGATCATATAACTCAATCTCAAGAAAAAAGAATTCAAAAGGATCAGGTATGTTTAACTTAATATCTTTGGTGATCCGAATACTTCTTATAGCGTAGAAACACTTGGATGGACTTGTTATTGCATAAATATAAAAAACTGGACGTGGGACATGTTCAGGATCCGGATCAGACTGTTCAATCCGGATCACGAAGGTGGTTCGTTCATACACCAGTTCAATCCGGATCGTAGCTTCCCTTGATCCGGATCCCGAACATTGAGTTTACGATTTTCCTTGAAGGATCCGGATCAGGCTTCGCAATCCGGATCCCGAACGTTGATGTTTGGTGAACTGTATGAACGATCCGGATCAAGCACTTCGATCCGGATCCCGAACCTTCGTTTTTCTGGAATCTGTTTTTCTCGCAACTGCAATCCGGATCGCCGATTTCCGATCCGGATCATCGTCATGTAAAAACTCCAGAAAAGGTTAGTTTTTGATCCTTATCTTCTTCCAAGGGTTTCTAACCTATAAATAGACCCTATAATTCTTTTTCTAGGGTTAGTCCAAAAAGTAGCCGTCATAATCAAATATCATTTTATATGGCCTCAGATCCACATATAGAGAAGAAAGGAAATAACTAGATTAATTCTATGTTTCTTCATCTATATTGATTAGTTTGATTCTAGGTTTTCATACTCACATTTTGAGTTGAATCAAACTAATGAATACTTAGATGGTATTTCCTATCTATCTTTGATCTAAGTATTCGGCGGATCATCACCACCCAAAAACAACGATTTACCCCAAAATCGGCGCGTGGACTCGCGTGGCCTTGTGGATTCAAGGTGCAACCGCTCTCATGGATTCGGAGCGAGGTACGTTCGTGGATTCGAAGCGTGCTACTGGGTGAAGACCGTGGATTCGGTCGGACGTCGTGGACTCGACGTTGGACGCCGTGGATTCGGCGTTGGACGCACATCGTGGATTCGAGAAGCGTCTGGAGCGAGCGGAGAAGATCAACTAGGAGCGTATGGAAAAGGTTGAGTCGTCTGTGAGTACGGTATATCACCTTGTACGTGTTTAATTCTAGTGGATTTCACCGTGTTATCGGTCCCGTGGTTTTTACTCCGGTTTGGAGTTTTCCACGTAAAAATCTCTGCGTGTTATTATTTTTCCGCATTGGGTTTTTATATCGCAAAGATTTTTGAGTGTTTATGGTTTACACCTATTCACCCCCCCTCTAGGTGTTTTTTTACCTATTTAGATCCTATTATACATATAACCCAATAAGTGGTATCGGAGCGGGAATAGGGTTGTAAACAATGGTTGAAGGTGGAAACATCAACAGACCCCCTTTCTTCGATGGAACAAATTATGCGTACTGGAAAGTACGGATGAAAGCCTTTTTAATTTCCATCGACGAACGGGTGTGGCAATCAATTGAATTAGGATGGTCTAAATCAACTGAATTTATTGGTGATGTTCGCACCATCAAACCTAGGTCGAAATGGACCAAGGAAGAGATCGATATATCTTCTTACAATGGCAAGGGAATAAATGCTTTATTTAATGCCTTATCACAAACAGAGTTCTCTCGCGTCTCGGCATGTGAGACTGCGAAAGAAATCTGGGATGTTCTTCAAGTTACGCATGAGGGAACTAACCTTGTGAAGATTCAGAAACTGCAAATGCTTACGAGCAAGTTTGACTCTATTTTCATGGCAGAAAATGAATCGTTCACTGACTATTACACACGATTGCAAGACATCGTAAACTCATGTGCTAACTTGGGAGAGAAGATTCCAGAATTTAAAATTGTAAGAAAGATCTTAAGAACTCTTCCTGAAAGATTTCGTTCCAAGGTCACAGCCATTGAAACTATTAAACACCCGGACGAAATCCGTGTAGAAGAATTAGTTGGTTCTTTACAAACTTATGAAATGACATTTCCTACTAACTATTCTTCGGGAAAGGCATCCTCTTATAAGTCTTCAGGTTATGCTTTGAAAACAACGAAAGAAGAAGACGCGGATTCATCCTCCTCAGGCGATGACGAGAATTTATCTATGGAGGACTTTGAGAAGCAGCTCGCTCTCTTGACAAGGAAGTTTCGCCGAAATTTTTGAAGGGGTAATTCAAGCAAAACTCCATCCTTCGGAAAGGGGAAGAAAGGCAAGGGTTCTTCAAGTTACAAGTCAAGAAAGCAAGAGGGTTTTTCTAAGGATAAGAAAAGCACAGAAGGACAAGTCCAATGCTTCAAGTGCCGAGGGTACGGCCATATCTCAACGGAATGTCCAACTAAGAATCCGTCTAAGAAGAAGGCGATGCAAGCCGTCACTTGGGATGACACCTCATCGTCAAATGAGTCATTGTCAAGTGATGAAGAAGACAACGCAACTGCGTTCCACACGTCCACATCTTCACCCTTCATGTGCTTAATGGCAAGTACATCCGACTCGCTGTCCAACTCCACTGTTGAAAAGAATGCAACGGACAATGAATCGGATGATTCGGAAGGTGAAGATTTTGCTCTAGCCTACCACAGACTTTTACGGGATTCAAAGAAATTGGCTAAGCAAAACAAGGGGTTGAGAGGGAGATTGCAGGATCTCGGAGAAGAACTAAAAAGGGTAACTTCTCTCTCGACCGATCTTGAAGTGGAAAGGGATAATCTAATAAAAGCAAATGTTTCCCTTCAAGAGTCCAACGAGCAACTCGAGAAGAATTATATAGATATGGTTAACAAAGCGAATTACTTCTTGAAGCTCAACGGCGAGGCTCGACAGGAAAAACTGGAAATGACTGAGACCATTCTCCAACTCAAGGATGACTTGCAGCGATTTTCATCAGGAAGGAGTAAGTTGGATAAGCTTCTTGGTCTTGGTCAATCAAACAAGTTCGGCCTCGGATACAATCGAACTGAAGACAATTTTAGTTCGGTTGGGACAGTTTTTGTGCCTCAGTCGGTATCTCCTCCTCCGACACCGGAATTCACGACAAGCAACGACAACAAGCCTACTTCACCCTCCTCGGGATCGTCAAGCACTAAGGTATGTTTTCGTTGTAATTTTGCAGGGCACATAAGGAGAAATTGCAAGATGGGAGCCAAACGGTCAACTCAAGCACTTCTTGCAACGACTACCAAAAGGGTGATTCCTCGGAAATCAAATGCAAATTATTCAAAAGGAAAAAGCCTCGGTAGTTCATCAAACAAGACGACGACGTCAAGGAAAAGCGACGGATCAAACAAGACGCTTTCACCAAAGGTATCAACCTCACAATCATTTCCGACATACACCAAAACTCGAAAGGTTTGGGTACGCAAAGGTGAAATCTTCCCTTGTCTTGTAACAAATATTTCCTTGCATGCATATGATAATTCGTCTTGGTATCTGGATAGCGGCTGTCCCGTCACATGACCGGTGACAAAAACTGTTTTCAAAATTTTTAGAAAATCTCCGGAGGAGTTGTAGTTTTCGGAGACGGTCAGTCTTCCAAAATTGTTGGAAAAGGAACAGTAGCTATTCCAGATGGCCCGATTCTGAATAATGTATTATTTGTTGATGGGCTTAAGACTAACCTCATTAGTATCAGTCAACTTTGCGACAATGGTTTTTCTGTTAATTTTTCATCTGTTGAATGCATTGTAACTGATAAGGATCATGTTTTCTTTTTAAAAGGGGGTTAGATCTGAAAACAATTGTTATGTTGTTCCAAATAAAATTTCTGAAAATTGTAACTTAGCCTCTTTGAATAATGAAACACTTTGGCATGAAAGGCTAGGACACATAAATTTTAAGGAACTTGCTAGAATTTCGAACAAAGACGTGGTAAAGGGGGTTCCTAAACTTTCGCTTGAACAAATATTGTGTGTGGTGGTTGTCTTAAGGGAAAACAATCAAGGGCTGCACACAAAAACCTGAACCACGTCAGTACCAAACGGCCCTTGGAATTATTGCATATGGATCTTATGGGGCCGACCCGTCACCATCCTTGGGAGGTAAATGGTATATTTTCTTATTGGTTGATGATTTCTCTCGGTATTCATGGGTAGCATTTTTAAAAGAGAAGCTGATACTTTTGATTCTTTTCACGAGATTTGCCTTCGTATTATGATTGAAAAGAATGAAAAGATCATTCTGTTAGAAGTGATAGAGGTGGAGAATTCATAAATTCTAAATTCATTGACTTTTGCACTTCCAACGCCTTAAGCATGAATTCTCTGCACCCTATACACCTCAACATAATGGTGTTGTCGAGCGCAAAAACAGGGTTGTTCAAGAGATGGCACGTGTTATGCTTCACAGTCGGAATTTACCGCTACATTTTTGGGCTGAAGCTGTGAA
>CM055067.1:31617119-31690047 GCA_029204045.2 Tillandsia leiboldiana | reverse complement strand
TTGTCGGCCCAAACGTGTGAGCACGGGTTTCCGCCTCGTCAAACCAGACGGGCTGAAATTTACGGCGCTGTCTTTTTGGCTTCCTGGCTTGGAAGAACGATCCAAACAAACGGTTAAAAGGTGTATTTATAGCAATAATAATAGAGGAAATTGTGTTTTGGTCCCATGTCTGCCCAAACATCAAAATTTTTGATGTTTAAGGACAGCATTGTAGTTGGACATATTTGGATATTTTAGACCGTCGGCGGGTCATGATTGGAGGTTCAATGGATGTTTCGGAATTTCGGTTTAAGCCTAGTTTCGGCTAAGTTCCCCCGTATTAGCGACATGTTTAGTGTTATGTTGTCGGATGGATATAAGTGAGTCTAGTTCTGACTACAGTTTCTATTCAGGGCCCACTGTTCAGACACCACCGCCCAGTAGTCCTAGAAAGCTCGGGATCAGCCTACATTCAGTGGGTTTTTATTTTTGAGACTTAGTGTCGGGCTTCGACGGGTGCGACTACTTTTTGATTATACGTTTAACTTTGCTAACCTGGATAGTCTTTGTGATCCTTGCTAGTGAGTTAACGTTGTATACTGGTGATCTTTATGGTTCTCGTTTCTTGATGTTGTACGGTATTCTTGGTTACTTTGCTCGAGCAGCACACTCGCACGGCCGCCTTTTGGCCCCGCAAAGGGTGCGCTTTTGTCGGAAAAGTGGTCCATGACCCGTGTATACCCCGAGTGACTTAGTGGGGCCCTGTAGGTGTGGTTTTAATGCGCCAAGGTGTGAAGGTGCAACCCGTCGGTGTAGGTGGTCCGACGTGGTCAGGTGGTCCAAAGTGCGGCGTGCGACTCGTCGGTGTGTAGGTGTCCGACGTGGTTCAGGTGCTCCAAAGTGCGAGCGGTGCGACCCCGTCGGTGTAGTTGTCCGACGTGGTCAGGTGTTGCAGTTAACAGGGGTTCGTGTTTTCTTTCCCTCTTGGGAGGTGGTTTCTCCATAGTCGTCGGTTGGACGTATATCTTCTTTACCCTGCTTTGTTATTATCATTATTGTTTAGTCGCTGACTTCCCACTTTGCGATAGGTCCTTCAGGGTGAGGGCTTTGGCGACGGTGAGGCCGAGTCAGGAGCTTTCGAGTCCTTTGAGATCCCAGACTGTAATTTCCCTTTTCTATCGCATTTCATTTACTACTCGAACTGTTGTGTGTTCTCGATACCCTCGTGGGGTCGTGTGGATGTCGGAACTTTTCCCTTTGGATATGTGGATGTTTGAGTTCTTATCTCTGTTCGGCCGTTCTTCAAAAAGAAAAAGAAAAAAAAAGAAAAGGAATTGCGAAAACCGTTTTCAAAACTTTTGGTGTGCGTGTGGGCCCGTTTTCAAAACCCTGTGGATTTATAGATTTTAGAAAACGGATTTCAAAACTTGAGTGTCGTGTGGGCACTGTTTTTAAAAACTCTGTGGATTTATGGTTTTCGAACTGTTTTAGAAATCTGGGTGCCGGTTGGGCACACGCTTTTAAAATTGTGGATTTATCCTTTCAAATTGGTCGGCCTACAGAATAAGTCAGTTGTATAATGTTGAGAACTGTTGTGATTGAATAAACTGCTATGGTTCATGTTGTATTAGCCGCGACGCGCTGCATATACAGAGGAGCTCTGTCCGTTGCAGGGTGATTCTGTGTATGCGGCGGGTCTGGGCACGCACCGGGGAAGAAGGAATTTCAAAAAAAAATTGATACGTAAAAACAAACCCTTTTTCATTGATTGTTTCCGCTGATTGAAACCCCAGGTCGTGACAGGCACCCTTCGCAACCGTGCGGACCTTAGCCCCGCACGGCACAAGCCGCGGCCAGGCGGGCGGCGGCCCCGCGCGGCTCTTGCCGCGGCCGCGCGGGCACCGACCCCGCGCGGCACGCGCCGCAACGCGCGCCGGCGCCCGATCCGCCGCGGCATTACCGCGGCCGCGCGGGCATGGGGCCCCGCGTGGCACGCGCTGCCCCCCGCCGTGCTGGCGCCCGCCTGCGCGGCAGTCAAACCGCAGCCGCGCGCGGGCAAGGGCCCCGCGCGGCATGCAACGTCGCCGCGGCCGCGCGGGCATGGCCCGGGCGCGCGCGCGCAACCAAAAGCCGCGCGGGCGCCCGCTCGCGCGCACTGGCTGCGGCGCACGGGCTTGGGCCCCGCGCGGCCGTGCCTCGACCGTACGCTGGCGCTCTCACGCGCGGCACTTGCCGCGGCCGCGCGTTGCACCGGGCCCCGCGCGGGTGCGCTTGCTGCGCAAAGCCGCGCGGGCCACTCGCCCGCGCGGCGCTTGCCGCAGCCGCGCGGGCACCGGCCCTGCGGCTCGCTTACCCTAGCCGCGGGACGCGGGGACCTTGGTCCCACGCGGCTCTAGTGCCTCGCCAGCGCGGGCACCGTCCCGCGCGGCGCGTATTACGTTCGCGGCGGCGATGCCCTAGGGCTTTGCGGCGCGACGCGTTGGGTAGCAAACGCTACTCCTAAGACTTCCGCGAAAGAACCGAAACCGAAAACCGAGCGAAACTATATAAAAAAATCCTCTATTTACCTCTAATCGCGAGACGGTGATCCGTTCACGCTCCCGGCTTCGCACGTTCGTCGGGAGGGTTTGGGTCCTTTAGCCTTCTCCTTCTTTTCCACCGTTTCCATTCCGATTAGGGTTTCGCCTTTTCCCTTTCTTTCGCTCGTACTCCTTCCTCTCGTTTCCTTCCGGTTAGGGTTTCGCCTTTTTCCTTTTCTCTCCTTTTTTTTTTTCTTTCTTTTCTTTCGGAGAAATCCTAATAATCTTTTTGTACGACAAATGTGATAACCGCGGATTTATTTTTACCTTTCGGGGCTTTCCGTCGATTTTTATTGAACCGTCTGGTTGACAATAGGGGTTCGAGGGTAATTTTTCCTTATTTTTCTGGGCAGACGGTCGGGGCTCGCGGGTATTTTTTTGGTTAATAAAGCTCGCGAAACGGAGACCGGCGGCGCGATCGGTTTTGGATTCCGACCCCCCGGTTCTCCCAGAATAAATTCCGGAAGCTGGTACCGTAACCCAGGTGACTTACACAATTACCGGGGGCGGACCGAACTCTGGTCCGCAATCAGATCGAGTTTAGTCGACCAGTTTGAGGTATGGGTTTCGACCACCCCTTTCTGTTTTCCTTTCACCCGAGGGTTTAAAATTAATTTTGGGGTCCAAAATCCACTACGCCCAAAACGTCTAAGTAGTCGGCCTTGGGAATTAGGTTTCCTAAACCTCGCCTCCCCCTCCTTGGCGTATATTATCCGAGCGTGGACGAGGAGCGGTCCCAAAAAAACAAAAAAAAAAAAAAAAAAAAAAAAACCCTCGTCCTTTCCATCGGCCGGCGTGGAAGAGAAGAGATCGATCGCCTCCCCGCAAAGATCCGACGAACGCGAAGAGGACGATCCCTCTCCTTCGCCCGGTACCGACCAAGACAAGGTGAGCCGTGTTTTCGTTTGCTTTTCTTGTCTTTTTTCTCGTCACGGCGGGGGGTTTCTTGATCTTCGTCGGAGAGGGAAGGAGAGGGGCGTGCCGCCGCACGGGGCGCCGTGCGGGGTAACCGCATGCAAGGCGCCGCGCGGGGCAGCCCGCGCATGCGGGGGCACCGCGCGGTGCAGCCCGCGCATGCGGGGGCGCCGTGCGGGGCACCCGCGTGCGGGGCGCCGCGCGGGGCAGCCCGCGCATGCGGGGGCACCGCGCGGCGGCCCGCGCATGCGGGGGCGCCGTGCGGGCACCCGCGTGCGGGGGCGCCGCGCCGGGGCAACCCGCGCATGCGGGGGTGCCGTGCGGGCACGCGCATGCGGGGGCACCGGCGGTGCGGCCCGCGCATGCGGGGGTGCCGTGCGGGGCACCCGCATGCGGGGCGCCGCGCGGGGCAGCCCGCGCATGCGGGGCACCGCGCGGTGCAGGCCGCGCATGCGGGGGTGCCGGGCGGGGCGCCCGCATGCGGGGTGGCCGCGGGGCAGCCCGCACATGCGAGGCGCCGCGCGGACAGCACGGCGGCGCGTGGGGGGTTCGGTCGCTGCCGTCGGGGGCCGGCCGGTGTTGGGGCTTTTCTTACTTCGCGTTTAAAGGTTCTTGACCTCCCCGCCCGGGGATCCCGTCTTGCAGCTTCGGGGAGCGCGCCGGGACGCGGGGAGCCGAGCGTGGTTTTTTTTCTACTGGCGACAGGTGGGTTGTTTTTACTTTATTCCTAGCCTCTAAATTCTATCTTATTGGACGGGGTCTATTCTAAGTGTACTGGGGTTACGTAATGACGGGTGAAAGCTTATGCATGTTAGTGGGTTCGCTATAATGACTAGCGTCGATCGCCGACGGTGTTCTTCTTTTTCAACCCTTATATGTCAGCGGGCCACCTTCGAGTGCGCGCGTATTACCTTGTTTTCGATTATGCACTTTACCTCATTTACCTCATTTATCTCATTACTCTTATTATTCTTATTGTGATACTGACATGATGGTGGTTACGGTTACTGGGCTCGAGGTTGCCACACGCGCACCCCGGTTTGGCCACCGCAGAGGGTGCGCTTTTCCGGAAAAGAGGTCGTAGAACCCGTGTTTACCCACGAGGTGACGTAGTGGGGGCCCCTTATTAGTTGTGGGGTTGAGGCGCCTAGGTGCGAGCGGAGCGACCCGCCGGTTTAGTTGTCCGGCGCGGTCGCGGTGTTGCAGGTACGGTATGGGGCCGTCGGTAGTGGACCGACGCGCCGGGTATTACAGGATGCAGATATACAGGTTACTTTTTTCCCCCCTTCCCAAAAGGGTGGTTGCTCCGGTTGTCGCCACGGTTTGTTTTTATTATTTTCCCTTGCACGGCGTTTTTTAGTCACTGACTTCCCACTTCGTGACAGGGCCCAGGCGAGGGGAGAGGTAGGTGGCGGTGAGGACGGGGCGGACACAGCGGGATCGTTGGAGACCCTGAACTTTATACTTTCCTTTTCTTTTCGGCTTTTCATTTATATTGTGGGCATGTGTGAGGTTCCCGATACCCTTGTGGGGTCGACGTAGATGTCGGTATTTGATTTTCTGTTTATGCACTACCTTCTCCTTTATTTCCTACTGGCCATTTGAAAAGCGAAACAAAAACAAAGAAAAGATGCGAAAACCGTTTTCAAAATCTAAGTGTCGTGTGGGCACCGTTTTCAAAACCCTGGGGTTTATGCTGATTTCGAAACTCGTTTTCAAAACTTAAGTGCCGGGTGGGCACTCTTTAAAAACCGTGGATTTATCCTTTCAAGTTGAAGTGGCCATGCGCTTAAATATTTAGAATACTGGTTGTATGAAATTTGAATGTTGTGATTGAATGGTTATGTTTGGCTTGGGAGATGTATTCAACCACACGCCGTGCACGTACAGGGGAGACTCTGTCCGTTTGCAGAGAGATCCTGTATGTGCGGCGGGTCTGGGCACGCACCGGGGAAGAAAGAGACCTTTCAAAAAAAAAAAAAAAAATAAATGCCGTTTCCGCTAAAACAAACCCCCGGGGCGTGACAGATTAAGATGGTATCAGAGAACACATTCAATCACAACAGCTCGTGCCGACATCCGTGGGAATGCTCACATACCTACGAATAAATGAACTGGGTGGGGCATAGGATTTTAGAACGTGAGTGAACGGGGGGCGGGAGTTTGAATCTTTCCTCGCATAAAAGGGTACACTGGTTGTAGTTACTGTCTAATTTTGATCTTCTTGTGGGTGACAGATATGGCCCGTACAAGGTCATCGGCGGGGGACGCCGAGGCGGATGCGACAACGTCGACGGCCGCGGAGAACCAACTCCTGCGGCAACAATTGCGGGAAATGGCGGGGCAATTGGCTACCCTCACCGATCACGTACGCCAGATGACGCAGCAGCAGGCCGCACCTGTGACGGCCGCCCCGGCCCCTCCGCCGGGGGCCGACAGCACCGGCCGCGGCACCGCCGACAGCGCCACCACCAGCGGCGACTACGGGGCCGGCGCCAGGGACAACTAGCCGGGTTATTCTGGAGGAAACGGTGGTCACGCCTACCCCTATCGCGGCTGCCGCCGCCACGATGTGGAGGGGGGGTTGTGATGACCGAACGGGATCGAGTGCGGGCCAACTTGAAGGACTTTAAGAAGCACGACCCGCCCACGTTCGAAGGGGACACGACAGATCCGTGGGTCGTGGAGAACTGGGTGGGTTCAATGGAGAAACTCTTTGAAGACTTACTTATGGAGGATCATGAGCTGGGTTCCCCTAGCCGTCCATTGCTTGGAAGGGAATGCCCGCTTGTGGTGGAAGACGATACGCCCCGATCCTGCTAAGGGAACCGCTCTTCCGTCCTGGACAACTTTCAAGAAGGAGCTGTTCGAGGCCTTCTTCACCAGCAGCGTCAAGAAAAGTTGGAGGATGACCTAAACCACATTCAACAAGGGGACCGGACGGTCATGGAATATCAACGGGAATTCGTCCGACTAGTAAATTGCGTCCCGTTCGTCGCACGGGACGAGGCTCACAAGGCACAACTCTTCGTCGATGGCCTGCGAAGCGACATCTTCGAGGTGGTGAACGCGGCTGGCCTACATACCTTTCAGGGAGTGGTCGACAAGGCCACCACGGTGGAGCGGGTTTCGCTGTGAACCCGTGCCAGAAGGGAGAACGCGGCGCGGCTAAGGGATCAGAAAGCGACACCAGCAAGGCTGGGGGGAGGTTTCTTCCAGCGGGAGCCGACCCCCCAAAAGATGGAGACCGCCGACAGGGCCCCGGGCGCGCCAACAGGAGGGCCGAGGCCAGTGGAATAGGCCTTGTATCATATGCGGGGGAGGACACCTGACGGGAGAGTGCCCCCAAGAGACGACCATTGTTTCAGGTGCGGCAAACGGGGGCACTTCCGCCGCAACTGCCCCTTAGGCGGGGGAATCGGCGCCATGGGAGCACCTGCGCCCAGGCCAAGCACTTAGGGCGGGGAAAAGCTCCTATGGCGTCGGCTTCCAGACCCCCCGCACCACGGCGTGAGGAGGACCGGCAACCACAACCAGGCGGGAGGGTTTTCTCAATGACCCGCCAAGGGACTGATCCACCGGAGGACGCTCTTGCAGGTACTACTTCCGTTTTGAATTCCCGTGCTAGAACTCTTTTCGATACCGGAGCAACGCACTCGTTCATTTCTCGTGAATTCGTTTTCACGCACAACCTCGAGGAGACACCCCTCCAAGCCTCCTTGACGGTACAAACGGCGGGAGGGACTCTGGAGGCGACCAGTTTTGTGGCCGCCTGCCCGATTATGTTGGGACGGTTGGCCTGCCCTTGGGACTTGGCGGTGATCCCTTTGAAGGAGTACGACGTGGTGTTGGGCATGGACTGGCTCACAAGGTACCAGGCTCTCATTGATTGCGACAAGCGACAATTGCGGCTACAAGAACCGGGCTTCCCCGAACATGTGTACATAATGGGCAAGAGCATCTCCTTCCCGGCGGTTATTTCAGCGGCACGGGCCAGAAGACTGGTCGAGGGGGGGTGCGTGGCCTATCTAGCATCGGTGGACTTGGCTATTCGACCCTCGACGACACTTGCAGATATCCCAGTGGTGAGGGACTATCCTGACGTATACCCCGCGGAGTTGCCGGGGATGCCTCCGGAGAGGGAGGTGGAGTTCCCTATTGAGCTACTACCAGGCACGCATCCTATTACGAAGGCCCCTTACCGAATGGCCTTCGCGGAGCTGAAGGAGCTTAAGGCACAACTGGAAGATCTCTTGGACAAAGGGTTCATCCGACCGAGTGTGTCACCCTGGGGCGCACCGGTACTCTTTGTACGGAAGAAAGATGGAAGCCTGCGGCTCTGCATCGACTACAGAGGGATAAACAAAGTCACGGTGAAGAATAAGTACCCCCTACCCAGAATCGACGACCTCTTCGATCAGTTACGGGGAGCGACGGTCTTCTCCAAAATTGACCTACAGTCGGGCTACCATCAACTCCGAGTTCGAAATGAAGATATCCCCAAGACCGCCTTCCGGACTCGATACGGCCACTACGAGTTCACGGTGATGCCATTCGGACTTACGAACGCCCCCGCTGTTTTCATGGACATGATGAACCGGATCTTCAGACCCTTCTTGGATCGGTTCGTGGTAGTCTTTATCGACGACATCCTGATTTACTCCACTACCGACGAGGAGCACGAGGACCATCTACGGACGATCCTGCAAACCCTCAGAGAGCAGAAGTTGTTCGCGAAACTCAAGAAGTGTGAATTCTGGCTGCGGGAAGTCGGCTTCCTAGGGCATGTGATCTCGGCACAGGGGATCGCTGTGGACCCCAAAAAGGTAGAAGCAGTGGTAGACTGGCAGCCGCCGACGTCGGTGACAGAAGTGCGAAGTTTTCTAGGGCTGGCAGGATACTACCGGCGTTTCGTTGAGGGCTTCGCAAAGATCGCTGCCCCTTTAAACCGATTGACCAGAAAAGGCGAGAAGTTCATATGGACGGCCAAGTGCCAGGAGAGTTTTGAGGAACTCAAGAAGAGATTAACTAAGGCACCAATACTAGTGCTGCCGACGCCCGGAGAGGATTATGAAGTGTACTGCGACGCGTCAAGGATCGGTCTTGGAGGTGTTCTGATGCAACAGGGGAAGGTGATCGCCTACGCGTCCAGGCAGCTAAAGGACTACGAAAGGAACTATCCGATACACGACCTGGAATTGGCCGCCGTGGTCTTCGTTTTGAAACTGTGGAGGCATTACCTCTTCGGAGTCCACTGCAACGTTTTCTCAGATCATCAAAGTCTTAAGTACATCTTTACCCAAAAAGAGTTAAACTTGCGGCAGAGACGGTGGCTCGAGTTGCTGAAGGATTACGACGTGACGATCCAATATCACCCCGGGAAGGCAAATGTGGTGGCAGACGCACTGAGCAGAAAAGGGCATCGGGACGGGGCGTCGGAGAGCGCGCTGACGAAGCAGGACCACCTGGTCGCGGAGTTCGCGCGAATGCGGTTGGAGGTAGTGCCTGCGGGCACAGTTCTGCAACTCCTAGCCTTGGTGGTCAAGCCGACGCTTTACGAGAAGATCCGGGAGGGACAGCAGACCGATCTGCACCTACAGCGTATACGAGACAAGATTCCCCAGGGGCAAGAGATTGACTTTGCGGTGAAAGACGAAGACACCCTATGTTTCCGCGGGCGGGTCTGTGTGCCGGATTTACCAGAGTTGAAGAATGAAATCCTAGCGGAGGCACACCGAGCCCCTTATGCGGCCCACCCGGGGGGCACGAAGATGTACAGGGATCTCAAACAGACGTTCTGGTGGCCTAAGTTAAAAGAAGACGTGACGCGATACGTAGCCCACTGCCTAGTATGCCAACAGATAAAGGCCGAACACCAGCGACCAGCAGGGAAGCTACAGCCCTTACCGGTACCAGAGTGGAAATGGGACCAGATCACCATGGATTTTGTTACTGGATTCCCACGTTCACAACAGGGCCACGACGCGATCTGGGTTGTAGTTGACCGGTTAACCAAGTCAGCACACTTCCTACCAATTCACACCACTTGGACCCGCGAACGGCTGGCTCAAGTCTACATCAGCGAGATCGTGAGACTACATGGGGTACCGGCATCGATCACCTCGGACAGGGACACGCGCTTTGTCTCGAAGTTTTGGCAAAGCCTCCAGCAGGCCATGGGGACCAGACTACATTTCAGCACCGCCTTCCACCCTCAGACGGACGGACAGTCAGAGCGCACGATACAAACCCTAGAAGACCTGCTCCGCGCCTGTGTGCTTGATTGGGGAATCGGATGGTCACGCTACCTACCTCTCGTGGAATTTGCCTACAACAACAGCTACCAGGCCAGCATTCGGATGGCGCCCTACGAAGCACTGTATGGAAGGCGCTGCCGATCCCCGATCTGCTGGGACGACTTGGGAGAGCGGAAACTTTTGGGACCCGACTTAGTGGAAGAAACGGAAGAGAAAGTGCGCCTTATCAGACAGCGCTTGCTGACCGCCCAGAGTCGACAGAAGAGTTACGCAGACCAGAGGCGCCGGGACTTGGAGTTTCAAGTGGGGGAACATGTGTTTTTGCGGGTCTCGCCATCCAGAGGAATCAGGCGTTTCGGGCTAAGGGGCAAGCTGAGCCCACGGTTTGTGGGGCCATTTGAGATTCTAGAGCGCATCAGCCCAGTAGCTTACCGCCTCGCCCTACCACCAAACCTCGACCGAGTCCACGATGTGTTCCACGTATCAATGCTTCGGAAATATCTCCCCGACCCATCACATGTCCTGGACACCTCTGCACTCGAACTTAAGGAGGACCTGAGCTTCGAAGAAACCCCAGTGAAGATCCTGGCAAGGGAAACAAAATCACTGCGGAATCGAGCCATCCCCTACGTGAAGGTGCTCTGGAGCAACCACGAGGAGCGAGAAGCAACATGGGAGCTGGAGTCTAAAATGAGGGAGAACTACCCGAACCTGTTCACCACCACCCGGGTCTGAGTTTCGAGGACGAAACTCGTTTTTTTGAGGTGAGTGGTGTGATAACCGCGGATTTATTTTTACCTTTCGGGGCTTTCCGTCGATTTTTATTGAACCGTCTGGTTGACAATAGGGGTTCGAGGGCAATTTTTCCTTATTTTTCTGGGCAGACGGTCGGGGCTCGCGGGTATTTTTTTGGTTAATAAAGCTCGCGAAACGGAGACCGGCGGCGCGATCGGTTTTGGATTCCGACCCCCGGTTCTCCCAGAATAAATTCCGGAAGCTGGTACCGTAACCCAGGTGACTTACACAATTACCGGGGGCGGACCGAACTCTGGTCCGCAATCAGATCGAGTTTAGTCGACCAGTTTGAGGTATGGGTTTCGACCACCCCTTTCTGTTTTCCTTTCACCCGAGGGGTTAAAATTAATTTTGGGGTCCAAAATCCACTACGCCCAAAACGTCTAAGTAGTCGGCCTTGGGAATTAGGTTTCCTAAACCTCGCCTCCCCCTCCTTGGCGTATATTATCCGAGCGTGGACGAGGAGCGGTCCCCAAAAAAAAAAAAAAAAAAAAAAAAAAAAAAAAAAAAAAAAAAAACCCTCGTCCTTTCCATCGGCCGGCGTGGAAGAGAAGAGATCGATCGCCTCCCCGCAAAGATCCGACGAACGCGAAGAGGACGATCCCTCTCCTTCGCCCGGTACCGACCAAGACAAGGTGAGCCGTGTTTTCGTTTGCTTTTCTTGTCTTTTTCTCGTCACGTGCGGGGGGTTTCTTGATCTTCGTCGGAGAGGGAAGGAGAGGGGCGTGCCGCCGCACGGGGGCGCCGTGCGGGGTAACCGCATGCAAGGCGCCGCGCGGGGCAGCCCGCGCATGCGGGGGCACCGCGCGGTGCAGCCCGCGCATGCGGGGGCGCCGTGCGGGGCACCCGCGTGCGGGGCGCCGCGCGGGGCAGCCCGCGCATGCGGGGGCACCGCGCGGCGCAGCCCGCGCATGCGGGGGCGCCGTGCGGGGCACCCGCGTGCGGGGCGCCGCGCGGGGCAACCCGCGCATGCGGGGGCACCGCGCGGTGCGGCCCGCGCATGCGGGGGTGCCGTGCGGGGCACGCGCATGCGGGGGCACCGCGCGGTGCGGCCCGCGCATGCGGGGGTGCCGTGCGGGGCACCCGCATGCGGGGCGCCGCGCGGGGCAGCCCGCGCATGCGGGGGCACCGCGCGGTGCAGGCCGCGCATGCGGGGGTGCCGGGCGGGGCGCCCGCCTGCGGGGTGGCCGCGGGGCAGCCCGCACATGCGAGGCGCCGCGCGGACAGCACGGCGGCGCGTGGGGGGTTCGGTCGCTGCCGTCGGGGGCCGGCCGGTGTTGGGGCTTTTCCTTACTTCGCGTTTAAAGGTTCTTGACCTCCCCGCCCGGGGATCCCGTCTTGCAGCTTCGGGGAGCGCGCCGGGACGCGGGGAGCCGAGCGTGGTTTTTTTTTTTTTCTACTGGCGACAGGTGGGTTGTTTTTACTTTATTCCTAGCCTCTAAATTCTATCTTATTGGACGGGGTCTATTCTAAGTGTACTGGGGTTACGTAATGACGGGTGAAAGCTTATGCATGTTAGTGGGTTCGCTATAATGACTAGCGTCGATCGCCGACGGTGTTCTTCTTTTTCAACCCTTATATGTCAGCGGGCCACCTTCGAGTGCGCGCGGTATTACCTTGTTTTCGATTATGCACTTTACCTCATTTACCTCATTTATCTCATTACTCTTATTATTCTTATTGTGATACTGACATGATGGTGGTTACGGTTACTGGGCTCGAGGTTGCCACACGCGCACCCGCGGTTTGGCCACCGCAGAGGGTGCGCTTTTCCGGAAAAGAGGTCGTAGAACCCGTGTTTACCCACGAGGTGACGTAGTGGGGGCCCCTTATTAGTTGTGGGGTTGAGGCGCCTAGGTGCGAGCGGAGCGACCCGCCGGTTTAGTTGTCCGGCGCGGTCGCGGTGTTGCAGGTACGGTATGGGGCCGTCGGTAGTGGACTGACGCGGCCGGGTATTACAGGATGCAGATTTACAGGTTACTTTTTTTTCCCCCCTCCCCAAAAGGGTGGTTGCTCCGGTTGTCGCCACGGTTTGTTTTTATTATTTTCCCTTGCACGGCGTTTTTTTTTAGTCACTGACTTCCCACTTCGTGACAGGGCCCAGGCGAGGGGAGAGGTAGGTGGCGGTGAGGACGGGGCGGACACAGCGGGATCGTTGGAGACCCTGAACTTTATACTTTCCTTTTCTTTTCGGCTTTTCATTTATATTGTGGGCATGTGTGAGGTTCCCGATACCCTTGTGGGGTCGACGTAGATGTCGGTATTTGATTTTCTGTTTATGCACTACCTTCTCCTTTATTTCCTACTGGCCATTTGAAAAGCGAAACAAAAACAAAGAAAAGATTGCGAAAACCGTTTTCAAAATCTAAGTGTCGTGTGGGCACCGTTTTCAAAACCCTGGGGTTTATGCTGATTTCGAAACTCGTTTTCAAAACTTAAGTGCCGGGTGGGCACTCTTTAAAAACCGTGGATTTATCCTTTCAAGTTGAAGTGGCCATGCGCTTAAATATTTAGAATACTGGTTGTATGAAATTGAATGTTGTGATTGAATGGTTATGTTTGCTTGGGAGATGTATTCAACCACACGCCGTGCACGTACAGGGGAGACTCTGTCCGTTTGCAGAGAGATCCTGTATGTGCGGCGGGTCTGGGCACGCACCGGGGAAGAAAGAGACCTTTCAAAAAAAAAAAAAATAAATGCCGTTTCCGCTAAAACAAACCCCCGGGGCGTGACACAAAATCCACATCGGGTATTTTAAAATCCTAATTAATTAATTCCTCAATTAATTAATTCCTCAGATAAGATCCTTCGGGATAATTCTTTAAAGATAATTCTTTAATGATAAATCCCTCTTTTTCCTCGAAAAGCGTGCCAAATCACTTACGCGGATTTCGATTCACCCCCTGGCCATTCCGATCACTTTCTACCCCTTTTCGGGAGTTCCGTAAGTCGGAATCCGGATCCGATCACACTGCCGTTCTCCGTTTTTCGAGCTCTATCGCAGAAAAATACCCGCACCTCATGATTATCAACTTAAGTAAACCCGTTATTTTACTTTCCCTTAACTTAACCTTTATTAGCAGGAGGGTAAAACGTTGCCAAAAATCTGTGATATTACACCACTCACCCCTTAAAAGAAGTTTCGTCCCCGAAACTTAACCTCAACCCTTGCTAAATAACTTAGGATAACACTCCCTCATTTTCGTCTCAAGTTCCCACGTCGCCTCGCGCTCCTCGTGGTTATTCCATTGTACCTTTACATAGGGGATCGTCCGGTTACGAAGTTCCTTTTCTTCTCTTGCCATGATCCGTATCGGCGTTTCCTTGAAGCTCAAATCCTTCAGCAGTTCGACGGCCGGAGCGTTGAGGACGTGCGACGGGTCGGGGAGGTACTTCCGGAGCATCGAGACATGAAACACATTATGCACCTGTTCAAGATTTGGCGGTAAGGCCAACCGGTATGCCACCGGGCCCACGCGCTCTAAGATCTCGAACGATCCCACATACCGTGGGCTCAACTTCCCTCGTATGCCGAACCGTCTTATCCCCATAGACGGTGACACGCGTAACAACACATGATTCCCTACCGAAAATTCCAATTCCCGTCGCCTCTGGTCCGCGTAACCTTTCTGCCGGCTCTGGGCGGTCAACAACCGCTGCCTGATAAGGCGCACCTTTGCTTCTGTTTCCTCTACGAGGTCTGGCCCCAAGAGCTTCCGCTCTCCTAAGTCGTCCCAGCAAATAGGCGATCGACACCGGCGTCCGTACAAGGCTTTGTACGGGGCCATCTGAATACTAGCTTGATAGCCATTATTGTAGGCAAATTTCACGAGGGGTAGGTAACACGACCATCCCTCCCCCAGGTCTAGCACACAAGCTCGAAGCATATCTTCGAGAATCTGGATCACTCGTTCCGATTGCCCGTCTGTCTGCGGGTGAAATGCCGTGCTAAACTGCAACTTGGTCCCCAGTGCCTGCTGCAGACTCCGCCAGAAGTTTGACACGAAGCGTGTGTCCCTGTCCGAAGTTATGGATGACGGTATTCCACGCAACCTCACCACCTCGTCGATATAGATCTGCGCCAGCCGATCTCCGCTCCACGTCATGTGAATCGATAGGAAGTGGGCCGATTTCGTCAAACGGTCCACGATGACCCATATCGCGTCATGTCCTTGTTACGATCGCGGAAAACCGGTTACGAAGTCTATAGTAATCCATTCCCATTTCCACTCCGGTATGGGCAATGGTTGTAGTTTTCCCGCTGGTCGCTGATGTTCCGCTTTCACCGGTTGGCGCTCCAACCATCGCGCCACGAATTGCGTCCCATCACTCTTCAATTTGGGCCACCAGAAGATCTGCCTCAAGTCTTTGCACATCTTTGTACCTCCGGGATGCGCAGTGTAGGGGGCATTATGCGCTTCCGTTAGAATTTCATTCCTCATTTCTGGCACATTGAGCACGCAATTTCATCCCCGGAACCTTATCACATTACTGTGCCAATCATAAATCCCCACCTTGCTCCGAGGATATTCTGTCCCGCAACGGCTGTAGTTGCGTGTCCATTGTTTGGCCTTCCAAGATCCTCTCGATAAGCGTAAGCTTCACCACCAAGGACAGAAATTTCGCAACTGCCCCTGCTGGTACTATCTCCAGCCTCAATTGCAAAATTTGTGAAATTAACTAATCCTGTTGGGTAAGGGCGCTCAATGTCGTTTCCCCCGTTTGTCCTTCCCGGCTCAAGGCGTCGGCCACCACATTTGCCTTTCCGGGGTGGTAATGGATGGACAAGTCGTAGTCCTTCTGTAGTTCCAGCCATCACCGCTACCATAAGTCAAATTCCTTTTGTGTAAACCAGTATTTGAGGCTCTGGTGATCGGACAACACGTTACAGTGCGCCCCTTAAAGGTAATGTCTCCAGAGCTTTAAGGCAAACACGAGTGCTGTGAGCTCCAAGTCGTGTGTAGGGTAGTTCTGCTCGTATTCCTTGAGCTATCTTGATGCGCAAGCTATGACCTTCCCTTGTTGCATCAATACGCTTCCAAGACCGCTTTGAGATGCATCACAATAGATCTTGAAGTCCTCACTGGGCTGCGGCAATGTGAGTACCGGTGCCCGTGTGAGTCTGTCTTTAAGTTCCTCGAAGCTCTTCTGGTATTGGGTTCACCAGACGAATTTCTCCCCTTTCCGGGTTAGTCGATTCAGGGGAGTGGCTATTTTTTTGAGAAGCCTTCCACGAAGCGTCTGTAGTACCCCGCCAGTCCTAGAAAGCTTCGGTTTTCTGTCCCCGTTGTTGGCCGAGCCAAGTCGGTCATGGCTTCTATCTTCCTTGGGTCCTCCACTATTCCCGACACTGAGACTATGTGTCCCCACAAGTCTACCTTGCGGAGCCAGAACTCACCCCTTTTGAGTTTGGCATACAATTTCTGGTACCGGAGGGTCTGGAGGATCACTCGCAAGTGTTCCTCGTGCTCTTTGTCTGTGCGAGCGTAGATCGGGATGTCATTTATAAAGACCACTACAAACTGGTCTAAGAGAGGTTCCATGATCCTGTTCGTCACTTTCATGAACACCTCTGGAGCGACTATGAGTCCAACGTTATAACCATAAACTCGTAATGACCATACCGAGTTTGAAGGACTGTTTTCGGTATGTCATTCTCCGGATTCCAACCTGGCGATAGCCGGACTGCAGATCAATCTTTGAAGACGCCGTCGCTCCTGGTAGTTGGTCGAATAGGTCCTCCATCCGAGGCGAGGGTATTTTACTTTACCATGACCTTATCCATTCCTCGATTGTCGATGTACAATCGTAGTCTCCCGTCCTTCGTCCGTACGAATAGAACGGGTGTGCCCCACGATGGCACGCTCGGTTTCTCGCAATCGACCAGCACCTGTTACTCGGTAAGCCTATCCCTTCCGAGCATCCCCTCGAATTCTCTTAGCAGTGACACCACTAAGTCACAAATGTCGGATCGTGGGCGCTAACCATTAGCCCCAAAAGCTTGAGCTTTTAGAGGTGCGTAACCGATTTACTTAAAGCGGGCATACACCGCGCCACAGATCTCGACCGGACTCAACCCACCTGGACGTTGGGTCTATTGTTGGGCTTCTTGCCGTTAGGTCTATTGTGGACCGCAGCCCACTCAACCTAACTCACTAGTCCCCTGGGCCTATTGTCTCGTGGCAGGAAGTTGGACCTATTTGACCCATAAATAAATGGCCAACACCAAAGACAACTAAGTCTTTGCATCCTTATTGGGCAGGAAGGTACAAAGTATTTGCTTCTAAGGGTTCTCCTGGGGTCGAGACCAACATTACTCTTCGTAAGGGGTCTTTCCTGCTACTACTTCCCTCGGGTAGTGCGTCCTTTGTCGTGTCGTCGCATAAGACCTCTCATCCGTGTCGCGACTCCGAAGAATTGTTCCCGGGTTCGGGGCAGTTAAAGCGGAACTGTCCCAGTTTGTCACATTAGAAGCAAAGGTCGTGCTTTCGGAATCGAATAATCCCCCGGGGTGCCCCTCTGTAGGTGATGTATGGCCGGTCTTTGCTAGAAAATCCCCCTCCGAAGAAGGGCTGGGGTCGTTTCTTGTCCTTGTTGTACTCCGTGTCCTCTTGTCGGGCGCGCGTCACCACAAATCCGCGCTCCACTATGGTGGCCCTATCCACCACTCTGGAAGGTGTGAAGTTCCACCGCTTGCACAACATCGAAGATATTGGTCCGCAATCCGTCTTACATATTCTTGTCGATACTCCATGACGTATCGATTCCCTTGTCTGATGTGTTTCAGGTTCCTTGCGGTGTCTTCGGATACTGGGGTTGTCGGCTCCCGTTGGGCAAGTCATTCCCGGGTTATGGCTGGGGTCGTTTCGCCCCCCGGCAGGCTAATGATTCTTCTACCGGGTGCGTGAAACGGCCAATTTCCGCCCCATCACAGTGGTCCTGTCGATCACTTCTCGGTAAGCAGGTAAACCCACCGTCGGTATTACCCGAATAGTGTTGTTATGTAGACCATCCTTGTGAAGGCGAGCCGTGTGGGGTTCGTCTTTCCTAAAGAAAGCGCTAAGCCATGTCGCGTAATCCGTTGTTGGCGTAGCCGATTCTCCACTATTGCCGGAACCGTCGTATCCTCTTCTGCACCATCGATTGAAGAGCGGCTTCGGGCCATTAACCGTGCATACAAAGAAACCAAGTTAGTCCTAGACTTAATTGGTCTAGCACCTTGACCTACGAACACTGGGACTCTATCCCTTTTTCCCCGCGCTCACGCTCGTACGTGACACACCTATACTTTGGTTATCAACTTGGTTAGTCACTCGTGATAATTCATTCTGTGGATGTTGGTCACTAGCCACAGTGGTTAAAGTCGTTTTCTCTGATACCATATAATCTATCACGCCCCGGAGGTTCTAAAAGAGTGGAAAACGTCCCCGCGCGGCGCGTATTACGGTCGCGGCGGCGATGCCCTAGGGCTTTGCGGCGCGACGCGTTGGGTAGCAAACGGCTACTCCTAAGACTCCGCGAAAGACCGAAACCGAAAACCGAGCGAAACTATACGAAAATAAATCTAGTTTACCTCTAATCGTCGGAGACGGTGATCCGTTCACGCTCCCGGCTTCGGCACGTTCGTCGGGAGGGTTTGGGTCCTTTAGCCTTCTCCTTCTTTTCCACCGTTTCCTTCCGATTAGGGTTTCGCCTTTTCCCTTTTCTTTCGCTCGTTCCTTCCTCTCGTTTCCTTCCGGTTAGGGTTTCGCCTTTTTCCTTTTCTCTTTTTTTTTTTTCTTTCTTTCTTTCGGGAGAAGTCACAAATTAATCTTTTTGTACGACAAAATCCACATCGGGTATTTTAAAATCCTAATTAATTAATTCCTCAATTAATTAATTCGTTAATTAATTAATTCCTCAGATAAGAGCCTTCGGGATAATTCTTTAAATATAATTCTTTAAAGATAAATCCCTCTTTTTCCTCAGAAAGCGTGCCAAATCACTTACGCGGATTTCGATGCACCCCTGGACATTGCGATCACTTTCTACCCCGTTCCGAGAGTTCCGTAAGTTGGAATCCGGATCCGATCGCACTGCCGTTCTCCATTTTCCGAGCTCTATCGCAGAAAAATACCCGCACCTCACGATTATCAACTTAAGTAAACCCGTTATTTTACTTTCCCTTAACATAACCTTTATTAGCAAGAGGGCAAAACGTTGCCAAAAATCTGTGATATTACAGACTTTTTCCTCTTTACCTGAGGTCGATTCATTAGAAGTAGAATCGTCCCAAGTTTTCGCTTGCAAAGCCTTCTTTTTATATGATTTCGGAGAAGGACAATCCGTTGAAATATGGTCGTAGCCTTTGCATCTATAACATTGGATTTTCCCTTCGAATTCATCTTTTTCCTTAGAAGGTTTTGCAGAGCTTTTGAGGTTAGAGGATTTAGAACCCGATGATCCTTTAGATGGTTTCGAGGATGAAGATCCATCGGTTCGATTCTTCCAAAACTTCCGACGAAATTTCTTTATTATCCGTGCCAATTGTTTTTCAAAATCGGCAAAAGTGATTTCATCGTCGGAACTTGATTCGCCATCTTCTTCCTTTGTAGATTTGAATGCAACACCTGTAAGCTTAGAAGAAGACTTGGAAGAAACTTGATTAGTAGGAAAAGTCATCTCATAAGTTTGTAAAGAACCTACTAATTCCTCTACTCTCATCTCATCCGGATGACTAACGGTTTCAATGGCGGTAACCTTTGCCCTAAACCGTTCCGGAAGAGTCCGAAGTATCTTTCTTACAACTTTCGACTCCGGGATCTTTTCTCCTAAATTAGCACAAGAGTTGATTATATCTTGGAGTCTTGTGTAATAATCAGTAAATAATTCATGCTCATCCATATGAATAGAGTCAAATTGACTTGTAAGCATCTGGAGCTTTTGAATTTTTACTAGATTAGTACCTCATGTGTAATTTTGAGAATATCCCAAATTTCCTTCGCGGTTTCACATGCGGAAATTCGTGTGAACTCAGTCGAGGAAAGAGAATTAAATAAAGCGTTCATACCTTTCCCATTGTAAGAAGATCTTTCGAATTCCTCTTTGGACCAACTAGAGCGAGGTTTTGGGGTAGTAGAATTTCCAACTTCCTCAATAGGATGCACCCAACCGTATTCCACGGATTGCCATACCCGCTCATCAATTGCGATGAGAAAAGCTCTCATCCGCACTTTTCAATAAGCATAATTAGTCCCATCAAAAAGAGGAGGTCTATAAAGATTACCACTTTCACCCGACATGATAGATAAACCTAAAACCCTCTCTGATACCACTTGTGGATTTTTATATATATGGATCCACAAGGATCTAAATAGGTACTATCAGACAACTAGAGGGGGGTGAATAGGTGTAATACTTAAAAACAAATCTCAGTGCAAAATAAAAACCAATGCGGAAAATAAAAACAGCACACCGAGATGTACGTGGAAACTCCAATCCAGGAGAAAAACCACGGGACCAACACGCAATAACAATCCACTAAGAATAGAAGAATAACAAGGTGATTACCGACTCCACGGACTCAACCCCTCCATCAACTTCTTCGGACCTTGCGCTCCACCGATTGCACGTCCACTGCACACGTTCAAATCCACGAACGCCACTCGAATCCACGAGCACACGTTTCGAATCGACGAAACGCCTTCAACACACCGAATCCACGATGCTACGTCGAATCCACGACGCAAACTCAGCCGGTAAGAATATTGGCTTCGATGGTGATCCTTTACTTAGAATATCATTGAAGAACCGTAGAAGGAATCTCTAAGCAAAGACTAGATCAATTCGACAAAAGATAGATCTTGGAAGAACTGTCAAATTGACCTAAAAGAGGCTAAAAAGAAGGATAGTAAAAACCTAGCCTCTAGGGTTGCTCTCAAGTGTTTCTGAAATTTATCGGTAAGTATCGAGAAACCCTAAGTATCTATTTATAACCCTTGGAAAAAGATAAAAGTCGGTTTAGCAAACTTATCCCGAGATGGCATTGTGTACCGGTACCAACTAACGTGTTCCGGTACGCAATGGTGCAAAACACAGATTTTTCTATTGTGTTCCGGTACCCAAATATGTGTTCCGGTACGCAATGCAAATTATAGAAAATTCTGTGTCGGGTTTGTGGAACTCAAAGTGTGGTTCCAGTACTCAATGTAAAAACTAATTTTTCCAAGATAAGCTTTATCCAAAACAGACCTAGTACCGGAATCCAAACTTAAAATAAGTTGTAAGTTAAAACCAAGTTCCTAAAACCAAGTCTAAACCGGGTTTCAATCATTTCCAGATTCCAATGATCATAAATGAACTTAAATCACCATGATTTAATTAACCATACCTGAGTGTTATCTTGAGCTCATGTTGAATCTTCAATGAGTCTTCGAAACCTGATTTGACAATTTGATCCCTTTAAGACTCCGACTCAACTCACGAAATATGCCAACACAAAAAGCCGTAACAATCCTAAACCAATCGGAAACGATCGTTAATTCTCATATGGACAAAATTGGTTTTCTTGAAAAACAGTTTGGGGAAATTCATGACGCCAACCAAGTTTTGACCAAGCAAGTTCATCAACTCAAATCCGACATACAAACTCTTTCAACCGGTTCCAAGAAATTTGACGGTATGTCCGGATTAGGTCATACGAGCAAAGTTGGTTTGGGATATAAACGGAAATAAACTGTGAAGGCTTCAAGTTCCACAACTAAATTGAAAAGTAAAACATGCTACCAATGTGGAATTGAAGGACACATAATGAAGACGTGCTCGAAAATTAGAAAGAAGAATTCATCAGTATCTTCATCTACGGAGCGGACTCTACGGATTCAAAAGCCACAACAATCCAATGGAGTTCTCTCAATCCACCAAAGCTTCGAGCCACAACATCGGTTATTCAAGAGGACACTTGCAACGTGGGAACCTAAGGTGGATCAACAGTCAAAGCTAACATCCCCCGGCCACAACGAATCAAGACAACCCAAAATCCGACGGTTTTGGATTAGGAAAGGTGATATCTTTTCTTGTCTTAAGTTTTAAGTTGCTTTTGACTGTATGTAATGCTCTGATCGGTTTTCTCCTCATATTTTTCTTGATCTTTGCATTAAATGATTTCAATGTTTGTCGTTTTCGTTTTCAATGTTTTGTTTTCAAACAAAAGGGTTTTAACGAACGAGTACATTGAATATCAAAAGGGTTTACTTTCATTCACTCCTAATTAATTTCATATTAATTATCAACTTTACTCCATAATCATAATCTTTGAAGATATTCTATTAAAGGAGTTTTTGATATTTATATTCATCAAATTTTAGTAATCATGTGTGATCTTAAGGTGCTTAACCTATCTCGGTTGTGTGAATTCATTGTGATAAACATGAGACAACAAATAGACTAAAATTTGGGATTTAATTCTTTCACATAAGAGATTGCATTCTTACAAGGGTAATTGAAAGAATTCAAAAAGATGTGGAAAGAGTTACATCCGTAAAGGAGTGTGAAAACTACCACCACATGTTGGAAAGAGCTACCACATGTCTTGAATGCTTGATAATGTTTTTGGTAAAATTTTTAGTTTAAGCATTTGGAGATTTATATTCTAATTTCTTATATTTTTGGAACAAGCTCCTGGTTGGTATAAGGTGGGATAGTTGAAAGATGCTCAAAGAGCCACCCTTATGTATTTTAGTGCTTATCTCAAATTTGAAAGGGTATTGATCAAATTGATGTCATTTTGGAAATCTCTGTAAATCATTTTTTATAATCCATTATATCTTGATAGAGTTCGGATCTCTAGATTATTTTTGATGACTTGTGTTTGACTTGTATAAAATGAAAAACGGCTATAATGTTTTATCTTTGTTTTTTATGATTTAGGAGTAAATCTTTTTAATTTTTTGTAAAATTAATTGAATTGAATGGCATCTATGTGATCTCGAAGTTTTCAAGCACTTAAATTATTTTTTTGATGGCACGCAAATCGGATTTGAAAGATTTCAAAATTTTGGATTTGTTTCAAGAAATTTTTTGATTTTTGCTCTGGAGTACCGATACTCATCTTTTGGTGCCGGAACCAATTTCCCGAAATTGACTTTCAATTCGGAACCCGAACTGGAATTTTTCAGTTTTTTAATTGGGTATCGGTACGCGCCTTCGAGTACCGGTACGCAATCTGCGTTTTCATTATATACCGAAACCGAGGGTTTATTTTTCACTTCCTCTTTTGCAAAAACTCTCCCTTTCTCTCTCTAAAATATTTCCAAGATGTTTTTCTTCAACATCTACGAGATTCTTGCTGTGATTTGTAAGATCTTTCATCAATCTTGCTTTTTATGTTTCAAAACCCTAGTTTTTAGGTTTTGATGATTTATTTTGGGATTTTTGAGTTGATCTCTACTTCTTATGAAATCTCTTGCATATATCACCTTATTTTCTTAATTAGAGCATAAATGATTGCTTTCTATGTAATTAGATTCATGGTTTCTTGCATATATTGCTTGAATCTTTCATTTAAATCATATCTTTATATCAAGAAATTTGGAAATTTAGGGCTTGCATGTAAATTGGTTTTGAATGTTAGATCTTCAAAGTTTACATGTTTAGAATGTTTGTTAAACATTTTTAAGCCTTTTATGATATTCATATTCGATCAAATCATAGTGCATCATGTTTTTCACAGGAATATGGCATTCTCTTTGCTACTTGCACTTGTGGTATTGATGGTCACCGGGAGTGGACGTGGTCGTGGACGTGGAAAGAAGAAAGTTTCTAAACGATCACGTGATGAAGGATCAACAAGCTTAGAACCAGAATCTTCATTGGAATATGAGGAAGAATCGGTAAAAGGAAAGGGAAAGGCACCGATGACTTCAAGGAAAAAGAAAGGTGCAGATTCGCCTCCACGAAGAAGTACCGGTGGACCGGTAATTCGTGTACGCTCACTGAAGAAAAGAATGGAACAAGGGTTCAAGAAGCTTGAGGACGGATTGAAGAAGATTTTTGATATCCTCGGCTGCAAGCATGATGATGTAGTTCCTGGAGCGACCGGGCCAAGTACTTCACATGGACCTACTTCACATGATGACGATGATGATGACGGACATGACGATGAGTGACTCTTTACTTTTCTTGTTCTTGCTTTTCATTTTCTTTTAGCTTGTTGATGAACAAGAACTTTTATGGTCATGTACCTATGAACTAATGCTCTTAGTACTTTTGTCACGCCCCGGGGTCGAAACTACGACCCGGGCTCACCAACAGATCCGCCGTCGACGCGGGAAGCCCCGCATCGACGAAGCGTCTAACCTGCAAAAGATAGAACTACAGCTACGCAGATATCAGAGCGGAAAAAAAAAGCTGTAATATAAAATCAAACTACTATAAAGCTGAAAATAAATACAAGTCCATCTCCCAAATACATGAATAATACAAGGTCAGATAACTAAAAATTAGAAATATAACAATAACCAGTGAATCCCACAGTCCGGGATGGTACATCTACCTCACTCTAAAAGAACTATGCTGGTAGGGAACTATCTCGCGACTCCCTGTCCACGGTCCGTCGCGCCAGCTCAGGCAGGAACGAAAGGAAAAGCCTCAGCAACCTGTCACCGACAGAGGGTGTGAGAACTACATCCTACAGTAGTTCTCAGTGGGTACCGTCTCCAAGACCCACGGTCTGCCCACTAAGTCTACTAGAGGCAAAAGATAACAGAAAAAGACTAATAATGAAAAATAAGCTGGAAAAGTATCTACAGCTATCATGTCTCTATCTACTATGCTCAATGGGAAAAAGAACATAGATGATGGTATGCATCCACTCACTACTGATAAAATGTCACGAGTACCATGCTCAAAGGAAAGCTCATCTATGAACATGCTATGAAACTCACTCACACATATCACCCAATCCCAATGACTGTCCCTTTTTGGACCAGTCAAGCCTGCGCTCATCTACTGCCACTAATGCCCAAACAGGGCTTTGTCTTACGTAGGGTGTCCCTCAAGGACTATCTCAGTAACCACATCGCAGCCTCATTAGGCTCGGTATCATCATCGCATCCGGAGCGTAGCTCGCGGGGAGCGACCCCGCGAACTCAAGTATCTCACAACTGGCATAAAACCTCGGTCTCAGCAGGCTATAATCCACGATCAAACAGATCGGAACTCAATGCTCAACTAGCATAACTTAGTCGGAGAAAGACTCCACGACTCAACCTCAGAAAGCTAACCCACTAAAAGAAAGTACACAACCACTGGGACCGCCGTCCGCCCAAACGGCTCCCAAAACGACACCCCACTCATAGACGAGAAGAACCGTCTGACGCAGCAAGGGTCCGAGAATCTCGTTAGGCTGGTGCCTAGAACCCCAATCAAACAAGAACAGACTCTAGGCTTAGCCTATCGAAGTTCTCGATCCCTTACCGTTCAGGGATTCGGCTCCCTCGGTTAAAGTGGGAAAACCAACACAATATGCTAAACTCGCGGGCTGGAGATGCTCTACAGCCAAATAGCGAAGGGTCCGAAAACCCCGGGAGACTAATACCTACGACCCCAATCAAACAAGAACAGGCTATAGGCGTAGCCTCCCATTGCTTCCGACCCCAGAAGGAAAATCAGCCCAGAGAACCCTGACCACTCGAATCATCTCGAGTGGGTAAGTTTATAAGAAACAGTGACATTTATTACAGAAAACCATTTGATCTAAGAGAAATCCATTTTTTTAATGATTTTTAGTCTTTTTAGGAAAACCATTTAAAAACAAGTTTTATGTCCAAACCTCGAAGAGCTAATGCCCTCGTCCTATCAAACAAGAACAGACTCAGGCGACCCTGCGAGGCTTGGAAGAAAACATTAGCTGACTAAAATCATGTGTGCGTCTAAAAAGGTTCTGGGTTCAAGGTCCTGCTGTCACTAGTACACTACTGCCACTACAACTGTAGTGACAACCAACTCGAAGAACACAACGTCTCGGGACCACCGTCTACCCAACGGCTCCCGCCAGAACTAAACGACTAGCTCTATCTACCAGACTCCATTCAGCCCCCAGGCCCGAGTGCAACATACGTCCCACAATGTCCTGACCACTCGGCCCACTACCTGGGCGAGGAACTCTAAGTCCAGAAAGAAATGCAGTGTGTGGGATGTCTAAAGCATAAAAGAACCTAGCCCAGATTAAGGTTCTCTAATGGTCTGGTTAAACACACGCAACATATGACGGGGGTGCTAGTCAAGGTTCCAATAATACACTTATTCTAGCATGCTGAATCCTATAATAATAGAATTAGAAGGAAGTCCGCAGACTTAGAGAAAAATCCAACCCACCTCGGTTTGCCACCAATTGCTCGTAGACACTTGCAATTAGGCTCTGCGCGATTACCTTGCCTCCACGTGGTCTGCACGGAAAACGATGCCCACCGCCGGAGTCCGCACGCAAAATGAAGCACGCCGTCGGAGTCTGCACGCAAAACGGAGCACGATGCCGGAGTCCGCACGCAAAACGGAGCACGGTGTCGGAGTCCCCAAGCAAAACGGAGTCCGCACGTAAAACGGAGCACGGTGCCGGAGTCCGCACGCAAAACGGAGCACGGTGCCGAAGTCCGCACGCAAAACGGTGCACGCCGTCGGAGTCCGCACGCAAAACGGTGGGGTAAAACGCAGTCCCTAACCAGCAAAAAGGCACAGGGTCAAAACCAAAAATCCAAAAGGGTGAACCCCAAAACTGTGCCAAAAAACACTGCAAAAAGACGAGCGAAACCAACCTTAAAGTTGGCGCTTCGCCAAACAAGCACCCACGCGTTTGCCCGGCTCCAAGGGACACCTCGCGCGGGCTCCACGGCACAAACGGTGCGCTCGCGGCACCCCGAAAACTCCCCAAAACCCTCGCTCTCTCTCTCCCTCCCGCGTGCCCGTACGGAGCAAAGGAGAAAAAGGGAGAAAAATGGGCCGTTTTGGGCTTAAATAGCCCAAAGCGCGAAGATTCGGGCGCCCGAATCTGGAATTCGGGCGCCCGAAACCCCCAAAACGGGTGTGCTACAGTGACCCCGCGCCGCGCCTGCCACCGCAGCGCCACGTGGCAGCGCTACGCTTCCCGCGAGCAGGCGCGACCACACAGGGGCCGCCGCGTGGCAGCCCCGCGCCACACCGGGACCAGGCGCGTCAGGGACGCGTCCCCTCGCGCGCTGCGGGCGAACCGGCGCCCGCCACGTGGCGCTACTACGTGCGCCCGGCCCCCCGCTCCCCGCCTGTGCTGCGACCGGATGGACCAACCCGCGCCTGCCACGTGGCAGCGGCGCGGGTTCGTTGCGCCCGGTGCACGCAGGTGGGCCGCGGACCAGCTCGCGACCAAAATGGGCCCGTTAGCCCGTTTACGCCCGTAAATAGCCAATTTTGACTGTTTTCGCGCGCTGAGTCCGTTTTTGGCATCCATTCGACGCACAACGGACTCGATACACCAAAAATAGGTGTTTTCTCACCACCAAGCACACGGTCGAGATGCACGGGGATTCCGGGACACCACAACTTTTCATTGTTGGACAATTTATGACAAAAATGGGGAGAAGAGAAATGATGAGATGAGATGATCAAGATAGGGGAAGATGATAAAAAATGGAGGCCGAAAATCAAAAAGAACCAAAAGGACGAATCAAATGTAGGACTTACATTTAATTTCTGACAACTGACTTTTGATTTTGTTTGGAGTTCTTTTTTGCAGGATTTACATCACTTTAAGACTCCAAGTCCTAAGTCATATAGTTTGTTTTAGGATTGGTTCAAATGTATTTTTGTTTATTGGATCTTTCACGCAAAGAAAGTCAATGTTTTGGTGATGACATTGAATTTCGATTTTTTGGTTTAAGATGAGTGTCTTGAGCATTTTATGTATTTTTGGATTTTGTCACGAAATTGCCAAAGGGGGAGATTGTTACGGCTTTTTATGTTGGCATATTTCATGATTTGAGTCGGAGTCTTGAAATGATCAAATTATCAAATCAGCATTCGAAGACTTAAAGAATATTCAACATGAGCTCAAGTTGACACTCAGGTATGATTAAGGTAATCATGGTGATTTAAGTATATTTACAATCTTTGGAATCATGATTTTATTGAAACCGGGTTTAGTAGAGGTTTTGGGAACTTGGTTTTAACTCATCACTTATCTTAAGTTTGAATTCCGGTACATGGTTTGTTTTGTTAAAACTTATCTTAGAAAAAATCAGTTTTTACATTAAGTACCGGAACCACACTTTGAGTTCCTCAAAACCCGACACAAGATTTTCTGGAATTTACATTGAGTACCAGAACCCAACTTTGAGTACCGGAACGCAATAAGAAAATCTGTCATTTGCGTCATTGAGTACCGAAACCTAATATTTAGTACCGGTACGCAATGTTCATATATGGTAAGAATGCTAAACCGACTTTGATTGATTTCCAAAGGTTATAAATAGATACTTAGGGTTTCTCAAGAGGTACCGACCAATTCAGAAACACTTGAGAGCAACCCTAGAGGCTAGGTTTTTATCGTTCTTCTTTGTAGCCTCTTTTAGGTCAATTCGACGGTTCTTGGACGATATGCTTTTTGTCGAATTGATCTAATCTTTGCTTAGAGATTTCTTCCATGGTTCTCTAATGATATTCTAAGCAAAGGATCACCATCGAAGCCTATACTTTCGTAACGGCTGAGTTTGCGTCAAGGAGTTGACGTGGCATCGTGGATTCGATGTGTTGAAGGCGTTTCGTGGATTCGAAACGTGTTGCTCGTGGATTCGAGTGGCGTTCGTGGATTCGGACGTGTGCATTGGACCTGCAGTCGGTGAGCGCAAGATCCGGAGAAGTTGAAGGAGGGGTTGGAGTCCGTGGAGTCGGTAATCACCTTGTTATCTTTCAAATTCTTAGTGGATTGTTATTGCGTGTTGGTCCCATGGTTTTTACTCCTGTGATGGAGTTTTCCACGTAAATCTCGGTGTGTTGTTTTTATTTTCCGCATTTATTTTTAAATTACACTGAGATTGATATTTTGGATATTACACCTATTCACCCCCCTCTAGGTGGTTTTTGATATAACCGATTTAGATCCTTGGGGATCCATAAACCTACATGGTCGGCTGCTGAGGAGTTGTAGTATCTCGACCTTCCCGCTTTCCCTTTTATTTTAATCTAAATTAACTAGTTGTTAAGGGGTTGAAAATTCGTGAACTCCTGGGTTGATCGTCGGTGTTTGCGGATATTTTTAGGTGCTAGAGCTCGCAAAACGGTGAACGGTGGCGCGATTGGATTTAAATTCCGACTCCTGGATCTCCCGGAAAAGAGTTTCGAAGTTCCCTATTCGCTAAGGTGCATCGGAATCCGTGCTGGCGATCGGCACGCGTTACGAGGTAATCTGGACCCCTCGTTCAAATTTTAAACGACTAAGGGGTTATTTTTATTATTTTATTTTATTTTATTATTCTGTTTTTGGATCGGTTGCGTACGGGGGAGAGCTCGAAAAATCCCACATATTCTCTCTTTTCAAGGAACGCGACGGGCGAACCCTAGACCGAGAGAATGAGGGAGGGGTTTTCCATCGACGTTGTTGATAAAGCGTGCCTGAGGCGGAGAACGGAACCGGAGCCCCATCGCCTTCGAGGAGAGGGTGACCCTTCTTCTTCCTCTCCATTCCGCGAGATCAAGGTGAGCGGTTCGCGTTTGTTTCGCTTTTCGTGTTGGGTTTCTTTCCGTAGCCGCGTAGGGGTCGTGGGTGAGTTTTTGGCTTGTGCCGCCGCCGTCGCCACCGCCGCCACCGCAAGGGCCTGGCCGCAGAGGGCGCCCGCGCGGTCTGGTGCCGCGCTGGGCCGCCCGCAGGCGGGGCACCCGCGCGGGCTGGTGTCGTGCGGGGCCATCCGCAGGCGAGGCTCCCGCGCGGGCTAGTGCCGCGCGGGGCCACCCGCGCCTGCAGGCAGGGCACCCGCGCGGGCTGGTGCCGCGCGAGGCCACCCGCACGCGGGGCGCCGGCGCGGGTTGGTGCAGCACGGAGCCGTCCGCGCCTGCAGGCATCCGCGCGGGGCTGCCCGCAGGCGAGGCGCCCACGCGGGTTAGTGCCGCGCGGGCTGGTGCCGCCCGGGGCCGCCCGCAAGCGGGGCGCCCGCGAGGGCTGGTGCCGCGCGGGGCCGCCCGCAGGCGGGGTGCCCGCGCGGGCTGGTGCCGCACTAGGCTGCCCGCGCCTGCAGGCATCCGCGCGAGGCCGCCCGCGCCTGCAGGCATCCGCGCGGGGCCGCCCGCAGGCAGGGCTGCCCGCAGTCAGTGCGCGCCCGCATGAACTGGAGCCGCGCGGGGCTGCCGCACGCAGCGCGGAGTGGCTCCGCCACGCACGCCACGCGAGGGGGGGGTTTTGCCGCTTAGGTTTTACTATCCTCCACCGCCGGGTCCCTGGAGCCGCTATTGCGTGACGGGTTCGGTTCGTTTTGCGGTTATTTCGGGGTGGTCAGTTTTAGTGTCACTTATGCTTTTCTTCGGGGGTCTTTTTAGGTTCGAGAGTCACACGAGGACGCAGGACGAGTCCGAGTGTCCGGTCGACGCACGCTAAGGTGGGTACCTTCTTCGACACTTTCAGGGTCAGGAACGAAGGGTAAAGTTGTAAGGATAAAGTATATGCATGTTAAAATCCTGTTATTCCCTGTTTATGTTTGTGGATTATTATCACTGTTATCTGTGGAGATCGAGTGTCGCGGTGCAATATATTACGTCATGTTTCGGGTACGATGCTCGAGGTTGCTTACACGCACACCCGTGGTTTGGCCACCGCGTGGGTGTACTTTTCCGAAAGGGTGGTATGTTGACCCGTGTACCCCACAAGGTGACGTAGTGGGGGTCCCCCGCAGGTGGGGGGTTAAAGGCGCAAGGTGAGAGCGGTGTGGTTTGCCGAGGCAGGTGCTCAGTCTGGTTTGTACGGGGGGGTTACTATTGACTGCACGATGAGGGGTGCGGATGCTCCGGTTCTTTCGGTTTGCTTTATTTATAGTCTTTACAGCATGTTTTACTTTACTCTCTGTGTCACTGACTTCCCACGTTGTGACAGGTCCAATCAGGGGTGAGAGCTGGGGTGACGGTGAGGCCGCAACTTGAGGACTGTGAGGACCCGAATTTCCACTTAAGAGTTTTTTGTCGGTTTAGTGGCCTTTGGGAGTGTTTGTGCGCGTGTCGGGCCCGAGAATTGGATTTGTGGTGCAATTTGAGTTTTAGTTGCATCACTGGAGGCCTGCGTGGTGTGTCGGTAGTGGTTGCGCGCATTTTTGACTCAAGTGTTGGACTTTGGGCTTAAAAGGAGATCCCGTGGGAATTTGGAGGACCCGTCGGGTGTTTAGAACTGGTTTCGCGTGATTCAGATGTCAAAATTGGACTCCTGGCGAAGTTTGGATGAAAGATCACCTCTCCGGTTGCCTTTGGGAATTTTTAGAGTTGGAATTTGGCAAATCGGACTTCAGGAATTGTAAGACCCGGCTTTTCCTTAACCCTTCTGGTCACCCTCTTCTTGTAATGCCTGACCGGGGGCCTTTTTTTTTGGCATTTTTCCGGACAGACCGTCGGGGCCCGCAAATAATTTTAGGCGGTAGAGCTCGCGGAACGGAGCGCGTGGGCGCGATCGGTTTATTTTTCCGACTCCCGGTCTGACCAGAATTAATTCTCGAAGTTGGGGTCCCCCTTAGACGCCTCGGGATCCGTGTTGGCAGCCGCACACCTTTTAAGGTAAACCCTAATTCTTTTAGTATATATATATGTAGCCGTGAGGGAAAGAGGATTAGGGTTCCTCTTATTCTCTTTTGGTGGCCGTCTCTTTTCTTTTTCTTCCTCCCTCGTAGCCGCCGGCAAAGAGAAACCAAGCACACCGCAAGGGTGGACCGGTGGGGGCAAGCGGACGATCCCTCTCTTCCTCCTCTTTCGCACGTCGAGGTGAGTCGGACGCGTTTCGTTCGGGGGAATCTCCCTCTTTCTTTCTTTCTTTTGTTGGTCACGAGGAGGGAGGAGGCCCGGCGCCGTCGCGCACCGCGGGCCGCGCGCCCGCGCGGCGCTCGGCCGCGCGGGGCCGCCCGCAGGAGGGGCGCCCGCGCGGGCTGGTGCCGCGCGGGGCCGCCCCGCACCGCGGGCCGCGCGCCCGTGCGGCGCTCGGCCGCGCGGGGCCGCCCGCAGGAGGGGGCGCCCGCGCGGGCTGGTGCCGCGCGGGGCCGCCTCGCATCTCGGGCCGCGCGCCCGCGCGGCGTTCAGCCGCGCGGGGCCGCCCGCAGCAGGGGGCGCCCGCGCGGGCTGGTGCCGCGCGGGGCCGCCCCGCACCGCGGGCCGCGCGCCCGCGCGGCGTTCAGCCGCGCGGGGGCCGCCCGCAGCAGGGGGCGCCCGCGCGGGCTGGTGCCGCGCGGGGCCGCCCCGCACCGCGGGCCGCGCGCCCGCGCGGCGTTCAGCCGCGCGGGGCCGCCCGCAGCGGGGGGGGGGGGGGGGGGGGCGCCCGCGCGGGCTGGTGCCGCGCGGGGCCGCCCCGCACCGCGGGCCGCGCGCCCGCGCGGCGCTCGGCCGCGCGGGGCCGCCCGCAGGAGGGGGCGCCCGCGCGGGCTGGTGCCGCGCGGGGCCGCCCCGCACCGCGGGCCGCGCGCCCGCGCGGCGCTCGGCCGCGCGGGGCCGCCCGCAGGAGGGGCGCCCGCGCGGGCTGGTGCCGCGCGGGGTCGCCCACACCGCGGGCAGCGCGCCCGCGCGGCGCTCGGCCGCGCGGGGCCGCCCGCAGGAGGGACGGCCGCGCGGGCTGGTGCCGCGCGGGGCTGCGTCCTGGCAGAGTGTTCGTCGCACGGGCTGGTGCCGTGCGAAGAACTCCGCCGCACGCTGTAGGGAGTCGTTGTAAGTTTCGGACTTCTAAGTCTCGATTTGCTTATGTTCCTTCAGGAGTGCGGGACACTGTTGGCGACTGGAGCACAGACGCGGACTGGACGAACGCAGGACGACGCACACAAGGTGGGTACGTTCCCGGGGGTTTCGGGAATGGGGTTTAACTGTTAGAAATAGCATGTCGGGGAAGGTGCCCGATGTTGCTTTGTGAGGCAGGTGCTCGGCGGTGGGCATCGGGGAAGGTGCCCGATGTCGTATTGATACAGGGTGTGCTTAAGGTGGAAAGTGCATGGGAAGGATAGTTGCTCCGGTGTTTGTGGTTTGCCTTATCTTTGTATACTACGCTTATCATGCTATTTCTAGTCACTGACTTCCCACTCCGTGACAGGTTCGTCCAGGGGCGAGTGCTAGGGCGCCGGTGAGGACGTTAGGGTGCTGATCTGATTTTTGGATGACTTCAGAAACAGTGACTCTTCTTTCCCTTTCCTTTTATTATTCATGGTAGCTAGATGTGGATTGCGACACCCCCGTGGGGTCGAAGTGGATGTTGCCCTTTTTCTTTCCTTTTATTTGAATAATTGAATGAATACTACGTTCTCTCTTACTTGGCCGTTTTGAACGATGAAAAAACAAAGAAAACCGTTTGCGAAAACTATTTTTAAAACGTGGGTGTCGTGTGGGCACCGAGCTTTATAAACCTTGTGGGATTTATGTGTTTGCGAACTGTTTTCACAAACGAGGGCATCGTGTGGATGCCGCTTTCAAAACCTTGTGATTATTTATCCTTTCAAAACACCGGCCTCCATGCTCCAAGTGAATGCTAGAATGTCATGTGAATTGTTTGGTTGTTTGTGTACGAGACCCCAACTGATGTGGTTAGAGATTGTTTGTACTACGCCTTGTGAGACACTTTGTAGTTGAGACGCCGTGCATATACAAAGGGGCCTCTGCTTATTTGCAGAGTGAATTTGTATATGCGGCGGGTCTGTGCACGCGCCGGGGAGTAACGTATTAAAAAAAAAAATATATGGCTGAGTCAGGGGCATCGGTGGCTCCTCTTCCGCGCGATTCGAACCCCCGGGGCGTGACAGATTAAGATGGTATCAGAGAGGTAAACTTTAACCACAACAGTCGGGGCCTAACATCCACGGGCGCAATACTCTGGCTACTAAGTAATAAAGTGAACACGGGATAAATAAAACGCGAGTGCTCGTTGGGGGAAAAAGGGGGGAGGGAATTAGTGTTCTTTTTCTTTTCTCCCTCTAGTGCCAGCACTAGTGGCGTGCCGTCTTATTTGAACTAGGAGTAACTGGTACGTGCAAATGTTCAGATCATGGCCAGGACTAGATCCACAGCCGAGGACACGGGGGCGGACGCAGCGGAAGCGATGACTGCGGAAAATCAGCTCCTAAGGCAGCAGCTACAAGAGATGGCGGAACAGTTGGCAGTCCTGAACGACCGCGTGCGCCAACTGACGCAGCAACAGCAGGCCGCTGCGACGGCAGAGGTTGCCCCGGGCCGTCTCCCGGGCCCAGCTGCACCGGTGATGGAGACCGAAGGAGGGGCTGCCCCCACCCGGGCCTCGGCCCCAGAGGTGGCCCCTTCGACGGCAACGGCAGGGCCGGCGGCGACACCAATCGTCGGAATTGCTCCGAGTGTGACGGTAGTGTTACCCACTCCCGCCGCGACCGCCAACGTCGCGAAGGAGGGGGCGAACCTACCAAACGAGCGAGACCGTGTGCGCGCCAACCTGGCCGACTTCAAGAAATACGACCCGCCAACGTTCGAGGGGGACACGACAGACCCCTGGGTTGTGGAGAAATGGGTGGATACGATGGAGAAATTATTCGAGGACCTAATGATGGAAGACCACGAGCGGGTCCCCCTGGCCGCCCACTTGCTCGAGGGGAACGCCCGCATTTGGTGGAAGACCGTACGCCCCGACACTGCGTCGGGCGCTACCCTTCCGTCGTGGACTACCTTTAAACAGCAGCTATTCGGGGCGTTCTTTACCAATAGCGTGAAGAAACAACTGGAGGACGATCTAAACCACATCAGGCAGGGAACCAAAACAGTAATGGAGTACCAGAGGGAGTTCGTGAGACTGGCGAACTGTGTCCCGTTCGTCATTCGGGACGAATCCCATAAGGCACAACTGTTTGTGGATGGATTAAGGACTGACATTTTCCAAGTAGTGGACGCGGCAGATCTACATACCTTTCAGAAGGTGGTCGACCGAGCCACCATCGTGGAACGAGGCTTTGCCGTCACGCGCGCCCGAAGGGAAGGCTCCCACCAACAAGATGACAGGAAGCGGACCCAGACGACTTCAGGGGGAGGGGGCTCCTCCAGCGGGAATCGGCCCCCTAAGCGGTGGAGACCCCAGCAAAGGACCAGGGGAGCGCCAGGAGAGGGACAACGCCCGGAGGACCGCTCGTGCGTGATCTGCGGCGGGGCGCACCGGGTGATGGATTGCTCCAAGAGACAGGACCATTGCTTCCGATGTGGCAAGCAGGGGCACTTCCGTTTCAACTGTCCCCTGAACCAAGGCACCACATCTTCAGCAGCCTCCGTGCCTTCACCCCAGCATGCAGGGCGGGGGAAAGCGCCAATGACGTCAGCCCCCAGACCGCCAGCACCCCGATCTGTGGGGGAGAAGCCACCGCCTTCGGGAGGCCGCGTCTATTCGATGGGTCAGCAGGAGACACACCCGTCTGAGCACGTCGTCGCAGGTATCACTCTTGCTTCTGTTTACCGCGCTAGAACCCTTTTTGACACCGGAGCGACCCTCTCGTTTATGTCTCGAGACTTCGCACTGACCCATGATTTTGAGTTGAGACCCTTACCCAGTTTGATGACCGTTCACACCGCGGGAGGATCCTTGGAGGCACGCAACATGGTGCCTTCCTGCCCTATATGGATGGGAAGGCTTCCGTGCCCCTGGGATCTGGTAGTCATTCCATTGAAAGAGTATGATGTAGTGCTCGGAATGGATTGGCTCACGTGGTACCTTGCGGTCATAGACTGTGAGAAGCGCGAGGTACGACTGATGTACCCCGATTTTCCGGAGAACGTGTACTTGGCCTGCAAGAGCGTTTCCTTTTCTTCCATGATTCCTGCATCCCGAGCCAGAAAGCTGGTAGAGGGCGGGTGTATGGCCTACATGGTGTCGGTGGCCCTGGCCGCCGGATCCTCCACGGCACTCCCCGACATCCCTGTAGTGAGGGACTTCCCAGATGTTTTTCCGGCCGAACTACCTGGATTACCCCCCGAGCGAGAAGTTGTCTTTCCCATTGAGCTTCCACCCGGCACTCGACCAATCACGAAGGCCCCCTACAGGATGGCCTTCGCGGAGCTGAAGGAACTTAAGGTGCAGCTAGAGGACCTCCTGGACAAGGGGTTTATCTGACCGAGTGTGTCCCCTTGGGGCGCGCCTGTACTCTTTGTACGAAAGAAAGACGGGAGCTTGCGGTTATGCATCGACTACCGGGAAATCAACAAAGTCACAGTGAAAAACAAGTACCCCTTACCTAGGATTGATGACCTCTTTGACCAGCTGCGGGGTGCAACTGTCTTCTCAAAAATCGACCTGCAGTCGGGATACCACCAGCTCAGAGTTCGAGACGAGGATATTCCGAAGACGGCATTCCGGACTCGGTATGGCCATTACGAGTTCACAGTAATGCCGTTCGGGCTTACTAATGCGCCAGCGGTGTTCATGGACATGATGAACCGAGTTTTCAGACCCTTCCTGGATCAGTTCGTTGTGGTCTTCATCGACGACATCCTAATTTACTCCACCACCGATGGGAAGCACGAGGAGCACCTACGAATTGTTCTACAGACCCTTAGGGAGCAGGAGTTGTTCGCAAAACTTAATAAATGCGAATTCTGGCTTCGTGAAGTGGGGTTTCTAGGGCATATCATTTCAGCAGCAGGAGTCGCAGTGGATCCCAAGAAGGTGGAGTCGGTGACCGACTGGCCCCAGCCGACCACAGTGACAGAGGTGCGCAGCTTCTTGGGCCTTGCGGGATACTACAGACGTTTCGTGGAGGGTTTCTCGAAGATTGCGACCCCTCTGAACCGCCTAACCCGGAAAGGAGTAAAGTTCATATGGACGGTCCAATGCCAAGAGAGCTTTGAAGAACTTAAGAAACGGTTAACAAGAGCGCCTGTGCTTGCCTTACCAACCCCTGGAGAAGACTACGAAGTCTACTGCGATGCATCGCGAATAGGACTGGGAGGAGTACTAATGCAGCAAGGAAGAGTCATTGCCTATGCTTCAAGACAACTCAAGGATTACGAACAGAACTACCCGATCCATGACTTGGAGCTTGCCGCAGTGGTCTTCGTTCTGAAACTGTGGAGGCACTACCTCTACGGTGTGCATTGCAACGTGTTCTCGGACCACCAAAGCCTCAAGTACCTTTTCACCCAGAAGGAGCTTAACCTACGGCAGAGGAGGTGGTTGGAGCTACTGAAGGACTACGACTTAACCATCCAGTACCACCCGGGGAAAGCAAATGTGGTAGCCGACGCTCTAAGCCGAAAGGGGCAAGCAGAAGGAACTTCGGCGGGCGCGATCACGCAGCAGAACGACTTGATCGCGGAATTTTCACGATTGAGGTTGGAAGTGGTACCAGCAGGGACGGTTGAGCGACTGTTGACCCTAACAGTCGCGCCGACCCTATTGGAGAGGATTCGGGAAGGCCAAGGTGCGGATCCGCAGCTACAGCTGGAACGGGATAGGATTTCACCGGAGCAAGAAGGAGACTTCGCAGTGGGAACGGACGGCACCCTTCGGTTCCGAGGGCGGATCTGCGTGCCCGATCTGCCGGATCTAAAGAGAGAAATCCTGACTGAAGCACATTGCGCCCCCTACGTGGCGCACCCTGGAGGCACCAAGATGTACCGAGATATCCGACAGACCTTCTGGTGGCCAAGATTGAAGGGAGATGTGACGCTGTTCGTGGCTCACTGTTTGATTTGCCAACAGGTGAAAGCCGAGCATCAACGGCCGGCGGGGAAATTGCAACCTCTACCCGTGCCCGAGTGGAAGTGGGAGCAAGTCACAATGGACTTCGTCACCGGATTCCCCCGTTCGCAGCAGGGACACGACGCCATCTGGGTTGTCGTGGATCGGCTAACGAAGTCAGCTCACTTCCTACCCATCCACACGACCTGGACACGCGACCGGCTGGCACAGGTCTACCTCAGCGAGATTGTAAGGCTGCACGGGGTGCCAACGACGATCACCTCGGACAGGGACACAAGGTTCGTTTCGAACTTTTGGAAGAGTCTACAACGAGCCTTGGGGACCAAGTTACACTTCAGCTCAGCCTTTCACCCCCAGACGGACGGGCAATCCGAGCGGGTGATCCAGATACTCGAGGACATGCTTCGGGCGTGCGTGCTGGACTTGGGAGACGGATGGTCGCGCTACCTACCCCTTGCAGAGTTCGCTTATAACAACAGCTACCAAGCAAGCATTAAGATGGCGCCGTACGAAGCATTGTACGGCAGACGCTGTAGATCCCCGATCTGCTGGGACGATCTGGGGGAGAGAAAGTTTTTGGGGCCGGACCTAGTGGCCGAGACAGAGGAAAGGGTGCGCCTCATCAGGCAACGTTTGGCGACCGCCCAGAGCCGGCAAAAGAGTTACGCGGACCAGAGACGTCGCGACTTGGAATTCCAGGTGGGAGAGCACGTGTTACTGCGGGTGTCGCCGTCAAAGGGGGTGAAGCGGTTTGGGTTGAGGGGCAAGCTGAGCCCGCGGTACATAGGGCCGTTTGAGATTCTGGAGCGCATCGGCCCGGTAGCCTACCGCCTCGCCCTACCGCCGAACCTTGACCGCGTTCATGATGTGTTCCACGTATCCATGCTTCGGAAATACCTCCCCGACCCATCGCGAGTGCTGGACGCCTCCGCGATTGAACTCAAGGAGGATCTAAGTTTGGCGGAAGTACCAGTGCGGATCCTAGCCCGGGAGGACAAAAAGCTGCGTAGTCGGACGATTCCCTACGTAAAAGTGCTTTGGAGCAATCAAGAAGAGCGTGAGGCAACTTGGGAACCCGAGTCAAAGATGAGGGAGTGCTACCCGGACCTGTTCGCCGCTAGGGAAGATTAAGTTTCGGGGACGAAACTTGTTTTTAGCGGTAAGTGGTGTAAGACCCGGCTTTTCCTTAACCCTTCTGGTCACCCTCTTCTTGTAATGCCTGACCGGGGGCCTCTTTTTTTGGCATTTTTCCGGACAGACCGTCGGGGCCCGCAAATAATTTTAGGCGGTAGAGCTCGCGGAACGGAGCGCGTGGGCGCGATCGGTTTATTTTTCCGACTCCCGGTCTGACCAGAATTAATTCTCGAAGTTGGGGTCCCCCTTAGACGCCTCGGGATCCGTGTTGGCAGCCGCACACCTTTTAAGGTAAACCCTAATTCTTTTAGTATATATATATGTAGCCGTGAGGGAAAGAGGATTAGGGTTCCTCTTATTCTCTTTTGGTGGCCGTCTCTTTTCTTTTTCTTCCTCCCTCGTAGCCGCCGGCAAAGAGAAACCAAGCACACCGCAAGGGTGGACCGGTGGGGGCAAGCGGACGATCCCTCTCTTCCTCCTCTTTCGCACGTCGAGGTGAGTCGGACGCGTTTCGTTCGGGGGAATCTCCCTCTTTCTTTCTTTCTTTTGTTGGTCACGAGGAGGGAGGAGGCCCGGCGCCGTCGCGCACCGCGTGTAATAACCGCGGCTTTATTTGTCTTTCTAGACTTCCCTTTGAATTCTTGTTAACCCGCTTTTCGACTAAGGGGTCCGGGGGTGAATTATTTTTCTTTATCTCTGGGCAGACTGTCGGGGCTCGCGGGTATTTTTAGACAATAAAGCTCGCGAAATGGATTTCGGCGGCGCGATCGGATCTGGATTCTGACCCCGGAATCTCCCAGAATAAATTCCGGAAGTTGGCAGCAGTTCAGGCGACTTACACGTTCTTCGAGGCGGACCGGACCCAGGTTCGCACCCAAACTCATTTCGCCGAGATTGATTTATATTTTGGGACTTAGGGTTAAGTTCCCGTGTACGAAGGCGGCTAATATTAATACGTATGTGTTGGGTTTAGTTTTGGAGATTTCCTACCGTTCCTCCCTCCCAAACCCTCCTCTTCCCATCCGATCGGCGCGAGGAACCGCGGCGGAACGATCGAGGAACGGGAAGAACACCGCACACCTCCGGAACCGGGCACGCAAGAACGGGACGATACTCTACTCTTCCTCCCTCTTCATCGGCGAATCGGAGGCGCAAAGTTCGGTGAGTTTTAATTTGTACCTAGGGCTTCTTTCGGATCATCGCACGGGGAGGGGGAAGGCGGCACACCCCGGCCGGCCGCACCACCGCCGTCGCGAGCGCCCTTACGCGCAGGGCTAGGGCACCGGGCGTGCGGGTCTGGCACCCGCGCGGGCCTGGACGCCGCACGGGGTCGCCGTGCGTGCGGGCTGGGCGCCCGCGCGGAGCCTGGGCGCCGCGCGGGGTCGCCCGTGCGTGCGGGTCTGGCACCCGCGCGGGCCTGGGCGCCGCACGGGGTCGCCGTGCGTGCGGGCTGGGCGCCCGCGCGGAGCCTGGGCGCCGCGCGGGGTCGCCCGTGCGTGCGGGTCTGGCACCCGCGCGGGCCTGGGCGCCGCACGGGGTTGCCGTGCGTGCGGGCTGGGCGCCCACGCGGAGCCTGGGCGCCGCGCGGGGTCGCCGTGCGTGCGGGCTGGGCGCCCGCGCGGAGCCTGGGCGCCGCGCGGGGTCGCCCGTGCGTGCGGGCTGGGCGCCCGCGCGGAGCCTGGGCGCCGCGCGGGGCCGCCCGTGCGTGCGGCCTGGGCACCCGTGCTGGGCCTGGGCGCCGCCGCTGTCAGGGAGCCGTGCGGGCATCACACCGCACGGAGCCTGATGCGCGTGCGGCCAGCGCGGCAGCACGCTCGCCGCCGCCTCGGGTTCCGACTCGGCCGCCGCCGCCGCCGACGAACTCGGGAGGCCCGTTCCACGACGGGACCCGAATGTCTGTTCTTGACCCTTGTTTTATATTGTTTAGTCACTGACTTCTCCCCGGTGGACTTTTGTAGTTTTGGGGAGCGCACCGGGACACGCGGGGGATAGCGCTTTGTTCATCGCTCGTAGAGGTGGGTACATCCTTAGAACCCCTTTATGCCCATTTTCGTTACTGTCATGATTATCGTGTGGTGTGTACTCGGTTCATTATTGTTGGTTTCGTTTTGGGTACTTGGTTCATTATTGTGGGTTCCTTTGAGACCAAGTATAGACTCGGTGTTCTGTGTTAGTCGTTTAACTGCATATTTGTATTACTAATGCTGACGGTCTCTATGTTTGCGATATTATCCTGTATTTCGTGGTTTTGTGCTCGTGATTGCGACACGCGCACCCGCGGTTTGGCCACCGCAAAGGGTGCTCTTTTCCGGGAAAGCGGTCTTCGACCCGTGTTAACCCACAAGGTGAAGTGGTGGGGGCCCCCGTAGGTGTGGGGTTTGAGGCAGCAAAAGGTGGGGGAAAAGGTGCGATCTGTCGGGATAGGTGTCCGACGAGGTCAGGTGCCCCAAGGTGTGAGCGGTGCGATCTGTCGGGATAGGTGCCCGGCGAGATCAAGGTGTATAGGTGTTACAGGCACTACAGTTGTTGCAGGTGTTACATGTGTTCGCGTGTCACTCTTCCAGTGAGTCGAGTGCTTGCTCCGGATAGACTACGGTTGGATTTTTCTTTACCTGCATTATTATTATCATCTTTGTTTAGTCGCTGACTTCCCACTTTGCGACAGGGTCCTACAGGGGAGAGAGTTAGGCGACGGTGAGGCCACGGCTAGAGGTGTTGGGTCTCAGGAGACCGGAGCAGTACTTTACTCTTTACTTTCGCATTCCATTTATTATTTGTAGACTGTGGATGGTTCTCGATGCCCTCGTGGGGTCGGTGTGGATGTTGGTACGGTGACAATTGGAATGTCTAGTTTTCTTTATGTTTCTGTGGGCCGCTTTGGAAAATAAAATAGCAAATTAAAGAACGGATTGCGAAAATGGATTTCAAAACCTAAGTGTCGTGTGGGCACTGTTTTCAAAACCCTGAGTTTATGTTGCTTTCAAAAACGGTTTCAAAATATGGGTGCCGGGTGGGCGCCGTTTCAACAACCGTGGGTTTTATCCTTTCAAAACTAGTCGGCCGTGTGTTAACTCAGTATGTTGTGAATGGTTGTATGAAGTGGATTGTTGTGATTGAATGTTTCCCCATTATTGAACATTGTACAAACCGCGACGCCGTGCATATACAGGGGAGACTCTGCCCGTTCGTAGAGTGATCCTGTATATGCGGCGGGTCTGGGCACGCGCCGGGGAAGAAGGTTTTCAAAGAAAAAAAAAAACAAAACAAACAACAAGGGAGTACATGCCTTTTGTAAGCCATTTCCGCTAAATAAATCCCCCGGGGCGTGACAGATTAAGATGGTATCAGAGACTTAGCTTTCAATCACAACAATTGGTGCCGACATCCACAGGAATACCTCACTTAACTACAAAGGAATGGAATGGATAGATTATTGTAGAGTAGGACGCGAGTGATCGAGGGGGGGGAACGAGCTTGGGTCCTTTGCTCTCGATGTGGGTGGTTGTTGCATACCTCTAATTCTGACTTGCTCACTAAGTTTATTAGAGAAGCCATCTTTTGGGCATATTGATTGATTTCCATGCATGATTAGATGATATCAATGTGAGCCTATCATTTGAGATTAATCTTGTGGATATAGCATGTTGGGAATATTATTGGGATAATATTGTTGTGGAAACATGATTGCGGGGATATTTTTAATAGTGATAATTAACATGCCATGTTAGCACATAGTTTTTATGAAAGTTGGTTAAAAGAATTAACTATTGGGTCATGATGACATATCTAGGTGCGGGTACCACCTTGGAATTTATTATTGATCAGGGATAATATACCTGCGTAGTTGACTGATGATTTTAGCATGATGGTTATATCTACGTGGATTTACTATTTGATACACATGTGGAACTGTTATTCGATATTCTCTCTTTCATCTTGCATTAGGACTTTTGCATGCTTGTATGGACATCTAGATAGGCCACTACTTATTGCTACACTATCATATTGGGATTTGACTTAGAAGAAACCATGATTGTTTCCTTCCTCCTCCTTATTTAGACTTTTGAGTCTTGTTGCTCGGGTTCGAGCAAGGGTTTGGGATAGTGTAGCCGAGACATTAGGGTCGGAGACAGGATGTACTCGATGTTGGATTTGTGGGTTATTGCGGCAACCGCGGACAGTAGGCGGTTGACCGGATATTGATTATTTTTATCCGATTGTGGATTGTGGGTTATTGTGGTAACCGCGGACATTAGGCGGTTAGCCAGATGTTGATTACTTTATCAGACTTTGGTCTTGGGGTGGTGCCCCTCCAAAATCGTTTGACGGTCCAAACGGCGGGGGGGTGTTGGAGGCGGTCAGCTACGTGGCCGCCTGCCCGATCAATCTAGGGCGACTGGCCTGTCCAGGGGATTTGGTGGTAATCCCCCTGAAGGAGTATGACGTAGTGCTGGGCATGGATTGGCTCTCATTGTACCAAGTGCTCATCGATTGCGAGAAGCGGATGGTACAATTGCAAGAGCCGAGCTTTCCTGAGAATATGTACCTGGCGTGTAAGAGTTTTTCCTTCCCAGCAATCATCTCTCGGCGAGGGCTAGAAGATTGGTGGAAGGCGGGTGCGTGGCCTACCTGGCCTCGGTGGACCTGGTGACACGACCCGCGGCGACACCTTCAGACATTGCGGGGGTGAGGGACTTCCCCGATGTCTTCCCGACGGAACTGCCCGGGATACCCCCTGAACGAGAGGTGGTTTTTCCCATCGAACTCGTACCGGGTACCCAACCAATCACAAAGGCGCCCTACCGAATGGCCTTCGCAGAGTTAAAGGAGCTTAAGGTGCAACTGGAGGACCTCTTGGACAAGGGATTTATCAGACCGAGTGTGTCACCTTGGGGGGCACCAGTGCTCTTTGTACGGAAGAAAGACGGAAGCCTGCGCCTCTGCATCGACTACAGGGGGATAAACAAGGTTACTGTGAAGGATAAGTACCCCCTGCCCAGAATTGACGACCTCTTCGACCAGCTGCGAGGAGCAACGGTGTTCTCAAAGATCGATCTGCAATCGGGCTACCATCAGCTCCGGGTTCGGGACGAAGATATCCCAAAGACCGCCTTCCGGACCCGGTACGGCCACTACGAGTTCACGGATATGCCGTTCGGACTTACGAACGCCCCCGCCGTCTTCATGGACATGATGAACCGGATCTTCAGACCTTTCTTGGACCGGTTCGTAGTGGTTTTCATCGACGACATCCTGATCTATTCAACCACCGACGAGGAGCACGAGGACCATTTACGAACGATTCTCCAGACCCTCAGGGAACAGAGGCGGTTCGCGAAGCTCAAGAAGTGTGGATTCTGGCTACGAGAGGTGGGTTTCCGAGGGCATGTGATCTCGGCAGAGGGAATCGCTGTGGACCCCAAGAAGGTAGAATTGGTGATCGACTGGCAACCACCGACGACAGTGACGGAGATCCGCAGCTTCTTGGGACTGGCGGGATATTATAGACGCTTCGTCGAGGGTTTCTCGAAGATTGCGGCCCCTTTAAACCGGTTGACCAAGAAAGGGGAAAAGTTTCTATGGACGGCTAAGTGCCAAGAGAGCTTCGAAGAACTTAAAAGGAGGCTAACCAGGGCGCCTTTTCTAGTACTACCAACGCCCGGAGAGGATTATGAAGTGTACTGGGATGCATCGAGAATCGGACTTGGGAGTGTTACCCCGACCTCTCCACCACCAACCGGGTTTGAGTTTCGAGGACGAAACTCGTTTTTAGAGGTGAGTGGTGTAATAACCGCGGCTTTATTTGTCTTTCTAGACTTCCCTTTGAATTCTTGTTAACCCGCTTTTCGACTAAGGGGTCCGGGGGTGAATTATTTTTCTTTATCTCTGGGCAGACTGTCGGGGCTCGCGGGTATTTTTAGACAATAAAGCTCGCGAAATGGATTTCGGCGGCGCGATCGGATCTGGATTCTGACCCCGGAATCTCCCAGAATAAATTCCGGAAGTTGGCAGCAGTTCAGGCGACTTACACGTTCTTCGAGGCGGACCGGACCCAGGTTCGCACCCAAACTCATTTCGCCGAGATTGATTTATATTTTGGGACTTAGGGTTAAGTTCCCGTGTACGAAGGCGGCTAATATTAATACGTATGTGTTGGGTTTAGTTTTGGAGATTTCCTACCGTTCCTCCCTCCCAAACCCTCCTCTTCCCATCCGATCGGCGCGAGGAACCGCGGCGGAACGATCGAGGAACGGGAAGAACACCGCACACCTCCGGAACCGGGCACGCAAGAACGGGACGATACTCTACTCTTCCTCCCTCTTCATCGGCGAATCGGAGGCGCAAAGTTCGGTGAGTTTTAATTTGTACCTAGGGCTTCTTTCGGATCATCGCACGGGGAGGGGGAAGGCGGCACACCCCGGCCGGCCGCACCACCGCCGTCGCGAGCGCCCTTACGCGCAGGGCTAGGGCACCGGGCGTGCGGGTCTGGCACCCGCGCGGGCCTGGACGCCGCACGGGGTCGCCGTGCGTGCGGGCTGGGCGCCCGCGCGGAGCCTGGGCGCCGCGCGGGGTCGCCCGTGCGTGCGGGTCTGGCACCCGCGCGGGCCTGGGCGCCGCACGGGGTCGCCGTGCGTGCGGGCTGGGCGCCCGCGCGGAGCCTGGGCGCCGCGCGGGGTCGCCCGTGCGTGCGGGTCTGGCACCCGCGCGGGCCTGGGCGCCGCACGGGGTTGCCGTGCGTGCGGGCTGGGCGCCCACGCGGAGCCTGGGCGCCGCGCGGGGTCGCCGTGCGTGCGGGCTGGGCGCCCGCGCGGAGCCTGGGCGCCGCGCGGGGTCGCCCGTGCGTGCGGGCTGGGCGCCCGCGCGGAGCCTGGGCGCCGCGCGGGGCCGCCCGTGCGTGCGGCCTGGGCACCCGTGCTGGGCCTGGGCGCCGCCGCTGTCAGGGAGCCGTGCGGGCATCACACCGCACGGAGCCTGATGCGCGTGCGGCCAGCGCGGCAGCACGCTCGCCGCCGCCTCGGGTTCCGACTCGGCCGCCGCCGCCGCCGACGAACTCGGGAGGCCCGTTCCACGACGGGACCCGAATGTCTGTTCTTGACCCTTGTTTTATATTGTTTAGTCACTGACTTCTCCCCGGTGGACTTTTGTAGTTTTGGGGAGCGCACCGGGACACGCGGGGGATAGCGCTTTGTTCATCGCTCGTAGAGGTGGGTACATCCTTAGAACCCCTTTATGCCCATTTTCGTTACTGTCATGATTATCGTGTGGTGTGTACTCGGTTCATTATTGTTGGTTTCGTTTTGGGTACTTGGTTCATTATTGTGGGTTCCTTTGAGACCAAGTATAGACTCGGTGTTCTGTGTTAGTCGTTTAACTGCATATTTGTATTACTAATGCTGACGGTCTCTATGTTTGCGATATTATCCTGTATTTCGTGGTTTTGTGCTCGTGATTGCGACACGCGCACCCGCGGTTTGGCCACCGCAAAGGGTGCTCTTTTCCGGGAAAGCGGTCTTCGACCCGTGTTAACCCACAAGGTGAAGTGGTGGGGGCCCCCGTAGGTGTGGGGTTTGAGGCAGCAAAAGGTGGGGGAAAAGGTGCGATCTGTCGGGATAGGTGTCCGACGAGGTCAGGTGCCCCAAGGTGTGAGCGGTGCGATCTGTCGGGATAGGTGCCCGGCGAGATCAAGGTGTATAGGTGTTACAGGCACTACAGTTGTTGCAGGTGTTACATGTGTTCGCGTGTCACTCTTCCAGTGAGTCGAGTGCTTGCTCCGGATAGACTACGGTTGGATTTTTCTTTACCTGCATTATTATTATCATCTTTGTTTAGTCGCTGACTTCCCACTTTGCGACAGGGTCCTACAGGGGAGAGAGTTAGGCGACGGTGAGGCCACGGCTAGAGGTGTTGGGTCTCAGGAGACCGGAGCAGTACTTTACTCTTTACTTTCGCATTCCATTTATTATTTGTAGACTGTGGATGGTTCTCGATGCCCTCGTGGGGTCGGTGTGGATGTTGGTACGGTGACAATTGGAATGTCTAGTTTTCTTTATGTTTCTGTGGGCCGCTTTGGAAAATAAAATAGCAAATTAAAGAACGGATTGCGAAAATGGATTTCAAAACCTAAGTGTCGTGTGGGCACTGTTTTCAAAACCCTGAGTTTATGTTGCTTTCAAAAACGGTTTCAAAATATGGGTGCCGGGTGGGCGCCGTTTCAACAACCGTGGGTTTTATCCTTTCAAAACTAGTCGGCCGTGTGTTAACTCAGTATGTTGTGAATGGTTGTATGAAGTGGATTGTTGTGATTGAATGTTTCCCCATTATTGAACATTGTACAAACCGCGACGCCGTGCATATACAGGGGAGACTCTGCCCGTTCGTAGAGTGATCCTGTATATGCGGCGGGTCTGGGCACGCGCCGGGGAAGAAGGTTTTCAAAGAAAAAAAAAAACAAAACAAACAACAAGGGAGTACATGCCTTTTGTAAGCCGTTTCCGCTAAATAAATCCCCCGGGGCGTGACACCGCGGGCCGCGCGCCCGCGCGGCGCTCGGCCGCGCGGGGCCGCCCGCAGGAGGGGCGCCCGCGCGGGCTGGTGCCGCGCGGGGCCGCCCCGCACCGCGGGCCGCGCGCCCGCGCGGCGCTCGGCCGCGCGGGGCCGCCCGCAGGAGGGGGCGCCCGCGCGGGCTGGTGCCGCGCGGGGCCGCCTCGCATCTCGGGCCGCGCGCCCGCGCGGCGTTCAGCCGCGCGGGGCTGCCCGCAGCAGGGGGCGCCCGCGCGGGCTGGTGCCGCGCGGGGCCGCCCCGCACCGCGGGCCGCGCGCCCGCGCGGCGTTCAGCCGCGCGGGGCCGCCCGCAGCAGGGGGCGCCCGCGCGGGCTGGTGCCGCGCGGGGCCGCCCCGCACCGCGGGCCGCGCGCCCGCGCGGCGTTCAGCCGCGCGGGGCCGCCCGCAGCGGGGGGGGGGGGGGGGGCGCCCGCGCGGGCTGGTGCCGCGCGGGGCCGCCCCGCACCGCGGGCCGCGCGCCCGCGCGGCGCTCGGCCGCGCGGGGCCGCCCGCAGGAGGGGGCGCCCGCGCGGGCTGGTGCCGCGCGGGGCCGCCCCGCACCGCGGGCCGCGCGCCCGCGCGGCGCTCGGCCGCGCGGGGCCGCCCGCAGGAGGGGCGCCCGCGCGGGCTGGTGCCGCGCGGGGTCGCCCACACCGCGGGCAGCGCGCCCGCGCGGCGCTCGGCCGCGCGGGGCCGCCCGCAGGAGGGACGGCCGCGCGGGCTGGTGCCGCGCGGGGCTGCGTCCTGGCAGAGTGTTCGTCGCACGGGCTGGTGCCGTGCGAAGAACTCCGCCGCACGCTGTAGGGAGTCGTTGTAAGTTTCGGACTTCTAAGTCTCGATTTGCTTATGTTCCTTCAGGAGTGCGGGACACTGTTGGCGACTGGAGCACAGACGCGGACTGGACGAACGCAGGACGACGCACACAAGGTGGGTACGTTCCCGGGGGTTTCGGGAATGGGGTTTAACTGTTAGAAATAGCGTGTCGGGGAAGGTGCCCGATGTTGCTTTGTGAGGCAGGTGCTCGGCGGTGGGCATCGGGGAAGGTGCCCGATGTCGTATTGATACAGGGTGTGCTTAAGGTGGAAAGTGCATGGGAAGGATAGTTGCTCCGGTGTTTGTGGTTTGCCTTATCTTTGTATACTACGCTTATCATGCTATTTCTAGTCACTGACTTCCCACTCCGTGACAGGTTCGTCCAGGGGCGAGTGCTAGGGCGCCGGTGAGGACGTTAGGGTGCTGATCTGATTTTTGGATGACTTCAGAAACAGTGACTCTTCTTTCCCTTTCCTTTTATTATTCATGGTAGCTAGATGTGGATTGCGACACCCCCGTGGGGTCGAAGTGGATGTTGCCCTTTTTCTTTCCTTTTATTTGAATAATTGAATGAATACTACGTTCTCTCTTACTTGGCCGTTTTGAACGATGAAAAAACAAAGAAAACCGTTTGCGAAAACTATTTTTAAAACGTGGGTGTCGTGTGGGCACCGAGCTTTATAAACCTTGTGGGATTTATGTGTTTGCGAACTGTTTTCACAAACGAGGGCATCGTGTGGATGCCGCTTTCAAAACCTTGTGATTATTTATCCTTTCAAAACACCGGCCTCCATGCTCCAAGTGAATGCTAGAATGTCATGTGAATTGTTTGGTTGTTTGTGTACGAGACCCCAACTGATGTGGTTAGAGATTGTTTGTACTACGCCTTGTGAGACACTTTGTAGTTGAGACGCCGTGCATATACAAAGGGGCCTCTGCTTATTTGCAGAGTGAATTTGTATATGCGGCGGGTCTGTGCACGCGCCGGGGAGTAACGTATTAAAAAAAAAAATATATGGCTGAGTCAGGGGCATCGGTGGCTCCTCTTCCGCGCGATTCGAACCCCCGGGGCGTGACAGGAATGGACCCGGCGCGAAAATCGGATCGAGTGGGCATTCGGCAAATTTTTGGTCGAGAATTTGGAAAAATGGACATCGTTTTTGGATTCAGCGCGTGAAATCGTTGAGAATGGACTATTTATTTGTTAGTTTTGGAGCCCGGATGAAGTGCGCGTTCTTCGAGGCAACGCGGCACGAATCTCGAGGCGTAGCTCGATGGCGCGGAAATCGAGGCAGCGGCACGCGGATCGAGGGCGCGGCAGGCGCGCTCGGAGACGCGCCTTCAGCGCGGGTCGAGCGGGGGCCGCCACGTGGCGGCCCCTGTTGGCGGCCGCGCAGGCGCGGGGGCACGCGCCCGTGTGGCGCGCGTATGTCCCGCGCCTGGCACGGGCGCGGTGTAACGCGCCCGTGTGGCGGGCGCGTTACCGCGCGCCACGTGGCGCAGTGGGCGCGCGCGTGGACCGGGCGCGCGCGCCCATTTCCTGTGGACCGGGTTTGAGGGGCCCCAATTGGCTGGTCCACGGTGGACCCGAGGCCGTGGACCACTCCCTCCTCCTCTTTTTCTTCTTCTTCTTCCTTACCGCAAGCCTTTTCTCCTCCATTTTCTTTTCTTCCTTCTTCAACCGAGCGAGAGAGGGAGTGAGGAGGGGATTTGTGGGTGGTGCGGCGGTGCGTTGTGGACCTCGTGGAGCGTGCGCGGGGTTCCGATGGGTGCGTTTCGGCGGCGGCGGCGCAGTCGGGTGGGTCCCGTGTGTTAATTTTACGGTATTTTTGGCACAGTTTGGGGCGTTCGTTTGGACTGTAATTAACCCCTTGTTCTTATCTGTGTTAGGGACTGTGTTCTTCTGCACCGTTTTGCGTGCGGTCCCCGACGGCGTGCTCCGTTTTGCGTGCGGACTCCGTTTTGCGTGCGAATTCCGGCACCGTGCACCGTTTTGCGCGCGGACTCTGGCATCATGCACTGTTTTGCGTGCGGACTCCGTTTTGCGTTCGGACTCCGCCACCGTGCACCGTTTTGCATGCGGACTCCGGCATCGTGCATCATTTTGCGTGCAGACTTCGTTTTGCGTGCGGACTCCGGCACCGTGCTCCGTTTTGCGTGCGGGACTCCATTTTGCGTGCGGACTCCGGCACCGTGCATCGTTTTGCGTGCGGACTCCGGCATCGTGCACCGTTTTGCGTGCGGACTCCGTTTTGCGTGCGGACTCCGGCACCGTGCTCCGTTTTGCGTGCGGATCGCGTGGAGGCCAATTGCAAGTGTCTATGAGCAATTGGTGGCAAATCGAGGTGGGTGGCCTTATCTCCAAGTATTATGGACTGTACAGTAATTCTACTGATGTAGGACTATGCATGATAGTTTATTTTCTTGTGTAGCATGCTAGATTGTAGGAATTGTTATTCCTTTTATCATCTGTTAATATAGTTATCTTGGAACTTGACCTAGCACCCCAGTCATATGTTGCATGTGTAACCAGACCAGTAGAAAACCCTCACTTGGGCTAGGGTTATTTATGTTTAGACACCCACACGGTTTTTCTATTCCTGGACATAGTGTTATCCTCGCCCGGGTAGTGGGCCGAGAGGTCGGGACTTTCTTTTAGTGTGGGATGCTTTTGCACTCGTGCTTGGGAGCAGAGTGGAGTCTGGTAGTTGTAGTGGGTTGCTTATCTGTGCCGGGAGCCGTTTGAGTAAACGGTAGTACCGGGGGGTCTTGTATCCCTGTTGTGCTGTCGTGGGAGGGAGCCGTTGATCAGACGGTAGTCCCGAGCCGTCGAGTATCTTCCGGTCAGTGTTGTTGGGAACCGTTGGGGTTGACGGTGGTCCCAGGTCGTTGAGTGTTGTCCGACCAGTTTTATTAGCCTGAGTTGTGGGTCGTTCCTGGCTGTGGAGTACCTCCAGCCAGTGTGATTTGTGCTGCGAGCTGTTGGAGAGGCTAGTGTGTCGTGTTTCGTTTGAGCTGATCAGCTAAGTCGTCGAGAGTGCTCCGACTGTTGTGCGAGATATTTGGGGATCTTGAGTCCTACCGTTCTGGGAGTGAGCGTGGTTTTTGACTATAGCCTGCTTATGCCAATTTGTAATACTCTATGCCGCGCCGTTTTCCTCAGTTGGAGTCGCGTCCCTGAGATGCCGCTGTGGATACGATGGTTGGCCTGTTGAGGCAGTTTTCCGCAGTGGATGCAACGATGGGCCTGTTGAGGCAGTTTTGCGCGAGGGGTGAGTTAGTCGGGCAGGACGCCCCACGTAAATCCCGTCCTCATGTGGATGTGTGGTAGTGGGCAGGCGCGTTCCTAGTCGACAGGCGCAGGCTTGACTGAACCCTGTGAGGCAGTCAGTTCGATTGGGTCTATTGAGCACCTTGGGTGCGAGTGGTCTCTTTTACTTTCATCTGTTCTACTTTTTGAGTATCTAGATAGAGGCATGGTAGCTGTGGAGTAGCTCCAGCTTTTCTTGTTCAGATTTCATTGCACTGTTATCTTTTGCCTCTAGTAGACTTAGTGGGCAGACTGTGACACCCCCGGAATTTGGATTAGTCCTCTATATAAATGATATAATTGGACTAAATCTCTAACCCGGCTATAGCATTTTGGATGGTAGCAAGATCCAAGAGGAACATGAGAGTTAAGCGTGCTAGAGCTAGAGTAGTTCTAGGATGGGTGACCCCCTGGGAAGTGGGGCGTCACACAGACCGTTGGGCTTGCTGACGGCACCCACTGAGAACTACTGTGGGAAGTAGTTCTCACTCCCGTCGTGGTGTCTTTTTCCCCAGGGACTTCTTCTCCTGTTCCTGTTGCTCCAGTTGCTGATCCTTCTGACCGAGGCGAGGGAGTCGCGAGCTAGTTCCCTACCCGTCGTTGGAGTGTAGCGGTACCCCTTCAGAGGAGAGCTTCAGTAGATTAGTTTACTTCTTTTTCCTCTGTTGAGAGACCTTTGTTGTGAGGTATAGAGTTGTACTTTATTTTACAGTTTGAGAGACTGATGTAGTGAGGATATTTGTGTGAGAGCTTGTACACTGATGTTTTTATTGGAGATATCTCCCTTTTTGGGTTTTTGTATCAGAGGACTTTGTATATGATCGAATTTGGAAGATGGATATTGTATTTATTTTCAGTTGTACAGTGTTTGGATTTCAGTCTTTTTGTAGTTTACTTTCAGCTCTGACATCTGTATACTGTAGTTGATTCTTCTGCAGGTTAGACGTTTCGTCTGTACGGCAGTTTCCGTACAGATGGCGGATCTGTTAGCGAGCCCGGGTCGCAGTTTCGACCCCGGAGCGTGACAAGGACTGTGGCCCTATTCAGGGCTAAACACTTATTTACCTGCTTTTTGTTTATTTCATTTGGGTTAGTAGCTTATGTGAGTTGATACCTCTGTATGGTTGATGTGGATGTTGGGATGGTTTCGTATTCATGTGGATGACTGTCTTACTCTATTACCTGCTAGCCGGCCGGTTGCAAATAACTGAAAAAGCTTTGCGAAAATGTTTTGAAAACATAGGTGTCGGGTGGGCACCGTTTTTAAAACCCTGTGGATTTATGGATTGCGAAAATGTTTTGAAAAACATAGGTGTCGTGTGGGCACCGTTTTTAAAACCCTGTGAATTTATCCTTTCAAATTTAGTCGGCCTCTTTAATTCCTGATGCAATGTAGTCTTTGCTTTCCTTTACTTATGTGCACTAGCGTGGTTAAAGTGAATGCTGTGATTGTGACGCCGTGCACATACAGAGGAGACTCCGCCCGTTTGCGGGGTGAATTTGTATATGCGGCGGATCTGGGCACGTGCCGGAGGGAGGGAATGTTTAAAAAAAAAATTTTATTGCGCTATTTTTCGCTTCATTAAACCCCCGGGGCGTGACAGATTAAGATGGTATCAGAGAAAAACAACTTTAACCACGGTAGTCGTTGTCCAACATCCACAGAGTACATTACCACTAGCTACTAACCAATGAGATGAACAAGGTGTAGGTGCGTAGAGCGCGAGTGCTTTGGGCGGGGGAAATAGAGTCCCTGGTTGATTTTAGGTCATGGAGCTAGATCAGTTAGGTCTAGGGTTGACTTGGTTTCTATGTATGCAGAGTTAATGGCCCGGACTACGTCGTCAACTGATAACGCAGGGGCAGATGGTACGACATCGACGGCTGTGGAGAGTTGGCTTCTTCGACAACTACTACAAGAGATGACTGGGCAACTCTTAGCACTTACGGAACGCATGTACTGGTTGACGCGAACCGCCGGAGTAGCCGATCGCGTCCCTTTTGTCATGAGGGACGAGTCCCATATGGCCCGGCCCTATGAAAAGGTCCACGGAGCGACGCCTTTCGGGTAGTACCAACAGCAGGACTGCCCACCTTTCAAGAGGTGGTTGACAGGGCCATTTTAGTGGAGCAAGATTTGGCCGACATCCGTGCTCGGCAGGAGGGCTATGAGCATCATCGGGACAAGAAACAACAGCAGTTTTATCCTGCGGATGGCCTTCTCCATGGGAGCCGACTACCCAAGCACCCAAGGACGCAGCAAGGAACCAGGAGCATGCCGACGGGAGGACAGGGGCCGAGGGTGTCACGCCCCGGGTGTAAACCAGAACCCGGGCCCGTCTACAGATCCGCCGTGCACACGGTATTTCCCGCGTACACGAAGCGCCAAACCTGCTCAGATATAAGAGAAAATAATAAAAGAGCAATAAAAACAGAGCTGAACTAAAATCTAATACATCTCAGACTGAAGCTGGAAATAAAATACAATTCATCTGTATGAATGATACTTCAGTCTCTCCCAGCTCACCAAAATAAATACAACCTGCTGGCAAAAGCCAGTCCCAAATGTAAAAGTACAACCGTCTGAGGAAACCTGGGTACACCAACAGTCCGGCTAACTCGCTCATCCTGCCTCGAGATCTATCTACTCAGCCGTCCTCTCTCCTCGACCCGCTGCTGAAAGCCCAGCAGCACCCGCAGAAGATAGTGCAAAACAAGAAAGAAGAAAAAGAAGAAAGAAGAATGGGGGTGAGTGTCACGCCCCGGGGTCGAAACTGTGACCCGGGCTCGCTAACAGATCCGTCATCTGTACGGAAACTGCCGTACAGACGAAGCGTCTAACCTGCAAAGACAGAACTACAGCTACACAGATATCAGAGCGGATAAGAAAGCTGTAATATAAAATATCATCTACTACAAAGCTGCAACAACACATAGCCTATCTCCCAAAAACAAGATGATACAAATAGAAGTCCACCTATACAACATCTACAAATCCAAATGGGAGATAGCTAAACAGGAAATATAACCATACATAATCAAGCTCCCACAGTCTGGGATGGTACATCTACCTCACTCTAAAGTAACAATGCTGGTAGGGAACTATCAGCGCGACACCCTGTCCTCGGTCCGTCCAGTCAAGCTCGGCAGGAACGGAAGAAAAGCCTCAGCAACCTGTCACCGACAGAGGGTGTGAGAACTACATCCTACAGTAGTTCTCAGTGGGTACCGTCTCCAAGAAGCACGGTCTGCCCACTAAGTCTACTAGAGGCATAAGATAACAGAAAAGACTGTGATAATGTAAATAAGCTGGAAAAGAATCTACAGCTATCATGCCTCTATCTACTATGCTCAATAGGAAGAGACTATGGATGATGGTATGCAGCCACTCACTGCTGACAAAATGTCACAAGTACTATGCTCAAGAAACTCTACTATGACACATGCTATGCCATCACTCTCTCAGTGTAACCCAAATCTCAGCGACTGCCACATAGGGTCCAGTCGAGTCAAGCCTGCGCCCCCTAGTGTATCAACCAGGGTGTCCAATCGGACTATCTCGATCTCACACAAAGTGACCCCATGGTAGCTCGGCCAGGGGTATCAAGCGACCTCTAGTATATGAACTAGGCGCATCATCGCAGCCTCGTCAGGCTCGGTATCATCATCGCACCCGGGGCGTAGCTCGAGGGGAGCGACCCCACCGAACTCAAGTATCACATCTGTATCACTGTCTCACCAGTAGCTCCTGCAGGCTATAGTCCACGATCAAACAGATCGGTATCACGATGCTCAAGCACAACTCAGTCGGAGAACCCTCCACGACTCAATCTCACAACACTGACCCACTCCAAGAAAGTACTACAGAGCTGGGACCACCGTCTCTCCCAACGGCTCCCACAACAACACCCAACTCATAGGCGAGAAGAACCGACTGACGCGGCAAAGATCCGAAAATCCTGATAGACCCGTGCCTTGAACCCCAATCAAACAAGAACAGTCTCTAGGCTCGGCCTATCGAAGCTCTCGATCCTTTACCGTTCAGGGAGTCGGCCCCTCTCGGTTAAAGTGGGAAACTGTCTCAACACACAAACTCACGGCTGGAGATGCTCCACAGCCAGATCCGCGAAGGGTCCGAAACCCCGGGAGACTAACACCTACGTCCCCAAGAAAGAAAACAGCCCTTAGAACCCAGATCACTCGAATCATCTCGGGTGAATAAGTTTATAAGAAACAGTGACGTTATTTCATAAAACCCTTTGATCTGAGAGAAATCCATCTTTTAATGATTTTTAGTCTTTTCAGGAAAACCCTTTGAAAACAAGTTTTATGTCTAAACCTCGAAGAGCCACTGCCCTCGTCCTATCAAACAAGAATAGACTCAGGCATCCCTGCAAGGCTTGGAAGAAAACATTGGCTGACTAAAATCATGTGCTCGTCCAAAAAAGTTCTGGGTTCAAGGTCCTGCTAACACACGTGCACCACGATCACAACGTGGTGGGGACGAGAAGAACAGCGAAAACTAAAAACCCGGGACCACCGTTTATCTGAAACGGTTCCCAAAACACCAACACTGGCCTAACCCAGCCACCAGACCCCACTCGGCCTCCAGGCCCGAGTGCAACACCCGTCCCACAACACTCTGACCACTCGGCCCACTACCCGGGCGAAGAAACCTATGTCCAGAAGGATATGCAATGTGTGGGATGTCTAAAGCATAAAAGAACCTAGCCCAGATTAAGGTTCTCAATTGGTCTGGTCAAACACATGCACATATGACGGGGGTGCTAGTTAAGTTCCAAGAAAACACTTAAACTAGCATGCAATCCTATCACAATAGAATTAGAAGGAAGTCCGTAGACTTGGAGAGAAAAACCAACCCACCTCAGCTTGCCACCTATTGCTTGTCGACACTTGCAATTGGGTTCAGCGGGATTACCTTGCCTCAACGAGATCCGCACGCAAAACGGAGCACGCAGCGTCCAACCACACGATCGCGCGCTCAGCGGATGCCCCGAAACAAGCCCGCGGGTCCACGCGATGGAAAAACTCATAACCGGTCCCGACGGAAGCTAAAAACCGCACTGTAAGCTGCCAGAAGCGAAGAAATCGCAAAATCAATCAAAACGGTCGAAAACCGAGCATCCGGCGGTGAAAAAGGCCTCCGTCGGCGAAAAACTGCTCAAAAACAGCTTGCGAAAAACTCCACAAAAATCTGCTCGCGAAGCTACTTGCGAAAAGCTGCTCGCAAAAAAAACTGCTCGATAACCGCTCGCAAAATGCCTAAAACTGCTCGCCAAAAATTGGGCGAAAACCGAGCGAAAACTGCGCGCGAAAACTGCGAAAAACTCCGAAAACCGCTAGCGAAACAGCTTGCGAAAACTGTGCGAAAACTGCGGAAACCGCTCGCGAAATCTGCTCAAAAACTGCAAGCAAAAAAACAGCGAAAAACGGCTAGCGAAACTGCCCGCGCACGCGCTCGCCAAGCCGCTGCCAGCAAAACCATCTCCGCGGCGCAGCCAGCCGCACGGCTCCGACAGGCCTGCCACGCGGCGCTGGCCCGGCCGCGCGGCGCCCCGCAGCGCCGCGCGTGCCCGGTCGGGTCCGCGGTGCTGCGCGCAGCCTGCGGCACCGCGCGCACCCCGCGCGCGGTCCGCTAGGCGGCGCGCGGCCCGCGTAGGGCCTGCGCAGCGCGCGCGGCCCACACGGGGCCAGTGGCGCTGCGCGGCCCGCGTAGGGCCTGCGCAGCGCGCGCGGCCCACACGGGGCCAGTGGCGCTGCGCGCCCTGCGCGCAGCCTGCGGCACCGCGCGCACCCCGCGCGCGGTCCGCAGGGCGGCGCGCGGCCCGCGCAGGGCCTGCGCAGCGCGCGCGGCCCACACGGGGCCCGCGGCGCTGCGCGCCCTGCGCGCAGCCTGCGGCACCGCGCGCACCTCGCGCGCGGTCCGCAGGGCGGCGCGCGGCCCGCGCAGCGCCCACGGCGCTGCGCGCGGTCCGCAGGGCGGCGCGCGGCCCGCGCAGGGCCGCGGCACCGCACGTAGCCCGCAAGGGCCCGCGCGGTGCGCGCCCAGCGCGCGGCCTGCGGCACCGCGTGCGCCTCGCAAGCGGCCCATGCGGTGTGCGCCCTGCGCGCGGCCTGCGGCACCGCGCGCGGTCCGCAGGGCCCGCGCGGCCCGCGCAACGCCCACGGCGCTGCGCGCGACCCGCGCAGGGCCGCGGCACCGCGCGTGGCCCGCAAGGGGCCCGCGCGGTGTGCGCCCAGCGCATGGCCTGCGGCACTGCGCGCGCCCACGCGCGCGGTCTGCAGGGCGCGCGCGGCGCTGCACCAGGGCGCAGCGCCCTGGTGCCGCCCGCGCACGCGGGTGTGCCGCAGGGTGCTGCCAGCTCCGCAGCACCAAGGGCGGCTGCTGCGCGTGGCGCCCTCGACTCCCACGGCGGCGATTCCCCGCACCAAGAGAAGAAGGAAAAACTCAAATTAAATCTCCAAAAACCTCGATAAAGTGTTTAAAGCCCCGAACACCGAAAACACCCAAAAATCTGAAATTGCATACCTCGTCGACGCTCGCCACACGCCCACGGCGCTCTCTCGGCCACCAACGGGGGAGTCCAAAAATCCAAGAACGCTCCAAACCCCCTTCTTCCTTCCTCTTCTTTTCCTTCTTCTTCTTCCTTTTTCCTCTCTTTTCTTCTTTCTTTCTTTCTTTCTTCCTTTCTCTGCCACAGAGGCCCTTTTATAAAGAAAAACTAAATTAATTAAATAATTAATCCAAAAAGTCCACTCCAACTCACTTTTTGCCTTCGGGCTCTCCGCCGCTGCCCGGAACCTCCCGAACTCCAATGTAAATCGAAAATACACGCGCTCACAGCTTTTTCTCCTCAAAAAGCTCATCCGTTGAGTCGGGGTGCTCAAATCAAAAACCGACTCCGAAACTGTTAGTTCCGACTCACTTTTTGCCTCCGGATCCTCCGCGTCAGTCCGGAACCTCCCGAACCTCGCTGTAAATCGATAGTACACGTGTCCGCAGCTTTTTCTCTTCAAAAAGCTCATCCGTTGAGTCGGGGTGCTCAAATCAAATACCGGCTCCATAATTGCCGGTTCCGACTCACTTTTTGCCTCCGGATCCTCCGCGTCAGTCCGAAACCTCCCGAACCTCGCTATAATCTGAAAGTACACCTGTTCCAAGTGTTCCTGAATTTTCGACACTCCACGGTGAAGTCGGTAATTTCCAAATCTCATCCTCAATCGGCATACAAAGCCCGGAAAAACCCCGAATCGAGCTGGAGCTTCTGCGTTGATCCGAATCAACCCGGCATCAACTGTAAACTCAAATGCACATGCCCAAGGCAACTCTCTGCTCCAAGCCCTCTGTGTGGTCGGCGCGCTATCCGAAGACCCGGTACTCTACACTCTCCCCTCCTTCAAAAGGTTTCGTCCTCGAAACCAAAACACACCCCCTACCACACAAAAAAAAACCCTACATCAGGAACATCATCAACTCCCACTTTCAATTTGAAAAGCAGCCGAAATTAGCGAAAAGTCCGAAATCTCCAAAGGACCGATGCCTTCACCCCAATCAAACAAGAACGGGTTCCAGCATCGCCTCCATTCCTGGAGTAGTCCTTCAAAATTTTTCGCCCCGTTCGCCAGTTTCGGTGTTAAAACGGGATAACAAGGAGAGAGGTGTTGACACTGTCCCTGTTGTGGTCGCAACCCTAAACCACAATCCAACAACTCAACCATGTAGGGGTGCAAAAACCCTAAGGTCAACAACTGGAAAAGAAGTCATGCCGAGTACCATGCAATCCGCTATCCTGGCGCCCTCCAAACGAGCAGCCCAAACTCATCCTCTCGATGTGGGTGGTCGTCGTCCTGGCTGCCCCGACGTCTTGGCCTCATCTGGCTGGCGGTAATTTGGAGGAGCTCCCTCTTCCGGGAAAGGCAGCGGGGGTGCTGTCGCAAGCGGCATTACCGAAAGTACTGCTCGAGAGCATGCTGCCTGAAAGTGTCCCGACTGTCCACACAAAAAGCATCGCCCCTGTCTATGATCACACAGCTGCACTGCATGCGGTCCTCCGCAAATGACACACACATCCTGATACTGCTGCTAGTGCCTCGGCTGTAGGGGACCTCCTGATCTCCGTCTCCTCTGAAATCCACGACCCTCAGACTGGGATGGTGGCGGCCCCGGGGGTCCCGATCCACTAGACTATCCAAAATCAGGCGATACCGGATGCCTCACCCCGGAGCTGGATCCTGGCGCTTTGTCCCTCTCTGACATAACCGCTGTGCCTCGGGAAACCCACTGAGCATGCTCAATGGCCGCATCCAAAGTCGGTGATCGGTGCGAGTGAACAAGATAATAGATATCCTGATGCAGTCCTCTCTCAAACAAATCTACCTTCTGAGCCTCATCTGGGGCGACATGTGGCACACTGCTCAACAATTTCTGGAACTCCCGAATGTACTCATGAAGTGGTCGATCACCCTGCTGCAATCGTCGAAGATCCCCTTCTAGCTTCTGCTTTGCACTATCAGGAAAATAGGCCCCGCGTAGCAAAGCTCGGAATTCTGGCCACGTCATCAACTGAACTCCTGGCGGTCCAACTGGGAGGACTCGACGCCACCAAGTCTCGGCGTCCCCCTCCAAAAAGTGCGCCCCCAAATGTACTTGATGTTCTTCCTTGATGAAGAGGTTCTCAAACAATTTTTCCATGGCCGCGATCCAGTTCTCAACCTCCCACGGTTCCGAACTCTGACCTGAGAACCGCGGGGGATGAAACTTGCTGATAAAGGATAGTCGATCCATGAGCTCCCTCTGCTCCGTCTCTGTCAACGGAGGAATCTGTGACGAGGTCGAGGATGTCGTAACCGGAAGTGCTGATGGTGGTGCCACAGGAGGTGCCCTCTGCTCCAGCATGCGCATCATGCGCTCCATATTTTCCTCCTGGCGCCTGGCCGCCACCTCCTGGCGCCGCAACGCCTCTGCCATCTGGGCCACCTGAGCCCACAGCTCCTGTACCTCACTCTGCGTGGCCTGTTCGGCCTCTTGCCGCCCGGGCTCCTCACCCAAGGTCGAACGCCCTCTCGTCGCTACACGACGTATCGGCGGCATCGTAGGTAACTGAAACAAAAATGAATGTCAGGACATAACAACCATACGACCCAATCCAGCGAGAGCCTAAAACTTGTTATCCTCCCTAAAGTATTATGTTGTCTGCAGCCAACATAATCACTTGAGAGAATAACATGTCAAATCACTCATCCCAACCCTAGGGAGAGGTAAAAACTCAATCTGGACTCTCGCTAAAAGTCACGACTCTCACGTAGTCATCCTACTGTCCAACCACAAGCCTAGGGTTTCTAAGTCCTCAGTGACCTATATCCTAGGCTCTGATACCACTCTAATCTGTCACGCCCCGGGGTCGAAACTGCGACCCGGGCTCGCTAACAGATCCGCCATCTGTACGGAAACTGCCGTACAGACGAAGCGTCTAACCTGCAAAGACAGAACTACAGCTACACAGATATCAGAGCGGATAAGAAAGCTATAATATAAAATCTCATCTACTACAAAGCTGCAAAAACACATAGCCTATCTCCCAAAAACAAGATGATACAAATAGAAGTCCACCTATACAACATCTACAAATCCAAATGGGAAATAGCTAAATAGGAAATATAACCATACATAATCAAGCTCCCACAGTCTGGGATAGTACATCTACCTCACTCTAAATTAACAATGCTGGTAGGGAACTATCAGCGCGACACCCTGTCCTCGGTCCGTCCAGTCAAGCTCGGCAGGAACGGAAGAAAAGCCTCAGCAACCTGTCACCGACAGAGGGTGTGAGAACTACATCCTACAGTAGTTCTCAGTGGGTACCGTCTCCAAGAACCACGGTCTGCCCACCAAGTCTACTAGAGGCATAAGATAACAGAAAAGACTGTGATAATGTAAATAAGCTGGAAAAGAATCTACAGCTATCATGCCTCTATCTACTATGCTCAATAGGAAGAGAATATGGATGATGGTATGCAGCCAGTCACTGCTGACAATATGTCACAAGTACTATGCTCAAGAAACTCTACTATGACACATGCTATGCCATCACTCTCTCAGTGTAACCCAAATCTCAGCGACTGCCACATAGGGTCCAGTCGAGTCAAGCCTGCGCCCCCCAGTGTATCAACCAGGGTGTCCAATCGGACTATCTCGATCTCACACAAAGTGACCCCATGGTAGCTCGGCCAGAGGTATCAAGCGACCTCTAGTATATGAACTAGGCGCATCATCGCAGCCTCGTCAGGCTCGGTATCATCATCGCACCCGGGGCGTAGCTCGAGGGGAGCGACCCCACCGAACTCAAGTATCACATCTGTATCACTGTCTCACCAGTGGCTCCTGCAGGCTATAGTCCACGATCAAACAGATCGGTATCACGATGCTCAAGCACAACTCAGTCGGAGAACCCTCCACGACTCAATCTCACAACACTGACCCACTCCAAGAAAGTACTACAGAGCTGGGACCACCGTCTCTCCCAACGGCTCCCACAACAACACCCCACTCATAGGCGAGAAGAACCGACTGACGCGGCAAAGATCCGAAAATCCCGATAGACCCGTGCCTAGAACCCCAATCAAACAAGAACAGTCTCTAGGCTCGGCCTATCGAAGCTCTCGATCCTTTACTGTTCAGGGATTCGGCCCCTCTCGGTTAAAGTGGGAAACTGTCTCAACACACAAACTCACGGCTGAAGATGCTCCACAGCCAGATCCGCGAAGGGTCCGAAACCCCGGGAGACTAACACCTACGTCCCCAAGAAAGAAAACAGCCCTTAGAACCCAGATCACTCGAATCATCTCGGGTGAATAAGTTTATAAGAAACAGTGACGTTATTTCAGAAAACCCTTTGATCTGAGAGAAATCCATCTTTTAATGATTTTTAGTCTTTTCAGGAAAACCCTTTGAAAACAAGTTTTATGTCCAAACCTCGAAGAGCCACTGCCCTCGTCCTATCAAACAAGAATAGACTCAGGCATCCCTGCAAGGCTTGGAAGAAAACATTGGCTGACTAAAATCATGTGCTCGTCCAAAAAAGTTCTGGGTTCAAGGTCCTGCTAACACACGTGCACCACGATCACAACGTGGTGGGGACGAGAAGAACAGCGAAAACCAAAAACCCGGGACCACCGTTTATTTGAAACGGTTCCCAAAACACCAACACTGGCCTAACCCAGCCACCAGACCCCACTCGGCCCCCAGGCCCGAGTGCAACACCCGTCCCACAACACTCTGACCACTCGGCCCACTACCCGGACGAAGAACTCTATGTCCAGAAGGATATGCAATGTGTGGGATGTCTAAAGCATAAAAGAACCTAGCCCAGATTAAGGTTCTCAATTGGTCTGGTCAAACACATGCACATATGACGGGGGTGCTAGTTAAGTTCCAAGAAAACACTTAAACTAGCATGCAATCCTATCACAATAGAATTAGAAGGAAGTCCGTAGACTTTGAGTGAAAAACCAACCCACCTCAGCTTGCCACCAATTGCTTGTCGACACTTGCAATTGGGTTCAGCGGGATTACCTTGCCTCCACAAGATCCGCACGCAAAACGGAGCACGCAGCGTCCAACCACACGATCGCGCGCTCAGCGGATGCCTCGAAACAAGCCCGCGGGTCCACGCGACGGAAAAACTAATAACCGGTCCCGACGGAAGCTAAAAACCGCACTGCAAGCTGCCAGAAGCGAACAAATCGCAAAATCAATCAAAACGGTCGAAAACCGAGCATCCGGCGGTGAAAAAGGCCTCCGTCGGCGAAAAACTGCTCAAAAATAGCTTTCGAAAAACTCCACAAAGATCTGCTCGCGAAGCTACTTGCGAAAAGCTGCTCGCGAAAAAAATAGCTCGAAAACCGCTCGCAAAACAGCTCGCAAAATGCCTAAAACTGCTCGCCAAAAACTGGGCAAAAATCGCGCGAAAACTGCGCGCAAAAACTGTGAAAAACTCCGAAAACCGCTAGCGAAACAGCTTGCGAAAACTACGCGAAAACTGCGGAAACCGCTTGCGAAATCTGCACAAAAACTGCAAGCAAAAAAACAGCGAAAAACTGCTTGCGAAACTGCCCGGGCACGCGCTCGCCAAGCCGCTGCTAGCAAAACCATCTCCGCGGCGCAGCCAGCCGCACGGCTCCGACAGGCCTGCCGCGCGGCGCTGGCCCGGTCGCGCGACGCCCCGCAGCGCCGCGCGCGCCCGCTCGGGTCCGCGGCGCTGCGCGCCCTGCGCGCAGCCTGCGGCACCGCGCGCACCCCGCGCGCGGTCCGTAGGGCGGCGCGCGGCCCGCGCAGGGACTGCGCAGCGCGCGCGGTCCGCAGGGCGGCGCGCGGCCCACACGGGACCCGCGGCGCTGCGCGCAGCCTGCGGCACCGCGCGCACCCCGCAGGGCGGCGCGCGGTCCGCAGGGCGGCGCGCGGCCCGCGCAGGGCCTGCGCAGCGCGCGCGGCCCACACGGGGCCCGCGGCGCTGCGCGCAGCCTGCGGCACCGAGCGCGGTCCGCAGGGCGGCGCGCGGCCCCCGCAGGGCCTGCGCAGTGCGCGCGGCCCACACGGGGCCCGCGGCGCTGCGCGCCCTGCGCGCAGCCTGCGGCACCGCGCGCACATCGCGCGCTGTAACACCCCCGGAATTTGGATTAGTCCTCTATATAAATGATATAATAGGACTAAATCTCTAACCCGGCTATAGCATTTTGGATGGTAGCAAGATCCAAGAGGAACATGAGAGTTAAGCGTGCTAGAGCTAGAGTAGTTCTAGGATGGGTGACCCCCTGGGAAGTGGGGCGTCACAGTTGGTATCAGAGCCATTCACCAGCCGGAAATGTGAGATGAGTCTCGGCTGAGCCACAGGGATAGCGGGTAGAGCGAGGCTCCCCGGCTAATGACCGTTGTGAGTGGAGTGCAGCTCCTCACAAGGTCGGCTAAGGCTAGCGAGACGAGTCTCACATCGCCTGGTGCTTGTGAGTGTGCTTGAGCCTGACGTGGACGTCAGGGCTTAAAGGGGGGGAGAATGTAACACCCCCGGAATTTGGATTAGTCCTCTATATAAATGATATAATAGGACTAAATCTCTAACCCGGCTATAGCATTTTGGATGGTAGCAAGATCCAAGAGGAACATGAGAGTTAAGCGTGCTAGAGCTAGAGTAGTTCTAGGATGGGTGACCCCCTGGGAAGTGGGGCGTCACACGCGCGGTCCGCAGGGCGGCGCGCGGCCCGCGCAGCGCCCACGGCGCTGCGCGCGGCCCGTTGAGGGCCGCGGCACGGCGCCTAGCCCGCAAGGGCCCGCGCGGTGCGCGCCCAGCGCGCGGCCTGCGGCACCGCGCGCGCTTCGCGCGCGGTCCACAGGGCCCGCGCGGCGCCCAGGGCGCTTCGCGCGGCCCGCGCAGGGCCGCGGCAACGCGCGCGGCCCTGAAGGGGCCCGCGCGGTGTGCGCCCTGCGCGCGACCTGCGGCACCGCGCGTGCCAACGCGCGCGGCCCGCGCAGCGCCCACGGCACCGCGCGTGGCCCGCAAGGGGCCCGCGCGGTGTGCGCCCAGCGCGTGGCCTGCGGCACCGCGCGCGCCCACGTGCGCGGTCCGCAGGGCCCGCGCGGCGCTGCACCAGGGCGCAGCGCCCTGGTGCCGCTCGCGCACGCGGGTGTGCCGCAGGGTGCTGCCAGCTCCGCAGCACCCAGGGCGGCTGCTGCGCGTGGCGCCCTTGTGCGCCCGCGCACCAGCAGCGCCGGCCGCGCCTGCGCCACTGCGCGCGCGCGCTGCTCCCACTGCGGCGATTCCCCGCACCAAGAGTAGAAGGAAAAACTCAAATTAAATCTCCAAAACCCTCGATAAAGCGTTTAAAGCCCCGAACACCGAAAACACCCAAAAATCTGAAATTGCATACCTCGTCGACGCTCGCCGCACGCCCACGGCGCTCTCTCGGCCACCAACGGGGGAGTCCAAAAATCCAAGAACGCTCAAAACCCCCTTCTTCCTTACTCTTCTTTTCCTTCTTCTTCTTCTTTTTTCCTCTCTTTTCTTCTTTCTTTCTTTCTTTCTTTCTTTCTTTCCTTTCTCCGCCACAGAGGCCCTTTTATAAAGAAAAACTAAATTAATTAAATAATTAATCCAAAAAGTCCACTCCAACTCACTTTTTGCCATCGGGCTCTCCGCCGCTGCCCGGAACCTCCCGAACTCTGCTGTAAATTGAAAATACACGCGCTCACAGCTTTTTCTCCTCAAAAAGCTCCTCCGTTGAGTCGGGGTGCTCAAATCAAAAACCGACTCCGAAACTGTTAGTTCCGACTCACTTTTTGCCTCCGGATCCTCCGCGTCAGTCCGGAACCTCCCGAACCTCGCTGTAAATCGATAGTACACGTGTCCGCAGCTTTTTCTCTTCAAAAAGCTCATCCGTTGAGTCGGGGTGCTCAAATCAAATACCGGCTCCAAAAATGCCGGTTCCGACTCACTTTTTGCCTCCGGATCCTCCGCGTCAGTCCGGAACCTCCCGAACCTCGCTGTAATCTGAAAGTACACCTGTTCCAAGTGTTCCAGAATTTTCGGCACTCCACGGTGAAGTCGGTAATTTCCAAATCTCATCCTCAATCGGCATACAAAGCCCGGAAAAACCCCGAATCGAGCTGGAGCTTCTGCGTTGATCCGAATCAACCCGGCATCAACTGTAAACTCAAATGCACATGCCCAAGGCAACTCTCTGCTCCAAGCCCTCTGTGTGGTCGGCGCGCTATCCGAAGACCCGGTACTCTACAGTGAGAACTACTAGTAAACCAGTAGCCTCCCCTAGTGGGTAAAACCTCAAACTCTGCCACACCCACTAGGTCTACCAGAGGCAAAAAGGAAAGAAGAGTGGTAAGAAATGAAACCGCTGAAAAAGGGAAATCTACCACTACTATGTCTCTAAAATACAGTCCTAGACTGGAATAACCGTATGCAACAATAACCCACCGTCCCAGATGAACCCAATCCGTACCGCCCTCATCATCGGGCAAGAAAGCCGCGCCGATGTGATAGCAAAATTCCTGCTGCCGCCCTCATCATCGGGCCAATAAGCCGCGCCGATGTGATAGCAAATCTGTCCATAACTGTCTGGCCCCGGCCTCCGGAGGGGATCTCGAGGGGAGCGACCCACACGAGTAAAGCATCACCGGGCAATAACCGCGCCGGTGTGATAAAAGTATCACCGGGCAATAACCGCGCTGGTGTGATAAAAGCAGGATTGGACCACAACTAAAAAGCCCCAGTGGAACACAACCCTCCACTAAAAGAAAACTGATTCCCAATCAGATGCAAGAGTAACCATCCGGTCAATCGCCCAATATCCGCGATTGCCGCAATACCCCACAGTCCACGACCAGGTCTAACTACCGACCTCCGGTCAACCGCCCAATATCCGCGGTCGCCGGAATAACCCACAATCACAATCATATCCCACATCCGACATCTGGTCAACCGCCTACTATCCGCGGTTGCCACAAAACCCTCTAGTCCATAATCATGCCCTATCACCGATGTCCTATAACCGACATCCGGTCAACCGCCCAATATCCGCGGTCGCCGCCAAAACCCATGATCCACAATCCAGGCCCCGGCTACACTATCCCAAACCCCTGCTCAAACCCGAGCAACAAATACCACCTGACTAACGAAAGGAGAAAAGAAACAAACAAGGTTTCTACTAAGTCAAGTTCCAGCATGAAAGTGTAGCGATAAAAGATGGTCTACCTAGATGTCCAAACAAGCATGCAAGTGTTCACAAGGAAATAAAGGAAAAGGTGTCCAATAGTGGTTCCACATGTGTAACAATTAATAGCTCCGCATAGATATAACCATCATGCTAAAACATTATCCAACCACACATGTCTATAATCCATGTTCCATAATAAGGCATCACTATCCACCTATGCATGTCATAAGATCCTCGAATAGTACCAACCACTAACAGGATAATCATATAGTCCAAAATAGATATTCCATTCCACATGCAAAGTTAAACGCTAACATTCTATCCATACAAACATGTATAAGTCCCAACCACTATCAGATATCCGCAATAGTATTTTCCATATGATAGGCTCACCATTTTATATTACTTAAGCATGCATGTCCAAATAAAGGGATCACTCTAATATTCCTAGTGAGCATGTCAAAATAGAGGTAAACAACAACCACCCACCTCGATCGCTGATTCCAAGTCCAAATAGTGCTCTCGCCCAAACCGATAAGCCGCCGCGATCACTGTACAAAATTCCCCAAAAGAACATACATAATTAACATACAATGCTCACACAAAATCTACCCAAATACACAGTCCAATATTTCCATATTTTTACCTACGAGAAGTGCCCGGAAAATTCCAAGAAAAATACTGTCACGATCCTCGCGACGAACCCGTCGAAACGACTACCTGCACGCTCAAATCCGAGTTTCCTACACTGAGAAACAAATCCGACAAGGGAACCACCCCGAAATAAACTGCTCTTAAAAACTGAACCACAAGGTTCTGTAAACAGGGACATTCACCTTCGGGAAAAATTCAGAAAATTCCAAGAAAATTTGGGGATATTCATCGTGATGTGTGGATGCAAAATGCTTTTTGAATCACCCCAATCCGATGCCTGGGCGCGAAGATATGGCTGAAATACCGCACCGCTGTCCAAAACTCCGCCCAAGAAAAAGGGTCAAATGGAAGCTCATGGAACTCCAAGATAAACTCGAAATGAGGAGGAGTTCAAAACACGAAGATCAAAGCCGTACCTATCATCAGTCCAACGGCGCAAGAATCGACTCATTCGGAGGTCGGAGAAAGCCGGGGGAGTCCTCGCACCAAAATGCGACGAAGAAGATCACAAACGAACGAGCGTCGTGCCGTGCCATAAAAATGGAAACCTTATGATGCGTGCCGCCGAAAAATCCTGGAATCTGCAGATGGATCCGGCTCTGGGAGATGAAGATTTCATGTGAAGGTGGCACTGAGAAAATCCGCACAGAGAAAAAGCTCTACACTGCTGAACAGGGGCCTATTTAAAGGCTGGGAAAACAAATCAAGTAATACCCAACATATCCCAACTTCCGGGCGCTCGGATTTTCGGGCGGATACAGTGTTGGGCCCGGCCCAACACCGTGCGCGCCCGAAACGCTCCTGGGCCTCCACGTTGCCCACAAAACAGGCAACAGCGGGAGCCACCACTCCCGCTGCGCCGCGTGGCCACCACCGGGGATCGACATGTGGCGCCCCCAACGCGCGGGAAACCGCGGTCAGTGCCCACGTGCCACCTGCCAGTGCCGCCTGCCAACCCTGCCGGGCACGCGCCCCGAGGCCACCCGCACTCGTTCGGTGCACCGAGCGCGCTACACCGCACCAACCACCGGCCGCCACGTGTCCACTCCGGTCCACCGTGCGCCCCGCGCTCTCCGTAGACCGTGCCCCACGGACCGGCCCACTCCCGAGCCGCCACGCGTCCAGCCCCCGGTGCACGCCCGCCGCGTGGACCGGGCGGCCCGCGCCTCTGCCCGCCGCGCTGCCCGCGGCTGCTCCGCTGCTGCCCGCCGCCGCCGCCGCTGCCCGCCGGCGGCCGGAAACACTGTTCCGGCATGAACAGTGACCGGTTGTCCAAAACATCAAGTAGGTAGTCCATTTTGACCATTTTCGCACGCTGAATCCGAATTTGATGTCCATTTTGCCAAATTCCAACCCCAAAATTTGCCGAAGGCATCCGGAAAGGTGTTCCTTGGTCCAAACTTCGCGCTGAGTCCATTTTTAATATCCGCTTCGCGCGAAACCACTTCTAAAGATCCGACGGAGTCCATTGATCACCCACGTGATCCAGTAAGCCCGATGTCCGCCACTTGTGTCCAATTGGTGCACAAACACCTCCAACACACAGTACAGGCTCCCCAGATGTCACCAATGACTCTACCACAGCTCTGCAGAGATCCAGGTCATCACATCCTCCCCCACTAAAAGAAAATTTCGTCCTTGAAACTAAAGTTATTCCTCAATCCGGAACCTCAACCAAATAGAGGGGGTAAATATCCAATCATCCACCACTCAAGCTCCCAAGGCTGTCTAATACCTCCTCCAGAGACGCGATACAATCCTCGGGTCTCTAAGTAGAACAAAGTAGAGGCGGGCATTCCAGAAAAACCGCACCACCTCATCCAAGTACAGCTGGGCTAACCGCTCGAGCTACCAAGTAGCCTGCATCGGTACAGGCATCCGCTCCTCCCAGGGCCCCGATAACCCAACCACAAGTCCATCGGCACAAATGCTCGATCCCAATACCTCTGTACTCCCAAGGTATCCAATATAAGTCCCCCCCCCCAACTGATCATGTAGACTCTGATCTCTAATCTCTAAACCGTCGAGATGTAGAAGCAATTCCCCAACTCTCCGGCATCAACACACAGCCATATGCAATCGAGAAAACCAGATTACAAATCCACCTTCAGGAAGACCCGGGACCCTTACAGCTGGTAAATCAAATCCTCCATGCTCGACAAGGGTGCTAGCTCCAGATGGTCACTTCATCTAATTCCCGGGGATCCACACAAAGCCGAAGTGAACCAACCTTCCACAACTCGAATAGCACCGGCGCCCCCAAAGGTGACACACTAGGTCTGACAAAATTCCCTATCCATCGAATCCCAAACTAGTGACATGCTAGGCAACTCTGATAGGAGAACAGCTGGGAACTCACAATCCAAAAGGGGGTATCCCCGAGTCCCAGCGCCGCCGTAGGTCCCTCAACCACACCAGCCAAAAGTCTACTCATCCACTGCGAAACATCCGCCTCGCTCCCGAAGTCAAAACTATAGAGGCGGAGATAACCCTCAAGCAACCCAGGTACACTAATACCTCCGGGCCTGGCTCCCCGAGAAACTGTCCTCCATCACCCGGCTCCAAGCGCCTCAATCAGAACTCGCCTCAGGCGGTAGATTCCAATCCAAAGGAACTACAATGCCACGCTCCATACCCGACGCCTACTCTAATGAGGCGTCCCTAATCCGTACTGGAGGGACCCAACGAATTAGAAGGTATCCTGGCGCAATCCACTCTCAGACACTCATATCCCATGCGCCCCGTCCCTCTATACATGGAGCGTGCAGTTCAGCCACTGCGTTAACTCTTGCCATAAAAGGCCTCCAAGTACTCTCTATCCCCCTACCGAACAAGACCCTGCCTCTAAGGGCTCCATACTCAATCCACGAATCGGAATGACTCATCCGCCAAAACTGGCTCACTCGATCGTCGCAATCCCACAGCTTACCCACTGTCAACTATCCACCCTGCCTCGGTGCCCCGACACTAAACGTCGGCACGGAGGGGGCTACTCGCTACTCCGACCACTGCCACTGCGCTGATCCGACAACTGTGTCACCGCTCCGCTGATCTGCCTCCAACACACCTACCCTTCGGGTCCGGAGCTCTCAGACTCCAATCTGGGTATCCGGCCCGAAACAACCAGCTCAGACCCAACTGCCGCACCAAGGTGCACCCGGGTCAGGGCCCAACGTCGGGGAGACACCGCTCACCACGACAAAACCGCAAATCAGCACACCCCAAACACTCGACCCAATCTAGCGAAAGTCAAAGACATCCCTCTATTTTTGTAACTTTATGTTGTCTGCAGCCAACATAACTGTCCCACAAAAATAGGATATGTCGATCCCTCTTCACTCACAGGAAGAGTCAAACAGATAAATCACCGACTTTCGCAAAATGTCGCGTCTCTCACGCACTAACATCCTAGGGTCCGCCGAAAAGCCTAGGGTTTCCTAAGTCCCAAATGACCTATCCCTAAGCTCTGAAACCACCTAATCTGTCAGGCCCCGGGTGTAAACCAGAACCCGGGCCCGTCTACAGATCCGCCATGCACACGGTATTTCCCGCGTACACGAAGCGCCAAACCTGCTCAGATATAACAGATAATAACAAAAGAGCAATAAAAACAGAGCTGAACTAAAATCTAATACATCTCAGACTGAAGCTGGAAATAAAATACAATACATCTGTATGAATGAAACATCAGTCTCTCCCAGCTCACCAAAATAAATACAACCTGCTGGCAAAAGCCAGTCCCAAATGTAAAAGTACAACCGTCTGAGGAAACCAGGGTACACCAACAGTCCAGCTAACTCGCTCATCCTCCCTCGAGATCTATCTACTCAGCCGTCCTCTCTCCTCGACCCGCCGCTGAAAGCCCAGCAGCACCCGCAGAAGACACTGCAAAACAAGGAAGAAGAAAAAGAGGAAAGAAGAATGGGGGTGAGAACTACTAGTAAACCAGTAGCCTCCCCTAGTGGGTAAAACCTCAAACTCTGCCACACCCACTAGGTCTACCAGAGGCAAAAAGGAAAGAAGAGTGGTAAGAAATGAAACCGCTGAAAAAGGGAAATCTACCACTACTATGTCTCTAAAATACAGTCCTAGACTGGAATAACCGTATGCAACAATAACCCACCGTCCCAGATGAACCCAATCTATACCGCCCTCATATCGGGCAAGTAAGTCGCGCCGATGTGATAGCAAAATTCCTGCTGCCGCCCTCATCATCGGGCCAATAAGCCGCGCCGATGTGATAGCAAATCTGTCCATAACTGTCTGGCCCCGGCCTCCGGAGGGGATCTCGAGGGGAGCGACCCACACGAGTAAAGCATCACCGGGCAATAACCGTGCCGGTGTGATAAAAGCATCACCGGGCAATAACCGCGCCGGTGTGATAAAAGCAGGATTGGATCACAACTAAAAAGCCCCAGTGGAACACAACCCTCCACTAAAAGAAAACTGATTCCTAATCAGATGCAAGAGTAACCATCGGGTCAATCGCCCAATATCCGCGATTGCTGCAATACCCCACAATCCACGACCAGGTCTAACAACCGACCTCCGGTCAACCGCCCAATATCCGCGGTCGCCGGAATAACCCACAATCACAATCATGTCCCACATCCGACATATGGTCAACCGCCTACTATCCGCGGTTGCCACAAAACCCTCTAGTCCATAATCATGCCCTATCACCGATGTCCTACAACCGACATCCGGTCAACCGCCCAATATCCGCGGTCGTCGCCAAAACCCATGTAATGACACAACTTTTCTAGTATTATTTTACCCTCCTGCTAATAAAGTGTAAGTTAGAGGGAATTAAAATATCGGGCTCTTTAGAGTTGACTAACAAGCGGTGCGGGTATTTTTCGGTGATAGAGCTCGAAAAACGATGAACGATGGTGCAATGGGATCCAAAATCCGACTTACGGATCTTCCGGAATGGGGTTTCTAAGATCGCGGTGACTTAAGGTGTGCATCGAAATCCGTGTAAAATATCCGGCACGCTTTTTGAGGAATTTTGGATATTCCGTGTGATTAATTAATTAAGGAATTAATTAATCAATGGCGTGAAATTAAATCTGGGAATTTATTCCCTATATTAATTAATTAGGAAATTAATTAATCGGTGACTAGGATTTAAAAAGGTGGGGTTTATCTCGTGGGATTAGATATTTATTGTTAGAAGATAAATATCCGAATATTCAGGACTTTTCCTTTTTACGTACGAATAATAAAAGGAAAATAAAAGAATAAAATAAAAGAGGAAACTAAATTAATAAGAGGATAATTAAATCCCGTTACCGGAAGGAAAACCCTAATTTAAAAATACCGTATTCTCAAACC
>CM055067.1:31505959-31617019 GCA_029204045.2 Tillandsia leiboldiana | reverse complement strand
AATCCGATGCCTGTGCGCGAAGTATCACCAAAACACTGCTCCGCTGTCCCAGAACTCCGCCCCAGAAAAGAGGTTACAAGATGATCCGAACCCATGAAAAGCTCGGAATGGGAAAGGCCAGTAAACAGGGGAACATAGCCCTACCTGTCGTGAAGCCAACGGCGCAAGAATCACAGAAAAAGGTGCTCGGGTAAGCCGGGGGAGTCCTCGCACCAAAACGCGACGAAGAAGACCACAAACGAACGAGCGTCGCGCCGCGCCGTAAAAATAGAAACCTCGATAAGCGTGCCACCAAAATCCCAAAACTTTGCAGAAAGATGCAGCCAAACTAGGGATCAACTTTGCTGAAGGCACCCCGGCGAGAAGAGGCTCGGAAATGGCGGAAAAGGGAGAAGAGAGGGCTCGGATCGCCTTTTATAGGCTGCAGAAACAATGGGAAAATACCGGATAAGTCCCGATTTCCGGGCGCTGGGAGTTTTCGGGCGCGCACTGTAGCAGCCCGAAATCCCCGCGCCCGAACACTGTAGCCGCCCGAAATCGTCCTGGCCCCACGTCGCCGCGCAAACAGGCGACAGCCGACCCCCCCGCACGCGTCGCGCCACGTGGCCACCCGCGGACGACGACACGTGGCACGCACCCCGGTCAACGCCCGCTGCCGCGCCCACGTGCCCGCCTGACGCCCCGCCTGCCACCCTGCCGCGCACAGTAGACCCACCAATAGGGAATGCCACGTGTCAATCCTCTGCCTAGTGAACCCGGTGCACGAAATCATGTGGACCGAACCAATACAAACCTGCCACGTGTCCAAGCCCGGTGCACCGTAAACCATGAGCCATCCCGAATACCGCGTAGACCAACCGCCGTGAACCCTCCTCTAGGATGATGCCACGTGTCACCCCCCGGTCACCATGCGCCCCGCACTCTCCGTAGACCGCGCCCCGCGGACCGGCCCACTCCTGAGCCGCCACGCGTCCAGCCCCCGGTGCACCCTGCCGCGTGGACCGTGCGGCCCGCGCCTCCGTCCGCCGCGCTGCCTGCGGCCGGCTCCGCCGCTGCCGCCACGCCGCCGGAAACACTGTTCCGGCGTTAACAGTGTCCGGTGCTCAAAAACTGACAAGTGGGTAGTCCGTTTTAACCGTTTTCGCGCGCTGAATCCGAATTTGATGTCCATTCGCCAAATTCCAACTCCAAAATTTGCCGAAGGCATCCGGAAAGGTAATCTTGGTCCAAACTTCGCGCTGAGTCCAAATTTAATATCCACTTCGCGCGAAACACTTCTAACGATCCGACGGAGTCCAATGATCACCCACGTGATCCAATTAAACACACTGAGCCCAACACTAATGTCCAATTGGGGCACAAATCCCACCAACACGCCACATAGGCCTCCGGGAGCTGAAGATGATCCAGTAATCTCGACGTGGGATCCAGTTCCTCACATCCTCCCCCACTAAGAAAAGTTTCGTCCTCGAAAACTAACTCAAATCCCCCAAGGGTCCCACATACCACGGGTAGGTATCCATCAATAAGCCCTCCAGCTCCCGAAACATCGCTCACTCCCCGTGATTACTTCCCAACAACAACAACAACAAGTACGGCATGGCACCGACATGCGATTTTCTCATCTCTCGAGCCAGAAATCGCAACGGGCATCCCTCGTACTCCAACAATCACAGATCTTAGAAGGGGCAAGTCAATCACGGGCGAGGGATCCAAAGCAAAACAATCCTGAGCTGAGACGTGAAACAACACAGAGGCCCCATCAAGAGCCGGGGGAACAGAATAACCATCCGCGCAACACGCACTAAACCACCTCCTGGTGTCTACTCAACCAGGACCACCCGAAGTATACCCACAGTTTCATCCCATGAGAAAAAAGATCCAATAAGCTGGGGTCTTCACTCGGTTACTTCCGATCCAAAATCACCCGAGTGGCCCTACTCAACCACGAGCTACCCTCAAAAGGGATCCTCCAGAGACACAATCTCAAGCCACGGTTGGACACTCAACAAGCCAACATAACCCCAACAGATCCACGGGTCGAAAGGATGCCCTGACGGGACCAAACCGTCAGTGAACGGGAGGGAAAACTGGGCTCGAAAGGCGATCAAAATGCGGAGGCTCAAACTCGCGGTCAAAAATCCCAAATCAGCAACAACAATCCGCGAAAATCCCACTCAAGATACTGAGTAATCAAAACTGATAGCCAAGCAGGCATGGCCTACGCCCAGGTATAACAATCCAAGCTGGGAATAAAGGACGTACAGAAAGGCTCAACTGTGGAATCCAAGCTGCCTGCAAAACCAGTGGTTCATCCTGCCCAACACTCACAGGGTTGGACTAAAGAAGTTGTGGACCGAAGATCCACCCATGGTAACTCTACCGCCACAGTGGGAGGCATCACTAAAGCACACAATTCCATCTCCCAACACAGGAAACACTAGCATTGGAGCTAATATCAGACACATTATCCATTGGCCATGCTCTCTCGGCACCGCCAAGTCTAGAAGTTCCTCACCTCAAAAATGAAAGTTGGTCTCGGTCAACTTGAATAACATCCATTAGGTCGGGTTCCACCGCCGCCCCTACGGCTCGAACAAAGCGACCCAAGAAGGTATGCTTCTGCAGCTACAACTTGTACCTCAATAACTTGGCATACCACTTCATCCACACGGGCATGGTAGCACATCCACAAAGTGCTCCTCGTGCTCCAAGTCACTCTGGGAGTAAATCAAAATATCCTCGGAAAACACCACTCCCAGTTCGCCCAAGTACAACTGGGACATACAATCCCTCAGATCTTGAAGTCCACAGGGCATTCGTCATTCCATTGGGCCTCGCTAACAACTCATAATGCCACCACCGTGTCCAAAACGCCATCTAGGCGAAGTCCTCGGCTGTCTAACTCCAAGTGGGTGCTCGCATCATCCACCAACTGCCGGAGTATAATTCCATCATAAGGTCCTGGATACCATAAAAGGACCCCTCACATTCGTGTATCAATGACGTGGCATCACCACAGTATACCAACGACGTGGCACTAGGTCAAACAGACCCCTCGATCCATCGGACCCGCAACAGTGCCAAGTCTCTCTCTCAGCTCTACCGGCGATATCCAATGAGGTGCCGTCCCGGGTGGCGCGGTTCCTCGAACCACGTCAAACGCAATCTCTATCTCCCTAACCGGCGGCATTACCAACAACTAAGGTGAAATCACACCCGGGATCTCATGGAGATAGGAGATATCCCTGAGTCCCGGTGCCGCCGTAAGCACCTCTCACTCTCCCCGCTAAAACCAGAGTGCTCTAACAACCTCAACGAGCAAGCCTCCAATTGCCCGCCTTGCCGAAGATCAAGTCCTCTCTTGCCGCAGTCAAACATCCTGTGGCATAGTGCCCAACAATCTCAAGCATAAGGTCAAAACACCTAACTGCTATAATTTCCAATAACTCTGCCGGTGTCTCGCGGTCTCGGCCGCACTGGACATGATCCAAAAGCCTCCTCCACGTGCACAACAACAACAGGAACCTGTACCTCTAGTGCACGTGGTAACAAATCTGCCTCTAACCCATGTAAGAGTGGAGCATGCTCTAACTCCGACTACCGTGGTGAAATCCCACCTGCGACCCTCAATCCACTACCGTGGCGCCCTCCAACCGGGCGGCACAGATTCATCCGCTCAAAGCAAGTGGTTGTCGCTCAATCTGCCTGAAAACCAGGGCTATCACTAGGAAGCACGACCTCTGTCTCTGATCACAATGAGGCGACGAATAAGGTCCTCCGTAGATAACAAATCCACGCTATCACTGCGCCACTCTGATAAAATACTGATGTCGCCTTCGGGGTCCACCCGACCTCTGACATCTCGGGAATTCGTCATCCAAGAAAAGAAAATTAGTCATGCCCCTACCGGCCGATCTGTCCTCCATCATCCGGCGCCAAGCGCCAAAATCCAGAACTCACCTCTAGCGGCAGATCCCTATCCAAAGGAACTGCAATGCCGCGCTCCATACACGGTGCCTGCTCCAGCGAGGCGTCTAAATCCACAATAAAGGGGCCGAATAACAGGAAGGTGTCCTGGCGCAATCCACTCCCAATCTCATATATCCTATGCGCCTCGTCCCTCGAATCTGGAGCGCGCGGTTCAACAACTGCATACACTCACAAGCACAGGGAGGCTCTCAATTAATCACTCCATCACCACCAGCCGCGACTCTGCCTCCAAGGGCTCTAAACTCAATCTTACGAGTCGGGGTGGTTCATCTGCCAAACATGGCTCCATAGGTCGATCATGTCCCACGGCTCACCAGTCGTCAACCATCCACCCTGCCTCGGTGCCTCGACACTAAACCTTGGCACAGAGGGGGCTATTCAGTGCTCCGACAACTGTGTCACCAAGACCAGCTGCTCCCTCAGCCGCTGACAAGCCTCTGACAATCCTGTCATCTGGGTCCGGGGTTCTCTGACCTCGATCCGGGTATCCGGCCCAAAACCAACTGCTCAAGCTCAACTGCCATGACAGGATGCACACGGGTCAGAACCCAACGTCGGGGAGACACCGCTCGCCACGACGAAACAACAAAACAGCACACAACAACACTCGACCCAATCCAGCGAAAGTCTAAAGCATGTCACCCGTTCCACAGCATTATGTTGTCTGCAGCCAACATAATTACTTAGGAGAATAAACATGCCAATCACTCCTCCCGTCCCTTGGGAGAGGTATAAAACTCAATCAGGACTCTCGCAAAATCACGACTCTCACAAAGTCAACCAAGGGTCAAACCAAAAGCCTAGGGTTTCTAAGTCCACCATGACCTACAACCTAGGCTCTGATACCACTCTAATCTGTCACGCCCCGGGGTCGAAACTGCGACCCGGGCCCGCCAACAGATCCGCCACCTATGCCAACCTGCATAGGCGAAGCGTCCTACCTGCAAGAAAAGTGCTACAACTAAACAGATATCAGAGCTATAAATAAAAAATCTGCTGTAACTAAAATCAATCACTGTACAACTGGAAATAAACAACACTGTCTGCCTCCCAAAATAATAATAATACAAATCCTCGAGTACAAGCTCTAAACCCAACCGGGAGGTAACTCCAATATATATACAACAGTGTACAGTCTCTCAATACAAAATATCCTCACTACAAGTCTCTCAAAAGAGGAAAAGAAACCGCTAATCTACTGATGATCTCCTCAGAAGGGTACCGCTACTCTCCAACGCCGGGTAGGGATCTAGCCCGTGACTCCCTCGCCACGATCAACAACCGCAGAGTCGGCCACACCTGCTAAGACTCTGCACAACCAAAGAGAGGAGAGAAAAAGGGGGGAAAAAAAAACCCCCAAAGGGTGTGAGAACTACTCCAAAAAGGGAGTTCTCAGTGGGTACCACCGCCAGACCCGACGGTCTGCCCACCAAGTCCTCAAGAGACAAAAACTAACCCAAGTCATAAGACTGAAACGGGTAAGCTGGAAACTCTCAACAGCTACCCTGCCCCTAACTAAAGGCTAAAAGGGGGAGAACCAAACAGTGGTATGCAACCACTAGCACATGAAGTGCACCACCGACCCAATCGAACTGACTGCCACATCTGGTCCAGTCAAACCTGCGCCCACCTACAACCACCTCCCGATGACGGACAGGAATTACATAGGGCGTCCAAACGGACAAGCTCGCTATCGAGGAGAGAAACATGCAGGCTATGGTCAAAATCCACGCTCTCTCTCTCAGAACGGATAGAATCAAGATGCTCAACCTCTCACACAGCGGTCAAAGTACTCGCAACAACACGGGACCACCGTCAACCAGACGGCTCTCAACAATACTAGCACTGATCTAAACTCAACTACCAGTCTGCACTCGGCCCCCAGGCACGAGTGTAACAATAAAAGTATCTGACCGAAATAAACCCAATCAAATGAACCGGTATGACACCCGGTACTGCCTGCTCTGCTGTCGAACTCAGTAACTGATCGGCACACGGCTCGATCACAAGATATGTAACGGACCGGCACACGGCTCGGTCAAAAATATAAGTAACAGACCGGCACACGGCTCGGTCAAGCCTACCTCCGGAGTGGCACTCGAGGGGAGCGACCCACACGAGTAAAGTACGTCTCAGTAACAAGTATCTCTGTCAAGTGTCTCAATGTAGCAGGACTGGATCACGACTCTGATCAAAGTGGGAAAGCTCAACCACTAAGGAAAGACCCGACCTCAATCGGATGCACTAAACGATAAGTGGGAAACTCCATCCACTAAAGAAACTGATACCCAATCAGGTGCATAGAGAAACACCCGGTCAACCGCCCAATATCCGCGGTTGCCGCAAAGCCCCACAACTAAACCAACCTGCCCAGACACGATGTCCCGACTATACACTACCCAGACCCCCTGCTCGAACCCGAGCAACACTGACCATCTGACTAACAAGAAGGAGAAAAGAAAAGCATGGTTTCTCCTAAGTCAAGTTCCAATAAGTAGTGCAGCAGTAAAAGATGGCCTAACTACATGACCATACAAGCATGCAATTGTCCGCAAGGAAATAAAAGGGGGCTAAAGCATAATAATAGTTCCTTTAGGAATAAACAACATGCCGGAATCCCAAAACTAGACCTGTCCACAATTCCGGGTTCATCAATAGAATGATCATAATAACTCCTCAGAGTACAAATCCGCACATAGCTACGAAATCCTGTCCCAAGCATAATCCATCACAAGAAAGGCTATGTGCTAACATGGCATGTTACATAATTTCATAGGGTAACATTATCCTAGGTAAGCTTACACTAGTCATCACATAGATGCCCAAGTCATGCAAGTCCTCAGCATACCTCATAAATACTAATCTTGCAATCATTTATACCGATATCAATAACAAGCTTACCTACTTACCAATATAAACTATGTACCCTACACATGCATGCATCAGTCATAGAGGGGTGACATCCCCACAAGTGGACTTATACTTGCCACGGCATAAACATTGCCTTAAACAATTACTGATAATAAGCTTACCCACCTGAAGCGCTTAACCCAAGGCAAACCTGAAGTCGGTGAAGTGGGTAGACGCCCACGGTCCAAAATCTGCCAACATAACACCCTCGGTACAAGTCGCGCAAGCCTCGACCTCAAACAGCTGAAAACACCCCTGAGTACAACAATAAGGCTTAACATTACACTTTTATTCCAAAATCAACCAAACATACACAATCTGAAAATCAGTCCCAAAGCCGTGCATATTTCACCTGCTCCAAGCGCCCAGAAATATCCAATAAAAATACCACCGTAATCCTCGTGTCGATACCTTCGAAACGAGTACCTGCACGTCCAATTCCGAGCTCCCTACACTGAGAAACAATTCCGACAAGGGAATCACCCCGAATTGAACTACTCTCAAAAACTGTAGCAACAATTACTGTTCACAGATAAACTTCACCTTCGAGAAATATACAGAAAATTCCAAGAAAATTTGGGCATATTCCTCGTGATGTGTAGATGCAAATCGCCTCTTGAATCGCCCCAATCCGATGCCTGTGCGCGAAGATATCACCAAAACACTGCTCCGCTGTCCCAGAACTCCGCCCCAGAAAAGAGGTTACAAGATGATCCGAAAAACCCATGAAAAGCTCGGAATAGGAAAGGCCAGTAAACATGGGAAACATAGCCCTACCTGTCGTGAAGCCAACGACGCAAGAATCACAGAAAAAGGTGCTCGGGGTAAGCCGGGGGAGTCCTCGCACCAAAACGCGACGAAGAAGACCACAAACGAACGAGCGTCGCGCCGCGCCGTAAAAATAGAAACCTCGATAAGCGTGCCACCAAAAATCCCAAAACTTTGCAGAAAGATGCAGCCACACTAGGGGATCAACTTTGCTGAAGGCACCCCGGCGAGAAGAGGCTCGGAAATGGCGGAAAAGGGAGAAGAAGAGGGCTCGGATCGCCTTTTATAGGCTGCAGAAACAAATGGGAAAATACCGGATAAGTCCCGATTTCCGGGCGCTGGGAGTTTTCGGGCGCGCACTGTAGCAGCCCGAAATCCCCGCGCCCGAACACTGTAGCCGCCCGAAATCGTCCTGGGCCTCCACGTCGCCCGCCAAACAGGCGACAGCCGAACCCGCCGCACGCGTCGCGCCACGTGGCCACCCGCGGACGACGACACGTGGCACGCACCCCGGTCAACGCCCGCCTGCCGCGCCCACGTGCCCGCCTGACGCCGCCGCCTGCCACCCTGCCGCGCACAGTAGACCCACCAATAGGGGAATGCCACGTGTCAAGCCTCTGCCTAGTGAACCCGGTGCACGAAATCATGTGGACCGAACCAATACAAACCTGCCACGTGTCCAAGCCCGGTGCACCGTAAACCATGAGCCATCCCGAATACCGCGTAGACCAACCGCCGTGAACCCTCCTCTAGGATGATGCCACGTGTCCACCCCCCCGGTGCACCATGCGCCCCGCACTCTCCGTAGACCGCGCCCCGCGGACCGGCCCACTCCTGAGCCGCCACGCGTCCAGCCCCCGGTGCACGCCTGCCGCGTGGACCGGGCGGCCCGCGCCTCCGTCCGCCGCGCTGCCTGCGGCCGCTCCGCCGCTGCCGCCGCCGCCGGAAACACTGTTCCGGCGTTAACAGTGTCCGGTGCTCAAAAATGACAAGTGGGTAGTCCGTTTTAACCGTTTTCGCGCGCTGAATTCGAATTTGATGTCCATTTTGCCAAATTCCAACTCCAAAATTTGCCGAAGGCATCCGGAAAGGTAATCCTTGGTCCAAACTTCGCGCTGAGTCCAAATTTAATATCCACTTCGCGCGAAACCACTTCTAACGATCCGACGGAGTCCAATGATCACCCACGTGATCCATTAAACACACTGAGCCCAACACTAATATCCAATTGGGGCACAAATCCCACCAACACGCCACATAGGCCTCCGGGAGCTGAAGATGATCCAGTAATCTCGACGTGGGGATCCAGGTCCTCACAAAAAGGGTTCTAGGTTCGTCTAACACTAGTATACTACTACCACTGACACAGTGGCGACAACCCCAACAGGGGAAAACAAGACCTCTCGGGACCACCGTTTATCTCAAACGGTTCCCGGTACAGACAAGCGATCCACTACATCTACCAGACTCCACTCTGTCCCCAAGCACGAGTGCAAATGCATCCCACACTAAAAAGATGTCCCGACCGCTCGGCCCACTACCCGGGCGAGGATAACACTAAGTCCAGGAATGAAACATAAAGTGTGGATGTCTAAGCATAAATAACCCTAGCCCAAGTGAGGGTTTTCTACTGGTCTGGTTACACATGCAACATATGACGGGGGTGCTAGGTCAGGTTCAACATAACAAATATTTACATGAAAGTAGGAAACAGGAGATCACCAAATCGACAGATAAAACAAGGAACAACAATTCCTACACTCTAGCATGCTACCCCAGTCCAATCACTATCATGCATGATTCTATATCAATAGAATTAGAGTATAGTCCATACATCTTGAAAGCAAAGCCACCCACCTGAAAACGCTGATCTGTCCAAATTCTACAGCTGATAAAACCAAAAACAGCAACTCACTGTCCAGTATGCCCCGTACAGTCCAAAATCCCACCTGGGTACAACATAGGGCTACAGTTATACTCAACAACCCAAAATCTGCCCAAAATCGCAAGTCTGAAATTCAGCTGTAAAAAAGCCAATAATTCACCTGCTGAAAGTGCTCAATAAATTCCAGATAAAATACCCCAACGTTCTACGCGTCGATAGCTTCGAAACAAGTACCTGCACGCCCAAAACGGAGCACCGTAGGCCGAGCTATAAATTCCACAATATCGGTGCGCAGTAACTCCCAATCAAATAACTGTAATCTCTTATACAGATAAAATGGAAAGTGTATACCTTTGGGGAGGTCTCCAAAAATTCCCAGAAAAATATATGATGATCCTTGCGTCACGTAGATGAAAAAAGTCTATAAGCACGTTCTGATCTGAGATCTGTGCGCGAAGATATCCTCAAAAGAAGCTGCTGTCCTCACCACAAACTCACAGCAAGAAGGGTCCCAGTGAGCACGAGAAAACACCTCGGAAAACGCGAAATCAGAAAATGTGCGTGAAACCCAAAATCGTAGCCTCACCTGTTTCGAATCCAGCGGCGAAGAAATCGCTCGAAAAGATGGTCGGAGTAGGTCGGGGGAGCTCGTACACCGAAGAGCGACGGAAGCAACACCAAAGAAGGAGCGTCGCGCCGCGCCAAGAAAAAGAGAATCTCAAAAAGCGTGCCCCCAAAAATCCCCAAACTCTGCAGATGGAAGCTCCACAGTGTGAGGATCAACTTTGGTAAAGGGCTCTTGGCGGTTTGAAGCTCTGAAGTGCCAAAAGGTTGAAGAAGAAGAAGGCTCGGGCTTTAAAATAGGCCCCAAAAAAACAATTGAAGAAATACCCGCTGTGTCCCGGTTTTCGGGCGCATGGCAACTTTCGGGCGGCTACAGTGTTGGGCCGGCCCAACACTGTGCGCGCTCGAAACGGCCTGGGGCCGCCACGTAGCCCGACCAACAGGCGACAGCGGCCCGAGCCGCTCCGCTGCGGCCACGTCGCACGGCCCGGCGCCCGACACGCGTCCCGCACAGCGAACAGCTGTGCGGGGCGCATGAGCCGCCGACGCGTGGCACCTCCCCGGTCAAACAGGGTAGGTGGCGCCCGCCAGTGGCAGGGCGACACGCGTCCCTGCCACTGTCGCGGTCACACGTGCGGGCAGGCCGCGCCTGCCGCGCACGCGCCCCGAGGCGGGGTCCCGCGTCCGCGTGCGCCGCACCCGGTGAGCCGACCAATGACACATTGACACGTGTCCCATGCACCCGGTCCACGCACCCAAAACAGGTTCCGTGGACCGCGCCGCGTGCACCGACCAACCGGGGGATGCCACGTGTCCCCCCGCCCCGGTCCATGCACCGCCGCGCAAAATCCGTAGACCGCGCCTCACGAGCCCGCCAATCAGGCGGCGCCACGTGTCCATGCGCCGGGTGTTGTTTTTATAGGATCCACAAGGATCTAAATAGGTACTATCAAACAACTAGAGGGGGGGTGAATAGGTGTAATACTTAAAAACTCAATCTCAGTGCAAAATAAAAACCAATGCGGAAAATAAAAACAGCACACTGAGATTTACGTGGAAACTCCAATCCAGGAGAAAAACCACGGGACCAACACGCAATAACAATCCACTAAGAATAGAAGAATAACAAGGTGATTACCGACTCCACGGACTCAACCCCTCCTTCAGCTTCTTCGGACCTTGCGCTGACCGGTTGGATGTCCACGCAATAACAATCCCTAAGAAAAGAAGAATAACAAGGTGATTACCGTCTCCACGGATTTAACCCCTCCTTCAATTTCTTGGACCTCGCGCTCCACCGATTTTGCACGTCCACTGCACACGTTCGAATCCACGAACGCCACTCGAATCCACGAGCACACGTTTCGAATCCACGAAACGCCTTTAGCACACCGAATCCACGATGCCACATCGAATCCACGACGCAAACTCAGTCGATAAGAATATTGACTTCGATGGTGATCCTTCGCTTAGATTATCAATGAAGATCCATGGGAAAAATCTCTAAGCAAAGATTAGATCAATTCGACAAAAGATATGTTCTTGAAAGAACCATCGAATTGACCTAAAAGAGGCTATAAAGAAGATCGATAAAAACCTAGCCTCTAGGGTTGCTCTCAAGAGTTTTATAAAAAGATCGGCCGTAGCTCCCACGTTTTTGAGAAACCCTAAGTGTCTATTTATAGTTTAGAAACCTTTGGAAAGAGATAAGAATAAAAAACTTACCTTATCTGGAAATTTTCAGGACGGCGATCCGGATCGGATTTACTGCGATCCGGATCGTCGTAACGAGATTGACGATTCCAGAAAACCAAGGGTTCGGGATCCGGATCGCATTGCCCGATCCGGATCGTTCATACAAATCAGAAAACTTAACATTCGGGATCCGGATCGGAAATTGCATGGATCCGGATCGAAGTCTTGTATGAAGCAACAACCTTCGGGATCCGGATCGTTGGCTCTGATCCGGATCCTGAACAAGTCCGAACACCAGTTTTTGATTATTATGCAATTAAAAGTTCATCCAAGTGTTTCTACACTATAAGAAAGTATTCGGATCACCACAATTATTTAGTTAAACATACCTGATCCTCTTGAATACTTTCTTCTTGAGATTGATGTAACTGATCCACAATTCTTCAACTTCAATCTTCAAGACTCAAGACACTGAGTGTCAACTTGAGCTCTTGTTGAATCTTCTCTAAGTCTTTGAATGCTGATTGACAATTTGATCCCTTTAAGACTCCGACTCAACTCACTGACTTGACTCACGAAATATGCCAAAACCAAAATGCCGTAACAATCTCCCCCTTTGGCAATTTCGTGACAAAACCCAAAAATACATAAAAGCGCTCAAGTCACTCATCTTAAACCAAAAAAAAAAAATGAAACTCAATGTCATCACCAAAACATTGATTTTCTTTGCGTGAAAGATCCAATAAATACAAAATTACATTTGAACCAAACAGTCCTAGAACATACTCTATGACTTAGGACTTGGAGTCTTTAAGTGATGTAATTCCTGCAAAACAAAACTCCAAACAAAATCAACCGTTAGTTGTTAGAAATTAAAATCCTACATTTGATCCGTCTTCCTTTTGGTTCTTTTGTTTTTCTGCTCTTTCAATTTTTTCTTTGTCTCCCCCTATCTTGAGCATCTCTAACATGTTCTCCATGTTCTTGAGCATCTATGTTCTCCCCCTTTGTGGTACGATCATCATTTTCCGTTCTCCCCCATTTTTCCATTTTCGTTTCGTTTGTCCTCTCTTGATGATCTCATCTCCGTCATTTCTCTTCTCCCCCTTTTTGTCACAAATTGTCAAACAGTGAACATACTAGACAAAAGGAAATTACTAACAAAATTAGTTCATGGAGAAAGAGAGATAAAAGCTCAGTTCTGGTATATAACAAAAATGCAGATTGCGTACCGGTACCAGAAGGCAAAAATCAAATAATTTCTTGAAACAAATCCAGATTTTAGAAACTTTTCAAATACCGATTTGTATTCCATCAAGAAATCAATTTAAGTGCTTTAAACAGTGAATTCACATAGATGTCATTCAATCCAATTAATTTCACAAAATTAAAAAGATTTACTCCAAAATCATGAAAAATAAAGGTAAAACATTATAAACCGTTTTTCATGTTATATTCATCAAACACAAGTCATCAAAAATAATCTTGAGATCCAAAGTCTATCAAGATGTAACGGATTTACAAAGATGACATACGGAGATTTCCAAACGACATCAATCTTGAATTCTACCCTTTGAAATTGAGATAATCACTAAAATACCTAAGGGTGGCTCTTTGAGCATCTTTCAACTATCCCACCTTATACCAACCAGGAGATTGTTCAAAATGCAAGAGTTTTGCATATAAATCTCCAAATGCTTCAACTAAAGATTTTCTCATAAAATACTATCAAGCATCCATAACATGTGGTAGCTTCACACACAAACCGGACGACCGGGGTGGCAGCTCTTTCCAACATGTGGTGGTAGTTTTCACACTCCTTTCGGATGTAACTCTTTCCACATCTTTTGCAAATTATTTCAATACCCTTGTAAGAATGCAATCTCTTACGTGAAAGAATTAAATCCCAAATTTTAGTCTATCGGTTGTCTCACGTTTATCACAATGAACTCACACAACCGAGATAGATTAAGCATCTAAAGATCACACATGATTTCTAAAATTTGATGCTTATAATATCAAAAACTCCTATAATGAAGTATCTTCAAGATTATGATTATGGAGTAAAGTTGATAATCCAAATAAAATTAATTTGGAGTGAATAAACGTGAAGCCCTTTTTATTCAATGCACTTGTTCAGTAAAAACCCTTTTGTTCAAAAACAAAGAATAAAAACGAAGAGCATTGAAAAACATGTAATGCAAAGATTAAGAAAGATATGAAGGGAAAACCAATCAAAGCATTACATACAGTCATAAGCTATTTAGAACTTAAGACAAGGAAAGATATCACCTTTCCGAATCCAAAATCGCTGGATTTTGGGTTGTCTTGATTCGTTGTGGCCGGGGGTTGTCCGCTTTGACTGTTGGTCCACCTTAGGTCTTTGCCTCGCAATGATCCACTTGTATGATTGATGTTGTGGCTCGGACCTTTGGTGGGTTGAGTGAACTCCTTTGACTTGATGTGTCTTTTGATTCCGTTGAGTTCGCTCCGTAGATGAAGTTGCCGAAGAATTCTTCTTTCTCTTTTTCGGGCAATCCTTCACCAAATGTCCTTCAAGTCCACATAGGTGACAAGTTCTTCCTTTCAATTTAGTTGTGGAACTTGAAGCCTTCACAGTTTGGTTCTTTTTGAATCCCAAACCAACCTTGCTTGTTTGACCTAATCCGGACATACATTCAAGTTTCTTGGAACCGGTTGAAGTCCTTTGTATGTCGGATTTAAGTTGATGAACTTGCTTGGTCAATGCTTGATTGGTGACATGAATTTCCTCAAACTGCTTTTCAAGAAAATCAATCTTGTTAATATGGGAATTAACGACCGTTTCCGATTGATTTATCTTTTCTTGGAGGATTTTATTATTATCCAATAAAAGCTCTCGTTCCTCCTCGAGATCACGAAGTTTGATCTTTAAAGCATGATTCTCGTCTTGATTTTCAAGTCGTTGCTTCCTCAACTTCTTGATATGTTTGGCCATCTTCTTAGATTCCGCAAGAAGTTGTTGATATGCCTCAACGAGTTCTTCCTCGTCCGACTCCCCCTCACTTGATGACTCTCCGCCGATTGTTGATGTTTCATACAAAATCAAAGGAGTAGAGTTAGTGACTAAAGATGATAAACAATTATTAGAAGAGGGAAAATGAGAGGCATGAGAAGCAACGATTTTTCCTTTTTCCTCTTTACTTGAGGTTGATTCATTAGAAGTAGAATCGTCCCAAGTTTTCGCTTGCAAAGCCTTCTTTTTATATGATTTCTTAGAAGGACAATCCATTGAAAAATGGCCGTAGCCTTTGCATCGATAGCATTGGATTTCCCCTTCGAAATCATCTTTTTCTTTTTCTTTAGAAGGTTTTGCAAAGCTTTTGAGGTTAGAGGATTTAGAACCCGATGATCCTTTAGAAGGTTTCGTGGATGAAGATCCATCGGTTCGATTCTTCCAAAATTTCCGACGAAATTTCTTTACGATCCGCGCCAATTGTTCTTCAAAATCGGCAAAAGAGATTTCATCGTCGGAACTTGATTCGCTATCTTCTTCCTTTGTTGATTTGAATGCAATACCTGTAAGCTTAGAAGAAGACTTGGAAGAAACTTGATTAGTAGGAAAAGTCATTTCATAAGTTTGCAAAGCACCTACTAATTCCTCTATACTCATCTCATCCGGATGACTAACGGTTTCAATGGCGGTTACCTTTGCCCTAAACCGTTCCGGAAGAGTCCGAAGTATCTTTCTTACAATTTTCGACTCTGGGATCTTTTCTCCTAAATTAGCACATGTATTTATTACATCTTGAAGTCTAGTGTAATAATCTGTAAACAATTCATGCTCTTCCATATGAATAGAGTCAAATTGACTTGTAAGCATCTGGAGCTTTTGAATTTTTACAAGATTAGTACCCTCATGTGTAATTTTGAGAATATCCCAAATTTCCTTTGCGGTTTCACACGCGGAAATTCGTGTGAACTCAGTCGAGGAAAGAGAATTAAATAAAGCGTTCATACCTTTCCCATTGTAAGAAGATCTTTCAAATTCCTCTTTGGACCATCTAGAGCGAGGTTTTGGGGTAGTAGAATTTCCTACTTCCTCAACAGGATGCACCCAACCGCATTCCACGGATTGCCATACTCGCTTATCAATTGCGATGAGAAAAGCTCTCATCCGCACTTTCCAATAAGCATAATTAGTCCCATCAAAAAGAGGAGGTCTATAAATATTACCACTTTCACCCATCATGATAGATAAACCTAAAACCCGCTCTGATACCAATTGTAGGTTTTTATAGGATCCACAAGGATCTAAATAGGTACTATCAAACAACTAGAGGGGGGGTGAATAGGTGTAATACTTAAAAACTCAATCTCAGTGCAAAATAAAAACCAATGCGGAAAATAAAAACAGCACACTGAGATTTACGTGGAAACTCCAATCCAGGAGAAAAACCACGGGACCAACACGCAATAACAATCCACTAAGAATAGAAGAATAACAAGGTGATTACCGACTCCACGGACTCAACCCCTCCTTCAGCTTCTTCGGACCTTGCGCTGACCGGTTGGATGTCCACGCAATAACAATCCCTAAGAAAAGAAGAATAACAAGGTGATTACCGTCTCCACGGATTTAACCCCTCCTTCAATTTCTTGGACCTCGCGCTCCACCGATTTTGCACGTCCACTGCACACGTTCGAATCCACGAACGCCACTCGAATCCACGAGCACACGTTTCGAATCCACGAAACGCCTTTAGCACACCGAATCCACGATGCCACGTCGAATCCACGACGCAAACTCAGTCGATAAGAATATTGACTTCGATGGTGATCCTTCGCTTAGATTATCAATGAAGATCCATGGGAAAAATCTCTAAGCAAAGATTAGATCAATTCGACAAAAGATATGTTCTTGAAAGAACCATCGAATTGACCTAAAAGAGGCTATAAAGAAGATCGATAAAAACCTAGCCTCTAGGGTTGCTCTCAAGAGTTTTATAAAAAGATCGGCCGTAGCTCCCACGTTTTTGAGAAACCCTAAGTGTCTATTTATAGTTTAGAAACCTTTGGAAAGAGATAAGAATAAAAAACTTACCTTATCTGGAAATTTTCAGGACGGCGATCCGGATCGGATTTACTGCGATCCGGATCGTCGTAACGAGATTGACGATTCCAGAAAACCAAGGGTTCGGGATCCGGATCGCATTGCCCGATCCGGATCGTTCATACAAATCAGAAAACTTAACATTCGGGATCCGGATCGGAAATTGCATGGATCCGGATCGAAGTCTTGTATGAAGCAACAACCTTCGGGATCCGGATCGTTGGCTCTGATCCGGATCCTGAACAAGTCCGAACACCAGTTTTTGATTATTATGCAATTAAAAGTTCATCCAAGTGTTTCTACACTATAAGAAAGTATTCGGATCACCACAATTATTTAGTTAAACATACCTGATCCTCTTGAATACTTTCTTCTTGAGATTGATGTAACTGATCCACAATTCTTCAACTTCAATCTTCAAGACTCAAGACACTGAGTGTCAACTTGAGCTCTTGTTGAATCTTCTCTAAGTCTTTGAATGCTGATTGACAATTTGATCCCTTTAAGACTCCGACTCAACTCACTGACTTGACTCACGAAATATGCCAAAACCAAAATGCCGTAACACCGGGTCCGTGCACCCAGCCGCTCCCCTCTGTGGACCGAGCGCTGCGGACCGGCCCAATCACAAGCTGCCACATGGCAGCCGGCGGTCCACGGCCCCTCCCATGCACCGAAATTCAGCGAAAACTTCCGGGGGTCCGTTTTTGGGCATCCGGACTCCAAATCAAACAAGCAAATAGCCGTTTTCAAGCGTTTTTCCGCGCTGAATCCAAATCCAACCTCTGTTTGGCCCAAAACCAGTCCGAAAATTCGGCAAATGCAGCCGAAGGCCAATCCAGCTGTGGATATCACACAGGGTCCATCTGTGGCATCCCTTTGATGCACTATGGACCAGATACACCAACACTAGGTGTTCAACACCACGGTTCATGGGAGATGCTACACGGGGATCAGGGTCACCACTTCCTCCCCCACTAAAAGGAAGTTTCGTCCCCGAAACAAAACACACAACCACAAAACCAAGACAATCAAAACAACCAAGAACGCAACACTAAACTAAAAAGGAAGATACGGCTCCTCCAGCAGGAAAGTCATCAACCCCAACCCTCGATTTAGAAAACCGCTGAAATTCGCGAAAAGTCTAAAAATTTCGAAAAATCAGTGCCTTCGCCCCAATCAAACAAGAACAGGTTCGGCACTGTCTCCATTTCTGGAGCAATCCTTCGAAATCTTTGTCCTGTTCGTAAATTTCAGTACAAAGGCGAGAAAAGGGAGAGAAGTGTTGGTGTCGTTCCTGCTGTGGCCTCAAAAAGAAAGCTATCCCTAACAGAGACTCCTAAGGACACAACCTCTAGTCCCTAAACACCACAACTGCTCATGAGGTAGCGCCTGTCCACAGTCGCTAAAGCCCATGCTGCTGGAAGGATACGCCGGCAAACCGAGAAAACGAACTCCTCCAGTCCAACTCGCAGAAGGATAACTGCTCTCATTCCATTATCAGTCGTAGCACTACACCGCACCAACCAGTCCAACATGTGTGCTCAGTCCAAATCCTGGAGCTGTCCTTGAATCGTCACATCAGCCGGTGAAGTCCCAAGTCTCAACTGCACTGATCATACACCGCGAACCTCCTCTACTCGTAGGATACTGGGATGAAACCAAAGGCTAAAACATGTAGTAGAAATTCCTAACCCATACCCATGCAAAGATGCCGATGAAGATACTCAACTAATAATGCAGAAGGATGCAGCGGTAAAGAAATGCTCAACTCAGCTAACTGAAATAAAATCGTACCTGCCGCGGCATGATCCGCTGCCGGGGTGTCCTCCACCAGGGCTGCATAAACCCGTCCACTGGGTGCTGCAGGTCGTCGTCCCGTCTGTCCCGACGTCGTGGCCCACTCTGTCTGCTGGTGTGCCGGAGGGGTTCCCGCTGCATGGATGGGCAAGGGGGGTGCTGTCGCAATCGGCCGCACTGACAAAATGGCCTGGGGGCAAGCTGCGCGGAAATGTCCCAACTCTCCACAGAGGAAACACCGCCCCTGTCTCTGATCACACTGCGACGGTGGATGAGGCCCGCCACAGATGACACACCGCTCCTGCCGCTGCTGCCGATACCGCTGATGCTGCTGCTGGGGCTCACCAGATCTCCGGCGCCTACGAAACCCACGACCCTCAGAATGAGATCGTGGAGGTCTCGGAGGTCCCTGCCCGCTCGTCTGACCCTCATCATCCGGTGCTGGGCACTTCGCCCCAGGAATCACTACGGGGGTTAGAGCCACCTCTGACATCACTGCCTCTCCAGACTCAACATATAACGCCTGCTCCATCGATGCCTCCAAAGTCTGTAATCTGCCGGAGCGAACAAGCTGATAAATATCCCGGTGCAGCCCCCGCTCGAACATGTAGATCCGGTGAGACTCGTCCCTGGCCACGTGAGGCATACTAGCCAACAGCTGATTGAATTCGGCTATGTATGCATTCACGGGCCGATCTCCCTGGCGGAGATTTCTCAGCTGCTCCTCTAATCTCTGGCGAACACTCTCAGGAAAGAAGGCCCCTAAAAGAAGTCTGCGGAACTCCGCCCAGGGAAGAATCTGCGTCCCAGGCGGACCAGCAGGCCGCACACGCCGCCACCAAGCCTCGGCGTTGCCCTCCAAGTAGTGTGTAGCCAAGAAGACCCGAAATCGATCCTCAACAAACAAACTCTCAAAATGACGCTCCATGGCCGTGATCCAAGACTCTGCCTCCCACGGCTCAGTACTCATACCAGAAAAACGGGGTGGATCAAACCGGCGGAACCTCATCAACAGATCCACCACCGAACTCTGCTCGGCCAAAGTCAAAGGTCCCACCGACCCAGGCGGTGGTATGCTAGAAACCGGCTCGACAGGAATAGCCGGCGCTGACGGAACCACAGGGGGCGCCACAGCTGGCGAAGAAGGCATAGGCGAACACACAGGGGGTGCTACCACAGGCTGCGTCCTCTGCTCTAAAAGAAGCATCATCCGACCAAAGGCCTCCTCCTGGCGCCGAGAAGCCTCCTCCTGGCGCTGAGATGTCTCCTCCTGGCGCCGCACCGCCTCAGACAACTGTGCCACCTGGGTACGGAGCTCCAGAACCTCCCTCTGTTGTCCCTGCCCCGAGTCCTCCTGCTCGGGCTCATCGGAGGGGAAAGGCTGAGAACGCGTCTGCACCCTGCGTCAGGGAGGCATCGTGCCTACCTGCAACACACAAGCAACCATCAGGACAGTACCAAACAATACTCGACCCAATCCAGCGAAAGTCTAGGACATGTCATCCATTCCCTAGCACTATGTTGTCTGCAGCCAACATAATCGCTTAGGAGAATAAACATGCCAGTCACTCATCCCACCCCTGGGGAGAGGTATCAAACTCAATCAGGACTCTCGCTAACAGTCACGACTCTCACATAGTCATCCTAATGTCCAACCACAAGCCTAGGGTTTCTAAGTCCACAATGACCTACAACCTAGGCTCTGATACCACCTAATCTGTCACGCCCCGGCGTCGAAACTGCGACCCGGGCTCGCCAACAGATCCGCCGCCCATACGGGAAGCCCCGTATAGACGAAGCGACTAACTTGCAAAAGAACATCTATACTATGCAGATATCAGAGCCGAAAGTAAAACTGCTAGAATAAAAACTATATACAACACAAGTCCTCACCAAAAGTACAAAAGTCTCTCGAGCAGTAGAAAATAAATACAACTCTATACCTCACTACAAAGTTCTCTCAACATGAACTCTCAAAAGTAATAAGGGTACATCTACTCACTGGACGATGACTGGTAGGGAACTATCTCGCGACTCCCTTACCTCGATCAGAAGAAGCAGCAACAGGAGCAGCAGGAACCGGAGTAGAAGTCCCTGTGGGGAAAACACCACGACGGGTGTGAGAACTACGTCCCAAGTAGTTCTCAGTGGGTGCCGCCAACAAGCCCAACGGTCTGCCCACTAAGTCTACTAGAGGCATAAAGTAACGATAATACAGAAATGAAAGGGCTGGAAAAGTAACTCTACAGCTACTATGCCTCTATCTAGATGCTCAAGAAAAGGAACAGATGGAACATGATGCACCTACTAACACACACAGTAAACTCACCAAATCTATACTGACTGCCTCAAAGGGTCCAGTCAAACCTGCGCCCACCTACTGCCGCACATCCTCAACAGGACGGGTCTACCGTAGGGTGTCCGTGACTGCCACTAACTGGCACAGTCAGAGGGACGGCGTCGACAAGTCGCGATAGCAAGTAACAGGCCCAACTCCGGAGTGGCTCTCGAGGGGAGCGACCCCACCGAGGAAAGTATCCGCGTAACTCTGTCGAGCTCAAATATGGCTCATGCAGGCTATAGTCCAAACCACGATCAACAAGATCGACCAACAACAACAACTCTCAACCACAGGCTGGAAAACCACACAGCTGGGGCCACCGTCCACCAGACGGCTCCCACAACAGAACACTAAACTCACAGGAAAGACTGACACCATAAGGGTTCGGAAACCCGATAGACCGGTGCTAAGAACCCTATCAAACAAGAACAGACTCTAGGCTCCGCCTATCGAAGTTCCCGATCCCCTTACAGTTCGGGAAAGCAAAACCTCGGCACGACACGCAGAAAGCACCAACAGGGCCCGAAAGTCCCGGGAGACCTACACCAACAACCCTATCAAACAAGAAAAGGTTCCAGGCTCGGCCCCGGCGGCTTTCGTCCCGACAAGGAACGGCCCCTAGAACCCGGATCACTCGAATCCTTTCGAGTGAGGAGATTTATATGAAAAGGTGACATTTGTTATTGAAAATTATTTTGATCTGGAAGAAATCCATATTTAACGATTTTAGTTCTTTTTAGAAAATCAGTCAGAAAAATAAGTGTTTTACCCAAACCCCGAAGGGCTGATGCCTTTGTCCAATCAAACAAGAACAGACTCTAGCGGCCCTTCGATGCTTGGAAGAAAACATTGGTAGACTAAAATCATGTGTATGTCGAAAAGGGTTCTAGGTTCGGCTAACACTAGTATACTACTACCACTGACACAGTGGCGACAACCCCAACAGGGGAAAACAAGACCTCTCGGGACCACCGTTTATCTCAAACGGTTTCCGGTACAGACAAGCGATCCACTACATCTACCAGACTCCACTCTGCCCCCAAGCACGAGTGCAAATGCATCCCACACTAAAAAGATGTCCCGACCGCTCGGCCCACTACCCGGACGAGGATAACACTAAGTCCAGGAATGAAACATAAAGTGTGGATGTCTAAGCATAAATAACCCTAGCCCAAGTGAGGGTTTTCTACTGGTCTGGTTACACATGCAACATATGACGGGGGTGCTAGGTCAGGTTCAACATAACAAATATTTACATTAAAGTAGGAAACAGGAGATCACCAAATCGACAGATAAAACAAGGAACAACAATTCCTACACTCTAGCATGCTACCCCAGTCCAATCACTATCATGCATGATTCTATATCAATAGAATTAGAGTACAGTCCATACATCTTGAAAGCAAAGCCACCCACCTGAAAATGCTGATCTGTCCAAATTCTACAGCTGATAAAACCAAAAATAGCAACTCACTGTCCAGAATGCCCCGTATAGTCCAAAATCCCACCTGGGTACAACATAGGGCTACAGTTATACTCAACAACCCAAAATCTGCCCAAAATCGCAAGTCTGAAATTCAGCTGTAAAAAAGCCAATAATTCACCTGCTGAAAGTGCTCAGTAAATTTCAGATAAAATACCCCAACGTTCTACGCGTCGATAGCTTCGAAACAAGTACCTGCACGCCCAAAACGGAGCACCGTAGGCCGAGCTATAAATTCCACAATATCGCTGCGTAGTAACTCCCAATCAAATAACTGTAATCTCTTATACAGATAAAATGGAAAGTGTATACCTTTGGGGAGGTCTCCAAAAATTCCCAGAAAAATATATGATGATCCTTGCGTTGCGTAGATGAAAAAAGTCTATAAGCACGTTCTGATCCGAGATCTGTGCGCGAAGATATCCTCAAAAGAAGCTGCTGTCCTCACCACAAACTCACAGCAAGAAGGGTCCCAATGAGCACGAGAAAACACCTCGGAAAACCCGAAATCAGAAAATGTGCGTGAAACCCAAAATCGTATCCTCACCTGTTACGAATCCAGCGGCGAAGAAATCGCTCGAAAAGATGGTCGGAGTAGGTCGGGGGAGCTCGTACACCGAAGAGCGATGGAAGCAACACCAAAGAAGGAGCGTCGCGACGCGCCAAGAAAAAGAGAATCTCGAAAAGCGTGCCCCAAAAAATCCCCAAACTCTGCAGATAGAAGCTCCACAGTGTGAGGATCAACTTTGGTAAAGGGCTCTTGGCGGTTTGAAGCTCGGAAGTGCCAAAAGGTTGAAGAAGAAGAAGGTTCGGGCTTTAAAATAGGCCCCAAAAAAACAATTGAAGAAATACCCGCTGTGTCCCGGTTTTCGGGCGCATGGCAACTTTCGGGCGGCTACAGTGTTGGGCCGGCCCAACACTGTGCGCGCCCGAAACGGCCCGGGGCCGCCACGTAGCCCGACCAACAGGCGACAGCGGCCCGAGCCGCTCCGCTGCGGCCACGTCGCACGGCCCGGCGCCCGACACGCGTCCCGCACAGCGAACAGCTGTGCGGGGCGCATGAGCCGCCGACGCGTGGCACCTCCCCGGTCAAACCGGGTAGGTGGCGCCCGCCAGTGGCAGGGCGACACGCGTCCCTGCCACTGTCGCGGTCACACGTGCAGGCAGGCGGCGCCTGCCGCGCACGCGCCCCGAGGCGGGGTCCCGCGTCCCCGTGCGCCGCACCCGTTGAGCCGACCAATGACACATTGACACGTGTCCCATGCACCCGGTCCACGCACCCAAAACAGGTTCCGTGGACCGCGCCGCGTGCACCGACCAACCGGGGGATGCCACGTGTCCCCCCGCCCCGGTCCATGCACCGCCGCGCAAAATCCGTAGACCGCGCCTCACGAGCCCGCCAATCAGGCGGCGCCACGTGTCCATGCGCCGGGTCCGTGCACCCAGCCGCTCCCCTCTGTGGACCGAGCGCTGCGGACCGGCCCAATCACAAGCTGCCACGTGGCAGCCGGCGGTCCACGGCCCCTCCCATGCACCGAAATTCAGCGAAAACTTCCGGGGGTCCGTTTTTGGGCATCCGGACTCCAAATCAAACAAGCAAATAGCCGTTTTCAAGCGTTTTTCCGCGCTGAATCCAAATCCAACCTCTGTTTGGCCCAAAACCAGTTCGAAAATTCGGCAAATGCAGCCGAAGGCCAATCCAGCTGTGGATATCACACAGGGTCCATCTGTGGCATCCCTTTGATGCACTATGGACCAGATACACCAACACTAGGTGTTCAACACCACGGTTCATGGGAGAAGCTACACGGGGATCAGGGTCACCACAATAAATGTCATGGTAAGTATAAATGAGTATAAACTTCATCTCTGTATATGGTTTTTGAATGATATAAAATTCTTGAGGTATCTAACGATTTCTTTTGTCAAGAATGATTTCTTTTGCAGAGAGTACAGATGTCTAAGTCTAGAGTCTGTTTTAGGAGTTTAACTCATGTATTTTATTTTGGATCTCCATTGTAAATTTTTGTTGTATGGTGATAGCAACAAAAATATCTTTTTGAATTTTCTTTAGTGGATCTGTGTTTTGTCACGAAACCGCCAAAGGGGGAGATTGTTACGGAATTTGAGTTGGCGTAGTTTCGTGAAAGTTTCAAGTCTTGAAGATTGAAGGTGAAGAAAGTTGGATCATTTAACTCAATCTCAAGAAAGAAGAATTCAAAAGGATTAGGTATGTTTAACTAAAGATTTTGTGTGATCCGAATACTTCTTGTAGTGTAGAAACACTTGGAAGAATCTTTCTTTGCATAAAAATCAAAAACTGGACTTGGGACATGTTCAGGATCCGGATCAGGTTGTTCAATCCGGATCCCGAAGGTGGTTCGTTCATACACCAGTTCAATCGGGATCGTAGCCTCTCTTGATCCGGATCCCGAACACTGAGTTTACCATTTTCCTTGAACGATCCGGATCAGGCTTCGCAATCCGGATCCCGAACGTTGATGTTTGGTGAACTGTATGAACGATCCGGATCAAGCACTTCGATCCGGATCCCGAACCTTCGTTTTTCTGGAACTACCTGACTCGTTACGACGATCCGGATCACAGCTAATCCGATCCGGATCGCCGTCCGTAAAATTTCCAGAAATGGTAGGTTTTTGATTCTTATCTCCTTCCTAGGGTTTCTAACCTATAAATAGACCCTATGACTCCTTTTCTAGGGTAAAGGAAAATAGCCGTCATATTCATATCTTATTTTATACGGCTCTAGATCCACATATAGAGAAGAAAGGAATTCACTAGAGAATACTCTATGTTTCTTCATCTATATTGATTAGTTTGATTCTAGGTTTTCATACTCACATCTTGAGTTGAATCAAACTAATGAATACTTAGTTGGTATTTCCGATCTATCTTTGATCTAAGTATTCGGCGGATCATCACCACCAAAAACAACGATTTACCCCAAAAATCGGCGCGTGGATTCGCGTGTCCTTGTGGATTCAAGGTTCAACCGCTCTCGTGGATTCGGAGCGAGGCACGTTCGTGGATTCGAAGGGTGCTATTGGGTGAAGACCGTGGACTCGGTCGGACGTCGTGGATTCGACGTTGGACGCCGTGGATTCGGCGTTGGGCGCAGATCATGGATTCGAGAAGCGTCGTGGAGCGAGCGGAGAAGATCCTCTAGGAGCGTATGGAAAAGGTTGAGTCGTAAGTGTGTACGGTAAATCACCTTGTACGTGTTTTAATTCTAGTGGATTTCGCCGTGTTATCGGTCCCGTGGTTTTTTACTCCGGTGATGGAGTTTTCCACGTAAAAATCTTGCGAGTTATTTTTTATTTCCGCATTGGGTTTTTATCGCAACGATTTTTGAGTGTTTATAAGTTTACACCTATTCACCCCCCTCTAGGTGTTTTTTTCCCCTATTTAGATCCTTATTACATATAACCCAACACCTTTCTCGCGAGCAGATTTTCGAGCAGTTTTCGCGAGCAGTTTTGTGAGCAGATTTTTGTGTTGTTTTTCGCAAGCTATTTTTGAGCGGTTTTTCGCTGACGGAGGCCTTTTTCACCGCCGGATGCTCGGTTTTCGACCGTTTTGATTGATTTTGCGATTTCTTCGCTCCTGGCAGCTTTCAGTGCAGTTTTTAGCTTCCGTCGGGGCCGGTTGAGAGTTTTTCCGCCGCGTGGAGCCGCGGGCTTGTTTCGGGACATCCGCTGAGCGCGCGGTCTTGTGGTAGGTCAGCGTGCTCCGATTTGCGTGCGATTTTTGGCACCGTGCTTAGTTTTGCGTGCGGACCACGTGGAGGCAAGGTAATCCCGCTGAACCCAATTGCAAGTGTCGACAAGCAATTGGTGGCAAGCTGAGGTGGGTTGGTTTTTCTCTCCAAGTCTACGGACTTCCTTCTAATTCTGTTGTGATAGGATTGCATGCTAGTTTAAGTGTTTTCTTGGAACTTAACTAGCACCCCCGTCATATGTGCATGTGTTTGACCAGACCAATAGAGAACCTTAATCTGGGCTAGGTTCTTTTATGCTTTAGACATCCCACACATTGCATATCCTTCTGGACATAGAGTTCTCCGCCCGGGTAGTGGGCCGAGTGGTCAGAGTGTGGTGGGACGGGTGTTGCACTCGGGCCTGGGGGCCGAGTGGGGTCTGGTGGCTGGGTTAGGCCAGTGTTGGTGTTTTGGGAACCGTTTCAGATAAACGGTGGTCCCGGGTTTTTAGTTTTCGCTGTTCTTCTCGTCCCCACCACGTTGTGATCGTGGTGCACGTGTGTTAGCAGGACCTTGAACCCAGAACCCTATTTGGACGAACACATGATTTTAGTCAGCCAATGTTTTCTTCCAAGCCTCGCAGGGATGCCTGAGTCTATTCTTGTTTGATAGGACGAGGGCAGTGGCTCTTCGAGGTTTGGACATAAAACTTGTTTTCAAAGGGTTTTCCTGAAAAGACTAAAAATCATTAAAAGATGGATTTCTCTCAGATCAAAGGGTTTTCTGAAATAACGTCACTGTTTCTTATAAACTTATTCACCCGAGATGATTCGAGTGATCTGGGTTCTAAGGGCTGTTTTCTTTCTTGGGGACGTAGGTGTTAGTCTCCCGGGGTTTCAGATCTGGCTGTGGAGCATCTCCAGCCGTGAGTTTGTGTGTTGAGACAGTTTCCCACTTTAACCGAAAGGGGCCGAATCCCTGAACGGTAAAGGATCGAGAGCTTCGATAGGCCAAGCCTAGAGACTGTTCTTGTTTGATTGGGGTTCTAGGCACGGGTCTATCGGGATTTTCGGATCTTTGCCGCGTCAGTCGGTTCTTCTCGCCTATGAGTGGGGTGTTGTTGTGGGAGCCGTTGGGAGAGACGGTGGTCCCAGCTCTGTAGTACTTTCTTGGAGTGGGTCAGTGTTGTGAGATTGAGTCGTGGAGGGTTCTCCGACTGAGTTGTGCTTGAGCATCGTGATACCGATCTGTTTGATCGTGGACTATAGCCTGCAGGAGCCACTGGTGAGACAGTGATACAGATGTGATACTTGAGTTCGGTGGGGTCGCTCCCCTCGAGCTACGCCCCGGGTGCGATGATGATACTGAGCCTGACGAGGCAGCGATGATGCGCCTAGTTCATATACTAGAGGTCGCTTGATACCCCTGGCCGAGCTACCATGGGGTCACTTTGTGTGAGATCGAGATAGTCCGATTGGACACCCTGGTTGATACACTGGGGGGCGCAGGCTTGACTCGACTGGACCCTATGTGGCAGTCGCTGAGATTTGGGTTACACTGAGAGAGTGATGGCATAGCATGTGTCATAGTAGAGTTTCTTGAGCATAGTACTTGTGACATATTGTCAGCAGTGAGTGGCTGCATACCATCATCCATATTCTCTTCCTATTGAGCATAGTAGATAGAGGCATGATAGCTGTAGATTCTTTTCCAGCTTATTTACATTATCACAGTCTTTTCTGTTATCTTATGCCTCTAGTGGACTTAGTGGGCAGACCGTGGTTCTTGGAGACGGTACCCACTGAGAACTACTGTAGGATGTAGTTCTCACACCCTCTGTCGGTGACAGGTTGCTGAGGCTTTCTTCCGTTCCTGCCGAGCTTGACTGGACGGACCGGGGATAGGGAGTCACGTGATAGTTCCCTGCCAGCATTGTTACTCTAGAGTGAGGTAGATGTACCATCCCTGACTGTGGGAGTTTGATTGTATGGTTATGTTTCCTATTTAGCTATCTCCCTTTTGGATTTGTAGATGTTGTATAGGTGGACTTCTATTTGTATCATCTTGTTTTGGGAGATAGGCTATGTGTTGTTGCAGCTTTGTAGTAGATGAGATTTTATATTACAGCTTTCTTATCCGCTCTGATATCTGGGTAGCTGTAGTTCTGTCTTTGCAGGTTAGACACTTCGTCTGTACGGCAGTTTTCGTACAGATGGCGGATTTGTTAGCGAGCCCGGGTCGCAGTTTCGACCCCGGGGCGTGACACACGCCTGCTTGTCTATCAGTTCTGATTACTCAGCATTTCTGTTCTATACTATGATAGATTAATATTTCAGCTTCAGTTTATAGTTTCTGCCATGCGGCACCAGTGGAGACTACAGCTTTCAGCATCTTGAGTGGGATTTGCGCGGATTGTCGTTGATGGTTCGGACTCTTGACCGCGAGTTTGGGCATCAGCATTATGATCGCCTTGCGAGCCAGTTTTCTGTCCCGTTCACCGACGGTTTGGTCCCCGTCAGGGTGTTCTTTATTAGTTGAGGGATCGTCTTCGACCCGTGGGTCCGTTGGGGTTATGATAGCATGTTGAGTGACCAACTGTGGCATGAGATTGTGTCTCTTGAGGATCCCTTTTGAGGGTAGCCTGCGGTTGAGTAGTCCACTCGGGTGGTTTTGGATCGGGAAGTAACCGAGTGAAGACCCCAGCTTATTGGATTCCTTTCCTTATGGGATGAATGTGTGGGTATGCTTCGGGTCGCCTTGTTGAGGTTGGCACCATGATGTGGTTTGGTGCGTGTTGCACTAGTGGTTATTTTCGTTTCCCCCAGCCTTTTATTGGAGCCTCTTTGGTATTTCACGTCTCAGCTCAGGAGTGATGTGTTTTTTCCTCGCCCGTGATTGACTTGCCCCTTTGAGATCTGTGATTGTTGGAGTACGAGGGACGCCCGTTGTAATTTCTGGCTCGAGAGATGAGAGAATTGCACATCGGGCCATACCGTACTTGTTGTTGTTGTTGTTGCGGAGTAATCACGGGGAGTGAGTGGTGTTTCGGGAGCTGGAGGCGTATTGATGGAAACCTACCCGTGGTATTTGTGACTCCTGGTGGACTTGAGCTAGTTTCGAGGACGAAACTTTCTTTTAGTGGGGGAGGAAGTGAGGACCCGAATCCCCACTTAAGAGATTACTGTCGGATTAGTGGCATTTGGGAGTGTTTGTGCGCGTGTCGGGCCCAAGAAATGGATTTGTGGTGCAATTTGGGATTTAGTTTGCATCACTCGAGGCCTGCGTGGTGTGTCGGTGGTGTTTGTGCGCAATTTAGACACAAGTGATGGATTTCGGGCTTAAAAAGGGATCACGTGGGAATTGGAGGACCCGTCGAGTGTTTAGAAGTGATTTCGCGCGACGCGGATGTCAAATTTGGACTCAGGGAGAAGTTTGGATTAAAGATCACCTCTCCGAAAGCCTTCGGCAATTTTCGGTTGAGAATTTGGAGAAACGGATATCGTTTTTGGATTCAGCGCGCGAAATCGTTGAGATTGGACTATTTATTTGTTTGATTTGGAGCCCAGATGAAGTGTGAGTTTTTCGAGGCGACGCGGCACGAATTCTGAGGCGTGGCGACGCGGCACGAAGCCCGAGGCGGCGCTGGCGCACGGTTCGAGGCACGTATAGCGCGTGGGCGCCCTGGGAACCCCGCCTTCAAGGGTAGGGGGGCGCGCGGGGGCCGCCACGTGGCGGGCCCCCACTGGCACCCGCTCGGGGGCGCGGGGGCGCGCGCCCGTGTGGCGTGCCCGTGTCCCGCGCCTGCGCGGGCGCGGTGTCACGCGCCCGTGTAGCGCGCGGGCTGCGCGCCCACGTGGCGCGCTTGGGTGCGCGCCGCGTGGCGCCCGGGGCGCCTGCGTGGACCCGGTGCACGCGTCCGGCTTGGTGGACCACGGGCTGGTGGCTCCCCATTGGCCGGTGCACCGTGGACCATGTGCCGTGGACCACCTTTTTCTCCCTTTCTTCTCTTCTTCTTCTTCTTTCTCCCGCGCACACCATTCTTCTCTTCTTTTCCTTTCTTCTCCAACCGAGCGCGAGAGGGAGAGAGGGAGGAGGATTTGTGGGGTGCGGCAGTGCACCGTGAAACTCGCGATGCGCGCGAGGTTTTCCAACGGAGCTGTTGGGCGGCGCGGCGCAGTCGTGGTAGGTCCCGTGTGTTAATTTTACGGTGTTTTTGCTCTGTTTGCGGCGTTCCTTTGGACTTTGAGTTTGACTACCCTCTTACACTTATCTGTATTAGGGACCGTGTTTTACTGCACCGTTTTGCGTACGGTCTCCGGCACTGTGCACCGTTTTATGTGCGGACTCCGTTTTGCGTGCGGATTCCGGCACCGTGCACCGTTTTGCGTGCGGACTCCAGCACCGTGCACCGTTTTGCGTGCAGACTCCGTTTTGCGTGCGGACTCCGGCACCGTGCACCATTTTGCATGCGGACTCCGGCACCGTGCACCGTTTTGCATGCTGACTCCGTTTTGCTTGCGGACTCCGGCACCGTGCTCCGTTTTGCGTGCGGATCGCGTGGAGGCCAATTGCAAGTGTTTACGAGCAATTGGTGGCAAATCGAGGTGGGTGGCCTTATCTCCAAGTTTTATGGACTGTACAGTAATTCTACTGATGTAGGACTATGCATGATAGTTTATTTCCTTGTGTAGCATGCTAGATTGTTGGAATTGATATTCCTTTTATCATCTGTTAATATAGTTATCTTGGAACTTGACCTAGCACCCCCGTCATATGTTGCATGTGTAACCAGACCAGTAGAAAACCCTCACATGGGCTAGGGTTATTTATGTTTAGACACACACACTGTTTTTCTATTCATGGACATAGTGTTATCCTCGCCCGGGTAGTGGGCCGAGAGGTCGGGACTGTCTTTTAGTGTGGGATGCATTTGCACTCGTACTTGGGAGCAGAGTGGAGTCTGGTAGTTGTAGTGGGTTGCTTATCTGTGCCGGGAGCCGTTTGGGTAAACGGTAGTCCCGAGAGGTCTTGTATCTGTTACGGAATTTGAGTTGGCGTAATTTCGTGAAAGGTTCAAGTCTTGAAGATTGAAGGTGAAGAAGGTTGGATCATTTAACTCAATCTCAAGAAAGAAGAATTCAAAAGGATCAGGTATGTTTAACTAAATATTTTTGGTGATCCGAATACTTCTTGTAGTGTAGAAACACTTGGAAGAATTTTTCATTGCATAAAAATCAAAAATGAAGGTGGTTCGTTCATACACCAGTTCAATCCGGATCGTAGCTTCTCTTGATCCGGATCCCGAACATTGAGTTTACCATTTTTCTTGAACGATCCGGATCAGGCTTCGCAATCCGGATCCCGAACGTTGATGTTTGGTTAACTGTATGAACGATCCGGATCAAGCACTTCGATCCGGATCCCGAACCTTCGTTTTTCTGGAATTGTCTGACTCGTTACGACGATCCGGATCAAAGCTAATCCGATCCGGATCGCCATCCGTAAAATTTCCAGAAATGGTAGGTTTTTTATTCTTATCTCCTTCCTAGGGTTTCTAACCTATAAATAGACCCTATGATTCTTTTTCTAGGGTTAATCCAAATAATCGATATAGAGCCGTCATAATCAAATATCATCTTATACGTCCCTAGATCCACATATAGAGAAGAAAGGAAATCATTAGATATTACTCTATGTTTCTTCATCTATATTGATTAGTTTGATTCTAGGTTTTCATACTCATATCTTGAGTTGAATCAAACTAATGAATACTTAGATGGTATTTCCTATCTATCTTTGATCTAAGTATTCGGCGGATCATCACCACCCAAAAAACAACGATTTCCCCAAAATCGGCGCGTGGACTCGCGTGTCCTTGTGGATTCAAGGTTCAACCGCTCTCGTGGATTCGGAGCGAGGTACGTTCGTGGATTCGAAGCGTGCTACTGGGTGAAGACCGTGGATTCGGTCGGACGTCGTGGACTCGACGTTGGACGCCGTGGATTCGGCGTTGGGCGCAGATCGTGGATTCGAGAAGCGTCGTGGAGCGAGCGGAGAAGATCCTCTAGGAGCGTATGGAAAAGGTTGAGACGTAAGTGTGTACGGTAAATCACCTTGTACGTGTGTTAATTCTAGTGGATTTCGCCGTGTTATCGGTCCTGTGGTTTTTTACTCCGGTTTGGAGTTTTTTCACGTAAAAAACTTGCGTGTTCATTTTTATTTCCGCATTGGATTTTATTGCGCAATGATTTTTTGAGTGTTTATTGTTTACACCTATTCACCCCCCTCTAGGTGTTTTTTTTCCCCTATTTAGATCTATATTTCACATTACCCAACAAGTGGTATCAGAGCGGGAATAGGGTTGTAAACAATGGTTGAAGGTGGAAACATCAATCGACCTCCTTTCTTTGATGGAACAAATTATGCGTACTGGAAAGTACGGATGAAAGCCTTTTTAATTTCCATCGACGAAAGGGTGTGGTAATCAATTGAATTAGGATGGTCTAATCCAACTGAGATTATTTCTGATGTTCGCACCTTAAAACCTAGGTCGAAATGGACCAAGGAAGAGTTAGACTCATCTTCTTACAATGGCAAGGGAATTAATGCTATTTTTAATGCCTTATCTCAAACTGAATTCTCTCGCGTCTCGGCATGTGAGACTGCGAAAGAAATCTGGGATGTTCTTCAGGTAACACATGAGGGAACTAACCTCGTGAAGATTCAAAAGCTGCAAATGCTTATGAGCATATTTGACTCCATTTTTATGGCAGAAAATGAATCTTTCACGGACTACTATACACAATTGCAAGACATCGTAAACTCATGTGCTAACCTGGGAGAGAAGATTCCAGAATTTAAGGTTGTAAGAAAGATCTTAAGAACTCTTCCTGAACGATTTCGCCCAAAGGTTACAGCCATTGAAACTATTAAACACCCGGACGAAATACGTGTAGAAGAATTAGTTGGTTCATTACAAACTTATGAAATGACATTTACTACTAACTATTCTTCTGGAAAAGCATCCTCTTCTAAGTCTTCAGGTTATGCTTTGAAAACAACTAAGGAAGAAGACGCGGATACATCCTCCTCGGACGATGACGAGAACCTTTCTATGGAGGACTTTGAGAAGCAACTCGCTCTCTTGACAAGGAAGTTTCGCCGCAACTTTCGAAGGGGTAATTCAAGTAAATCTCCATCTTTCGGAAAGTCGAAGAAAGGCAAGGGTACTTCAAGTTACAAGTCAAGAAAGCAAGAGAACTTCTCAAAGGATAAGAAAAGTTCAGAGGGACAACTACAATGCTTCAAATGTCGAGGCTACGGCCACATTGCAACGGAGTGTCCCAACAAGTATCCGGCAAAGAAGAAAGCGATGCAAGTCGTCACTTGGGATGACAACTCAACGTCAAATGAGTCGTCTTCAAGTGATGAAGAAGAAAGCGCAACGGCATTCCACGTGTCCACATCTTCACCATTCATGTGCTTAATGGCAAGTACATCCGAGTCATTGTCCAACTCCACTGTTGAAAAGAATGCAACGGACAATGAATCGGATGATTTGGAAGGTGAAGATTTTGCTTTAGCCTACCACAGACTTTTGAGGGATTCAAAGAAAGTGGCTAAGCAAAACAAGAGTTTGAGAGGGAGAGTGCATGATCTCGAAGAAGAAGCAGAAAGGGCAACTTCTCTCTCAAACGCTCTTGAAGTGGAAAGGGAAAATCTGATAAAAGTAAATGTTTCCCTTCAAGAGTCCAATGAGCTTTTTGAGAAGGAACATACAAAACTGGTGGATAAAGCGGATCACTTCTCAAAGCTCTACAACGAGGCTCGACAGAATAACCTGGAAATGACAAAGACCATCTTCCAACTCAAGGATGACTTGCAGCGATTCTCTTCTGGAAGGAGTAAGTTGGATAAGCTTCTTGGTCTTGGTCAATCAAATTGGTTCGACCTCGGGTACACTCAAACTGAAAACAGTCCAAGTTCGAGTGGGACAGTCTTTGTGCCCCAGTCGGTATCTCCTCCTTCGACACCGGAACTAACGACAAGCAACGACAACAAGCCTACTTCATCCTCCTCGGGATCGTCAAGTACTAAGGTATGTTTTCGTTGTGGCATTTTAGGGCACATAAGGAGAAATTGCAAGATGGGAGCCAAACGCTCAACTCAAGCACTTCTTGCAACGACTACCAAAAGGGCGCCTCCCCGGAATTCAAAGCAAAACTTTTCAAATGAAAAGAGCCTTGGTAGTTCACCGCGCAAGACGACATCATCAAGGAGCGGCAATCGATCTGACAAGACGCTTTCACCTAGGAGAATAACCTCACGACCATTACCGACGCACTCCAAAAAGTTTTGGGTGCGCAAAGGTGAAATTTATCCTTGTCTTGTTACTAATGTTTCCTTGCATGCATATGATAATTCGTCTTGGTATCTGGATAGCGGATGTTCCCGTCACATGACCGGTGACAAAAATAGTTTTCAAAACTTTGAGAAAATCTCCGGAGGACTCGTTGTTTTCGGAGACAGTCGATCTTCCAAAATTGTTAGAAAAGGAACGGTAGCTATCCCAGATGGCCCGATTTTGAAAAACGTGTTATTTGTTGATGGCCTTAAGACTAACCTCATAAGCATAAGTCAACTTTGCGACAATGGTTTTTCAGTTAAATTTTCATCTGTTGAATGCGTTGTAACTGATAAGGACCATGTCTTCTTTTTAAAAGGGGTTAGATCTGAAAACAATTGCTATGTTGTTCATAATAAAATTTCAGAAAAATGTAACCTAGTTTCTTTTGATAATGAAACACTTTGGCATGAAAGGCTAGGTCACATAAATTTTAAGGAACTTGTTAGAATTTCAAACAAGGACGTGGTCAAGGGGGTTCCAAAACTTTTACTTAAACAAAACATTGTGTGCGGCGGTTGTCAAAAGGGAAAACAGTCCAGGACAGCGCACAAGAACCTGAACCACGTTGGTACCAAACGGCCCTTGGAATTACTGCACATGGATTTAATGGGGCCAACCCATCAACCATCTTTGGGAGGAATCGTCTCATGTACCTCTGAGTACTCCGTTACCTCAAACTTCACGCATCTCCAAGGATCATCCTGAATCAAACATCATTGGAGACCCACAAGAAGGAGTTAGAACTCGGAGGCAGTTGGTTTGTGGATTCGCTTGCTACGTATCTTTAATCGAACCAAAGAATATAGATGAAGCTCTTCAGGATGACTACTGGATTAAAGCAATGCAGGAATTGCTCCATCAATTTGAGCGAAACAAAGTCTGGGAATTAACGAAGCCTCCACAGCAACAGAATGTGATAGGTACCAAATGGATTTTCAAGAATAAGAAAAATGAGGATGGTACTATCATCAGGAACAAGGCACGATTAGTTGCTCAAGGCTACTCTCAAGTAGAAGATATAGACTTTGATGAAACTTTCGCCCATGTAGCTAGACTCGAGTCCATTCGTATACTATTTGCTATTGCTTGTCATTTTAAAATCAAATTATTTCAAACGGACGTTAAGAGCGCGTTTCTAAATGGGTTTTTAAATGAGGAAGTTTATGTGGCTCAACCGAAAGGTTTTGTAGACCATAAACAACCTAACCATGTTTTTCGTTTGAAAAAGGCTCTTTACGGTCTGAAACAAGCACCGCGAGCATGGTACGAAAGGTTGACAAAGCACCTTTTGGAGAAGGGCTATACTCGAGGGGGAGCTGACAGGACTCTCTTTGTGAAGCATTATCAAAACAATTTCATTGTAGCACAAATATATGTCGATGACATAGTATTTGGCGCAACAAGAGATAATGAGGCTTCTAAATTTGCGGAGACCATGGAAAGCGAATTTGAGATGTCCATGATGGGCGAATTGACTTATTTTCTTGGATTGCAAATTAAACAAAATGATGAAGGTATTCACTTGTGTCAATCCAAATATGCAATGGAGTTGGTTAAAAAGTTTGACTTAGAAAATTCGAAGGATTTTCCGACTCCATTGGGAACTAGCCACAAGGGACTTGGAAGTGAATCTCATAGTGAGAATGTAGACGAGAAACTGTATCGAAGTATGATTGGAAGTCTACTTTATCTCACGGCTAGTCGCCCGGATATATCTTTTGGTGTTGGGATCTGCGCGAGATATCAATCTGCACCAAAGGAGGTTCACCTGAAAGCGGTGGAAAGGATCATCCGGTACATCAAAGGATCAATTAATTTCGGAATTTGGTATCCTATGGGAACTAGTTTGGACATTGTTGGATACTCAGATGCCGATTGGGCAGGATCAGTGGATGATCGGAAAAGCACGAGTGGTGCATGCTTCTATCTTGGCCATTGCCTTGTTGCATGGCACAGTAAAAAGCAGAATTGCATAGCACTCTCGACTGCCGAAGCGGAATACATTTCAGCGGGTAGTTGTTCAACCCAACTCATTTGGATGAAAAGTGTGTTGAGCGACTTCCGGATTTCAGCATCTTCGGTAACAATTCTTTGTGACAACACTAGTGCTATAAACATTTCCAAAAACCCTGTGTTGCACTCTAGAACAAAACACATTGAACTTAGATATCATTTTCTTAGAGAGCTAGTTGAATCAAATACTCTTCAAGTTTCATATATTTCAACTGAAGATCAATTAGCTGACATTTTAACAAAACCTTTGGATCAAAAACGTTTTATTCATTTGCGTAAAGCAATTGGAATGCTTTCCTTGAAATAAACTTCTTTTTGAAACTTTTGTTTAGGATAGGTTTTGTTTTTGTGTTTTTGTTCTTTATCTATGTTTATACATAGTACATTGATTGAGCATGTGTATTATTGACTTTACTTGCATCCTTTTATATATTTAGAAATCTATTATGCTTTAGATATCATAATATTTCATTTGATGCAATGATCATTTATGTCAATTAACTCATCTTTGTTTTGATCAAAGTCAATTTCTCTCTCGATGATCTCTTGGTATAGTTTTTATCTTATTTGACTGTTTAGTCGAGTATGAAATCGAGATCAATATTTGGCTAAATACTTTATATCTTAAATAATTGATAGCCAATTGAGGGGGAGTCAAAGAAAAAGTAAAATGCTCAAAAGATGTGGAAAGAGTTACATCCCAATGAGGAGTGTGAAAACTACCACCACATGGAGGAAAGAGCTACCACCTCGGTCGTCCGAGTACTGTGTGCAGCTACCACATGAATACCAAGCAAGGTTTTTTCAAGTTTGATTAAATAAAATGCATGTTGAAATACTTGACTCTATCAAAATTTTAAGGTTGGTATAAGGTGGGATTTTTAATGAAAGATGCTCAAAGAGCCACTCTCTTCAATAAATTGACTAGATATATTATCTAACTTATCGGGGATGTTAGACATCTATTGATCTTTGTATTTCATTTTCTTTACCAAATTGATGATTTGATAAAGGCATTACTCATAAGATCAAGTTAGATGTAATTGAAATTGTTCAACTTTAAGGGATTTAATTTTTATAAATTTTCGTTTCGTTTGTTGGATGTTATTGATAGATTTGGTATAATCTATTTCTTGTTGTATGAAACGATGATTTTTGTTTAAAGTTGATACACAAAAGTGCTCACAATCTTTTTCTGGTTTTCTTCAATTTCTCTGAAATTTTCTAAAGAAAAAGTTGGAGCCGATCCGGATTGGACCTGCCGATCCGGATCCCGAACGCAGATATTCTTCTGCGGGCAGACGATCCGGATTGGACCTGCCGATCCGGATCCCGAACGCAGTTTTTCACTGCGGGTAGACGATCCGGATCGCAATCATGAACTGATTCGGATCGCGGCTAGGGTTTTATAAAGAACAAAAGGGTTTTGATTTCTTTTACTCCAATCTTCTGTTCCAAAGTTTCCAGAGCTTCTCTCTCTAGATTTCATCCATCTTGGAAGCTTTCAAACTCAAGTTCTAAAACTCCCAGTAAGTTTTATTGATCAAATCTTGGTTTTTCACCGTTCTTGTTATTCCTCCTCAAAACGTGATGAATTCCTTGTATCGATTTCGTTTGTGGATGGTTTTTGATCAAATCTCTTTTGAAATAAGAACTCTGGGTAGATTAGTTTTGATTATATGCTAGGTATTCTCAAGATAAACGGATTTTTGGTCTTCGATTTCAAAGAATTCGGTTTTAGGGCATATAATGGGAATTTTCCAAAATCATGCAATTGATCTATTTTTAAATTTTCTTTTTGCAAAACTAATTTGATTCCTAGTCTCTCTACACGATAATGATTGTTTGGGTACAATTTTTCTAATTTCTGAAAATTAACAATTTTTTCGTGTTCTTGAGGTGTTGCTCACAGGAATTCTTTATACAAGAAACCAATAGCTATGGTGATCACGTGGATCATTCTCCTTCTGGCGGCTATGGTAAATACGAGAGACACTGTAAAGCCCAAGAGGGCTAAAAAGGATGAAGTCAACTGGGATGAGTTGTCAGAGGATGAAACACATCCTAAAAAATCGCCACAGAAAACCTCTACTGCTTCGAAAGGGAAAGCCCGTGCAGAGACATCAAAGGAAATGGCTCCGCCCACTGCTATAGAAAAAGGAAAAGCACCAATGACCTCTTCATCCATACTAAAAAGAAAAAGACTCGCTCGACGACCTGGACGAGCTCGAGGTATTGAAATAAATGAACCTTGTCAAGAGAACCCAAGGAATATCTCTCAAATTGACACCGAATCAGAAGACGAAGAAGATTGGGACACATTTCTTGCCGAAGTACAACAAGGTATTGATGAAGAAAATAAGGTTTACCTGAAGAAAAAGAAGCTACTGAAGTCTTCCTCAATACTTAAGCAGCAAGCAAAGAAAAAGAATGTGCCAAGCAATGAACCTCTTGACAACTCACATTCTTTGCCAAGAAGATCTCCTCGGAATGAAGGACAGACTGCTCCGTCAATCGTTACACAACGGTCTTCAAATTCCAGAAGAATTGACCAAAAGGGAAACATGGAGTCTTCCCTCAAACAAGAGCAAGACAAAATGGCTCTAGGACTCAGAAAGATGTCCAAGGACATACATCAGATGAAACAAGAGTGTTCTACGATTTCGGGAATGCTTAAAGGAATTTTGAAGAAGCTGGGCTGCACGAGCTCTGAGGACTCCGCCTCGAATGACTCAGATTCAGATGCTTGAATCGTTTGTCCACTAATTCTCTTGTGCAGGATTTCAGTTTTTAGGTTTTAATGTTCTCTTTTTACTTTGTTTTAGTTTTAGTTCTCAGGATTTTCTTGATTTTAAACTTCTTAACTCTCCTTAAGTTTTTGTAATTTTGGCTTAGTTTGTGACAAAAAGGGGGAGAGAGGTTTAGAGAGAACTTGAACAAGAACTTGAACAATGATGGTACTTGAACACTGATGATGTGAAAACTGTGTGAATGTGTGAACATCAAGGTAAGTGAACATCAAGGTAAGTATCACTTCAACTTCAACTTTGGTTTTTATCTTGTGATTTGTTGCATGTCACTAACTATTCGACTAACTATTTGGGCATGTAATATGACTAACAAGTTGATGTTGGACTAACACTTTGTGACATTTGGTTTTTGATTGCATAGAAGATATGTTGGCTTTTGACTATGATTCTCTTACATATCTGAATTCTCAAATGTCATGATGATCAGATAAACTCTATCTCTGTACTTGGTTTTGTATGTTTCAATTCTTGAGGTATCTAACGATTCTTTTTGTCAAGAATGATTTCTTTGTGCAGAGAGTACAGATGTCTAAGTCTAGAGTCTGTTTTAGGAGTTTATCTCATGTTTTTAAATTTTTGGATCTCCATTGTAAATTTTTGTTGTATGGTGATAGCAACAAAAATATCTTTTTGAATTTTCTTTAGTGGATCTGCGTTTTGTCACGAAACCGCCAAAGGGAGAGATTGTTACGGAATTTGAGTTGGCGTAATTTCGTGAAAGGTTCAAGTCTTGAAGATTGAAGGTGAAGAAGGTTGGATCATTTAACTCAATCTCAAGAAAGAAGAATTCAAAAGGATCAGGTATGTTTAACTAAATATTTTTGGTGATCCGAATACTTCTTGTAGTGTAGAAACACTTGGAAGAATTTTTCATTGCATAAAAATAAAAAACTGGACATAAGACATGTTCAGGATCCAGATCAGATTGTTCAATCCGGATCCCGAAGGTGGTTCGTTCATACACCAGTTCAATCCGGATCGTAGCTTCTCTTGATCCGGATCCCGAACATTGAGTTTACCATTTTTCTTGAACGATCCGGATCAGGCTTCGCAATCTGGATCCCGAACGTTGATGTTTGGTGAACTGTATGAACGATCCGGATCAAGCACTTCGATCCGGATCCCGAACCTTCGTTTTTCTGGAATTGTCTGACTCGTTACGACGATCCGGATCACAGCTAATCCGATCCGGATCGCCGTCCGTAAAATTTCTAGAAATGGTAGGTTTTTTATTCTTATCTCCTTCCTAGGGTTTCTAACCTATAAATAGACCCTATGATTCTTTTTCTAGGGTTAATCCAAATAATCGATATAGAGCCGTCATAATCAAATATCAACTTATACGGCCCTAGATCCACATATAGAGAAGAAAGGAAATCATTAGATATTACTCTATGTTTCTTCATCTATATTGATTAGTTTGATTCTAGGTTTTCATACACATATCTTGAGTTGAATCAAACTAATGAATACTTAGATGGTATTTCCTATCTATCTTTGATCTAAGTATTCGGCGGATCATCACCACCCAAAAAACAACGATTTTCCCAAAATCGGCGCGTGGACTCGCGTGTCCTTGTGGATTCAAGGTTCAACCGCTCTCGTGGATTCGGAGCGAGGTACGTTCGTGGAGTCGAAGCGTGCTACTGGGTGAAGACCGTGGATTCGGTCGGACGTCGTGGACTCGACGTTGGACGCCGTGGATTCGGCGTTGGGCGCAGATCGTGGATTCGAGAAGCGTCGTGGAGCGAGCGGAGAAGATCCTCTAGGAGCGTATGGAAAAGGTTGAGTCGTAAGTGTGTACGGTAAATCACCTTGTACGTGTGTTAATTCTAGTGGATTTCGCCGTGTTATCGGTCCCGTGGTTTTTTACTCCGGTTTGGAGTTTTTCCACGTAAAAATCTTGCGTGTTCATTTTTATTTCCGCATTGGGTTTTATTGCGCAATGATTTTTTTGAGTGTTTATTGTTTACACCTATTCACCCCCCTCTAGGTGTTTTTTTTCCCCTATTTAGATCTATATTTCACATAACCCAATAGTATCCCTGTTGTGCTGTCGTGGGAGGGAGCCGATGAGCAGACGGTAGTCCCGGGCCGTCGAGTATCTTCCGGTCAGTGATGTTGGGAACCGTTGGGGTTAACGGTGGTCCCAGGTCGTTGAGTGTTGTCCGACCAGTACTGTTAGCCTGAGTTGTGGGTCGTTCCTGGCTGTGGAGTACCTCCAGCCAGTGTACTTTGTGCTGCGAGCTGTTGGAGAGGTTAGTGTCTCGTGTTTCGTGTGAGCTGATCAGCTGAGTCGTCGAGAGTGCTCCGACTGTCGTGCGAGATATTTGGGGATCTTGAGTCCTACCGTTCTGAGAGTGAGCGTGGATTTTGACTATAGCCTGCATATGCCAATGTTTGATACTCTATGCCGCGCCGTTTTCCTCATTTGGAGTCGCGCCCCCTTAGATGCCGCAGTGGATGCGATGGTTGGCCTGTTGAGGCAGTTTTCCGCAGTGGATGCAATGATGGGCCTGTTGAGGAAGTTTTACGCGAGGGGTGAGTTAGTCGGACAGAACTCCCCACGTAAATCCAGTCCTCATGTGGATGTGTAGTAGTGGGTAGGTGCGTTCCTAGTCGACATGCGTAGGCTTGATTGGACCCTATGCGGCAGTCAGTTCGATTATGTCGATTGAGCACCTTGGGTGCGAGTGGTCACTTTTACTTTAATCTGTTCCACTTTTTTAGCATCTAGATAGAGGCATGGTAGCTGTAGAGTTGCTCCAGCTTTTCTTGTTCAGATTTCATTGCACTGTTATCTTTTGCCTCTAGTGGACTTAGTGGGCAGACCGTTGGGCTTGTTGACGGCACCCACTGAGAACTACTGTGGGAAGTAGTTCTCACACCCGTCGTGGTGTCTTTTTCCCCAGGGACTTCTACTCCTGTTCCTGTGCTCCAGTTGCTGATCCTTCTGACCGGTTTCGAGGGAGTCGCGGGCTAGTTCCCTACCCGTCGTTGGAGTGTAGCGGTGCCCATTCAGAGGAGAGCTTCAGTTGATTAGTTTACTTCTTTTTCCTCTGTTGAGAGACCTTTGTTGTGAGGTATAGAGTTGTACTTTATTTTACAGTTTGAGAGACTGATGTAGTGAGGATATTTTTGTATTGAGAGCTTGTACACTGATGTATTTTATTAGAGATATCTCCCTTTTGAGTTTTGTATCCGAGGACTTTTTATAAGATCGTATTTGGGAGATGGATATTGTATTATTTTCAGTTGTACAGTGTTTGGATTTCAGCTTTTCAGTAGTTTTACTTTCAGCTCTGATATCTGTTTAGCTGTAGTTGTTTCTTTTTGCAGGTTAGTCGCTTCGTCTATACGGGGTGTCCGTATGGGCGGCGGATCTGTTGGCGAACCCGGGTCGCAGTTTCGACGCCAGGGCGTGACAGGATGTCTATCACTTGGTGTATTCACGGCGGGCGCCGACTTCAGATGCAGCGATTGTGCATGCTCGGGGGATTGACCGAGGATCAGTCATCACGTCCAGAAGGGACGAAGAGCGAGGGACCAGCTCCAGTGAGAGACGTCCAGCATCGTCGTGTTTTGGGATAGTTGAGTGGATCGAAGTTGCCATGATTCTAGTCTTAGGATCATGAGTCTCAAAGGAGACAGAGACCAGGAGGGTCTCGACAGTTGAGCCGCCAACATCTATTTGTTGAGTTTGTGCAGCTGGCTGGAGAGCGCCGTGTGTGGATTCCTTTGGTCGTCAAAGTTAGAGCTTGGTTGATGCCGTCACCGCTGGTGTGATTTAGTAGCGCAGTGGTAGCTGCGTGTGGGCCAGAGAAAGGACTGTTAGCTTGTGCACGTGACGATCAGGTTCCAGTTCACGTTTAGCACATGGATGAGTGTTGCCAGTCCTGCCTAGTGCAGATAGGACCTTGGATTTTACCACTGAGTATAAGTCCTACATCAGTTCAGAGAGGTTTGTTGAGCATGAATTGAGATTGGTTATCCCAATGTTAGGCTACCATGAGATGTCGAGATTGGTCAATGACCCTCCGTGGACCTGGTCAGGAAGAGTGTGCTATGGAAGAGGCTAGACCACGACGAAGGTTGAGTCGTGGTCGTATCGCCTTGCTAACGACATGTAAAGGAGGTGCCTACGGCGGCACCGGGTTTAAAGAATGTCCTTATAGCTGTGTGATCCGGTGTGTGTCTACTTGAGCTGTTATGAAGCCGCCATTTAGTGAGATTGAGATCGAGTTAGTGATTGATGTGGTTTTGGAAACAGCGCCAACTTCGGTAGCACCTCTTGGAGTATCACTCGAGACAGAGAGTGGAGTGATAGCGCAGTTGCAAATTCTCATGGATCGAGAGGTCCGTGTGACCCAGCGCTACGTCGTGGGAATACGACAGTGAGGATACGAGAGATTGATACTTGAGTAGGATGCCATGCCGTTGGTTCACGGCAGTGATGCCCCGTTGTGAGTACACAACGGTGAGAGTTCTTGGATGGTTCGAGTACAGACAGACTTGGATTGTGTTGCGGCAGATGCCCTTTGTGAGATTGATCGCTTGTGGAACCTTACAGCCGAGGGCTGTGCGCGGTTAGTGTTCGGGACCCGGTAAGGGCTTTCTGAGCTTGCCTTGCGGTCAAGTGGATTGACTGAGGCCCTGCGGCCTTTTGGATTTGAGGGAATTGAGTGTTCCGGTTTTGTTGGACGGGTTGGTGGTTGTACCCGTCGTGGATGTTGGATTTATTTCCGAGGAGACATAGAGCGTGAGAAGCACTTGAGGATAGTGCTGCAACTTCTATGAGAGGAGAAGTTGTACGCCAAGTTGAGAGGTAATGAATTTTGACCTCGGAAAGTTCTGTTGTTAGGCCATGTGTTTTCAGCTGCAGGAGTGGCAGAGGACCTAACGAAGAGTGATACCGTTGGGTTGGGCCTAGACCTATAATGGTGACAGAGGTCAGAAGCTTTTGGACTAAGCAGGGCCAGTATAGCTATGAGGAGATAAGCTGAAGAGGATACCAGCATGGATGTGGATGTTTGTCAGTGATAAGAGAGGGAATTGAGTTATTTATGGATCCTCGAACCTGAAGTACTTGGATACTCAGGAAGAGTTTGGTTTGAGGCAACGCCGGTGGGCAGAGTTATTGGAGTTATATGATTGATTGGGTATATCATTATCCCGGTAGTGACTCTATGGTCATGGACGCCCTGTTTAGGCGAGACATGTACCTTGGAATAAGATGATTGATCAGTGGGTGCCCCTTTGGAACTTGATTTGAGAGCTAAGGGTTGAGCATTATTTTCCCGATGTGGAACTTCTTCCCCTGTGGATGGATACAAGAGTTGTATCTGTGGAACTTGAATATTGGTTGCAATGGAGCAACGAGGGAGTTATGCCCTTGGAGATCTTGAGTGGTGGAAGCCATTTTTTTTTTACCGCAGGGATCGTAGATTTGAGCTTACGCGGGGTGTTTGGTCTGCGAGTTTTATTTGCCTGGAAGAAGTGTTTTTGATCCCTTGCATGGTTTGGATTGCGCTTCATGAAGTTGGACGAGGATTGGGGCTTTTAAGGAGCGACCGATGCAATTTTTGCTGGTGAGGCAGAAGAGTTTTGTAGTCGTATTATACCTTTGGACAAGGTCCCGGGGAGCTTTTGTTGAGTGAGAACGGCCACCTGAGAGCCTGATGATGAGTTAGGGATCCCCTATCCCCATTTGATTGAGTCACCCTCCTGAGTTACGGATTTATTCTGGTTTCGAGGACGAAACCCTTTTAAGGAGGGGAGAGTGTAGAATACCGGGCTTTCGGATGGCGCGCCGACCTCGCAAGATGGCATGGTGCGGAGGAATTGCCTCGGGCATGTTGCTTATGTGTTTACAAATGTGGTCGGGTTGATTCGGATCAACGCGGAAGCCCCAGTTTGATTCGAGGTTTTCTGGGCTTGGTGCGCCGATAGAGGACTGGATTTGGGAAAACACCGACTCCATAGGGGTGTGCAGAAAATTTGGTAATACTTGGAACAGGTGTACTTTGTGTTTACAGCGGAGCTCGGGAGGTTCCGGACTGGCGCGGAGGACCCGAAGGCGAAAAGTGAGTCGGAACTGGCAATTTTGGAGCCAATTGTTGGATTGAGCACCCCGACTCAACGGTTGAGCTTTTTGAGAGAGAAAGCTGTGGACATGTGTATTTTTAGATTACAGCAGAGTTTGGGAGGTTTCGGGGCGGTGCGGAGACCCCGAAGGCAAAAAGTGACTTGGAGTTGGCTAAATTGGATTAATTAATTAATTAATTTACTTAGTTAAATTACGGAATGTAGCCTGTGAAGATTTTGTGTAAAGAGAAGTGTGGAAAGTGGATGTGGAATTATTTTGCTTGGGGACATTTTGACTTTTCTTTACATAGCTGGACCCTCAGCCTTAATTAATTAAGTGATCCTTAATTAGCCACGTCTCCATCTTCCTCCTCTACAAAACAGAGTAATGAGAGGGAAAGAAGAGGAAAGAAAGGAAGAAAGAAGAGAAAGAAGATGAAGGAAGCTGATGAGAGAGGAAGGAAAGATAGAAATGGATGAGAGATTGATGTTGGACTTCCTCCTTGAAGCCGAGCGGAGCGGAGCGCGTGCGCGTCGACCGCCAAGCAAGGTAATTTGTAGCAGTTTTTTTTTAGGTTGAGTTGGGTGGCTTGGACTGTTGTCCATGTGCGTGAGGGGTGGCCGCAGCTGGGAGCCGCGCGGGCGCGCAAAGGCGCCGCGCGCGGCCGGCCTTGGTGCTGCGCGGGCGCCCATGGGCGCCGCGCCCAGCAGGCAGCGGTGCTGCGCGCGCGCTGGGGGCGCGCGCAGCAGGTGCGCGCGTGGGGGGCCACTGCGGGCGCCGTGCAGTGCGCTTAGGCGCTGCGTGGGCGGGCGCCGCGCAGCACAGGGCGCGCGCGGGGGCCGCTGCGGGCGCCGCGCGGCAGCGGCGGCAGCGCAGCGCGCTGCAGCTCTGGCACAGGGAGCTTCCGCGTGGGCGCGCGCGCGGCGTTTTCGACGTCCGAGGCTGTTCTCTTTGCCGTCGGACATGCGCTTTTCGCAGTGCTTGGCTGATGGTGGGTTTTCTCCCCTTTTCTTGCTGTTTTGATGCAGTTTTTGGTGCTACTTGGCCGAGGGGGATGTTCCCGCTACATGGAGCCGCGGGAACTTGGAGGCTAGGCTTGGTGCTGCTTGCTGGCTGTGGGAGTGCAGAGGAGTTGTATGTGTGTGTGCTACTGGTGCTGTGAGTGTGTGTGGAGTGTACAGGAGAGGGAAACTTGAGATTGTAGTGTGTGTGTATTTGGGGTTGGATGAACTTTTACTTAATTGTGTGCTGGTTGATGGTTGGGGTTTATGTGTGTGAGCTTTTATTTGAGTGCAGAACTTATGAGTATTGTGGGAACCTGTAGAATGTGGTGGTTTAAGTTTTTTGAGAGTTCGTGGTTGTTGGTGCGCGACCATGTATCGTGAGTTGGCCGTGGGGTGTGCACTTTTTATGAGGACTTGAGAGCTTTTTCCGAATTTCCGAGGATTTTTCCGATGTTCGTGGCAAAGTGCGCGCGCGCGGATCGATTTTTTTGGATTTTCTTCAGTTTGGGGGTTCGACGTTTTCCCGACATCAGCGTTGCCTGCGGAAAGCGATCCAGGTGGGTTGGAATTTCTCCAAAATGTGTGAAATGCCCTTTAAAGCTATTGAATGCAATTTGATCACATTTATTATGTTATTTTTCCTGTAATTAAATTTGATAGTTGCCTGGATTTTTTTGGAAAATTCATTTGAGCCCCAGATTATTTTTAGCATACTCATGACACTATATGACACTAGGTTTCATGTTCTGTTTTCCTCATATATGCACCTAGATCGTTTCATAAATCGAGAAAACCCGTTTGAAAGAAAATTAGCCTTTTCAAGATGGTTTTTAAGTTATGAATTCGCCAGAGGTATGGCATAGGTTCAGGGTGCTTCTGACCTCGTGCCTGGGGGCCGAGGGGTCTCTTTTTGAGTTTAGAGATGAGTTATAGTGTCATTGAGTTTTGAGCTTCTGAGGAGATCATTGTAGTTTATGGGTTATGTATCTCTGATTTGATAGTGGAGGTGGTTCTCCCACTTAGTGATGAGTGTTTTGGGGTTCTGGCAGATCGAGTTGTGGGGGTTTCCCGACTTAGCCATGGGTTGTGCGTTATCAGATTGAGTCGTTGAGGGTTCTCCGACAGATCATGTGAGGATTTTGGGCATTTCCTGTTGAGTCGTGGAGTCTTGTTCCGACTGAGTTGTGCCTTTGAGCATCGAGTTGCCGATCTGTTTGATCGTGGACCATGGCCTGCATGTGCCGCTTATTGAGACAGTTGAGATACTTGAGCTCGTTGGGGTCGCTCCCCTCGGGTCACGCTCCGGATGCGTAGATGTGTTGATGCCCCTGGCCGAGTTACCAGGTGGGTTACATGTGTGAGGACAAGAATTCCCACTTAAGAGATTACTGTCGGTTTAGTGGCCTTTGGGAGTGTTTGTGCGCGTGTCGGACCCAAGAAGTAGATTTGTGGTGCAAATTGGGATTTAGTTTGCATCACTGGAGGCCTGCGTGGTGTGTCGGTGGTGTTTGTGCGCAATTTGGACACAAGTGTTGGACCTTGGGCTTAAAAGGAGATCCCGTGGGAAATTGGAGGACCCGTCGAGTGTTTAGAGGTGGTTTCGCGCTGCGTAGATGTCAATTTTGTACTCCAGGCGAAGTTTGGATAAAAGATAACCTCTCCGGTCGCCTTTGGGAATTTTTAGAGTTGGAATTTGGCAAATCGGACTTCAGATTTGGACCCGGCGCGAAAATCGGATCAAGTAGGCTATCCGAGGGCATTCGGCAAATTTTCGGATGAGAATTTGGAGAAACGGATATCGTTTTTGGATTCAGCGCGCGAAATCGCGAAGAATGGACTATTTACTTGCTTGATTTGGAGCCCGGTTGAGTTGCACATTTTTCGAGGCGACGCGATGCGGAAATCGAGGTGTGGCGCGGATCCCGAGGGTGCGGCAGGCGCGTACGGCGCGGGAATGCGCGCGTCTGGCGCGCGTTGGGAACGAGCGCCTGCGGGTCAGCGCAGGGGCCGCCACGTGGCGGCCCCCCGTTGGCGCCCGCGCGGGCGCGGGGGCACGCGCCCGTGTGGCGCGCGGGCGTCCCGCGCCTGGGGTGGCGCTGGTGTAACGCGCCCGTGTGGCGGGCGCGTTGCCGCGTGCCGCGTGGCGCTGTGGGCGCGCGCGTGGACCGGGCGCGCGCGCCCATGTGCCGTGGACCGCGAACGGTGGCCCCCCATTGGCCGGTGCACCGTGGACCGGTGCACCGTGGACCATCCCTTTCTCCTCCTCCTTTTCTTCTTCTTCTTTCTCTCCCGCACGCCATTTCTCCTCTTTTTTTTCCTTTCTTCTCCAACCGAGAGCGAGAGGGTGAGAGAGAGAGGAATGTGGGTGGTGCGGCGGTGCGTCGTGGGCCTCGTGGAGCGCGCGAGGTTTTCCAACGGGGCGATTGGACGGCGCGACGCGTCGAGGTACGGTCCCGCACTTGTTTTTACGATATTTTTGGGCACAGTTTTGGAGCGATCTTTTGGGCAGTGAATTGACCCTCTTGCTCTTATTTGTGTTAGGGACCGTGTTTTACTGCACCGTTTTGCGTGCGGTCCCTGACGCCGTGCACCGTTTTGCGTGCGGACTCTGTTTTGCTTGCGGATTCTGGCACCGTGCTCTGTTTTGCGTGCGGATTCCGGCACCGTGCACCGTTTTGCGTGCGGACTCCATTTTGTGAGCGGACTCCGGCACCGTGCATCGTTTTGGGTGCGGACTCCGTTTTGCGTGCGGATTCTGGCACTGTGCTTCGTTTTGCATGCGGATTCCAGCACCGTGCACCGTTTTGCGTGCGGACTCCGTTTTGCGTGCGGACTCCGGCACCGTGCATCGTTTTGCGTGCGAACTCCGGTGGCGTGCTCCGTTTTGCGTGCGGATCGCGTGGAGGCCAATTGCAAGTGTCTACGAGCAATTGGTGGCACATCGAGGTGGGTGGCCTTATCTCTAAGTTTTATGGACTGTACAGTAATTCTACTGATGTAGGACTATCCATGATAGTTTATTTTCTTGTGTAGCATGCTAGATTGTAGGAATTGTTATTCCTTTTATCCTCTGTTAATATAGTTATCTTGGAACTTGACCTAGCACCCCCGTCATATGTTGCATGTCTAACCAGACCAGTAGAAAACCCTCACTTGGGCTAGGGTTATTTATGTTTAGACACCCACACTGTTTTTCTATTCCTGGACATAGTGTTATCCTCGCCCGGGTAGTGGGCCGAGAGGTTGGGACTTTCTTTTAGTGTGGGATGCATTTGCACTCGTGCTTGGGAGCAGAGTGGAGTCTGGTAGTTGTAGTGGGTTGCTTATCTGTGCCGGGAGCCGTTTGGGTAAACGGTAGTCCCGGGAGGTCTTGTATCCCTGTTGTGCTATCGTGGGAGGGAGCCGTTGAGCAGACGGTAGTCCCGGGCCGTCGAGTATCTTCCGGTCAGTGTTGTTGGGAACCGTTGGGGTTGACGGTGGTCCCAGGTCGTTGAGTGTTGTCCGACCAGTATTATTAGCCTGAGTTGTGGGTCGTTCCTGGCTGTGGAGTACCTCCAGCCAGTGTGCTTTGGGCTGCGAGGTGTTGGAGAGGCTAGTGTCTCGTGTTTCGTGTGAGCTGATCAGCTGAGTCGTGGAGAGTGCTCCGACTGTTGTGCGAGATATTTGTGGATCTTGAGTCCTACCGTTCTGAGAGTGAGTGTGGATCTGGACTATAGCCTGCTTATGCCAGTGTTTGATACTCTATGCCGCGCCGTTTTCCTCAGTTGGAGTCGCATCCCTGAGATGCCGCTGTGGATATGATGGTTGGCCTGTTGAGGCAGTTTTGCGCGAGGGGTGAGTTAGTCGGGCAGGACGCCCCACGTAAATCCCTTCCTCATGTGGATGTGTGGTAGTGGGCAGGTGCGTTCCTAGTCGACAGGCGCAGGCTTGACTGGACCCTATGAGGCAGTCAGTTCGATTGGGTCGATTGAGCACCTTGGGTGCAAGTGGCCACCTTTCCTTTCATCTGTTCCACTTTTTGAGCATCTAGATAGAGGCATGGTAGCTGTAGAGTAGCTCCAGCTTTTCTTGTTCAGATTTCATTGCACTGTTATCTTTTGCCTCTAGTAGACTCAGTGGGCAGACCGTTGGGCTTGTTGACGGCACCCACTTAGAACTACTGTGGGAAGTAGTTCTCACACCCGTCGTGGTGTCTTTTTCCCCAAGAACTTCTTCTCCTATTCCTGTTGCTCCAGTTGCTGATCCTTCTGACCGAGGCGAGGGAGTCGCGAGCTAGTTCCCTACCCGTCGTTGGAGTGTAGCGGTACCCCTTCAGAGGAGAGCTTCAGTTGATTAGTTTACTTCTTCTTCCTCTATTGAGAGACCTTTGTTTTGAGGTATAGAATTGTACTTTATTTTACAGTTTGAGAGACTGATGTAGTGAGGATACTTTTGTATTTGAGAGCTTGTACACCGATGTATTTTATTGGAGATATCTCCCTTTTGAGTTTTGTATCAGAGGACTTTTTATACGATCATATTTGGGAGATGGATATTGTATTATTTTCAGTTTTTAGTAGTTACTTTCAGCTCCTAAATCTGTATACTGTAGTTGATTCTTTTTGCAGGTTAGACGCTTCGTCTGTATGGCAGTTTCCGTACAGATGGCGGATCTGTTAGCGAGCCCGGGTCGCAGTTCCGACCCCGGGGCGTGACAGATTAGAGTGGTATCAGAGCCTAGGTTGTCGGTCGTGGTGGACTTAGAAACCCTAGGCTTGTGGTTGGACATTAGGATGACTACGTGAGAGTCGTGACTTATAGCGAGAGTCTTCATTGAGTTTTTACCTCTCCCAAGAGACGGGATGAGTGATTGGCATGTTTACTTTCCCAAGCGATTATGTTGGCTGCAGACAACATAATGCTATGGAATGGATGACATGTCTTAGACTTTCGCTGGATTGGGTCGTATGGTTGTTGTGTCCTGACGTTTGTTATTGTGCAGTGGACTATGATACTCCTAAGACGTCGTGTCGTGAAGAGGACACACCCCGCACCTGATGAATACCCGAGCAGCGGGAGGCAGAGCTATCAGAGCAGAGCGAGACCCAGGAGTTTGCGTGTTGAGATAGTTTCCCACTTTAACCGAGAGGGGCCAAATCCCTGAACGGTAAAGGATCGAGAACTTCGATAGGCTGAGCCTAGAGTCTGTTCTTGTTTGATTGGGGTTCTAGGCACCGGTCTATCGGGATTTTCGGATCTTTGCCGCGTCAGTCGGTTCTTCTCGCCTATGAGTGGGGTGTTGTTATGGGAGCCGTTTGGAGTGACGGCAGTCCCAGCTGTGTAGATGCTTTCCACCGGCCGAGCTACCAGATGGATACATTGCCCCTGGCCGAGTTACCAGGTGGGCACATGCCCTGGCCGAGTTACCAGGAGGACACTTTTCCCTGGCCGAGTTACCAGGAGGATACTTTCCACTGGCCGAGTTACCAGGAGGATACTTTCCTAGACGACAGGCGCCGGCTGGACTGAGCCAGTTATGGCAGTCATTGAGACTGGGTGTTATGAGTGGGTGGTCACATATTATGTTCTTAGATGGGTTTTTTCCTTTGAGCATTGATACCGAGGCATTTGAGCAGTAGCGAGAGTATGCATAACATGTTTATGATAGAGTTTTCTTTGAGCATTATGCTTGAGACATATTTTAGCTGTAGCTTTCTTTCAGCTTACCCATTATCTATCTATCTGCATACCTATCTGTTTGCCTCTAGTAGACTTAGTGGGCATACCGTGGATATTGGGACGGTACCCACTGAGATCTGCCTTCTGCAATAGATCTCACACCCGCTGCGGTGACAGGTTGAGGTAGCTGTTCCGGCTTGGTTCGCGCGGAGTTAGCTGATCGAGGTGAGGACGAGGCCGAGTAGTTCCTTACCAACATTGTGAGTCAGAGGTAGATGTACCCATTTTTTTTTATGACTCCACTTTTGTACTGGACAGTCTGAGAGATTGGTGAGGCTTGTATTTTATATTGAGAGATTTGTACCGGGGACTTGATCTATGTATTTCAGATGTTCAGTTGATCTCTGTAGCTTCCCGTTTTATTTCAGCTCTGATACATGTTTTAGCTATAGATCTTTTGCAGGGTAGACGCTTCGTCTGTACGGCAGTTTCCGTACAGATGGCGGATCTGTTGGCGAGCCCGGTTCGCAGTTTCGACCCCGGGGCGTGACAATTGTACTTGAGGCATATTAGTAGTAGCGAGAGTATGCATAGCATGTTCATAGTAGAGTTTCTTTTGAGCATGATGATTGGGACATATTAGCTGTAGTTTCATTCAGCTTACCTATTATCTAGATATCTGCATACCTATCTGTTGCCTCCAGTAGACTTAGTGGGCATACCGTGGATATTGGTGACGGTACCCACTGGGAACTACCTTCTGCAGTAGTTCTCACACCCGCTGCGGTGACAGGTTCCCGGAGGTTGCTGTTCCGGCTTGGTTCGCGCGGAGACAGCTGATCAAGGTGAGGACGTGGCCGAGTAGCTCCTTACCTATTTTATTTTTGAGAGTCAGATGTAGATGTACCCTGTATTTTTATGATTATACTTTTGTACTGGACAGTCTGAGAGGTTGTGAGGATGGTATTTTATTTTTCATAGTTGGAGAGACTATGTGTTGAGGTTTTATTTATATTCAGATGTTCAGTGTGATTTTTTTTAGCTATTAGTTTTATTTCAGCTCTGATACATGTTTAGCCATAGATCTGACTTGTAGGGTAGACGCTTCGTCTGTGCGGGGGTTTCCGTACAGATGGCGGATCTGTTGGCGAGCCCGGGGCGCAGTTTCGACCCCGGGGCCTGACAGATTAGAGTGGTATCAGAGCCTAGGAATATAGGTCGTTGAGGACTTAGTGACCCTAGGCTATTGGTTGGACAGCAGAACGACTGTCGTGAGAGACGTGACTTTAGCGAGAGTCCTGATTGAGTCTGTAACTCCCCCAGAGGATTGGGGCGAGTGATCTTACATGTTTATTCTCTAAAGTGATTATGTTGGCTGCAGACAACATAATGTTTTAGAATGGTTAACATGTTTTAGACTTTCGCTTGATCGGGTCGAGAGTGTTTGAGGTCTTGATGTTTGGTCGGTGGTAGTTGTCTTTGATGCCTCCGAGACCCCGTGCAGCGGCGAGGGCGTGTTTGACCTTGGATGAGGAGCCCGAACAGCGGGAGGCTGAATGGACAGAGCTGAGTGAGGTTCGAGAGTTGCGGGCCCAGGTAGCCCAGATGTCGGAGGCGATGCGGCGTCCGAAAGAGAACATAGAGCGCATGATGCGCATGCTTTGACAGAGAGTATTCCCCATGGTATTGCCAGTAGTACCTCCAGCCGCGACAACGTCGACTTCGACCCAGATCACACCATTGATGGTGCAAGAGCAGCGAGAGCTTACTGATTAGTTGTTGGATATCAGCCAGTTCCATCCCCCGCAGTTGTCGGGGCAGAGTTTGGAGCATTAGGTGGTTAAGAACTGGATTTGCTGCTATGGAAAAGCTATTTGAGAACTTGTTCATCCAAGAGAAGCACCAGGTGCATTTGGCTACGCTCCTTTTGGAAAAGGACGCCGAGGTTCGGTGGCGTCGAGTTCGTCCCGTTGGACCACCGGGAGTGCAGTTGATGACTTGGAGTGAGTTTCGTGCTTTGCTGCTCGGGGTCTTCTTTCCCGACAGTGTAAAGCAGAAACTGGAAGGGGATTTGAGACGCCTGTAGTAGGGGAGTTGACCTCTTCAGGATTGTGTTCGCGAGTTTCTGCGATTGTTGAGCAGTGTGCCCCATGTTGCCCAGGATGAGGCCCAAAAAGTTGATCTGTTTGAGAGGGGACTGCATCAGGATATCTATCACTTCGTGCATTCTCAGTGAGCACCGACTTTAGATGCAGCGATTGTGCATGCTCGATGGATTGACCGAGGATCAGTGATCACGTCCAAGAGGGACGAAGAGCGAGGGACCAGCTCCGGAGAGAGACGTCCAGTATCGCCGGATTTTGGGACAGTCGAGTGGATCGAGGTTGCCATGATTCCAGTCTCAGGGTCATGGGTCTCAGAGGAGACAGAGACCAGGAGGTTCTCGATAGTCGAGGCACTAGCAGTAGTGTCAGGTTGAGTGTGTCTTTTGCGGTGGGCCGCATTCATTGTCATAGTGTGACCTTAGGAAGAGGCGATGTTTTTCATGCGGATAGTCAGGACATTTCAGGCAGAGTGTCCCAGTGTAGTGCTCATGGTTTTGCCGCTTGTGACGGCACCCCCACTACCCCTTCAGGATGAAGAGGTTCATCCGATTTACCGGTAGGCTGATAGAGCCGTGATGCCAAGGCAGATAGATCGATAGCCACCAGCATCTAGTGGGTGAGATGGTGCAGCCGGTTAGAGGGCGCCAAGATAGTGGATCGCGTCTTACCAGGTGTAGTTTTCTTTATGGTCGTCGGAGTTAGAGCATGTTTGATGCCGACACTGTTGGTGCGTGTTTTAGTAAAACAGGGGTAGCTTCCCGTGGGCCAGAGATGGGACTGTTGTCTTGTGCACGTGTGGATCAGGTTCCAGATCACATATAGCACATGGATGAGTGTTGCCAGTCCTGCCCAGTGCAGATAGGACCTTGGATTTGATCCATTGAGTTGTTAGTCCTACATCAGCTCCGAGACGTTGATATGAGGTTGGATCGGGATTGGTTATCCCAATGTTATGCTACGATGGATTGTCGAGAGTGGACAATGGCCCTCCATGGACCTGGTTAGGAGGAGTATGTTTATAGAGGATGCTAGAGCACGACAGAGGTTGAGTCGTGGTCGTATCGCTTTGTTAGCGACTGTAGAGGAGGTGCCTACGGCGGCACCGGGACTAAAGAATATTCTTATCGCCCGTGTGATTCCGGGTGAGAGTCTACCTAATCTGATATTGAAGCCGTCGTTTAGTGAGATTGAAATCGAGATGGTGATTGACGTGGTTTTGGAAACGGCGCCGACTTCGGTATCACCTCTTGGAGTATCACCTGTGAGACAGAAAGAGAGAGAGCTGATAGCGCAGTTGCGGGATTTGATGGATCGAGAGGTCTGTGTGACCCAGTACCACGTCGTGGGAGTACGACGGTGAGGATCCGAGAGATTGATACTTAGGAATGATGCCACACCGTTGATACACGGTGGTGATGCCACCCCGTTGATACACGGTGGTGATGCCATGCCGTTGGTACACGGCAGTGATGCCACGTTGTTAGTATACAACGGTGAGAGTTTTATTGTGGTTCGAGCACTGACAGGTTAGGGGTTGTATTCCAGCAGTTGCTCTTTTGTGAGGCAGGTATTTATATGGAACCATGCAGCCGAGGACTACGCCTGTCACGCCTTGGGTGTAAACCGGAACCCGGGCCCGTCTACAGATCCGCCGTGCACGCGGTATTTCCCGCGTACACGAAGCGCCAAACCTGCTTAAATATAAGAGATAATAATAAAAGAGCAATAGAAACAGAGCTGAACTAAAATCTAATACATCTTAGACTGAAGCTGGAAATAAAATACAATACATCTGTATAAATGATACATCAGTCTCTCCCAGCTCACCAAAATAAATACAACCTGCTGGCAAAAGCCAGTCCCAAATGTAAAAGTACAACCGTCTGAGGAAACCTGGGTACACCAACAGTCCAGCTAACACGCTCATCCTGCCTCGAGATCTATCTACTCAGCCGTCCTCTCTCCTCGACCCGCCGCTGAAAGCCCAGCAGCACCCGCAGAAGACACTGCAAAACAAGGAAGAAGAAAAAGAGGAAAGAAGAATGGGGGTGAGAACTACTAGTAAACCTGTCACGACCCGGGACCGACAATTTGTACAGTTCGGGCACGCTAACAGACCCGCCAATCGAGCACGACCTCAAGCTACCCGAAAGAAACGGTAACAACCATCTCGAATCAAAACAATGCTTATGATGAGATATAATATCAGAGTAAGATCACTACTAATTTAAAACTTTCATTCAATAAACAAATAGTTTAAGCCGATCTGAAAGCATGATACGAATGAACCATAATAAACTTTATTACATGTTACCTCTCTCAACTTACAATTACATAATATTACAATGCCTTTACATAAATTCCTCACCATACAAGGTTCACTCAAGAAACATATAAAAGGGATACCTCTGCTAGATCCTCTAGGTCTCTATGCTGCTGGGCCCTTGCCCCTGTCGTGTACCTCGCCGTCTGCCTCTGAACCGTCGCGATCGCTGCATCCATACCTGAACCTGTGGGGGGGAGGGTGCACCCAAGGGGTGTGAGAACTCCTGACAGAGTTCCCAGTGGGTTCAACCACCGAGAAAAAGTGTCCTACACCACTTGGTCCAATGGAAGCAATAATAATAGTGCTAGGAAACTAAAAACCTCAATATCAAAATGCGGCTATGCAATATACATGATCACTACACTATCTGTGTGTACTCATCGTCCCAGCACTACTCTGTCTAGTCATACTAGGCTACTAAGCACCAACTCGGCCGCTATGCCGCTGTACACAGGGTTAAACTAACCCGGCCACCTTGGCCACTCTAATTTCTCTTTATTCTTTAAGTTCTGGTGCTTTAGTTCAAGTTAACCCTCAGAAACTCTTATCCAACGGGCCCGAGCCCGGTAGTCCTGCTACCATAAGATAAGATTTCTAAGGTTGCCGATAACACCCGCGAGTGTTACCCCGTCCTACTAAGTAAATGTGCTCTTCGGACCACCGCTATCGGAGGGAGGGGGTTTCCCTGCGTCCGATCCTGATGCGCCCGAGGAGAGGGCAAGCCCTTTACGTCCCACAGTGCCACATTTCAACCTTCGAAGGCACGTCCGTTTTATCTTTTTGTTTTCTTTCTCTTTTGCTTTAGTTCTTAGCCTCTTTGCTTTTGAACACTTGCTTTCCTTTCTTATTCGAGCTTACAGCTCCCAGTTTGCCACTGGCAAAACCCTTCCTCTTTTCTTTGAGGGCTTGGCTCTTTGCTTTCACTTTTAGCCCTTCGAAAGTACCTCGTCCGACGGGCCACTGCCCAGGGAGTCCTGCTCCACATGACGAGTCCCAAATTCGAAGGCGCCATTTGCATTCTCTTTATGCTCTTTAGCCATTTTTAGCTTGCTTTTAACTTTAAGCCTTTTTATCTTAAGCAATTTGCTTGTCTTGCTTATTAACCAAGTTTTAGCTCTGTCTTGAGCGATTTGCTTGTCTTGCTTATTAACCAAGTTTTTCATTCTTTACCCTAGGTCTTGCCTCATGGGTAACTAGAGAGTCTCCTAGACTTTTTAAACATTTCTCTTTCATTTTATTTAACTTCCAATTGAGGTTGAAGTTATTGTCCATTTGCCCGGACACCCTATGACTCTTTAGGGTTATATTTGTTTAATCTTTTAACCGTGGGATCTTATCCCACTTTCCTGATTCCTTACTGACTCCTAGAGTTCACTTGACTCTATTTTTGATTTCACTTTTAACTTAGAGTTACTCTGACTCTAATTCCTTGTCTGTGAGTTTAAACCCCTCTGGATCACTTTAGGTTCCCTTTACCTAAGTTCCATATTATACTCATCCTAGAGTTCCTTGACTCTATGTTGATCACTCTATCCAGTGTCCTTAGGTTATCACCTAAGACAATGCCACTCCTCCAACCCTAGGATAATCTCCTAAGTTTTGATGTCACTCAGTGAACCCTGAAACTAGGTTTTCTCCTAGTCTTACTACCAACATGTTCACCTTCCTTATGTCACATGATTCCTAGGGTTATACCCTAACATGATCACATTCATCAATGGCTAATTACTTTCATGCATGCAATTATTTTCCTCTCATTTATAAAATAGTATCTACCTCTAAGCATGCATCTTTATCATATATCTTTAGCAACCAGCAGTTGCACTTTTCATCTGTGTCCATTTGCACATGCACATCTATTCCTCTATCTCTGGCAACCAACAGTTGCACTTTTCATCTGTGTCCTTCTACACAGGCAATCATAATCATAATCACCTAACGCCTCTAACAGGCTACTATCATGCTTCGAATCGAAAAGCAGAAGAACAAGGGGAGAGGTCACCCAATTTCGGCAGAATCCCCCACCTTGTGGAGTACCTGGAATTCCTTTCATATCACCACACTTGATCACTATTCTTCCAATTGCTTGTAGACACTTGCAATTGGCCTCCACGCGGCTCCACTTTGTACCTCGAGCGTGCACGTAAAACGCAGCATGCTTCTCTTAAGGTCGCACGCAAAATGATGCGCGACCTCTCATGCACTGCACGCAAAACGGTACACGCTATTAGTGACGGCACGCTAAACGGTGCGCGACAACGTGACCTGCACGCGAAATGGAGTACATACCTCAAAATGGCACGCAAAACGGTGTGCGCTCCACTGTAAGGGTGCACGCGAAACGATGCACCTTCATCCAGTCCTGTTCGCAACACAATATGTATCGTTAGAACCGGCACGCGAAACGGTGCACGTTAACACGAACCGCACGCGAAACGGTGCAGGTACCTCGAAACTGCACGCAAAACGGTGCACATCCCACTATGGGGTTGCACGCAAAACTGTGCGCGATAACACGAACTGCACGCGAAACGGTGCACGTACCTCGAAACTACACGCAAAATGGTGCACATTTGACTGTAGGATCGCACGCAAAACGGTGCATATTTTACCAACCCTGCACGCAAAACGGGGCGTATTGTTAGAGTCTACTCGAAAAACAGTGCTCGCCAGTCCGACCTGCGCGCAAAACGGAGCACATACCTTGTATCGCCACGCAAAACGAGACGCGCCCAAAACGCCCGCAAAACTCGAGCAGTAAGACGGCACAGAAGAGTTGAGTCCCTAACATGTACGTGGGCAAAAGGGTCAAATCCAAAATCCAAAAAGGAAATGTAGAACTGTGCCAAAAATACCGCAAGAACGACACACGGGGCCTACCTCGACAATGCCGTGTCGTCCATCGCGTCTCTTAGTCTCTTTGGAGTACTTTGCACGCTCCACGGGGTCCACGGCGCGCTCGTGCGCCCTCGAGAACCCCGGCGAAATCGCCCTCCTCCCCTCCCCGCGCGCTCGGGTGAAGCCGAAAAGGGAAAAAGGAGGAAAAGGAAGTCATTTCGGGCCTTTATAGGCCTTTTCCGGACTTTCGGGCGCACCCTTTCGGGCGCCCAAAAGTTTCCGGGCGGCTACAGTAAAAGCCCCCGCAGCGGTCCACGAGTCCACGCTGCGCCACCTCAGCGCCACGTCACCATGCTCGGCCAACCAGGGGCCGACACGTGGCCGTGGACCCGTGCACCGCGACCAACGAAACGCGGCGGCCAATCAGGGGCCGCCACGTGGACCGCACTCACGCCTGCTCTGACGCCCGCCGCAGCGTCCCGTCGCGTCAGCGCGTCACATCGCGCTGACCGATGAATGGGAGGCCGACACGTGGCTTGTCCCGCTGACACCGCTACAGTGCCGCCGCGCCTTCCCCGCGCACGCCTGCATCCCTCGGTCAGAGCGGCCAATGGCGGAGCGACGCGTGGCGCTCTCCACCCACCACGCGCGCCTCGGGCCGCGCGCCCCAGTGCCTCGCTCGGGAAATGCTTGCCTCGGGATTCGTGCCGCTGCCTCGGGATCCGTGGCCGATGCCTCGGGATCCGTGCCACTGCCTCGGGATCCGTGCCCGATGCCTCGGGATCGGTGCCCGATGCCTCGGGATCCGTGCCACTGCCTCGGGATCCGTGCCCGATGCCTCGGGATTCGTGCCACTGCCTCGGGATCCGTGCCCGACGCCTCAGGATCCGTGCCACTGCTGTGACTTCCGGGCGCGCACAGTCACCTTTCGGGCGCACTGTTCCGGACCGGGCTGCTACAGTAACCGGTTCGCTACAGTGCCCGAACCCGGTTCACTGCAGCCCATAAACCGGGTTTGCTACAGTATTTTCCGGGCGCCCGGTTCCCACTTTCGGGCGCCCGAAACTTGGGCCCAAGCCCAGTTTCGCCCGTTTTCGTCCGTTCTTGCCCGTTTCTCGCCCGTTTCCGCTCAAATTTGACGGGTCGCCACAGTTTAACTTAATTTACCTCCTGGTACTTAAACTTTTCAGTTTGGACCACCTCTGGGTCACCAAAAGTCCCACTGTATTCGAATTCGCTGGCGGAGCCCGTTCTCACTATCCGGGTGTCCGATCAACGCGAAACTCTTACTGTGGCCTTAAAACATATTTACGGAGCTCCCGTAATTTTCCCGGAATTTTCTGAGACTGTGAATTTTCCACTTACAATCTGGGCCCACTTTCTCACATAAGATTCTAGATATCTTATTTTAATCCCGATTTGGGCCCAATTCATTTCCAGGTCATTCTTTACCTCAATAAACAATAGTATTTCATACTATTTTTATTTCCATTTATTTATATTCTAAATTCCGGTTCACTACATTCTACCCCCCTTAAAATAAGTTTCGTCCTCGAAACTTGAGTCACATCTCGACTCCTACTTGACCAAGAGGGGGAAATCTTGCCCTCCCTACGGGGCCCACTGAACCTTGTGACCGGCATCACATTGCCTGCTCGCCCACAATTACACGAGCAGCTCATCCATGAATCCCCTTCTCAACTTAGGGACAAACTCAGACCTGGTGTCTGACCACTTTCACCAAGTAGGGGTGAGACACATTTGGGCACTTGCTCTCTCAATTGCCACAAAGGCGAAGTCTCATCTTGCGAAATCTTCACTTTAATTCCGCGATCACTTTATCTTTCCCAAGGAGGTTGCATCCGCAACCAATTACGGTTACCGCAATTTCCGGTCACTCCGCTGCCTGATGTGGAGTGCAGAGGCCAATCCTCAAGTTCTCAGCCGTCACACACGCTACTAGCGTTCTAAGTCCACGGGTTTTCAGCTAACCCGATATCTCGGACTACTCACAGGTTCACGGACCACGGTCCAATAGGGCCTATAGCCCGAAGCTAGTCCCACACTGTGCAATAGCTCTCGGTAGCACGCAGATCCAACGTCATACGGGTAGATCCACCCTTAGGATTACTACCCCAATACTCCCACTAGGAGCTACAGTACCTCAATCACCACTAGCTCTACGGCCTGGTCATAACACACTCTCAGTGTACTAACAGCCTCAATGCTTACACGTGGCATTCCACGTTCCCGGGTCATCGCTCGGACTACCGCCCTGACCAAATCTCTATCATGCCCCGCCATCAGGTCTCGGGCTGCTGTCTCTCACAGCTGACTGCGCCTGCCCACTGGGCTACAGGCCCACAGTCCACAAACACGGTCCAGGCACGGATCGTCCCCAAGCGAACCCGCTAATCGTCGCCACGCGACCACTATGCTCCACTGAGCGAAAACCAGCTAACCAGTCGTCAATCCACGACCCAAACTCTCTATCGACTCTGGCCACACTGGGCAAAGGCTAATATGCCACCTAATCCGCACCCACTGGCTAAACGATACTTGTGCTCCAAGAGCACCCAAACAGTTGGGCGTCCAGCGCCCCCAACGCTAACTCGCGAAAACCCAGTGCTAAGCGACTTGCTTAAACACACCACGGCTCTCGTGCAACTCTCCCAACTAGGTCGAGGTACCATGCTAACTATTTCACCAACTCTGGTGATTGACTCGCAAACCCTACGGTGGCAACCCTTGCCATTATGCCGATCCCTCAGACCGGCGCCATAAAACTCCCGCTCACTTGCGAGGTTTTCGAATCTCGAAACCTATCCTGGGTCTTACCAGCCCCACCATGCGGCACTCAGCCATGAAGACATGCCACACAGTTACTACCATCATCAGGGCGAACTTTTGCCACTAGGCCCGTAATTCTTTCTTGCCCTAACCTTTAGGACCCGCAACTTGGCTCTCGCAACAAAGCGATCCCCAGCGTTTCACGAGTCGGTCTCTCACTGGACCTCATCAACTACACTTTGCCGGCAACCCAGCTGAGGCAAGCTTACGGCATCTTTCACAGAAGGTGCAGGGTGTGCCGACAAAGGTTCAGCGGCCACCTGCAACACTCTCTGTTGTTGCCTCTTAGCTTGATCTATTTCCCATTTTCTTGAGACAATGACACTCGCCCATCTAGGCGTCGTAATCCGCTTCCCTGCCGGCGGGAAAACTCCGCTTATCGGCAAGAAGCATTGGTCTGCTGCTGGACCACATCAACAAGAGCGGTCACCTGACCTCGCAGCTCGTATACCTTGTTTGACCCCGAGCCCTCCCGTGACTCGAGTCAAAACAGGTGCGTCTCCTTATGTGGTGTCATCGCTGATATGCACACCACAACGAAACAACTAGCCCAAACTTAGCCATTTGAGCAACGCGTAGTCCGTATACCGACAAATAGGCTCGTCGACTCAATCATGCGAAAGTACGGGAGGGTACTCCTTTTCATCTCCAACATTACGTTGTCGGCCGCCCAACGTAATATCCGAAAATGAAAGCTCGTTGCCCTCGGTCAATTCCCAACATCCTTGGTGGGAACAAATAACAACCAATCAATTACTTTCGCCCAAAAATTCACGCACTCACTCGTGCTAATCCCTAGGGTCTCCCTAAGGTTGCTAACCACCTAGGACTATTCCTAGGCTCTGATACCACTCTTATCTGTCACGACCCGGGACCGACAATTTGTACAGTTCGGGCACGCTAACAGACCTGCCAATCGAGCACGACCTCAAGCTACCCGAAAGGAACGGTAACAACCATCTCGAATCAAAACAATGCTTATGATGAGATATAATATCAGAGTAAGATCACTACTAATTTAAAACTTTCATTCAATAAACAAATAGTTTAAGCCGATATGAAAGCATGATACGAATGAACCATAATAAACTTTATTACATGTTACCTCTCTCAACTTACAATTACATAATATTACAATGCCTTTACATAAATTCCTCACCATACAAGGTTCACTCAAGAAACATATAAAAGGGATACCTCTGCTAGATCCTCTAGGTCTCTATGCTGCTGGGCCCTTGCCCCTGTCGTGTACCTCGCCGTCTGCCTCTGAACCGTCGCGATCGCTGCATCCATACCTGAACCTGTGGGGGTGGGGGGTGCATCCAAGGGGTGTGAGAACTCCTGACAGAGTTCCCAGTGGGTTCAACCACCGAGAAAAAGTGTCCTACACCACATGGTCCAATGGAAGCAATAATAATAGTGCTAGGAAACTAAAAACCTCAATATCAAAATGCGGCTATGCAATATACATGATCACTACACTATCTGTGTGTACTCATCGTCCCAGCACTACTCTGTCTAGTCATACTAGGCTACTAAGCACCAACTCGGCCGCTATGCCGCTGTACACAGGGTTAAACTAACCCGGCCACCTTGGCCACTCTAATTTCTCTTTATTCTTTAAGTTCTGGTGCTTTAGTTCAAGTTAACCCTCAGAAACTCTTATCCAACGGGCCCGAGCCCGGTAGTCCTGCTACCATAAGATAAGATTTCTAAAGTTGCCGATAACACCCGCGAGTGTTACCCCGTCCTACGAAGTAAATGTGCTCTTCGGACTTCCGCTATCGGAGGGAGGGGGTTTCCCTGCGTCCGATCCTGATGCGCCCGGGGAGAGGGCAAGCCCTTTACGTCCCACAGTGCCACATTTCAACCTTCGAAGGCACGTCCGTTTTATCTTTTTGTTTTCTTTCTCTTTTGCTTTAGTTCTTAGCCTCTTTGCTTTTGAACACTTGCTTTCCTTTCTTATTCGAGCTTACAGCTCCCAGTTTGCCACTGGCAAAACCCTTCCTCTTTTCTTTGAGGGCTTGGCTCTTTGCTTTCACTTTTAGCCCTTCGAAAGTACCTCGTCCGACGGGCCACTGCCCAGGGAGTCCTGCTCCACATGACGAGTCCCAAATTCGAAGGCGCCATTTGCATTCTCTTTATGCTCTTTAGCCATTTTTAGCTTGCTTTTAACTTTAAGCCTTTTTATCTTAAGCAATTTGCTTGTCTTGCTTATTAACCAAGTTTTAGCTCTGTCTTGAGCGATTTGCTTGTCTTGCTTATTAACCAAGTTTTTCATTCTTTACCCTAGGTCTTGCCTCACGGGTAACTAGAGAGTCTCCTAGACATTTTAAACATTTCTCTTTCATTTTATTTAACTTCCAATTGAGGTTGAAGTTATTGTCCATTTGCCCGGACACCCTATGACTCTTTAGGGTTATATTTGTTTAATCTTTTAACCTTGGGATCTTATCCTGTTACGGAATTTGAGTTACGGAAAGGTTCAAGTCTTGAAGATTGAAGGTGAAGAAAGTTGGATCATTTAACTCAATCTCAAGAAAGAAGAATTCAAAAGGATCAGGTATGTTTAACTAAAGATTATTGGTGATCCGAATACTTCTTGTAGTGTAGAAACACCTGGAAGAGTTTTTAATTGCATAAAAATCAAAAACTGGTGTTCGGACAGGTTCAGGATCCGGATCAGAGCCAGCGATCCGGATCCCGAAGATTGTTGTTTCATACATTACTTCAATCCGGATGGCAGCATCTCACGATCCGGATCCCGAACGTTGAGTTTTCTGAAATGTATGAACGATCCGGATCAGGCATTCCGATCCGGATCCCGAACGTTTGTTTTCTGGAAACCGTCTTTATTGCTACTGCAATCCGGATCGCCCAAATCCGATCCGGATCGCCGTCCGTCAAAATTCCAGAAATGTTAGGTTTTTGATTCTTATCTCCTTCCAGATGTTTCTAACCTTTAAATAGACCCTATGACTCTTTTTCTAGGGTTAATCCAAATAAGGCCGGAAAGGAAAATAGCCGTCTTTTTCATATATCATTTCATACGGCCTAGATCCACATATAGAGAAGAAAGGAAATCATTAGAGAATACTCTATGTTTCTTCATCTATATTGATTAGTTTGATTCTAGGTTTTCATACTCACATCTTGAGTTGAATCAAACTAATGAATACTTAGATGGTATTTCCGATCTATCTTTGATCTATGTATTCGGCGGATCATCACCACCCAAAAACAACGATTTCCCCAAAATCGGCGCGTGGATTCGCGTGTCCTTGTGGATTCAAGGTTCAACCGCTCTCGTGGATTCGGAGCGAGGCACGTTCGTGGATTCGAAGGGTGCTATTGGGTGCAGACCGTGGATTCGGTCGGACGTCGTGGATTCGACGTTGGACGCCGTGGATTCGGCGTTGGGCGCAGATCGTGGATTCGAGAAGCGTCGCGGAGCGAGCGGAGAAGATCCTCTAGGAGCGTATGGAAAAGGTTGAGTCGTAAGTATGTACGGTAAATCTCCTTGTACGTGTTTTAATTCTAGTGGATTTCTGCCGTGTTATCGGTCCCGTGATTTTTTACTCCGGTGATGGAGTTTTCCACGTAAAAATCTTGCGTGTTATTTTTATTTTCGCATTGGGTTTTTATCGCAACGATTTTTGAGTGTTTATACGTTTACACCTATTCACCCCCCTCTAGGTATTTTTTTCCCTATTTAGATCTACATTACATATAACCCAACAAGTGGTATCAGAGCGGGAATAGGGTTGTAAACAATGGTTAAAGGTGGAAACATCAATCGACCCCCTTTCTTTGATGGAACAAATTATGCGTACTGGAAAGTACGAATGAAAGCCTTTTTAATTTCCATCGACGAAAGGGTGTGGCAATCAATTGAATTAGGATGGTCTAATCCAACTGAAACTATCTCTGATGTTCGCACCTTAAAACCTAGGTCGAAATGGACCAAGGAAGAGTTAGATTCATCTTCTTACAATGGCAAGGGAATTAATGCTATTTTTAATGCCTTATCTCAAACTGAATTCTCTCGCGTCTCGGCATGTGAGACTACGAAAGAAATCTGGGATGTTCTTCAGGTTACACATGAGGGAACTAACCTCGTGAAGATTCAGAAACTGCAAATGCTTACGAGCAAGTTTGACTCTATCTTGATGGCAGAAAATGAATCTTTCACGGACTACTATACACGATTGCAAGACATCGTAAACTCATGTGCTAACCTGGGAGAGAAGATTCCAGAATTTAAGATTGTAAGAAAGATCTTAAGAACTCTTCCTGAACGATTTCGCCCAAAGGTTACAGCCATTGAAACTATTAAACACCCGGACAAAATACGTGTAGAAGAATTAGTTGGTTCATTACAAACATTTGAAATGACATTTACTACTAACAATTCTTCTGGAAAAGCATCCTCTTCTAAGTCTTCAGGTTATGCGTTGAAAACAACTAAGGAAGAAGACGCGGATACATCCTCCTCAGACGATGACAAGAACCTTTCTATGGAGGAATTTGAGAAGCAGCTCGCTCTCTTGACAAGGAAGTTTCGCCGCAACTTTCGAAGGGGTAATTCAAGTAAATCCCCATCCTTCGGAAAGTCAAACAAAGGCAAGGGTACTTCAAGTTACAAGTCAAGAAAGCAAGAGAACTTCTCAAAGGATAAGAAAAGTTCAGAGGGACAACTACAATGCTTCAAATGTCGAGGCTACGGCCACATTGCAACGGAGTGTCCCAACAAGTATCCGGCAAAGAAGATGGCGATGCAAGTCATCACTTGGGATGACAACTCAACGTCAAATGAGTCGTCTTCAAGTGATGAAGAAAAGAGCTCCACGGCATTCCACGCGTCCATATCTTCACCCTTCATGTGCTTCATGGCAAGTACATCCGAGTCATTGTCCAACTCCACTGTTGAAAAGAATGCAACGGACAACGAATCGGATGATTCGGAAGGTGAAGATTTTGCTTTAGCCTACCACAGACTCTTGAGGGACTCAAAGAAAGTGGATAAGCAAAACAAGAGTTTGAGAGGGAGAGTGCATGATCTCGAAGAAGAAGCAAAAAGAGCAACTTCTCTCTCAAACGCTCTTGAAGTGGAAAGGGAAAATCTGATAAAAGTAAATGTTTCCCTTCAAGAGTCCAATGAGCTTTTTGAGAAGGAACATACAAAACTGGTGGATAAAGTGGATCACTTCTCAAAGCTCTAGAACGAGGCTCGACAGGATAACCTGGAAATGACAAAGACCATTTTCCAACTCAAGGATGACTTGAAGCGATTCTCTTCAGGAAGGAGTAAGTTGGATAGGCTTCTTGGTCTTGGTCAAACAAATCGGTTCGGCCTCGGGTACACTTGTCACGCCCCGGGGTCGAAACTGCGACCCGGGCTCGCTAACAGATCCGCCATCTGCACGGAAACTGCCGTACAGACGAAGCGTCTAGCCTGCAAAAGACAAAACTACAGCTACACAGATATCAGAGCGGATAAAAAGCTGTACTATAAAATTTCACAACTACAAAGTTGCAACAACACATAGCCTATCTCCCAAAATCAGAAGATACAATAGGAGTCCACCTATACAACATCTACGAATCCAAATGGGAGATAGCTAAACAGGAAACATAACCAACTCCCACAATCCGGGATGGTACATCTACCTCTCTCTAAAGTAACAATGCTGGTAGGGAACTATCACGCGACTCCCTGTCCTCGGTCCGTCCAGTCAAGCCCAGCAGGAACGGAAGAAAGCCTCAGCAACCTGTCACCGACAGAGGGTGTGAGAACTACATCCTACAGTAGTTCTCAGTGGGTACCGTCTCCAAGAACCACGGTCTGCCCACTAAGTCTACCAGAGGCATAAGATAGAGAAAAGACTGATGATAATACAAATAAGCTAGAAAAGAATCTACAGCTATCATGCCTCTATCTACTATGCTCAATAAGAAGAGACTAAGGATGATGGTATGCAGTCACTCACTGCTGGCAATATGTCACAAGTACTACCCAAGACACTCTACAATGACACATGCTACGCCATCACTCTATCAGTGTATCTCAAATCTCAGCGACTGCCCCACAGGGTCCAGTCGAGTCAAGCCTGCGCCCCCTGGTGTATCAACCAGGGTGTCCAATCGGACAAACTCGATATCTCACACAGTGACCCCATGGTAGCTCGGCCAGGGGTATCAAGCGACCTCTAGTATATGAACTAGGCGCATCATCGCAGCCTCGTCAGGCTCGGTATCATCATCGCAGCCTCATCAGGCTCGGAATCATCAACGCACCCGGGGCGTGGTTCGAGGGGTGCGACCCCACCGAACTCAAGTATCTCATCAGTATCACTGTCTCACAAGTGGCTCCTGCAGGCTGTAGTCCTCGATCAAACAGATCGGTATCTCGATGCTCAAAGCACAACTCAGTCGGAGAACCCTCCACGACTCAATCTCACAACACTGACCCACTCAACGAAGGTACTACACAGCTGGGACCACCGTCTCTCCCAACGGCTCCCTCAACAACACCCCACTGAACTCAACACTCAACTCACGGCCGGAGCTACTCCACGGCCAGATCTGCGAAAGGTCCGAAACCCCGGGAGACTAACACCTACGTCCCCAAGAAAGAAGCAGCCCTTAGAACCCAGATCACTCGAATCCGCTCGGGTGGATAAGTTTATAAGAAACCATGTCATGTATTTCAGAAAATTATTCGATCTGAGAGAAATCCATCTTATTAATGATTTTTAGTCTTTTTAGGAAAACCCTTTGAAATCAAGTTTTATGCCCAAACCTCGAAGGGCTAATGCCCTCATCCTATCACACAAGAACAGACTCGGGCAACCGTGCGAGGCTTGGAAGAAACATTGGCTGACTAAAATCATGTATTCATCCAAAAAGGTTCTGGGTTCAAGGTCCTGCTAACACACGTGCACCACGATCACAACAGGGTGGTGACGAGAAGAACAGCGGAAAGGAAAACCCCGGGACCACCGTTTAACTGAAACGGTTCCCCAAAACACTAACACTGGCCTACCCCATCCACCAGACCCCACTCGGCCCCCCGGGCCCGAGTGCAACACCCGTCCCACAACACTCTGACCTCCCGGCCCACTACCCGGGCGAGGAACCCTAACCCAGAGGGATAAGCAAAATGTGGGATGTCTAAAGCATAAAGGAACCTAGCCCAAATCAAGGTTCTCTATTGGTCTGGTCAAACACATGCACATATGACGGGGGTGCTAGTTAAGTTCCAAGAAAACACTTAAACTAGCATGCAATCCTATCACAATAGAATTAGAAGGAAGTCCGTAGACTTGGAGAGAAAAACCAACCCACCTCAGAAATGCCACCAATTGCTTGTCGACACTTGCAATTGGGCCCAGCGGGACTTACCTGGCCTCCAAGGGGTCCGCACGCAACACGAAGCCCGATGCCAGAATCCGCACGCGAAACGGAGCACGCAGCGACCAACCACACGACCGCGCGCTCCGCGAAAGCTAAAAACCGCACCGCAAGCTGTCAGAAGCGAAGAAATCGCAAAATCAATCAAAACGGTCAAAACCGGGCATCCGACGGCGAAAAACAGCCTCCGTCGGCGAAAACAGCCTCCGTCGGCGAAAACCAGCGCCCGACGGCGAAAAACAGCACGCGGCGGCGAAAAACAACTCCGTCGGCGAAAACCAGCGCCCGACGGTGAAAAACAGCACGCGGCGGCGAAAAACAGCTTCGTCGGTGAAAACCAGCGCCCGACGGCGAAAAATAGCTCCGTCGGCGAAAACCAGCGCCCGACGGCGAAAAACAGCACGCGGTGGCGAAAACAGCTCCGTCGGCGAAAACCATCGCCCGTCAGCGAAAAACAGCTCAAAAATCAGCTTGCGAAAATCCTGCGAAAGCCGCTCGCGAAAAACTGCCAGAAAACCGCTCGCGAGACTGCTCGCGAAAACAGAGAGAAACGGCTTGCGAAAAACAGCGAAAACCTACGCGAAAGCCAGCGCGAAAACTGCTCGCAACCTGCTCGCGAAAACCGCTCAAAATCTGCTTGACGGCGAAAAAGCAACAGCCGACGGCGAAAAACTGCGCCCGACGGCGAAAACAGCAGCCGACGGCGACCCACGGGCTCCGACGGCGAAAACACGGCGCCGGCACGCAACCCGAGGAGTCGCCCGCCGTCCGGGAGCACGCCGAGCGGCGAAAACCCAGCCGCGCGACGAGGGAGGCCCGCCGCACGGCGCCCAACCCAGCAGCGCTGCGCAGCGACCTGCTGCGCGGTGCCGGAGCGCACCGCGCAGCGCCCTGCGGCGCTGCGCGCGGTGCCCAGCGGCGCTGCGCGCAGCGCCCAGAGGTGCTGCGCGCGGCCCCGCGCGCAGCCCACTGCGCTGCGCGCGGTCGCGCGCAGCGCCCAGAGGTGCTGCGCGCGGCCCGCGCGCAGCCCACTGCGCTGCGCGCGGTCGCGCGCGCCCGCGCGCCCGCCCAGGCCCGCGCGCGGCCCGCGCGGCCCGCGCAGGCCCGCGCGCGACCCTGCCGCGCGCGCCTGCGCGCGGCCAGGAAGTGCCGCGCGCACCCGCGCGCGGCCCTGCCGCGCGCCCCTGCGCGCGGCCCTGCCGCGCGCGCACCCGCGCGCGGCCCTACCGCGCGCACCTGCGCGCGGCCAGGCAGTGCCGCGCGCACCCGCGCGCGGCCAGGCAGTGCCGCGCGCACCCGCGCGCGGCCCTGCCGCGCGCGCCTGCGCGCGGCCAGGCAGCGCCGCGTGCCGCGCTTTGCTGCACGCGGCGCCGCGCCCAGCGGCATGTCGCCGCAGGGTGCTGCCAACAGCAGCACCCTGGCGCCGCGCGTGCGCCGTTGCGCGCGCACGCGGCCGCCGGCGACGGCAATTCCACTAACTTTATAAAACCCCAATAATCCGAAAAATCCCAAAAATCCGATTTTAGCATTTTAAAAACCAATTAAAAATTCCTCAAAGCTCAAAAACTCCAAAAAACTGCATAAACCTCCGAAAAACCCAAAAATCAGAATTTTGCTTACCTCGTTGCCGCTCGCCGCACGCCCACGAGCTCCACGCGGCCTCCAACGGCGAGTCCAAGACCAAAATCGGCTAAAAACTCTTTTTCTTTCTTCTTCTTCTTCTTTTCCTCTCTTTTCTTTTCTTTCTTTCTCTTTTTTCCTTTCTTTCTCTTTTCCTTTCTTTCTCTGCTGCAGAGGGAGGGAGAGGTGGAGGCTTTATATAAAGCAAAAGCTTTATTAATTAATTAACTAATTAATTAATTCCAACAATCCAACTCCAACTCACTTTTTGCCTTCGGGCTCTCCGCCGCTGCCCGGAACCTCCCGAACTCCGCTGTAAATCGAAAATACACGCGCTCACAGCTTTTTCTCTTCAAAAAGCTCATCCGTTGAGTCGGGGTGCTCAAATCAATTATCGGCTCCAAAATTGCCAGTTCCGACTCACTTTTTGCCTCCGGATCCTCCGCGTCATCCGGAACCTCCCGAACCTCACTGTAAATCAAAAGTACACGTGTCCATAGCTTTTTCTCCTCAAAAAGCTTATCCGTTGAGTCGGGGTGCTCAAATCAATTACCGGCTCCAAAATTGCCAGTTCCGACTCACTTTTTGCCTCCGGGTCCTCCGCGTCAGTCCGGAACCTCCCGAACCTCGTTGTAAATCAAAAGTACACGTGTCCACAGCTTTTTCTCCTCAAAAAGCTTATCCGTTGAGTCGGGGTGCTCAAATCAATTACCGGCTCCAAAATTGCCAGTTCCGACTCACTTTTTGCCTCCGGGTCCTCCGCGTCAGTCCGGAACCTCCCGAACCTCGCTGTAAATCAAAAGTACACCTGCTCCACGCGTTCCTGAATTTCCGGCACTCCACGGTGAAGTCGGAAATTCCCAATCTCATCACCAATCGGCCTACAAAGCCCGGAAAAACCCCGAATCGAGCTGGAGCTTCCGCGTTGATCCGAATCAACTCGGCATCAACAGTAACCTCAAATGCAACATGCCCAAGGCAACTCTCTGCTCCAAGCCATCAGTGTGGTCGGCGCACTATCCAAAGCCCCGGTACTTTACAACACTCAAACTGGAAACAGTCCAAGTTCGAGTGGGACAGTTTTTGTGCCTCAGTCGGTATCTCCTCCTCCGACACCGGAATTCACGACAACCAACGACAACAAACCTACTTCATCCTCTTCGGGATCGTCAAGATCTAAGGTATGTTTTCGTTGTGGTGTTTCAGGGCACATAAGAAGATATTGCAAGACGGGAGTCAAACGCTCACCTCAAATACCTCTTGCAATGACTACCACAAAGGTGATTCCTCGGAAATCAATTGCAAATCAATTGAAGGAAAAGAACCTTGGTAGTTTACCACGCAAGACGACTTCATCAAGGAGCATCAATCGTTTTAACAAGACGCTTTCACCTAGGCATATAACTTCACGACCATTACCGACGCACTCCAAAAAGGTTTGGGTGCGCAAAGGTGAAATTTTTCCTTGTCTTGTTACCAATGTTTCCTTACATGCATATGATAGTTCGTCTTGGTATCTGGATAGCGGGTGTTCGCGTCACATGACCGGTGACAAAAATAGTTTTCAAAATCTTGAGAAAATCTCCGGAGGACTCGTTGTTTTCGGAGACGGTCGATCTTCCAAAATTATTGGAAAAGGAACAGTAGCTATTCCAGATGGCCCGGTTCTAAATAATGTGTTATTTGTTGATGGCCTTAAGACCAACCTCATCAGCATAAGTCAACTTTGCGACAATGGTTTTTCAGTTAACTTTTCGTCTGTTGAATGTGTTGTAACTGATAAGGACCATGTATTCTTTTTAAAAGGGGTTAGATCTGAAAACAATTGTTATGTTGTTCCTAATAAATTTTCTGAAAAATGCAACTTAGTTTCTTTGGATAATGAAACACTTTGGCATGAAAGGCTAGGTCACTTAAATTTTAAGGAACTTGCTAGAATTTCAAACAAGGACGTGGTCAAGGGGGTTCCAAAACTTTTGCTTAAACAAAACGTTGTGTGTGGTGGTTGCCAAAAGGGAAAACAGTCTAGGACTGCACACAAGAACTTGAACCATGTTGGTACAAAACGGCCTTTGGAACTTTTGCACATGGATTTAATGGGGCCGACCCGTCAACCATCTTTGGGAGGTAAATGGTATATTTTCTTATTGGTTGATGATTTCTCTAGGTTTTCTTGGGTAGCATTTTTAAAAGAGAAAGCTGATACGTTTGATTCTTTTCATGAGATTTGCCATCGTATTATGATTGAAAAGAATGAAAAGATCATTCGTGTTAGGAGTGATAGAGGTGGAGAATTCATAAATTCCAAATTCATTGATTTTTGCACTTCCAACGGCATAAAACATGAATTCTCAGCACCCTATACACCTCAGCAGAATGGTGTTGTTGAGCGCAAAAACAGGGTTGTTCAAGAGATGGCGCGTGTGATGCTTCATAGCCGGAATTTACCGCTACATTTTTGGGCTGAAGCTGTGAACACCGCTGTCTATGTCATTAATCGAGTGTATTTGCGCCCAGGAACTTTAAATACACCATATGAGCTGTGGTTTAGTAGAAAACCGGATATCAAATACTTTCGTATCTTCAGGAGTCGATGTTACATTTTACGTGACCGTGAAAATCTTGGAAAGTTTGACTCTCGAAGTGACGAAGGGATCTTTTTGGGTTATTCTACAAATAGCAGAGCATATCGAGTATTTAACATCGAATCTAAAACGATTGTAGAATCTATAAATGTTAAAGTAGATGAAGCTTTTCACTTTGCATCTGAAAAATCTACCCTCGATATCTCTCTAGATGATGATACTCCTGTAAGTGCATCTTCTCATGATAATACTTCCAATATTAATGATGCATCTAATGGTTCTTCAAGTTTATCTGATGTGCAGGAATCATCTCATATACCTCCGAGTACTCCATTTCAACAAACGCTACGAATCTCCAAGGATCATCCTGAATCAAACATCATTGGAGATCCACAAGAAGGAGTTAGAACTCGGAGGCAGTTGGTTTGTGGATTCGCTTGCTACGTATCTTTAATCGAACCAAAGAACATAGATGAAGCTCTTCAGGATGACTACTGGATTAAAGCAATGCAGGAAGAGCTCCATCAATTTGAGCGAAACAAAGTCTGGGAATTAACGAAGCCTCCAAAGCAACATAATGTGATAGGTACCAAATGGATTTTCAAGAACAAGAAAAATGAGGATGGTACTATCATCAGGAACAAGGCACGATTAGTTGCTCAAGGCTACTCTCAAGTAGAAGGTATAGACTTTGATGAAACATTCGCCCCTGTAGCTAGACTCGAGTCCATTCGTATACTATTTGCTATTGCTTGTCATTTTAAAATCAAATTATTTCAAATGGACGTTAAGAGCGCATTTCTAAATGGGTTTTTAAATGAGGAAGTTTATGTGGCTCAACCGAAAGGTTTTGTAGACCATGAACAACATAACCATGTTTTTCGTTTGAAAAAGGCTCTTTACGGTCTGAAACAAGCACCGCGAGCATGGTACGAAAGGCTGACAAAGCACCTTTTGGAGAAGGGCTATACTCGAGGGGGAGCTGACAGGACTCTCTTTGTGAAGCATTATCAAAATAACTTCATTGTTGCACAAATCTATGTCGATGACATTGTTTTTGGAGCAACAAGAGATAATGATGCTTCTAAATTCGCGGAGACCATGGAAAGCGAATTTGAGATGTCCATGATGGGCGAATTGACGTACTTCCTTGGATTGCAAATTAAACAAAATGATGAAGGTATTCACTTGAGTCAATCCAAGTATGCAATGGAGTTGGTTAAAAAGTATGACTTAGAAAATTCGAAGAATTTTTCGACTCCAATGGGAACTAGCCACAAGGGACTTGGAAGTGAATCACAAAGTGAGAATGTAGACGAGAAACTGTATCGAAGTATGATTGGAAGTCTACTTTACCTCACGGCTAGTCGCCCGGATATATCCTTTAGTGTTGGGATTTGCGTGAGATATCAATCAGCACTAAAGGAGGTTCACCTGAAAGCGGTGAAAAGGATCATCCGGTACATCAAAGGATCAATTAATTTCAGAATTTGGTATCCTATGGGAACTAGTTTGGATATTGTTGGATACTCAGATGCCGATTGGGCAGGATCAGTGGATGATCGGAAAAGCACGAGTGGTGCATGCTTCTATCTTGGTCATTGCCTTGTTGCATGGCACAGTAAAAAGCAGAATTGCATAGCACTCTCGACTGCCGAAGCGGAATACATTTCAGCTGGAAGTTGTTCAACTCAACTCATTTGGATGAAAAGCGTATTGAGCGACTTCCGGATTTCAGCATCTTTGGTAACAATTCTTTTTGACAACACAAGTGCAATTAACATTTCTAAAAACCCTGTGTTGCACTCTAGAACAAAACATATTGAACTTAGATATCATTTTCTTAGAGAGCTAGTTGAATCAAATACTCTTCAACTTTTATATATTTCAACCGAGGTTCAATTAGCTGACATTTTAACAAAACCTTTGGATCAAAAACATTTTATTCATTTGCGAAAAGCAATTGGAATGCTTTCCTTGAAATAAACTTCTTTTTGAAACCTTTGCTTAGGATAGGTTTTGTTTTTGTTTTTGTTTTGTTTTGTTCATTATCTATGTATGTACATAGGACATTAATTGAGCATAGATCATAATTGACTTTAATTGCATCTTTTCGCACATTTAGAAATTTATTATGCTTTTGCCATCATAATATTTCACTGTTGCAATGATCATTTATGTTAATTAAATCATCTTCTGAGTGATCAAAGTCAATTTCTCTCTCAATGATCTCTTGGTATAGTCATTATCTTATTTGACTGCTTAGTCGAGTATGAAATCGAGATCAATTTTTGGTTGAATACTTTATATCTTAAATAATTGATAGCCAATTGAGGGGGAGTCAAAGAAATGTAAAATGCTCAAAAGATGTGGAAAGAGTTACATCCCAATGAGGAGTGTGAAAACTACCACCACATGGAGGAAAGAGCTACCACCTCGGTCGTCCGAGTATTGTGTGCAGCTACCACATGTATACCAAGCATGGTTGTTCAATTTTTGATTAAGTAAAATGCAGGTTGAAATACTTGACTCCGTCATATTTCAAGGTTGGTATAAGGTGGGTTTTTAAAGAAAGATGCTCAAAGAGCCACTCTCTTCAACAGATTGTCTAGATAAATTATCTACTATATTTGGGATTTCAAACATCTATTGATCTTTGTATTTCATTTTCTTTACTGAATTGATGATTTGATAAAGGCATTACTCATAAGATCAAGTTAGATGTAATTGAAGGTGTTCAACTTTAAGGGATTTAATTTTTGTAAATTCTCGTTTCATTTTTTGGATATTATTGATAGATTTGGCATAATCTAATTCTTGTTGTATGAAACGATGATTTTTGTTTAAAGTTGATACACAATTGTGCTTACATACTTTTTCTGGTTTTTCTTGAATTTCTCTGAAATTTTTCTGAAGAAAAAGTTGGAGCCGATCCGGATCGGGCAAGGTGATCCGGATCCCGAACGCAGGCTTCTTCCTGCGACTGGCTGATCCGGATCGAAATCTCCATCCGATCCGGATCACGGCTAGGGTTTTAATAAGAACAAGAGGGTTTTGATTTCTTTTACCTTAATCTTTTGTTCTCAAGTCTCTAGAGCCGCTCTCTCTAGAACGATTGCACCTTGGAGCTTTTCAAACTCAAGTTCTTCGAATACAAGTAAGTTTTATTGATCAAAATCTCGGTTTTTCACCGTTTTTGTTTTTCCTCCTCAAAACGTGATGAATTTCTTGGATCTATTTCGTTTGTGGATGGTTTTTGATCAAATTTCTTTTGAAATAAGAACTCTGGGTAGATTAGTTTTGATTATATGCTAGGTATTCTCCTGATTAACGGATTTTTAGGCTTCGATTTCTAAAATTTCGGTTTTAGGGCATATAATGAGGATTTTCGAAAATCATGCAATTGATCTATTTTTAAAAGTCCTTTTGCAAAACTAATTTGATTCTTAGTCTCTCTACATGATTATGATTGTTTGGGTACAATTTTTCAAATCTTTGAAAATTAACAATTTATCATGTGTTCTTGAGTTATTGTTCACAGGATTTTAAATCTATTAAGCACTTGCACCAATGGCGTTCGCCTGGATAATCTTCCTTTTGGTAGCAATGGTAGGACCTAGTGGGTTTTCTATAAGAAGAGAACAAGATGACTCAAATCAAGAAGAGACAAAGAAAGTTTGTCAAAATGATTCAGAATCAGATGAAGAAGACTGGGAAGAGATTTGTGAACAAGCACAAAAAGCTATTGACAAAGAAGATAGGTTGTACTTGAAGAACAAGAAGCTGATGAAATCTTCCTCAACAACCAAGAAGTACACTAGGCGAAAGAATTCGAGGGGAACTGGAATTCAGATTGATAGACCCCTCACCAGAGCTCGCTCTCTCCCTAGAGAATCTCCATGGATTGAAGGTCAAAATGCACCGTCTGGTTCTATACTACATCCTTCAACGTCCTGGAGACACACAGCAAAAGCGAATGTAGGGTCCTCACTTCGACAAGAACAGCGAAGATCGTCTGCTGAACAAGACAGCGTGTCTACAAATCTCAAACAGATTATCTCTGAGCAACATAAGATGAAAAGAAAGGTCTCCAGAATGTCAAAAATGCTTCAAGCGATTTTGAAGAAGTTGGATTGTACCAATCCCACTAGTTCGGATTCAGACTGATTTAACTTTCTTTCTAATCTTTTTGTGCAGGAGTTTCAGTTTTTAAGACTTACTCTTAGTTCTAGTTCTTACATTTCGGAACAATTTTTGAAATTTTTAACTCTCCTCTAAATTTTTGGTAATTTTGGCTTTATTTGTGACAAAAAGGGGGAGAAAGTTTAGAGAGAACTTGAACAATGATTGAACAATGATTGATGTGAATGTGTGAACATCAAGGTAAGTATCATTTCAACTTTGACTTTGGTGAAAGGTAAGTATCACAACTTTGGTTTTTATCTTGTGATTTGTTGCATGTTCCTACTAACTATTCGACTAACTATTTGGACATGTATTATTACTAACAAGTTGTTTGATTACTAACAAGTTGTTTGATTACTAACAAAGCAAAGTCATGACATTTGGAATTTTATTGCTTAGAAGATATGTCAATGCTTGATTGTGATCTTATTACATATCTGAATTACTCAATGTCATGGTGAGCATAAACTCTATCTCTGTTAGGTTTTGAATGCTAAATATTCTTGAGGTATCTAACGATCTCTTTTTGTCAAGAATGATTTCTTTGTGCAGAGAGTACAGATGTCTAAGTCTAGAGTCTGTTTTAGGAGTTTATCTCATGTTTTTAACTTTTTGGATCTCCATTGTAAATTTTTGTTGTATGGTGATAGCAACAAAAATACCTTTTTGATTTTTCTTTAGTGGATCTGTGTTTTGTCACGAAACCGCCAAAGGGGGAGATTGTTAGGGAATTTGAGTTGGCGTAGTTTCGTGAAAGGTTCAAGTCTTGAAGATTGAAGGTGAAGAAAGTTGGATCATTTAACTCAATCTCAAGAAAGAAGAATTCAAAAGGATCAGGTATGTTTAACTAAAGATTATTGGTGATCCGAATACTTCTTGTAGTGTAGAAACACCTGGAAGAGTTTTTAATTGCATAAAAATCAAAAACTGGTGTTCGGACAAGTTCAGGATCCGGATCAGAGCCAGCGATCCGGATCCCGAAGGTTGTTGTTTCATACATTACTTCAATCCGGATCGCAGCATCTCACGATCCGAATCCCAAACGTTGAGTTTTCTGAAATGTATGAACGATCCGGATGAGGCATTCCGATCCGGATCCCGAACGTTTGTTTTCTGGAAACCGTCTTTATTGCTACTGCAATCCGGATCGCCCAAATCCGATCCGGATCGCCGTCCGTCAAAATTCCAAAAATGTTAGGTTTTTGATTCTTATCTCCTTCCAAATGTTTCTAACCTATAAATAGACCCTATGACTCTTTTTCTAGGGTTAATCCAAATAAGGCCGGAAAGGAAAATAGCCGTCTTTTTCATATATCATTTCATACGGCCTAGATCCACATATAGAGAAGAAAGGAAATCATTAGAGAATACTCTATGTTTCTTCATCTATATTGATTAGTTTGATTCTAGGTTTTCATACTCACATCTTGAGTTGAATCAAACTAATGAATACTTAGATGGTATTTCCGATCTATCTTTGATCTAAGTATTCGGCGGATCATCACCACCCAAAAACAACGATTTCCCCAAAATCGGCGCGTGGATTCGCGTGTCCTTGTGGATTCAAGGTTCAACCGCTCTCGTGGATTCGGAGCGAGGCACGTTCGTGGATAATCTCCTAAGTTTTGATGTCACTCAGTGAACCCTGAAACTAGGTTTTCTCCTAGTCTTACTACCAACATGTTCACCTTCCTTATGTCACATGATTCCTAGGGTTATACCCTAACATGATCACATTCATCAATGGCTAATTACTTTCATGCATGCAATTATTTTCATCTCATTTATAAAATAGTATCTACCTCTAAGCATGCATCTTTATCATATATCTTTAGCAACCAGAAGTTGCACTTTTCATCTGTGTCCATTTGCACATGCACATCTATTCCTCTATCTCTGGCAACCAACAGTTGCACTTTTCATCTGTGTCCTTCTACACAGGCAATCATAATCATAATCACCTAACGCCTCTAACAGGCTACTATCATGCTTCGAATCGAAAAGCAGAAGAACAAGGGGAGAGGTCACCCAATTTCGACAGAATCCCCCACCCTGTGGAGTACCCGTAATTCCTTTCATATCACCACACTTGATCACTATTCTTCCAATTGCTTGTAGACACTTGCAATTAGCCTCCACGCGGCTCCACTTTGTACCTCGAGCTTGCATGCAAAACGATGCGCAACCTCTCATGCACTGCACGCAAAACGGTACACGCTATTAGTGACGGCACGCTAAACGGTGCGCGACAATGCGACCTGCACGCGAAACGGAGCACATACCTCAAAATGGCACGCAAAACGGTGCGCGCTCCACTGTAAGGGTGCACGCGGAACGATGCACCTTCATCCAGTCCTGTTCGCAACATAAGATGTATCGTTAGAACCGGCACGCGAAACGGTGCACGTTAACACGAACCGCACGCGAAACGGTGCACGTTAACACGAACCGCACGCGAAACGGTGCACGTACCTCGAAACTGCACGCAAAACGGTGCACATCCGACTGTGGGGTTGCACGCAAAACGGTGCATTTTCATCCGGTCCTGAACGCAATACAGAATACATTGTTAGAGTCTGCACGCAAAACTGTGCGCGATAACACGAACTGCACGCGAAACGGTGCAAGTACCTTGAAACTGCACGCAAAACGGTGCACATTTGACTGTAGGATCGCACGCAAAACGGTGCACGTACCTCGAAACTGCACGCAAAATGGTGCACATTTGACTGTAGGATCGCACGCAAAACGGTGCATATTTTACCGACCCTGCACGCAAAACGGGGCGTATTGTTAGAGTCTACTCGAAAAACAGTGCTCGCCAGTCCGACCTGCGCGCAAAACGGAGCACATACCTTGTATCGGCACGCAAAACGAGATGCGCCCAAAACGCCCGCAAAACTCGAGCAGTAAGACGGCACAGAAGAGTTGAGTCCCTAACATGTACGTGGGCAAAAGGGTCAAATCCAAAATCCAAAAAGGAAATGTAGAACTGTGCCAAAAATACCGCAAGAACGACACACGGGGCCTACCTCGACAATGCCGTGTCGTCCATCGCGTCTCTTAGTCTCTTTGGAGTACTTTGCACGCTCCACGGGGTCCACGGCGCGCTCGTGCGGCCTCGAGAACCCCGGCGAAATCGCCCTCCTCCCCTCCCCGCGCGCTCGGGTGGAGCCGAAAAGGGAAAAAGGAGGAAAAGGAAGTCATTTCGGGCCTTTATAGGCCTTTTCCGGACTTTCGGGCGCCCGAAAGTTTCCGGGCGGCTACAGTAAAAGCCCCCGCCGCGGTCCACGAGTCCACGCTGCGCCACGTCACCATGCTCGGCCAACTAGGGGCGGACACGTGGCCGTGGACCCGTGCACCGCGACCAACGAAACGCGGCGGCCAATCAGGGGTCGCCACGTGGACCGCACTCACGCCTGCTCTGACGCCCGCCGCAGCGTCCAGTCGCGTCAGCGCGTCACATCGCGCTGACCGACGAATGGGAGGCCGACACGTGGCATGTCCCGCTGACACCGCTACAGTGCCGCCGCGCCTTCCCCGCGCACGCCTGCAGCCCTCGGTCAGAGCGGCCAATGGCGGAGCGACGCGTGGCGCTCTCCACCCACCACGCGCGCCTCGGGCCGCGCGCCCCCGCGCCTCGCGCGGGAAATGCTTCCCTCGAATTCGTGCCGCTGCCTCAGGATCCGTGCCCGATGCCTCGGGATCCGTGCCCGATGCCTCGGGATCCGTGCCGATGCCTCAGGATTCGTGCCCGATGCCTCGGGATTCGTGCCACTACCTCGGGATCCGTGCCCGATGCCTCGGGATCCGTGCCACTGCCGTGACTTCCGGGCGCGCACAGTGACCTTTCGGGCGCACTGTTCCGGACCGGGCTGCTACAGTAACCGGTTCGCTACATTGCCCGAACCCAGTTCACTACAGCCCGTAAACCGGGTTTGCTACAGTATTTTCCGGGCGCCCGGTTCCCACTTTCGGGCGCCCGAAACTTGGGCCCAAGCCCAGTTTCGCCCGTTTTCGTCCGTTCTTGCCCGTTTCCGCTCAAATTTGACGGGCAGCCACAGTTTAACTTAATTTACCTCCGGGTCCTTAAACTTTTCAGTTTGGACCACCTCTGGATCACCAAAAGTCCCACTGTATTCGAATTCGCTGGCGGAGCCCGTTCTCACTATCTGGGTGTCCGATCAACGCGAAACTCTTACTGTGGCCTTAAAACATATTTACGGAGCTCCCGTAATTTTCCCGGAATTTTTCGAGACTGTGAATTTTCCACTTACAATCTGGGCCCACTTTCTCATATAAGATTCTAGATATCTTATTTTAATCCCGATTTGGGCCCAATTCATTTCCAGGTCATTCTTTACCTCAATAAACAATAGTATTTCATACTATTTTTATTTCCATTTATTTATATTCCAAATTCCGGTTCACTACAAAACCAGTAGCCTCCCCTAGTGGGTAAAACCTCAAACTCTGCCACACCCACTAGGTCTACCAGAGGCAAAAAAGAAAGAAGAGTGGTAAGAAATAAAACCGCTGAAAGAGGGAAATCTACCACTACTATGCCTCTAAAATACAGTCCTAGACTGGAATAACCGTATGCAACAATAACCAACCGTCCTAGATGAACCCAATCTGTACCGCCCTCATCATCTGGCAAATAAGCTGCGCCGATGTGATAGCAAAATTCCTGCTGCCGCCCTCATCATCGGGCAAATAAGCCGCGCCGACGTGATAGCAAAACTGTCCATAACTGTCCAGCCCGGGCCTCCGGAGGGGAACTCGAGGGGAGCGACCCACACGAGGAATGCATCACCGGGCAATAACCGCGCCGGTGTGATAAAAGCAGGATAGGATCACAACTATAAAGCCCCAGTGGAACACAACCCTCCACTAAAAGAAAACTGATTCCCAATCAGATGCAAGAGTAACCATCCGGTCAATCGCCCAATATCCGCGATTGCCGCAATACCAGGTCCGGTCAGCGCCCGCCTAACGCGCCCACGTGCTCGCCTGACGCGCCGCCTGGCGCCCCTGCCAGGCACGGTTCCGGAGGCAACCTCCCGCGCCTCGGTGGACCCCGCCTTCCTGAGCCTGCCAATAGAAAGTCGCCACGTGTCCCGCCGGTCCATGCACCGCGCGCGCCTGCTCCGTGGTCCAAGTCCACTGCACCGACCAATCCCAACAAGCCACGTGTCCAACCCCTGGTGCACGACGGCCCGTGGACCGCGCGCCTGCGCGCGCACCCGCGCGCCTGCCCGCGAGCTGCCCGCGCCCATGCGCTGCCCGCGGCCGCTCTGCCGCCTGCACGAGCCCGTCCGCCGTGCTCCGCCGCTGCCCGCCGCCACCGCCGCTGCCCGCCGCCGGCAGGAGTTACTGTTCCGGCGTGAACAGTAACCTGTTGTCCAAAACATCAAGTAGGTAGTCCATTTTGACCGTTTTCGCGCGCTGAATCCGAATTTGATGTCCATTTTGCCAAATTCCAACCCCAAAATTTGCCGAAGGCATCCGGAAAGGTGTTCCTTGGTCCAAACTTCATGCTGAGTCCATTTTTAATATCTGCTTCGCGGGAAACCACTTCTAAAGATCCGACGGAGTCCATTGATCACCCACGTGATCCAGTAAGCCCGAAGTCCGCCACTTGTGTCCAATTGGTGCACAAACACCTCCAACACACAGTACAAGCTCCCCAGATGTCACCAATGACTCTACCACAGCTCTGCAGAGATCCAAGTCATCACATCCTCCCCCACTAAAAGAAAGTTTCGTCCTCGAAACTAAAGTTATTCCTCAATCCGGAATCTCAACCAAATAGAGGCGGTAAATTTCCAATCATCCACCACTCGAGCTCCCAAGGCTGTCTAATACCTCCTCCAGAGATGCGATACAACCCTCGGGTATCTAACTAGAACAAAATAGAGGCGGGCATTCCAGAAAAACCGCACCACCTCATCCAAGTACAGCTGGGCTAACCGCTCGAGCTACCAAGTAGTCTGCATCGGTACAAGCATCCGCTCCTCCCAGGGCCACGATAATCCAACCACAAGTCCATGGACACAAAAGCTTGATCCCAATACCTCTGTACTCCCAAGGTATCCAATATAAGTCCCCCCAACTGATCACGTAGACTCTGATCTCTAATCTTTAAACCGTCGGGGTGTAAAAGCAATTCCCCAACTCTCCGGCATCAACACACAGCCATGTGCAGTCGAAAAAAAAACCCAGATTGCAAATCCACCATTGGGAAGACCCTGGACCCTTACAGCTGGTAAATCAAATCCTCCCTGCTCGACAAGGGTGCTAGCTCCAGATGGTCACTTCATCAAATTCCCGGGGATCCACGCAAAGCCGAAGTGAACCAACCTTCCATAACTCGAATAGCACCGGCGCCCCCAATGGCGACACACATGGTCCGACAAACTTCCCAAAACATCGAATCCTGGAGTTGTGTCCTCAACTCCCAAACTAGTGACATGCAAGGCCACTCCAATAGGAGAACAGCCGGGAACTCGCAACCAAAGGGGGTATCCCCGAGTCCCAGCGCCGCCGTAGGTCCCTCAACCATACCAGCCAAAAGGCTACTCATCCACTGCGAAACATCCGCCTCGCTCACGAAGTCAAAACCATAGAGGCGAAGATAACCTTCAAGCAACCCATGTACACCAACACCTCCGGGCCTGGCTCCCCAAGAAAACTGCCTCGCGGCATAATCAACTGCCGCGAAAGAAAACCGAACCCGCCAGCCCAACAAGTACCAAAACAACATCCCGCAGCTGAGCCAAGACCATCAGGTCTACCGATAAAATCCAGGACTCAAGCTGCACCGGGCAGGACCAACAACTCTCCTCCACATGCTAAGCGCGATCGGGAAAATAAGCCTCCCGTGCGCGTGGTGACCATCCTGCCCCCTAACCCAAGCAATGAAGCAAAAGCACTACCCACCAAGAAGGGAATTCTCCCGTATCAAGAAGATACAAACCCAAAAGTCTGGAACAACTCAAACCTACCACCACACCGACCGCTGTAACCTATGTGCTCCGACAGTCTCAAAAATCCACTATCCTGGAAAAAGAAATCAGGAATGCCTCCACCGACTGATCTGTCCTCCATCACCCGGCGCCAAGCACCTCAATCAGAACTCGCCTCAGGCGGTAGATCCCAATCCAAAGGAACTACAATACCACGCTCCACACCCGGCGCCTACTCCAATGAGGCGTCCCTAATCCGTACTGGAGGGACCCAATGAGTTAGAAGGAATCCTGGCGCAATCCACTCTCAGACACTCATATCCTATGCGCTCAGTCCCTCTACACATGGAGCTTGCAGTTCAGCAACTGCGTTAACTCTTGACATAAAAAGCTTCCAAGTACTCTCTATCCCCCACCGAACAAGACCCTGTCTCCAAAGGCTCCATACTCAATCCCACGAATCGGAATGACTCATCCGCCAAAACTGGCTCACTCTGTCGTCGCAATCCCACAGCTTACCCGCTGTCAACTATCCACCCTGCCTCGGTGCCCCAACACTAAACGTCGGCACGGAGGGGGCTACTCGCTACTCCGACAACTGTGCCCCTGCGACGATCCGACAACTGTGCCACTGCGCTGATCCGACAACTGTATCACTGCGCTGATCCGACAACTGTGCCACTGCTCCGCTGATCTGCCTCCAACACACCTACCCTTCGGGTCCGGAGCTCTCAGACTCCAATCTGGGTATCCGGCCCGAAACAACCAGCTCAGACCCAACTGCCGCACCAAGGTGCACCCGGGTCAGGGCCCAACGTCGGGGAGACACCGCTCACCACGACAAAACCGCAAATCAGCACACCCCAAACACTCGACCCAATCTAGCGAAAGTCAAAGACATCACTCTATTTTTGTAACTTTATGTTGTCTGCAGCCAACATAACTGTCCCACAAAATAGGATATGTCGATCCCTCTTCACTCACCGGAAGAGTCAAACAGATAAATCACCGACTTTCGCAAAATGTCGCGTCTCTCACGCACTAACATCCTAGGGTCTGCCGAAAAGCCTAGGGTTTCCTAAGTCCCAAATGACCTATCCCTAAGCTCTGATACCACCTAATCTGTCACGCCCCGGGTGTAAACCAGAACCCGGGCCCGTCTACAGATCCGCCGTGCACGCGGTATTTCCCGCGTACACGAAGCGCCAAACCTGCTCAGATATAAGAGATAATAATAAAAGAGCAATAAAAACAGAGCTGAACTAAAATCTAATACATCTCAGACTGAAGCTGGAAATAAAATACAATACATCTGTATAAATGATACATCAGTCTCTCCCAGCTCACCAAAATAAATACAACCTGCTGGCAAAAGCCAGTCCCAAATGTAAAAGTACAACCGTCTGAGGAAACCTTGGTACACCAACAGTCCAGCTAACACGCTCATCCGGCCTCGAGATCTATCTACTCAGCCGTCCTCTCTCCTCGACCTGCCGCTGAAAGCCCAGCAGCACCCGCAGAAGACACTGCAAAACAAGGAAGAAGAAAAAGAGGAAAGAAGAATGGGGGTGAGAACTACTAGTAAACCAGTAGCCTCCCCTAGTGGGTAAAACCTCAAACTCTGCCACACCCACTAGGTCTACCAGAGGCAAAAAAGAAAGAAGAGTGGTAAGAAATGAAACCGCTGAAAGAGGGAAATCTACCACTACTATTCCTCTAAAATACAGTCCTAGACTGGAATAACCGTATGCAACAATAACCAACCGTCACAGATGAACCCAATCTGTACCGGCCTCATCATCGGGCAAATAAGCCTCGCCGATGTGATAGCAAAATTCCTGCTGCCGCCCTCATCATCGGGCAAATAAGCCGCGTCGATGTGATAGCAAAACTGTCCATAACTGTCCAGGCCCGGCCTCCGGAGGGGAACTCGAGGGGAGCGACCCACACGAGGATAGCATCACCGGGCAATAACCGCGCCGGTGTGATAAAAGCAGGATAAGATCACAACTATAAAGCCCCAGTGGAACACAACCCTCCACTAAAAGAAAATTGATTCCCAATCAGATGCAAGAGTAACCATCTGGTCAATCGCCCAATATCCGCGATTGCCGCAATACCCCACAATCCACGACCAGGTCTAACAACCGACCTCCGGTCAACCGCCCAATATCCGCGGTCGCCGGAATAACCCACAATCACAATCATGTCCCACATCCGACATCTGGTCAACCGCCTACTATCCATGGTTGCCACAAAACCCTCTAGTCCATAATCATGCCCTATCACCGATGTCCTATATCCGACATCCAGTCAACCGCCCAATATCCGCGGTCGCCGCCAAAACCCATGATCCATAATCCAGGCCCCGGCTACACTATCCCAAACCCCTGCTCAAACCGGAGCAACAAATACCACCTGACTAACGAAAGGAGAAAAGAAACAAACAAGGTTTCTCCTAAGTCAAGTTCCAGCATGAAAGTGTAGCAATAAAAGATGGCCTATCTAGATGTCCAAACAAGCATGCAAGTGTTCTCAAGAAAATAAAGGAAAAGGTGTCCAATAGTGGTTCCACATGTGTAACAATTAATGGCTCCGCATAGATATATCCATCATGCTAAAACATTATCCAACCACACATGTCTATAATCCATGTTCCATAATAAAGCATCGCTATCCACCTATGCATGTCATAAAATCCTCAAATAGCACCAACCACTAACAGGATAATCATATAGTCCAAAACAAATATTCCAATCCACATGCAAGATTGAACGCTAACATTCCATCCATACCAACATGTATAAGTCCCAACCACTATCAGGTATCCACAATAGTATTTTCCATATGATAGGCTCACAATTTATATCACTTAAGCATGCATGTCCAAATAAAGGGATCACTCTAATATTCCTAGTGAGCATGTCAAAATAGAGGTAAACAACAACCACCCACCTCGATCGCTAATTCCATGTCCAAATAGTGCTCTTGCCCAAACCGATAAGCCGCCGCAATCACTGTACAAAATTCCCGAAAGAACATACATAATTAACATACAATGCTCACACAAAATCTGTCCCAAACACAACAGTCCAATGTTTCCCTATTTTTACCTGCGAGAAGTGCCTGGAAAATTCCAAGAAAAATACTTTCACGATCTTCGCGACGAACCCGTCGAAACGAGTACCTGCACGCTCAAAACCGAGTCTCCTACGCTGAGAAACAAATCCGACAAGGGAATCAACTCGAAATAAACTGCTCAAAAAAACTGTAGCAATAACTTCTGTACACAAATATTTTTCAACTTCGAAAAATATTCAGAAAATTCCAAGAAAATTTGGGGATATTCCTCGTGATGTATAGATGCAAAACGCCTCCTGAATCGCTCCAATCCGATGCCTGTGCACGAAGATATGGCCAAAATACCGCACCGCTGTCCCAAAACTCCACCCCAGAAAATGAGGTCACAAGATGATCCGAAAAACCCATGAAAAGCTCAGAATGGGAAAAACCAGTAAACATTGGAAACGTAGCCCTACCTGTCGTGAAGCCAACGGCACAAGAATCACAGAAAAAGGTGCTCGGGGTTAGCAGGGGGAGTCCTCAAACCAAAACGCGACGAAGAAGACCACAAACGAACGAGCGTCGTGCCGCGCCGTAAAAATGGAAACCTCGGGATGCGTGTCGCTAAAAATCTGGAAATCTGCAGATGGATTCGTCCCAGGGAGAGGAGGAAATCTCCTGAAGGTTGCACAGTGAAAGGATGAACAGGGAAAAAGATAACAGCAGCTGAACTCGGCCAATTTATAGGAAGGAAGAAACAATTCAAATAATACCCATCCTGTCCTCATTTCCGGGTGCTCCGGACTTTCGGGCGGCTACAGTGTTGGGCCCGGCCCAACACTGTGCGCGCCCGGAAGTCTCTCGGGCCTCCACGTCGCCCACAAAACAGGCTACAGTGGGAGCCACCACTCCCGCTGCGCCGCGTGGCCACCAGCGGACGTCGACACGTGGCGCGCACCCGGTCAGCGCCCGCCTGCCGCGCCCACGTGCTCGCCTGACGCGCCGCCTGGCGCCCCTGCCAGGCACGGTTCCCGAGGCAACCTCCCGCGCCTCGGTGGACCCCGCCTTCCTGAGCCTGCCAATAGAAAGTCGCCACGTGTCCCGCCGGTCCATGCACCGCGCGCGCCTGCTCCGTGGTCCAAGTCCACTGCACCGACCAATCCCAACAAGCCACGTGTCCAACCCCTGGTGCACGACGGCCCGTGGACCGCGCGCCTGCCCGCGCCCATGCGCTGCCCGCGGCCGCTCTGCCGCCTGCCCGAGCCCGTCCGCCGTTCTCCGTCGATGCCCGCCGCCGGCCGGAGTTACTGTTCCGGCGTGAACAGTAACCGGTTGTCCAAAACATCAAGTAGGTAGTCCATTTTGTCCGTTTTCGCGTGCTGAATCCGAATTTGATGTCCATTTTGCCAAATTCCAACCCCAAAATTTGCCGAAGGCATCCGGAAAGGTGTTCCTTGGTCCAAACTTCACGCTGAGTCCATTTTTAATATCCGCTTCGCGCGAAACCACTTATAAAGATCCGACGGAGTCCATTGATCACCCACGTGATCCTGTAAGCCCGAAGTCCGCCACTTGTGTCCAATTGGTGCACAAACACCTCCAACACACAGTACAAGCTCCCCAGATGTCACCAATGACTCTACCACAGCTCTGCAGAGATCCAGGTCATCACATCCTCCCCCACTAAAAGAAAGTTTCGTCCTCGAAACTAAAGTTATTCCTCAATCCGGAATCTCAACCAAATAGAGGGGGTAAATATCCAATCATCCACCACTCGAGCTCCCAAGGCTGTCTAATGCCTCGTCTAGAGACGCGATACAACCCTCGGGTCTCTAACTAGAACAAAATAGAGGCGGGCATTCCAGAAAAACCGCACCACCTCATCCAAGTACAGCTGGGCTAACCGCTCGAGCTACCAAGTAGTCTGCATCGGTACAAGCATCCGCTCCTCCCAGGGCCACGATAATCCAACCACAAGTCCATGGACACAAAAGATTGATCCCAATACCTCTGTACTCCCAAGGTATCCAATATAAGTCCCCCCAACTGATCACGTAGACTCTGATCTCTAATCTTTAAACCGTCGGGGTGTAAAAGCAATTCCACAACTCTCCGGTATCAACACACAGCCATGTGCAGTCGAAAAAAGACCCAGATTGCAAATCCACCATTGGGAAGACCCTGGACCCTTACAGCTGGTAAATCAAATCCTCCCTGCTCGACAAGGGTGCTAGCTCCAGATGGTCACTTCATCAAATTCCCGGGGATCCACGCAAAGCCGAAGTGAACCAACCTTCCATAACTCGAATAGCACCGGCGCCCCCAAAGGCGACACACATGGTCTGACAAACTTCCCAAAACATCGAATCCTGGAGTTTTGTCCTCAACTCCCAAACTAGTGACATGCAAGGCCACTCCAATAGGAGAACAGCCGGGAACTCGCAACCAAAGGGGGTATCCCCGAGTCCCAGCGCCGCCGTAGGTCCCTCAACCATACCAGCCAAAAGGCTACTCATCCACTGCGAAACATCCGCCTCGCTCACGAAGTCAAAACCATAGAGGCGAAGATAACCTTCAAGCAACCCATGTACACCAACACCTCCGGGCCTGGCTCCCCAAGAAAACTGCCTCGCGGCATAATCAACTGCCGCGAAAGAAAACCGAACCCGCCAGCCCAACAAGTACCACAACAACATCCCGCAGCTGAGCCAAGACCATCAGGTCTACCGGTAAAATCCAGGACTCAAGCTGCACCGGGCAGGACCAACAACTCTCCTTCACATGCTAAGCGCGATCGGGAAAATAAGCCTCCCGTGCGCGTGGTGACCATCCTGCCCCCTAACCCAAGCAATGAAGCAAAAGCACTACCCACCAAGAAGGGAATTCTCCCGTATCAAGATGATACAAACCCAAAAGTCTGGAACAACTCAAACCTACCACCACACCGACCGCTGTAACCTATGTGCTCCGACAGTCTCAAAAATCCACTATCCTGGAAAAAGAAATCAGGAATGCCTCCACCGACTGATCTGTCCTCCATCACCCGGCGCCAAGCACCTCAATCAGAACTCGCCTCAGGCGGTAGATCCCAATCCAAAGGAACTACAATACCACGCTCCACACCCGGCGCCTACTCCAATGAGGCGTCCCTAATCCGTACTAGAGGGACCCAATGAGTTAAAAGGTATCCTGGCGCAATCCACTCTCAGACACTCATATCCTATGCGCTCCGTCCCTCTACACATGGAGCGTGCAGTTCAGCAAACTGCGTTAACTCTTGACATAAAAGGCTTCCAAGTACTCTCTATCCCCCACCGAACAGGACCCTGTCTCCAAAGGCTCCATACTCAATCCCACGAATCGGAATGACTCATCCGCCAAAACTGGCTCACTCGATCGTCGCAATCCCACAGCTTACCCGCTGTCAACTATCCACCCTGCCTCGGTGCCCCAACACTAAACGTCGGCACGGAGGGGGCTACTCGCTACTCCGACAACTGTGCCCCTGCGCCGATCCGACAACTGTGCCACTGCGCTGATGTAACACCCCCGGAATTTGGATTAGTCCTCTATATAAATGATATAATAGGACTAAATCTCTAACCCGGCTATAGCATTTTGGATGGTAGCAAGATCCAAGAGGAACATGAGAGTTAAGCGTGCTAGAGCTAGAGTAGTTCTAGGATGGGTGACCCCCTGGGAAGTGGGGCGTCAAAGTTGGTATCAGAGCCATTCACCAGCCGGAAATGTGAGATGAGTCTCAGCTGAGCCAGGGTTATATAGCGGGTAGAGCGAGGCTCCCCGGCTAATGACCGTTGTGAGTGGAGTGCAGCTCCTTACAAGGTCGGCTAAGGCTAGCGAGACGAGTCTCACATCGCCTGGTGCTTGTGAGTGTGCTTGAGCCTGACGTGGACGTCAGGGCTTAAAGGGGGGAAGAATGTAACACCCCCGGAATTTGGATTAGTCCTCTATATAAATGATATAATAGGACTAAATCTCTAACCCGGCTATAGCATTTTGGATGGTAGCAAGATCCAAGAGGAACATGAGAGTTAAGCGTGCTAGAGCTAGAGTAGTTCTAGGATGGGTGACCCCCTGGGAAGTGGGGCGTCAAAGCTGATCCGACAACTGTGTCACTGCGCTGATCCGACAACTGTGCCACTGCTCCGCTGATCTGCCTCCAACACACCTACCCTTCGGGTCCGGAGCTCTCGGACTCCAATCTGGGTATCCGGCCCGAAACAACCAGCTCAGACCCAACTGCCGCACCAAGGTGCACCCGGGTCAGGGCCCAACGTCGGGGAGACACCGCTCACCACGACAAAACCGCAAATCAGCACACCCCAAACACTCGACCCAATCTAGCGAAAGTCAAAGACATAACTCTATTTTTGTAACTTTATGTTGTCTGCAGCCAACATAACTGTCCCACAAAATAGGATATGTCGATCCCTCTTCACTCACCGGAAGAGTCAAACAGATAAATCACCGACTTTCGCAAAATGTCGCGTCTCTCACGCACTAACATCCTAGGGTCCGCCGAAAAGCCTAGGGTTTCCTAAGTCCCAAATGACCTATCCCTAAGCTCTGATACCACCTAATCTGTCACGCCCCGGGTGTAAACCGGAACCCGGGCCCGTCTACAAATCCGCCGTGCACGCGGTATTTCCCGCGTACACGAAGCGCCAAACCTGCTCAGATATAAGAGATAATAATAAAAGAGCAATAAAAACAGAGCTGAACTAAAATCTAATACATCTCAGACAGAAGCTGGAAATAAAATACAATACATCTGTATAAATGATACATCAGTCTCTCCCAGCTCACCAAAATAAATACAACCTGCTGGCAAAAGCCAGTCCCAAATGTAAAAGTACAACCGTCTGAGGAAACCTGGGTACACCAACAGTCCAGCTAACACGCTCATCCTGCCTCGAGATCTATCTACTCAGCCGTCCTCTCTCCTCGACCCGCCGCTGAAAGCCCAGCAGCACCCGCAGAAGACACTGCAAAACAAGGAAGAAGAAAAAGAGGAAAGAAGAATGGGGGTGAGAACTACTAGTAAACCAGTAGCCTCCCCTAGTGGGTAAAACCTCAAACTTTGCCACACCCACTAGGTCTACCAGAGGCAAAAAAGAAAGAAGAGTGGTAAGAAATGAAACCGCTGAAAGAGGGAAATCTACCACTACTATGCCTCTAAAATACAGTCATAGACTGGAATAACCGTATGCAACAATAACCAACCGTCCCAGATGAACCCAATCTGTACCGCCCTCATCATCGGGCAAATAAGCCTCGCCGATGTGATAGCAAAATTCCTGCTGTCGCCCTCATCATCGGGCAAATAAGCCGCGCCGATGTGATAGCAAAACTGTCCATAACTGTCCAGCCCCGGCCTCCGGAGGGGAACTCGAAGGGAGCGACCCACACGAGGAATGCATCACCGGGCAATAACCGCGCCGGTGTGATAAAAGCAGGATAGGATCACAACTATAAAGCCCCAGTGGAACACAACCCTCCACTAAAAGAAAACTGATTCCCAATCAGATGCAAGAGTAACCATCCGGTCAATCGCCCAATATCCGCGATTGCCGCAATACCCCACAATCCACGACCAGGTCTAACAACCGACCTCCGGTCAACCGCCCAATATCCGCGGTCGCCGGAATAACCCACAATCACAATCATGTCCCACATCCGACATCTGGTCAACCGCCTACTATCCGCGGTTGCCACAAAACCCTCTAGTCCATAATCATGCCCTATCACCGATGTCCTATATCCGACATCCGGTCAACCGCCCAATATCCGCGGTCGCCGCCAAAACCCATGATCCATAATCCAGGCCCCGGCTACACTATCCCAAACCCCTGCTCAAACCCGAGCAACAAATACCACCTGACTAACGAAAGGAGAAAAGAAACAAACAAGGTTTCTCCTTAGTCAAGTTCCAGCATGAAAGTGTAGCAATAAAAGATGGCCTATCTAGATGTCCAAACAAGCATACAAGTGTTCTCAAGGAAATAAAGGAAAAGGTGTCCAATAGTGGTTCCACATGTGTAACAATTAATGGCTCCGCTTAGATATAACCATCATGCTAAAACATTATCCAACCACACATGTCTATAATCCATGTTCCATAATAAAGCATCTCTATCCACCTATGCATGTCATAAAATCCTCAAATAGCACCAACCACTAACAGGATAATCATATAGTCCAAAACAAATATTCCAATCCACATGCAAGATTGAACGCTAACATTCCATCCATACCAACATGTATAAGTCCCAACCACTATCAGGTATCCACAATAGTATTTTCCATATGATAGGCTCACAATTTATATCACTTAAGCATGCATGTCCAAATAAAGGGATCACTCTAATATTCCTAGTGAGCATGTCAAAATAGAGGTAAACAACAACCACCCACCTCGATCGCTAATTCCAAGTCCAAATAGTGCTCTTGCCCAAACCGATAAGCCGCCGCAATCACTGTACAAAATTCCCAAAAGAACATACATAATTAACATACAATGCTCACACAAAATCTGTCCCAAACACAACAGTCCAATGTTTCCCTGTTTTTACCTGCGAGAAGTGCCTAGAAAATTCCAAGAAAAATGCTGTCACGATCTTCGCGACGAACCCGTCGAAACGAGTACCTGCACGCTCAAAACCGAGTCTCCTACGCTGAGAAACAAATCCGACAAGGGAATCACCTCGAAATAAACTGCTCAAAAAAACTGTAGCAATAACTTCTGTACACAAATATTTTTCACCCTCGAAAAATATTCAGAAAATTCCAAGAAAATTTGGGAATATTTTTCGTGATGTGTAGATGCAAAACACCTTCTGAATCGCCCCAATCCGATGCCTGTGCGCGAAGATATCGCCAAAATACCGCACCGCTGTCCCAAAACTCCGCCCCAGAAAATGAGGTCACAAGATGATCCGAAAAACCCATGAAAAGCTCAGAATGGGAAAAACAAGTAAACATTGGAAACGTAGCCCTACCTGTCGTGAAGCCAACGGCACAAGAATTACAGAAAAATGTGCTCGGGGTAAGCCGGGGGAGTCCTCGAACCAAAACGCGACGAAGAAGACCACAAACGAACGAGCGTCGCGCCGCGCAGTAAAAATGGAAACCTCGGGATGCGTGCCGCTGAAAAATCTGGAAATCTGCAGATGGATCCGTCCCAGGGAGAGGAGGAAATCTCCTGAAGGTTGCATAGTGAAAGGATGAACAGGGAAAAAGATAACAGCAGCTGAACTCGGCCTATTTATAGGAAGGAAGAAACAATTCAAATAATACCCATCCTGTCCTCATTTTCGGGCGCTCCGGACTTTCGGGCGGCTACAGTGTTGGGCCCGGCCCAACACTGTGCGTGCCCGGAAGTCTCTCGGGCCTCCACGTCGCCCACAAAACAGGCTACAGCGGGAGCCACCACTCCCGCTGCGCCGCGTGGCCACCAGCGGACGTCGACACGTGGCGCGCACCCGGTCAGCGCCCGCCTGCCGCGCCCACGTGCTCGCCTGACGCGCCGCCTGGCGCCCCTGCCAGGCGCGGTTCCCGAGGCAACCTCCCGCGCCTCGGTGGACCCCGCCTTCCTGAGCCTGCCAATAGAAAGTCGCCACATGTCCCGCCGGTCCATGCACCGCGCGCGCCTGCTCCGTGGTCCAAGTCCACTGCACCGACCAATCCCAACAAACCACGTGTCCAACCCCTGGTGCACGACGGCCCGTGGACCGCGCGCCTGCCCGCGCACCCGCGCGCCTGCCCGCGCGCTGCCCACGCCCACGCGCTGCCGGCGGCCGCTCTGCCGCCTGCCCGAGCCCGTCCGCCGTTCTCCGCCGCTGCCCGCCGCCGCCGCCGCTGCCCGCCGCCGGCCGGAGTTACTGTTCCGGCGTGAACAGTAACCGGTTGTCCAAAACATCAAGTAGGTAGTCCTTTTTGATCATTTTCGCGCGCTGAATCCGAATTTGATGTCCATTTTGCCAAATTCCAACCCCAAAATTTGCCGAAGGCATCCGGAAAGGTGTTCCTTGGTCCAAACTTCGCGCTGAGTCCATTTTTAATATCCGCTTCGCGCGAAACCACTTCTAAAGATCCGACGGAGTCCATTGATCACCCACGTGATCCAGTAAGCCCGAAGTCCGCCACTTGTGTCCAATTGGTGCACAAACACCTCCAACACACAGTACAAGCTCCCTAGATGTCACCAATGAATCTACCACAGCTCTGCAGAGATCCAGGTCATCACAACGCCCAGATGGTATTCGGGACACGGCAGGGGCAATATGAGTTTACGGTGAGGTCTATGGGATTGACTAATGCCCTACCACCTTTATGTATCGAGGAATGGTGTATTCTAGCGGTATTCAGACGGGTTGGTAGCAGTACCCGTCGTGGATATTTGGATTTATTTCCGAGGTGACCTAGAGCATGAGGAGCAGTTGAGGACAGTGCCGCAACTTCTGAGGGAGAGAAGAAGTTGTATGTCAAGCCGAGCATTTGTGCTTTATGGACTTCGGAAGGTTTAGTGGTTAGGCCCCATGATTTCAGCTGCAGGAGCGACATTGGGCCCAACGAAGAATGATGTCGTTTGGGATGGGCCTAGACCTACGATAGTGACAGAGCTCTGTGTTAAGGATTTTAGTTTTGGCGTATTTCGTGAAAGTGTTTAAGTCTTGAAGATTGAAGATGAAGAAGCTTGGATCATATACCTCAATCTCAAGAAAGAAGAATTCAAAAGGATCAGGTAAGTTTAACTAAACAATACTGGTGATCTGAATACTTCTTATAATGTAGAAACACTTGGATGGATTTTTAATCGCATAAAAATCAAAAACTGGACATGGTATATGTTCAGGATCCGGAACAGGGGACTACAGTCCGGACCCCGAACGTTGGTTGGTTCATGCACAAATCCAGTCCTGAACATCCCTGTTTCGTTCCGGACCCCGAACGTGGATTTTGCTGAAATCGCATGAACAGTCCGGACCGTAGGATTTCGTTCCGGACCCTGAACCTTGTTTTTTCAGGAATTCTCTGAAAAACAACGACGGTCCTGAACGAGCCTAATCCAGTCCGGACCGTCGTTCGGGAAAAATTCTATTACAATCAGTTTTTTATTCTTATCCTCTTCCAATGGTTTCTAACCTATAAGTAAACCCTAATTCTATTCTTTAGGGTAATCCACGATAAGTTTTATACTCCGGGAAATGACGGAAAAATATTAACGGAGAAAAACTTATAAGATCCACATATAGAGAAGAAAGGAAATAACTAGATTTAATTCTATGTTTCTTCATCTATATTAATTAATTTGATTCTAGGTTTTCATACTCAGATTTTGAGTAGAATCAAATTAATGAATACTTAGATGGCATTTCTGATCTATCTTTGATCTAAGTATTCGGCGGATCATCACCACCAACAAAACAACGATTTTCCCCAAAATCGGCGCGTGGATTCGCGTGGTCTTGTGGATTCAAGGTGCTACCGCTCTCGTGGATTCAGAGCGAGGTACTTCGTGTGATCGAGATGTACTACCTGGTGGAGACCGTGGATTCGGTCAGACGTCGTGGACTCGACGTTGGACGCAGTGGATTCGGCGTTGGACGCAAATCGTGGATTCGAGGCGCGTTGCGGAGCGAGCGGAGAAGATCAACTCGGAGCGTATGGAAAAAGGATGAGTCGTCTGTGAGTGCGTTATATCACCTTTGTATGTGTTATAATCTTAGTTGATTTCACCGTGTTATCGGTCCCGTGGTTTTTTACTCCTGGTTTTGGAGTTTTCCACGTAAAATTCTTGCGTGTTATTTTTCATTTCCGCATTGGGTTTTATTACGCAAAGATTTTTGAGTGTTTATCGTTTACACCTATTCACCCCCCCTCTAGGTGGTTTTTCCCCTATTTAGATCCTTATTATAGTATAACCCAACAATTGGTATCGGAGCAGGAATAGGGTTATAAACAATGGTTGAAGGTGGAAACATCAACAGACCCCCGTTCTTCGATGGAACAAACTATGCCTACTGGAAAGTACGGATGAAAGCATTTTTAATTTCCATCGACGAAAGGGTGTGGCAATCAATCGAGTTAGGATGGTCAAATCCAACTGAAGTTATTGTTGATGTTCACACCATCAAACCTAGGTCGAAATGGACCAAGGAAGAGAATAACTCATCTTCTTACAATGGCAAAGGAATTAACGCCTTATTTAATGCTTTGTCGCAAACTGAGTTCTCTCGCGTCTCGGCATGTGAGGCTGCGAAAGAAATCTGGGACGTTCTACAAGTTACACATGAGGGAACAAACCTTGTGAAGATTCAAAAACTGCAAATTCTTACGAGCAAGTTTGACTCTATTTTCATGGCAGAAAATGAATCGTTCACAGATTACTATACGCGATTGCAAGACATCGTGAATACATGTGCTAACTTGGGAGAGAAAATTCCAGAATTTAAAGTTGTAAGAAAGATTTTAAGGACTCTTCCTGAAAGATTTCATTCCAAGGTTACGACCATTGAAACTTTTAAACACCGGGACAAAATCCGTGTAGAAGAATTAGTTGGTGTACTTCAAACATACGAAATGACATTTGCTACTAACTATTCTTCTGGAAAGGCATCTACTTCTAAGTCTTCAGGTTTTGCGTTGAAAACAACAAAAGAAGAAGACGCGGATTCATCCTCCTAAGACGACGACGAGAACCTATCTATGGAGGATTTTGAGAAGCAGCTTGCTCTCTTGACAAGAAAATTTCGCCGAAACTTTCGAAGTGGTCATTCACGTAAAACTTCATCCTTCGTAAAGTCGAAGAAAGGCAAAGGTTCTTCAATCTACAAGTCAAGAAAGCAAGAGACTTTTTCAAAGGATAAGAAAAGCTCAGAGGGACAAATCCAATGCTTCAAGTGCCGAGGGTACGGCCATATCTCAACGAAGTGTCCCAATAAGAATCCGTCAAAGAAGAAAGCGATGCAAGCCGTCACTTGGGATGACACCTCAACGTCAAATGAGTCATCTTCCAGTGATGAAGAAAACAACGCAACGACATTCCACGCGTCCACAACTTCACATTTCGTGTGCTTAATGGCAAGTACATCCGATTCCTTGTCCAACTCCTCCCAAGTTGAAAAGAATGCAACGGACAACGAATCGAGTAATTCAGAAGGTGAAGACTTTGCTTTTGCCTACCATAAACTTTTAAAGGATTCAAAGAAACTGGCAAAGCAAAATAAGGGTTTGAGAGGGAGATTGTAGGATCTCGAAGAAGAAGTAAAAAGGGCAACTTCTCTCTCAAACGGTCTTGAAGTGGAAAGGGATAACTTGATCAACGCAAATTTTTCCCTTCAAGAGAAAAATGAGCATTTCGAGAAAGAACACGTAAAAATGGTGGATAAAGCAAGTTACCTCTTGAAGCTCTACTTCGAGGCTCGACAGGAAAAAATGGAAATGATGAAGACCATTTTTCAACTTAAGGATGATTTAAAGCGATTTTCTTCGGGAAGGAGCAAGTTGGATAAGATGCTTGGTCTTGGTCAAACAAACCGTTTCGGCCTTGGATACAATCGAACTGGAGACAGTCCTAGTTCGGTTGGGACAGTTTTTGTGCCCCAGTCGGTATCTCCTCCTTCGACGACGGAATTCACTGCAATCAACGACAACAACCTTACCTCACCTACCTCGGGTTCGTCAAGTTCAAAGGTATGTTTTCGCTGTGGTTATGCAGGGCACATAAGAAGAAATTACAAGATTGGAGCGAAAAGATCACATCAAGCACCTCTTGCAACAACTACCAAAAAGGTGATTCCTCGGAAATCAAAGGAGAACCTTTCAAAGGAAAAGAGCCTTGGTAGTTCACCCCACAAGACGACGTCATCAATGAAAAGCATTCAATCATACAAGACGTTTTCACCAAGGAAAATAACTTCTCAATCATTGTCAACGCACTCCAAAACTCAAAAGGTTTCGGTACGCAAAGGTGAATTCTCCCCTTGTCTTTAACTTTTCAGCGATTGAATGTCCTGTAACTTATGTAAATTATTCTTTTTGAAAGGGGTTAGATCTGAAAATAATTGCTATGTTGTATCAAACAAAATTTCTGAAAATTGTAACCTAGTTTCTTTGGATAACGAAACTCTTTGGCATGAAAGACTAGGTCACATAAATTTTAAAGAACTAGCAAGGATTTCAAATAAAGACGTGGTTAAGGGGGTTCCTAAACTTTCATTTAAAGAAAACATTATGTGTGGAGGTTGTCAAAAGGTAAAACAATCAAGGGCTGCACACAAAAACTTGAACCACGTTGGTACCAACCGGCTCTTAGAATTATTGCACATGGACTTAATGGGGCCGACTCGTCAACCATCCTTGGGAGGTAAATGGTATATTTTTCTTTTGGTTGATGATTTCTCTAGATATTCATGGGTAATATTTTTAAAAGAGAAAGCGGATACTTTCGACAATTTTCATGAGGTTTGTCATCGTATTATGATTGAGAGAAATGAAAAGATCGTTCGTGTTTGAAGTGATAGAGGTGGAGAATTCATTAATTCTAAATTCATTGATTTTTGCACATCCAACGGCATAAAACATGAATTCTTAGCACCCTATACACCTCAGCAGAATGGTGTAGTCGAGCGCAAAAACAGGGTTGTTCAAGAGATGGCGCGTGTGATGCTTCATAGCCGGAAACTCCCGTTACATTTTTGGGTTGAAGCTGTGAACACCGCCGTCTATGTAATTAATCGAGTGTATTTGCGCCCGGAAACTTTAAATACACCATATGAGCTATGGTTTTGTAGAAAACCGAATATCAAATATTTTCGAATCTTTGGGAGTCGTTGTTATATTTTGCGTGATCGCGAAAATCTTGGTAAATTCGACTCTCGAAGTGACGAAGGGATCTTCATGGGTTATTCTACAAACAGTAAAGCATATCGGGTATTTAACCTGGAATCTAAAACGATGGTTGTCACGCCCCGGGGTCGAAACTGCGACCCGGGCTCGCCAACAGATCCGCCATCTGTACGGAAACTGCCGTACAGACGAAGCGTCTACCCTGCAAGTCAGATCTATAGCTATAATGTATCAGAGCTGAAAAAGAACCAGTAGCTACAGAAATCCACTGAACATCTGATAAATAAAAAAATCTCAATACAAAGTCTCTCAGCTACAAAAGTACAAGAAATCCTCACTGATCTCTCAGAATGTCCAGTACAAAAGTGGAGTCATAAAATACCCAAGGTACATCTACCTCTGACTCTCAGTGCTGGTAAGGAACTAAACGGCCACGTCCTCACCTCGATCAGCTGCCTCCGCGCGAACCAAGCCGGAACAGCTACCACAGGAACCTGTCACCGCAGCGGGTGTGAGAACTACTGCAAAGGTAGTTCCCAGTGGGTACCGTCTCAATATCCACGGTATGCCCACTAAGTCTACTGGAGGCACAACAGATAGGTATGCAGATAGATAGATAGATAAAAGCTGAAAGAAACTAGCTATCATGTCTCAATCATCATGCTCAAGAAACTCTACAAATGAGGAAGATATGCATACACCCACTACTGCTAACACGCCTCAAGTATCATGCTCAAAGGAAAACTCATCTATGAACAGGCTATGAAACTCACTCACACATATCACCCAATCCCAATGACTGTCCCTCTTTGGACCAGTCAATCAAGCCTGCGCTCATCTACTGCCGCGCATCCCGTAGGAACGGACTTACGTAGGCATCCACTACCGCACATCCCGGAGGAACGGACTTACGTAGGGTGTCCCTCTAGGACCATCTCAGTAATCACATCGCAGCCTCGTCAGGCTCGGTATCATCATCGCACCCGGGGCGTAGCTCGAGGGGAGCGACCCCACCGAACTCAAGTATCTCAAGTATCTCATAACTGGCATAAAAAGCCAGGCTCAGCAGGCTATAATCCACGATCAAACAGATCGGATCTCAATGCTAAACTAGCATAACTCAGTCGGAGGAAGACTCCACGACTCGAACAGAAAAGCCCAAACACTCTCACAGCTATGTCGGAGAACCCTCAACGACTCAAGGCTAAAATACACGATCAAACAGATCGGATCTCAATGCTCAACAAGCATACGCAGTCGTAGAAAGACTCCACGACTCGAACAGGAAAGCCCAACACTCTCCAGCTATGTCGGAGAACCCTCAACGACTCAATCTAATAATGCACGCCCCGTGGCTGAGTCGGGAAACCTCCACGACTCGATCTGCCAGAGCCCCCAAAACTCTCAAGGCTAAGTGGGAGAACCATCTCCACCACTAAATCAGAACACGACCCATGATCTAGAGTAACCCAATCAGGGAATACATCCTCAATACCCCGCGAACTCAGTATCTCAAAACTCTCTCATGACACTAGAAAGTCATCTCATAATGCTCTAAAAATCCACTCGGCCCTCTGGCACGAGAACACATGCATTCTGAACCTACTCAACCCTCGGGAAGATCTCAATATTTTAAAACTCTTTTCAAAACCCAGTTTTCATTAAAACAGGTCCGACGATTTTTAAAACGGTTCAGATGCCAATATAAAGCCAACTAAACATGCAGTCTAGTGTCAAATCACTTCTAGATCATGCTAAAAATATCTGGGGCTTGCAATTGTATTCCTACAATTTCTAGGCAACTATCAGATTTACCAGCTATGCAAATAATTAAGCTAAACATGATCAACATGCATTCAATAGCTTTAAAGGGCATTCCATACATCTTGAAGAAATTCCAACCCACCTGGATCGTTTTTTCACAGGCAACACTGAAATTGGGGAAGCGCCGCATCAAAGTCTGCCGAAACTCCAAAACCGCGCCGCGCGCTGCGCTCGCACACTGTCGTGAACCTCGGAAAAAAAATTCCCGGAAGCTCAAACAAATCTCTCGAGTCCTCCACAAAATCCTGCGCGCACTCCGGCCCACTCCACAGCCGGCTCATAGCACGTGTGCATGCATGCGTGCACCCTCGGCTCGGCATAGTAAAACCCCAAGTCTCAGCCCAAACCACACAACAAGCTGCTCTTCAAGTGTAAATGGAAAAGAGAAGAAAAACACCCAAATTCCAACTCAAAATCTCATTCAAAATCCATAAAATAAATCCAAGGATCCATCTTGAAGAATCTGCCACTTACCTCACATGTTGCTCGACGCGCGCGCGAAACTGCTCAAGATCAAATCACAAGAAAAAACTCCAACAACACACTCCTTCAATCCTCTTCTTCTCCTTCTTCTTCTTCTCTTTCTTTCCTTGCTTTTCCTCTGGTTGAAATGGTGAAGAAGAAGGGTTGGGTTGCTCATATATAGGAGGTGGCGTGGGGTACAGGGCAGCTGGGGAGGTGAAAAGACCAATGTGCCCTTCAAAATATCCAATCTGCTGAAAAACTGGCTTTGGAAGATTGGGGTACCGGTACTGCCCATTGGGTACCGGTACCCACCACTGGGTTCCGGAACCAAACAGCTGGTTCCGGAACCGACCAAGCAGTTCCGGAACCAACCTGTTGGTTCTGGAACTCAACCCCTCAAAACCGAAATCTCATATGAAGCTTCTGATTTCTTGGCCGTCGACTCACTTTTTGCCCCGGAAGCTTCCGCATCACCCCGAAACCAACCGAACACCTCTGTAAACTCATAATACACATGTCCCAAGGGATCAACTCACATCAAACCCATCCATGAAACCAATGCTCGACCCGCAAGCTCTCAATCCGACGCCAAACTCACTTTTCTACAAAAAGCTTCCGCGTCGCTCCGGGACCACCCGAACCATCCTGCAAACGAAATTAGAACCTGCTGAAGGTATTTCCACAATACCAGGCTGCCCCGTGGAGTCGGCACACTGCCCGAAACTCCGGTACTCTACACTCTCCCCTCCTTTTAACGGTTTCGTCCTCGAAACCCAAAACTCCAAAACTCAGGAGGGTGACTCAAATAAGTGGGGATATGAACTCTCAGCTCATCCTCAGGCTCTCAAGCAGCCTTTGTCTCATCAAGACGGCTCAACTGGACCTTTGCCAAAGGTAAGATCCGGTTGCGCAATTCTCTCGTCTCCCGAGCAAGAATTCGCACCGGTCACTCCTGATAGCCCAAGTCCTTGTCTGACTCCAAAGAAACGAAGTCCAATCATGCAAGGAATCCAAATCCACACTTCCCTCAGAATGGATACACCAACGTCCTCGTGGGTACTTGCCAATTCATGGCGGTAGCGCAAATCGGTGAGCAACTGATCCAATGCGCTCTAACTCCTCGAATATGCCGACAATTCGCTGACTCAACTTCCCGCGAAAACTCAAATCTACACATTTCTGCGGATAGTGATTCTCAGAAGTCACCAAAACTCCCTGCTTCCAATTGGCATAACTTTTCCGTTGCTCCTTAGCAACCACAATGCTGAGAGCTTCACAAAAGCATTCTTACATCCATCTACAGGGTAAGAAGTCCAACATCGGGAACAACACTCAGCCCCCTAACTCTCAAAATCAGCTCTCGGATCTCGGAATCCACGGGCACACAGATGCGGTCCTTGTACTTCAGTACTCCCGCTGCATTCACTGAGAAGTTCCCTCTCAATCCTGTCCAACGGAGTGGGCTACGAGTCCAAAACACAAGTTTTTGTCACATTCTCAGGGAACACCTCCTTAATCTCAATTACTCTTTCAGCGGCATCTGCTGAGTAACCATCATACACCAAACACTGCACCGCTCGCCTATTCAAGGCAGCTGCGACCACATTGGCTTTGTCGGGATGTTACTGTAAGCTCAAACATACATCCCTAATAACTCTATCCACCGGCATTGCCTCAAATCAAATTCTTTCTGAGTAACCCAGTACCTCAGGTTCTAGGATCGATAGATATCTCAAATTTCTCCTCTATCTCAAGCACTATTCACAAAAATGCTAAAACCATCCACAGCTTGAACTCCTCAAAGTTAAGCTGGCACTGTTAATCCACAACTCTGGACCTCTGTCACTATCGTGGGTCTAAGCCGAACCCAAACGGCAACACCCTTCGTCGGGTCACTGTCACCCTTGCAGCTGAAAACACCTGGCTAACCACAGAACCTTTCAAAGTCAAGCACAACTCTCTCAACTTGGCAACCAACAACTTTTCTCTCCCCGAAGTTGCAGCAATATCCTCAAGTGCTCCTCGTGCTCTATGTCACCTCGGAAATAAATCCCAAGTATATAACTAACCAACCACTAGCACGGCAACTCACTGTAGAGCTCAAACTCACACTGGTTCTACAGCCCGGTCCAAGTACCGCCGGAACACACAAGTCCTCAAATCCAAAAGGCCGCAGGGCCTTAGTCAATCCGCTTGACCTCACTGTAAGCTCAAAATGTCTCTAATCGGGTTCAGACCCTATCTGGCACAGCCCTCAGCTGTAGGTTCCACAAAGCCTTCTATGTCCCGCAAGGCATCAACCCAACACGATCCAAATATAACTGTGCTCGAATCGTCCCAGGCACTCTCACCGTTGTGCACTCACAACCGCGGCATCACTGCCGTATACCACGGCATGGCATCACCACCGTGTATCAACGGCGTGGCATCACCACCGTGTATCAACGGCGTGGTAACACATCCAAAATATCAATCTCTCGGATCCTCACTGTCGTATCCCCACGACGTGGTACTGGGTCACACAGACCCCTCGATCCCTCGGCTCTCGCAACTGTGCTAACAGCTCTCTCACTGTCTCACGAGTGATACTCCAAGTGATGATGCTGAAGTCGACGCGGTTTCCAAACCACGTCGATCACTAACTCGATCTCAGTCTCATTAAACGGCGGTTTCAACATCAGATCAGGTAAACTCCTGTCCGGAATCACACGGCGATAAAGATATTCCTTTAGTCCCGGTGCCGCCGTAGGCACCTCTTCTACCGTCGCTAGCAAAGCGACACGACCACGACTCAACCTCTGCCGTGCTCTAGCATCCTCTATACCACACTCCTCCTGGCCAGGTCCACGGAGGGTCATGTCCACTCTCGACAATCCAAGATAGCACAACATTGGGATAACCAATCCCTATCCACCTTATATCAACATCTCGGAGCTGATGTAGGGACTAACAACTCTAGGATTCAAATCCAAGGTATTATCTGCACTGGCAGGACTGGCAACACTCATCCATGTGCTATACGTGATCTGGAACCTGATCCTCACGTGCACAAGCCAACAGTCCCACCTCCGGCCCACACGCAGCTATCTTTGCTCTAGTAACGCCCACACCAGCGGTGTGGCATCAACATGCTCTAACTCCGATGACCATAAGAAAACCACACCTGGTAAGGCGCGCTCCACTATCCTGGTGTCCTCCAACCAACTACACCATTTCATCCACTAGATGCTGGTGGCCATCGCTCAATCTGCCTCGCATCTCGGCTCAATCAGCCTACCGGTAAGTCGGATGAACCGCTGCATCCTGAAGGGGTAGTGGGGTGCCGTCGCAGGCGGCAATCCAAGAACACCACTCTGGGACCCTCTGCCTGAAGGATGTCCTGACTAAACACATGAAAAACATCGCCCTCATCCTGAAGTCACTCTATAGCGAAGAATACGGCTCACCACAAAAGACACAATCATACGAATACTGCTGTTGGTGCCTCGACTGTCGAGAACATCCTAGTCTCTGTCTCCTCTGAGACTCATGATCTGTGACTGGAATCATGGCAACCTCGATCCACTCGACTATCCAAAATCAGGCGATACTGGACATCTCTCTCTGGAGCTAGTCCCTCGCTCTCCGTCCCTCTCGGACATGATCACAGACCTCAGTCAATCCATCGGGCATGCACAACCGCTGCATCTGAAGTCGCTCGTCGAGAATATCCAAAATGATAACATCTCGAAGCAGTCCCCTCTCAAACATGATCAATCTCCTGGGCCTCATCCTGGGCGACATGGGGCACTCTGCTCAACAATCATAGAAACTCGCTCCAAATCCTCAACCGCTCTCCTGATGGTCCAACGGGACAGACTCGACGCCACCAACACACGGCGTCCCTATCCAAACGTGCGCAACTAAGGGCACCTGATGCTTCTCCTGGATGAACAAGTCCTCAGCTAACTTTTCCATGGCAGCAATCCAGTTCCCGGCCTCCCAAGGTTCCAACTCCGCCCTGAAATCTGTAGGGGATGGAACTGGCGGATGCACGACTATCAATCAGCAATCTCTCGCTGCTCCCGCACTACTCACAGTGCCAGCGGGCCGAAGTCGACGATGTCGCGGCTGGAGGTACTACGGCGATACCTCAAACGATACTCTCTGCTCAAACATGCGCATCACGCGCTCCGTGTTCTCTTCCTGGCGCCGCGTCGCCTAAACAACTGAGCTGCCTGGGCCCGTAACTCGCAGACCTCGCTCTGCTCTGTCCATCAGCCCCCCGCTGTTCGGGCTCCTCATCCAAGGTCAAACACGCCCTCGCCGCTGCACGGCATCACAGGGCCAACAAGAAGAACAATCACGGCCAACCAAACCACAAACACTCTCGACCCAATCAAGCGAAAGTCTATAACATGTTAACCGTTCTAAAGTATTATGTTGTCTGCAGCCAACATAATCACTTTAGAGAATAAACATGTAAATCACTCGCCCCAATCCCTCGGGGGAGGAACAACTCAATCAGGACTCTCGCTACATCACGTCTCTCACGACAGTCATCCTACTGTCCAACCAATAGCTAGGGTCACTAAGTCCTCAATGACCTATATTCCTAGGCTCTGATACCACCCTAATCTGTCACGCCCCGGGGTCGAACACTGCGACCCGGGCTCGCCAACAGATCCGCCATCTGTACGGAAACTGCCGTACAGACGAAGCGTCTACCCTGCAAGTCAGATCTATAGCTATAATGTATCAGAGCTGAAAAAGAACCAGTAGCTACAGAAATCCACTGAACATCTGATAAAATAAAAAATCTCAATACAAAGTCTCTCAGCTACAAAAGTACAAGAAATCCTCACTGATCTCTCAGAATGTCCAGTATAAAAGTGGAGTCATAAATACCCAAGGTACATCTACCTCTGACTCTCAGTGCTGGTAAGGAACTAAACGGCCACGTCCTCACCTCGATCAGCTGCCTCCGCGCGAACCAAGCCGGAACAGCTACCACAGGAACCTGTCACCGCAGCGGGTGTGAGAACTACTGCAAAGGTAGTTCCCAGTGGGTACCGTCTCAATATCCACGGTATGCCCACTAAGTCTACTGGAGGCACAACAGATAGGTATGCAGATAGATAGATAGATAAAAGCTGAAAGGACTAGCTATCATGTCTCAATCATCATGCTCAAGAAACTCTACAAATGAGGAAGATATGCATACACCCACTACTGCTACACGCCTCAAGTATCATGCTCAAAGGAAAACTCATCTATGAACAGGCTATGAAACTCACTCACACATATCACCCATCCCAATGACTGTCCCTCTTTGGACCAGTCAATCAAGCCTGCGCTCATCTACTGCCGCGCATCCGTAGGAACGGCTTACGTAGGCATCCACTGCCGCACATCCCGGAGGAACGGACTTACGTAGGGTGTCCCTCTAGGACCATCTCAGTAATCACATCGCAGCCTCGTCAGGCTCGGTATCATCATCGCACCCGGGCGTAGCTCGAGGGGAGCGACCCACCGAACTCAAGTATCTCAAGTATCTCATAACTGGCATAAAAAGCCAGGCTCAGCAGGCTATAATCCACGATCAAACAGATCGGATCTCAATGCTAAATAGCATAACTCAGTCGGAGGAAGACTCCACGACTCGAACAGAAAAGCCCAAACTCTCACAGCTATGTCGGAGAACCCTCAACGACTCAAGGCTAAAATACACGATCAAGCAGATCGGATCTCAATGCTCAACAAGCATACGCAGTCGTAGAAAGACTCCACGACTCGACAGGAAAGCCCAACACTCTCACAGCTATGTCGGAGAACCTCAACGACTCAATCTAATAATGCACGCCCCGTGGCTGAGTCGGGAAACCTCCACGACTCGATCTGCCAGAGCCCCCAAAACTCTCAAGGCTAAGTGGGAGAACCATCTCCACCACTAAATCAGAACACGACCCATGATCTAGAGTAACCCAATCAGGGAATACATCCTCAATACCCCGCGAACTCAAGTATCTCAAAACTCTCTCATGACACTAGAAAGTCATCTCATAATGCTCTAAAAATCCACTCGGCCCTCTGGCACCGAGGAACACATGCATCTGAACCTACTCAACCCCTCGGGAAGATCTCAATTTTAAAACTCTTTCAAAACCCAGTTTTCATTAAACAGGTCCGACGATTTTTAAAACGGTTCAGATGCCAATATAAAGCCAACTAAACATGCAGTCTAGTGTCAAATCACTTCTAGATCATGCTAAAAATATCTGGGGCTTGCAATTGTATTCCTACAATTTTCTAGGCACTATCAGATTTACCAGCTATGCAAATAATTAAGCTAAACATGATCAACATGCATTCAATAGCTTTAAAGGGCATTCCATACATCTTGAAGAAATTCCAACCCACTGGATCGTTTTTCACAGGCAACACTGAAATTGGGGAAGCGCCGCATCAAAGTCTGCCGAAACTCCAAAACCGCGCCGCGCGCGCTCGCACACTGTCGTGAACCTCGGAAAAAAATTCCCGGAAGCTCAAACAAATCTCTCGAGTCCTCCACAAATCCTGCGCGCACTCCGGCCCACTCCACAGCCGGCTCATAGCACGTGGGCATGCATGCGTGCACCCTCTGGCTCGGCATAGTAAAACCAAAGTCTCAGCCCCAACCACACAACAAGCTGCTCTTCAAGTGTAAATGGAAAAGAGAAAAAAACACCCAAATTCCACTCAAAATCTCATTCAAAATCCATAAAATAAATCCAAGGATCCATCTTGAGATCTGCCACTTACCTCACATGTTGCTCGACGCGCGCGCGAAACTGCTCAAGATCAATCACAAGAAAAACTCCAACAACACACTCCTCAATCCTCTTCTTCTCCTTCTTCTTCTTCTCTTTCTTTCCTTGCTTTTCCTCTGGTTGAAAGGTGAAGAAGAAGGGTTGGGTTGCTCAATATAGGAGGTGGCGTGGGGTACAGGGCAGCTGGGGAGGTGAAAAGACCAATGTGCCCTTCAAAATATCCAATCTGCTGAAAACTGGCTTTGGAAGATTGGGGTACCGGTACTGCCCATTGGTACCGTACCCACCACTGGGTCCGGAACCAAACAGCTGGTTCCGAACGACCCAGCAGTCCGGAACCAACCTGTTGGTTCTGGAACTCAACCCCTCAAAACCGAAATCCATCATCTAAGCGCTGATTCTTGGCCGTCGACTCACTTTTTGCCCCGGAAGCTTCCGCATCACCCCGAACCAACCGAACACCTCTGTAACTCATATACACATGTCCAAGGGATCAACTCCCTCAAACCCATCCATGAAACCAATGCTCGACCCGCAAGCTCTCAATCCGACGCCAACTCACTTTCTACAAAAAGCTTCCGCGTCGCTCCGGGACCACCCGAAACCATCCTGTAACGAAATTAGACCTGCTGAAGTATTTCCACAATACCAGCTGCCCGTGGAGTCGGCACACTGCCCGAAACTCCGGTACTCTACATGGTAGAATCTATTAATGTAAAGTAGATGAAGCTTTTCATTCTGCATCTGATAATCTACCCCTGATATGTCTCTTGATGATGATACTCCTGTAAATGCTCTTTTCATAATAATTCTTTCGATAAAGTTGATGCATCTAATGGTCTTCTAATTATCTGATATCCAGGAATCATACATATACCTCCGAGACTCCGTTACCTCAAACGCTACGTATCTCCAAGGATCATCCGAATCGAAC
>CM055067.1:31478990-31505859 GCA_029204045.2 Tillandsia leiboldiana | reverse complement strand
TTCTACAGACCCTTAGGAGCAGGAGCTGTTCGCAAAACTTCAGAAATGCAATCTTGCTTCGCGCAGTGGGGTGTCTAGGGCATATCATTTCAGCAGCAGGAGTCGCATTGGATCCCAAGAAGGTGGAGTCGGTGACCGACTGGCTCCCACCGACCACATGACAAGAGTGGCGCAGCTTCTTGGGCCGTGCGGGATACTACAGACTTCGTGGAGGTTTCCTCGAAGATTGCGCCCTCTGAACCGCCTAACCCGGGCCGAAAGGAGTAAAGTTCATCATAGGACGGTCCAATGCCAAGAGAGCTTTGAAGAACTAAGAAACGGTTAACAAAGCGCTGTGCTTGCCTACCAAACCCCTGGAGAGACTACGAATTCTACTGCGATGCCGCGAATAGGACTGGGTGAGTAATAATGCAGCAGGAAGGGGCGTTGCCTATGCTTCAAGACTACTCAAGGATTAGAACAGAACTCCCGTCCATGTTGGAGCTTGCCGTCATGTCTTCGTTCTGAAACTGTGGAGGCACTACTCAGAACGTGTGCATTGCAACGTGTTCTCACCACCAAGCCTTAAGACCTTTTCACCCAGAAGGAGCTTTCACCTACGGCAAGGAGGGGTTGGAGCTAACTGAAGGACCTACCGACTTAACCTCCATTACACCCGGGGAAAGCAAATGTGGTAGCCGCGCTCTTACGCCGAAAGGGACAAGCAAAGAAACTTCGGCTGTGCCGCGATCACGCAGCAGAACGACTTGATCGCGGAATTTTCACGATTTGAGGTGGAAGTGTTACCAGCAGGGACAGGTTATGAGCGACGGTTGACCTACGTCGGCCGACCCTAATTGGTAAGAGATCGGGAAGGCAAAGTGCGGATCCCCGCAACTACAACTGAACTCGATAGATTTTCACCGGGAGCAAAAGGAGACTTTGCATGGGAACGGACGGCACCTTCGTTCCGAGGCGATCTCGTGCCCGATCTGCCGGATCAAAGAAAGATCCTGACTGAACTGCCATGCGCCCCCTACTGCTCACCCTTGAGTCCCCAAGCTGTCCCGTGATATCCCACCGACCTTCTGGTGGCCAAAAAGATTGACGGGAGATTGACACGTGTTCGTGGCCACGTTTATTTGCCAACAGGTGAAAGCCGAGTGCCTCAGCCCTCACACCGGCGGGGGGGCAAATGCAACCTTACCCGTGCCCGAGATGGAAGTGGGAGCAAAGTCACAATGACTTCGTCACCGGATTCCCCCGTTTCGCAACAGGGACAAAACACGCTTCATGGTTTGTCGTGCTCGGCTAACGAAGTCAGCCTCCTTGCCCTACCCATCCACAACGACCTGGACACGGACCGCTGGCACAGGTCTACCTCAGCGAGATGGTAAGGCATTGTCACGGGTGCCAACGACATCACCTCGGGACAGGGACACGAGTTTCGTTTCGAACTTTTGGAAGAGTCGACAAGAGCCTTGGGGCCCATTTACACTTCAGCTCATCCTTTCACCCCCAGACGGACGGGCAATCCGAGCGGGTGATCCAATACTCGAGACATGCTTCGGGCAGCGTGCTGGATTTGGGAGACGGATGGTCGCGCTACCTACCCCTTGCAGAGTTCGCTTATAACAACAGCTACCAAGCGAGCATTAAGATGGCGCCGTACAAAGCGTTGTACGGCAGACGCTGTAGATCCCCGATCTGCTGGACGATCTGGGGGAGAGAAAGTTTTTGGGGCCTGACCTAGTGGCCGAGACAGAGGAAAGGGTGCGCCTCATCAGCGACGTTTGGCGACCGCCCAGAGCCGGCAAAAGAGTTACGCGGACCAGAGACGTCGCGACTTGGAATTCCAGGTGGGAGAGCACGTGTTACTGCGGGTGTCGCCGTCGAAGGGGGTGAAGCGGTTTGGGTTGAGGGGCAAGCTGAGCCCGCGGTACATAGGGCCGTTTGAGATTCTGGAGCGCATCGGCCCGGTAAGCCTACCGCCTCGCCCTACCGCCGAACCTTGACCGCGTTCATGATGTGTTCCACGTATCCATGCTTCGGAAATACCTCCCGACCCATCGCGAGTGCTTGACGCCTCCGCGATTGAACTCAAGGAGGATCTAAGTTTCGCGGAAGTACCAGTGCGGATCCTAGCCCGGGAGGACAAAAAGCTGCGTAGTCGGACGATTCCCTACGTAAAGGTGCTTTGGAGCAATCAAGAAGAGCGTGAGGCAACTTGGGAACCCGAGTCAAAGATGAGGGAGTGCTACCCGGACCTGTTCGCCGCTGGGGAAGATTAAGTTTCGGGGACGAAACTTGTTTTAGCGGTAAGTGGTGTAAGACCCGGCTTTTCCTTAACCCTTCTGGTCACCCTCTTCTTGTAATGCCTGACCGGGGGCCTCATTTTTGGCATTTTTCCGGACAGACCGTCGGGGCCCGCAAATAATTTTAGGCGGTAGAGCTCGCGGAACGGAGCGCGTGGGCGCGATCGGTTTATTTTTCAGACTCCGGGTCTGACCAGAATTAATTCTCGAAGTTGGGGTCCCCCTTAGACGCCTCGGGATCCGTGTTGGCAGCCGCACACCTTTTAAGGTAAACCCTAATTCTCTTAGTATATATATGTAGCCGTGAGGGAAAGAGGATTAGGGTTCCTCTTATTTTTCTTTTGGTGGCCGCCTCTTTTCTTTTTCTTCCTCCCTCGTAGCCGCCGGCAAAGAGAAACCAAGCACACCGCAAGGGTGGACCGGTGGAGGCAAGCGGACGATCCCTCTCTTCCTCCTCTTTCGCACATCAAGGTGAGTCGGACGCGTTTCGTTCGGGGGAATCTCCCTCTTTCTTTCTTTTGTTGGTCACGAGGAGGGAGGAGGCCCGGCGCCGTCGCGCACCGCGGGCCGCGCGCCCGCGCGGCGCTCGGCCGCGCGGGGCCGCCCGCAGGAGGGGCGCCCGCGCGGGCTGGTGCCGCGCGGGGCCGCCCCGCACCGCGGGCCACGCGCCCGCGCGGCGCACGGCCGCGCGGGGCCGCCCCGCACCGCGGGCCGCGCGCCCGCGCGGCGCTCGGCCGCGCGGGGGCCGCCCGCAGGAGGGGGCGCCCGCGCGGGCTGGTGCCGCGCGGGGCCGCCCCGCACCGCGGGCCGCGCACCCGCGCGGCGCTCGGCCGCGCGGGGGCCCTCGGCCGCGCGGGGGCCGCCCGCAGGAGGGGCGCCCGCGCGGGCTGGTGCCGCGCGGGCCGCCCCGCACCGCGGGCCGCGCGCCCGCGCGGCGCTCGGCCGCGCGGGGGCCGCCCGCAGGAGGGGGCGCCCGCGCGGGCTGGTGCCGCGCGGGGCCGCCCCGCACCGCGGGCCGCGCGCCCGCGCGGCGCTCGGCCGCGCGGGGCCCCCCGCAGGAGGGGCGCCCGCGCGGGCTGGTGCCGCGCGGGGCCGCCCCGCACCGCGGGCAGCGCGCCCGCGCGGCACTCGGCCGCGCGGGGGCCGCCCGCAGGAGGGGCGCCCGCGCGGGCTGGTGCCGCGCGGGGTCGCCCCGCACCGCGGGCAGCGCGCCCACGCGGCGCTCGGCCGCGCGGGGCCGCCCGCAGGAGGGGCGCCGCGCGGGCTGGTGCCGCGCGGGGTCGCCCCGCACCGCGGGCAGCGCGCCCGCGCGGCGCTCGGCCGCGCGGGGCCGCCCGCAGGAGGGGCGCCCGCGCGGGCTGGTGCCGCGCGGGGTCGCCCCGCACCGCGGGCCGCGCGCCTGCGCGGCGCTCGGCCGTGCAGGGCCGCCCGCAGGAGGGGCGCCCCGCGGGCTGGTGCCGCGCGGGGCTGCGCCCTGACAGGGTGTTCGTCGCACGGGTCGGTGCCGTGCGAAGAACTCCGCCGCACGCTGTAGGGAGTCGTTGTAAGTTTCGGACTTCTAAGTCTCGATTTGCCTATGTTCCTTCAGGAGTGCGGGACGCTGTGGGCGACTGGAGCACAGACGCGGACTGGACGAACGCAGGACGACGCACACAAGGTGGGTACGTTCCCGGGGGTTTCGGGAATGGGGTTTAACTGTTAGAAATAGCATGTTGGGGCAAGGTGGAATTGTCAGTCTCTTTCTGTTTATGCACTAACCCTGTTATGTTATGTTATGATACTCAATGTCAATCTGAGGCTCAAATTTGCTACACGCACACCCGCGGTTTGGCCACCGCAAGGGTGTGCTTTTCCGGAAAAGTGGTACGTTGACCCGTGTACCCCACGCGGAGGTGGCGTTAGGAATGGGGGCCCCCATGGGTGGGGGGTGTGAGCGGTGACGTCGAGGCAGGTGCTCGGCGGCCGAGGCAGGTGCTCGGCGGTGGGCATCGGGGAAGGTGCCCGATGTTGCTTTGTGAGGCAGGTGCTCGGCGGTGGGCATCGGGGAAGGTGCCCGATGTTGTAATGATACAGGGTGTGGTTAAGGGGGAAGGTGCATGGGAGGGATAGTTGCTCCGGTGTTTGTGGTTTGCCTTATCTTTGTTTACTACGCTTATCATGCTATTTCTAGTCACTGACTTCCCACTTCGTGACAGGTTCGTCCAGGGGCGAGTGCTAGGGCGCCGGTGAGGACGTTAGGGTGCTGATCTGATTTATGGGTGACTTCAGATACAGTGACTCTTCTTTCCCTTTTCTTTTATTATTCATGGTAGCTAGTTGTGGATTGCGACACCCCCGTGGGGTCGAAGTGGATGTTGCCCTTTTATTTCCTTTCTTTTTGAATAATTGAATGAATACTACGTTCTCTCTTACTTGGCCGTTTTGAACGATGAAAAACAAAGAAAACCGTTTGCGAAAACTATTTTTAAAACGTGGGTGTCGTGTGGGCACCAAGCTTTATAAACCTTGTGGGATTTATGTGTTTACGAACTGTTTTCACAAACGAGGGCATCGTGTGGATGCCGCTTTCAAAACCTTGTGATTATTTATCCTTTCAAAACACCGGCCTCTATGCTCTAAGTGAATGCTAGAATGTCACGTGAATTGTTTGGTTGTATGTGTACGAGACCCCAACTGATGTGGTTAGAGATTGTATGTACTACGCCTTGTGAGACACTTTGTAGTTGAGACGCCGTGCATATACAAAGGGGCCTCTGCTCATTTGCAGAGCGAATTTGTGTATGCGGCGGGTCTGTGCACGCGCCGGGGAGTAATGTTTTACAAAAAAAAATATATGGCTGAATCAGGGGCATCGGTGGCTCCTCTTCCGCGCGATTCGAACCCCCGGGGCGTGACAAAATGAATCACAGTTAAACTAACCATAGTATAATGAAATAACCAAAAGTAAAGAAATAACGTATCGTTTTAATAGCCCTCATGGCTAGTGTCCTCTAACTGATACCTCACCGTCGTCCCGGATTCCACCCCTACTCGAACCTGTCACAGTGTGGGTTGTCAGTGACTGATAAAGTAGAAACATGTAAGTAAACGCAATAATAGAATGAACACACCGAATCAAGCGAGCATTTGCTTTCCCCCTCCCCCTCATGTATCGCTAAATCCCTGTTGAAAGCCCCGCTGGGCACCTACCCCAGCATTCAGAATAATTTGGGCACCAACCCTAATACCGTACTCATCTTCTTGGTGCCTCCAACCCCTCGACTGCCCAAGTAGCAGCCGCCTCCCCTTGAGGGGTCCCCACTAACCTCACCTTGTGGGGTATACGGGTAAATGACTTACCATCTTTCCGGAAACGACACCACACCGGTAATAACCAACACCTACCTGTAGGTTTTTATAGGATCCACACGGATCTAAATAGGTACTATCAAACAACTAGAGGGGGGTGAATAGGTGTAATACTTATAAAACCAAATCTCAGTGCAAAATAAAAACCAATGCGGAAAATAAAAACAGCACACCGAGATATACGTGGAAACTCCAATCCAGGAGAAAAACCACGGGACCAACACGCAATAACAATCCACTAAGAATAGAAGAATAACAAGGTGATTACCGACTCCACGGACTCAACCCCTCCTTCAGCTTCTTCGGACCTTGCACTGACCGGTTGGATGTCCACGCAATAACAATCCACTAAGAAAAGAAGAATAACAAGGTGATTACCGTCTCCACGGATTTAACCCCTCCTTCAATTTCTTCGGACCTCGCGCTCCACCGATTGCACGTCCACTGCACACGTTCGAATCCACGAACGCCACTCGAATCCACGAGCACACGTTTCGAATCCACGAAACGCCTTTAGCACACCGAATCCACGATGCCACGTCGAATCCACGACGCAAACTCAGTCGATAAGAATATTGACTTCGATGGTGATCCTTTGCTTAGATTCTCATTGAGGAACCGTAGAAGAAATCTCTAAGCAAAGATTAGATCAATTCGACAAAAGATATGTTCTTGAAAGAACCGTCGAATTGACCTAAAAGAGGCTATAAAGAAGAACGATAAAAACCTAGCCTCTAGGGTTGCTCTCAAGTGTTTAATTAATTAATCGGTAGAGAACCCACGTTTTTGAGAAACCCTAAATGCCTATTTATAGTTTAGAAACCTTTGGAAAGAGATAAGAATCAAAAACTTACCTTATCTGGAAATTTTCAGGACGGCGATCCGGATCGGATTTACTGTGATCCGGATCGTCGTAACGAGTCAGGCTATTCCAGAAAAAACAGGGTTCGGGATCCGGATTGAAATGCCCGATCCAGATCGTTCATGTATTCCAGCAAATTCCCATGTTCGGGATCCGGATTGAAATGACTATGATCCGGATCGGATTTGCCAATGAACAAGTACCCTTCGGGATCCAGATTGGACTGTCTGATCCGGATCCTGAACATGTCCCATGTCCAGTTTTTGATTTTTATGCAATTAAAAATTCATCCAAGTGTTTCTACACTATAAGAAAGTATTCGGATCACCAAAATTATTTAGTTAACCATACCTGATCCTTTTGAATACTTTCTTCTTGAGATTGATGTAACTGATCCACAATTCTTCAACTTCAATCTTCAAGACTCAAGACACTGAGTGTCAACTTGAGCTCTTGTTGAATCTTCTCTAAGTCATTGAATGCTGATTGACAATTTGATCCCTTTAAGACTCCGACTCAACTCACTGACTTGACTCACGAAATATGCCAACACCAAAATGCCGTAACAATCTCCCCCTTTGGCAATTTCGTGACAAAACCCAAAAATACATAAAAGCGCTCAAGTCACTCATCTTAAACCAAAAAGTCGAAATTCAATGTTATCACCAAAACATTGATTTTCTTTGCGTGAAAGATCCAATAAATACAAAATTACATTTGAACCAAACAGTCCTAGAACATACTCTATGACTTAGGACTTGGAGTCTTAAAGTGATGTAATTCCTGCAAAACAAAACTCCAAACAAAATCAAACGTTAGTCGTTAGAGATTAAAATCCTACATTTGATTCGTCCTTTTGGTTCTTTTATTTTTCGGCTCTTTTTTCAATCTTTTCTTTATCTCCCCCTATCATGAGCATCTCTAACATGTTCTCCATGTTCTCCATGTTCTCCCCCTGTCTTGAGCATTTATGTTCTCCCCCTTTGTGATACGATCATTATTTTCTGTTCTCCCCCTTTTTGTCACAAATTGTCACACAGTGAACATACTAGACAAAAGGAAATCACTAACAGCATTAGTTCATAGAGAAAGAGAGATAAAGGCTCAGTTCCGGTATATAACAAAAATGCAGATTGCGTACCTGTACCAGAAAGCAAAAATCAAATAATTTCTTGAAACAAATCCAGATTTTGAAATAATTGAATTACCGATTTGTATTCCATCAAGAAAACAATTTAAGTGCTTGAAAATAATATGAGATCACATAGATGTCATTCAATCCAATTAATTTTACAAAAATTAAAAAGATTTACTCCGAAATCATGAAAAATAAAGGTAAAACATTATAAACCGTTTTTCATGTTATATTCATCAAACACAAGTCATCAAAAATAATCTTGAGAACCAAAGTCTATCAAGATGTAACGGATGTACAAAGATGACTTACAGAGATTTCCAAATGACATCAATTTGATTTCTTACCCTTTCAAATTTGAGATAAGCACTAAAATACCTAAGGGTGGCTCTTTGAGCATCTTTCAACTATCCCACCTTATACCAACCAGGAGATTGTTCAAAATAAGAGCTTTAAATTTAAATCTCCGAATGCTTCAACTAAACAAAATTTCATAAATAATTTTCAAGCATCCATAACATGTGGTAGCTTCACACACAGACCGGACGACCGGGGTGGCAGCTCTTTCCAACATGTGGTGGTAGTTTTCACACTCCTTTCGGATGTAACTCTTTCCACATCTTTTACAAATTATTTCAATACCCTTGTAAGAATGCAATCTCTTACGTGAAAGAATTAAATCCCAAATTTTAGTCTATCGGTTGTCTCACGTTTATCACAATGAATTCACACAACCGAGATAGATTAAGCATCTAAAGATCACACATGATTTCTAAAATTTGATGCTTATAATATCAAAAACTCCTATAATGAAGTATCTTCGAGATTTATGATTATGGAGTAAAGTTGATAATTCAAATAAAATTAAATTGGAGTGATTGGAAGTGAAAACCCTTTTTATTCAATGCACTTGTTCGATAAAATCATTTTGTTTAAAAAACAAAACATAAAAATGAAGAGCATTGAAAACATGTAATGCAGAGATTCAGAAAAAAAAATGAAAGGAAAGCCAATCAAAGCATTACATACAGTCATAAGCTATTTAGAACTTAAGACAAGGAAAGATATCACCTTTTTGAATCCAAAATTGTCGAATTTTGGGTTGTCTTGATTCATTGTGGTTGGGAGATGATAGCTTTGACTGTTGATCCACCTTAGGTCTTTGCCTCGTAGTGATCCACTTGTATGATTGATGTTGTGGCTCGGACCTTTGGTGGTTTGAGTGAACTCCATTGACTTGATGTGTCTTTTGATTCCGTTGAGTTCGCTCCGTAGATGAAGTTGCCGAAGGACTCTTCTTTCTCTTTTTCGGGCAATTCTTCACCAAATGTCCTTCAAGTCCACATAGGTGACAAGTTCTTCCTTTCAATTTCATTGTGGAACTTGAAGCATGCACAGTTTGGTCCTTTTTGAATCCCAAACCAACCTTGCTTGTTTGACCTAATCCGGACATACAATCATGTTTCTTCGAACCGGTTGAAATCCTTTGTATGTCGGATTTAAGTTGATGGACTTGCTTGGTCAAAGCTTGGTTGGTAACATGAATCTCCTCAAACTGTTTTTCTAGAAAATCAATCTTGTTAATATGGGAATTAACGATCGTTTCCGATTGATTTATCTTTTCCTGGAGGATTTTATTATTATCCAATAAAAGCTCTCGTTCCTCCTCGAGATCATGAAGTTTGATCTTTAAAGCATGATTCTCGTCTTGATTCTCGAGTCGTTGCTTCCTCAACTTCTTGATATGCTTGGCCATCTTCTTTGATTCCGTAAGAAGTTGTTGATATGCCTCAACGAGTTCTTCTTCGTCTGACTCCCCCTCACTTGATGACTCTCCGCCGGATGTTGATGTTTCATGCAAAATCAAAGGAATAGAGTCAGTGATTAAAGATGATAAGCAAACATTAGAAGAGGGAATATGAGAGGCATATAAGTTAACGACTTTTTCCTCTTTACTTGAGGTCGATTCATTAGAAGTAGAATTGTCCCAAGTTTTTGCTTGCAAAGCCTTCTTTTTATATGATTTCGGAGAAGGACATTCCGTTGAAAAATGGCCGTAGCCTTTGCATCTATAGCATTGGATTTCCCCTTCGAAATCACCTTTTTCTTTTTCTTTAGAAGGTTTTGCAAAGCTTTTGAGGTTAGATGATTTAGAACCCGATGATCCTTTAGATGGTTTCGTGGATGAAGATCCATCGGTTCGATTCTTCCAAGATTTCTGACGAAATTTCTTTGTGATCCGCACCAATTGTTCTTCAAAATCGGCAAAAGAGATTTCATCGTCGAAACTTGATTCGCTATCTTCTTCCTTTGTTGATTTGAATGCAATACCTGTAAGCTTAGAAGAAGACTTGGAAGAAACTTGATTAGTAGGAAAAGTCATTTCATAAGTTTGCAAAGCACCTACTAATTCCTCTACACTCATCTCATCCGGATGACTAACGGTTTCAATGGCGGTAACCTTTGCCCTAAACCGTTCCGGAAGAGTCCGAAGTATCTTTCTTACAATTTTCGACTCCGGGATCTTTTCTCCTAAATTAGCACATGTATTTATTACATCTTGAAGTCTAGTGTAATAATCTGTAAACAATTCATGCTCTTCCATATGAATAGAGTCAAATTGACTTGTAAGCATCTGGAGCTTTTGAATTTTTACAAGATTAGTACCCTCATGTGTAATTTTGAGAATATCCCAAATTTCCTTCGCGGTTTCACACGCGGAAATTCTTGTGAACTCAGTCGAGGAAAGAGAATTAAATAAAGCGTTCATACCTTTCCCATTGTAAGAAGATCTTTCAAATTCCTCTTTGGACCATCTAGAGCGAGGTTTTGGGGTAGTAGAATTTCCTACTTCCTCAACAGGATGCACCCAACCGTATTCCACGGATTGCCATACCCGCTCATCAATTGCGATGAGAAAAGCTCTCATCCGCACTTTCCAATAAGCATAATTAGTCCCATCAAAAAGAGGAGGTCTATAAATATTACCACTTTCACCCATCATGATAGATAAACCTAAAACCCGCTCTGATACCAATTGTAGGTTTTTATAGGATCCACACGGATCTAAATAGGTACTATCAAACAACTAGAGGGTGGGTGAATAGGTGTAATACTTATAAAACCAAATCTCAGTGCAAAATAAAAAACAATGCGGAAAATAAAAATAGCACACCGAGATATACGTGGAAACTACAATCCAGGAGAAAAACCACGGGACCAACACGCAATAACAATCCACCAAGAATAGAAGAATAACAAGGTGATTACCGACTCCACGGACTCAACCCCTCCTTCAGCTTCTTCGGACCTTGCGCTGACCGGTTGGATGTCCACGCAATAACAATCCACTAAGAAAAGAAGAATAACAAGGTGATTACCGTCTCCACGGATTTAACCCCTCCTTCAATTTCTTCGGACCTCGCGCTCCACCGATTGCACGTCCACTGCACACGTTCGAATCCACGAACGCCACTCGAATCCACGAGCACACGTTTCGAATCCACGAAACGCCTTTAGCACACCGAATCCACGATGCCACGTCGAATCCACGACGCAAACTCAGTCGATAAGTATATTGACTTCGATGGTGATCCTTTGCTTAGATTCTCATTGAGGAACCGTAGAAGAAATCTCTAAGCAAAGATTAGATCAATTCGACAAAAGATATGTTCTTGAAAGAACCGTCGAATTGACCTAAAAGAGGCTATAAAGAAGAACGGTAAAAACCTAGCCTCTAGGGTTGCTCTCAAGTGTTTAATTAATTAATCGGTAGAGAACCCACGTTTTTGAGAAACCCTAAATGCCTATTTATAGTTTAGAAACCTTTGGAAAGAGATAAGAATCAAAAACTTACCTTATCTGGAAATTTTGAGGACGGCGATCCGGATCGGATTTACTGTGATCCGGATCGTCGTAACGAGTCAGGCTATTCTAGAAAAAACAGGGTTCGGGATCCGGATTGAAATGCCCGATCCGGATCGTTCATGTATTCCAGCAAATTCCCATGTTCGGGATCCGGATCGAAATAACTATAATCCGGATCGGATTTGCCAATGAACAAGTACCCTTCGGGATCCGGATTGGACTGTCTGATCCGGATCCTGAACATGTCCCATGTCCAGTTTTTGATTTTTATGCAATTCAAAATTCATCCAAGTGTTTCTACACTATAAGAAAGTATTCGGATCACCAAAATTATTTAGTTAACCATACCTGATCCTTTTGAATACTTTCTTCTTGAGATTGATGTAACTGATCCACAATTCTTCAACTTCAATCTTCAAGACTCAAGACACTGAGTGTCAACTTGAGCTCTTGTTGAATCTTCTCTAAGTCTTTGAATGATGATTGACAATTTGATCCCTTTAAGACTCCGACTCAACTCACTGACTTGACTCACGAAATATGCCAACACCAAAATGCCGTAACACTACCCACCTCAATTATGCGAAACGCGTACTCCGGAGACCGAACCTTGCTCTCTGTTGACGCCCGGACCTAGAAGTAGTCCCCAAAAGAGCCGTGGTCAGATCAACAATATAATAGTGGACAAACCGAGCCCGACAACTCAAAAACACTAAGCACAACTTGACCCAGAGGTGGCGCCCGCGCGCGTTGAGCGACGCGGCAGCCCCCCAGGAGTTGCGTGTCGTACGGCCGCGGGGGCACCGGCCCCGCGCGGCATTTGTCATGACCGCGCGGACCCTAGCTCCGCGCGGCGCACGCCGCGGCCGCGCGGGCACCAACCCCGCGCGGTCTCAACCGCAACCGTGCGGACCTCAGCCCCGCACGGCGCAAACCGAGGCCGCGCGGGCGCCAGCCCCGCGCGGCACTTGCCGCGGCCGCACGGGCTCCGACCCCGCGCGACACCCGCCCGCGCGGCATGCGCTGCCGCCGCCCGCCGGCACCGGCCCGCGCGGCATGCGCTGCCGCCGCCGCGCGGGCACCCGCCCGCGCGGCACAAACTGCGACCGCGCGGGCACCCGCCCGCGCGACACAAAGTGCGGCCGCGCGGGCAAGGTCCCGCACGGCATGCGTTGCCACCGCCGCGCTGGCACCCGCCCGCGCTGTCACGCCCCGTGGTCGAAACTGCGACCCGGGCTCGCCAATAGATCCGCCACCTATGCCAAACCCGCATAGGCGAAGTGTTCTACCTGCAATAAAAGTACTATAGCTAAACAGATATCAGAGTTAAATATAAAAAAATCTGCTATAAAACTAAAATCAATCACTGTACCACTGAAAAAAATACAACAATGTCCACCTCCCAAAAATAATAATCGTACAATATCCTCAGATACAAAACTCAGCTCAACAGGGAGGTATCTCCAATAAATACATTAGTGTACAGGCTCTCAAGACAAATAAAATCCTCACTACATCAATCTCTCAAAAGAGGAAAAAATAAAACAACTAATCTACTGAAGCTCTCCTCTGAAGGGGTACCGCTACTCTCCAAACATGGGTAGGGATCTAGCTCGCGACTCCCTCGCCTCGATCAACATCCGCAGAATCAGCAACACCCGCTAAGACTCTGCAAAACAAAGAAGAGGAAAGAAAAGGGGGGGGGACCCCCAATAGGTGTGAGAACTACACCAAAAAGGGAGTTCTCAGTGGGTACCACCGCCAGACCCGACGGTCTGCCCACCAAGTCCTCAAGAGACAAAAACTAACCAAAGCCGTGAGAATGAAACAAGAATGCTGATGACGCTCAACAGCTATTATGCCTCCCTCTAAAAGCTCAAGAGGGGAGAAACAAAGAATGGTATGCAACCACTAGCACATGAAGTGCACAATCGACCCAATCGAGCTGACTGCCACATCTGGTCCAGTCAAACCTGCGCCCCACCTATGACCACCTCCCACTGACGGGCAGGAATTACATAGGGCGACCAAACGGACTAACTCGCTATCGAGTAGTGGCTCATGCAGGCTATAGTCAAAATTCACGCTCTCTCTCAGAACAGATAAACTCAAGATCACCAAGCCTCTCGCACAATGGTCAACAACTCACAATGACCTTGGGGCCACCGTCAATCCCCAAACGGTTCCCAACAACACTAGCACTAGTCTAACACAGCTACTAGACTCCACTCGGTCCCCCCCCTGACACGTCATCACTCACAACTCACCAACTCTGTCATCACTCACAACTCACCAACTCTGTCATCACTCACAACTCACCAACTGACCGGCCAATCACGGTCTGACCGGAACCCAACACGGTCTAAAGCCTACTCCGGAGCGGCGCTCGAGGGGAGCGACCCACACGAGCAAAGTATCTCAGTAACAAGTAACACAAGTATCTCTAGATAGCAGGACTAGATCGTGACTATGATCAAAGTGGGAAAGCCCAACCACTATAGAAGACCCCGGTCCTCAATCAGATGCAAAAGTACTCAAATAGTGGGAAACTCTGTCCACTAGAGAACTCTGATACTCAATCTGATGCATAAATAAATATCCGGTCAACCGCCCAATATCCGCGGTTGCCGCAAAGCCCCACAACTAATCCAACCTGTCCCAGACACCAAGTCCCGACTACACTACCCAGACCACTGCTCGAACCCGAGCAACACTGACCACTTGACTAGCAAAGGCGGAGAAAGGAAAAGCATGGTTTCTCCTAAGTCAAGTTCCCATAAGTAGTGCAGCAGTAAAAGATGGCCTAACTACATGACCATACAAGCATGCAAATGTCCTCAAGGAAATAAAAGGGGGTAAAGCATAATAATAGATCCTTTAGGAATAAACAACATGCCGGAATCCCTAAAGAACTAAACCTGTCCACAATCCAGGGTCCATCAACAGAATGATCATAATAATACCCGCACATAGATATAGCCCCCTACTCCATCGAGTAATCATATCATAAAAGACTATGTGCAACCTGGCATGCTAAAAGATCATTACTAAGGCATATCAATCTGTATGATCTAGGCCATTTTTCAAGCTTTTTCTCTCGATGCTAAATATGGGTTGTACATTAAACATGCATGATATCAGTCATGGAGGGGTGACATTCCCACAAGTACACATATATTCACCATAACATAGTCATCCATGAAGATCTTATCATTGCCTTACACAGTTACTGATATTAAGCTTACCCACCTGAAGTGCTCAATCAAAGGCAAACCTGAGGTCGGTGAAGAGCGCAGACGCTCACAGTCCAAATTCTGCCGAAACTGCATCCTCGGTGTACGTCGCGAAAGCCACGGCTCCAAACAGCTGAAAGTACCCCGAAATCAAAGTCTGCAGATCCAACGGGTCCAGCAACACTTGCAAACACCCCTGGGTACAACAATAAGGCCCAACATTACACTTTTATTCCAAAATTTAACCAAGTACACACAGTCTGAAAATCAGTCCCGAAGATGTAATTATTTCACCTACAGCGAGAACTCAGAAAATTCCAAAATAAATACTGTCGCGATCGTCGCGTCGATACCTTCGAAACGAGTACCTACACGTCAAATTCTGAGCCCCGTAGGCCGAGTTACAAATTCTACAATACAGGGCGCTCACAAACACACAACCACACATCTGTAAACTCTTGTACAGATAAAGGGAGAAAATTATACCTCCGGGAGAGCCTCAGAAAAATCCAAGAAAAATACTGTGGCAATCCTCGCGTCGAGTAGATGAAAAATGTCCAAAGGCTCGTCTCCATCCGATGCCCGGTTGCGGAGATAAAAATCCGGCAAGATGGTGCTGTCCAGAATTTCCATCAGTGGCAAGGAGGGTTAAAAACGTACCCGGAACCCCAAACAGAGCTCAAATCTGAGAAAAGTGGACAATACAAGAATTGTAGATCTACCTCTCATGAATCCGACGCCGTAAAAATCATCCAAAAATATTATCGGGGTGGCTCTGTGGACCTCTCATACCAAACTGCGACGATAACGGGCCTGCGATGAAAATATGTCGCTCTGTGCCACGATGCCGAAGTCGTCGACGCCGCGCCTTCCAAAAATTTCGATCTTCCTCCACAAGATGCGCGACAAGGTGAGCAACAAATTTGGTGAAGGGCCCTCAGGACGGAGAGCTCGGGAAAAGCCCGAAAAGGGCAGTGCAAAGGGCCTATTTATAGGCCCACCCGAAAAATCCCGAAAATAGGCTTGGGCCGAAATTTCCGGGCGCAAGCAGAATCGGGCGTGAACAGTGTTGGGCCAGGCCCAACACTGTAGCCGCCCGAAACACCCACGGCCTGCCACGTCGCACCCGAACAGCGGACAGCCACACAGGCCATCCGCTGCTCGACACGTGGCGCGCGGAGATGCCGACGCGTGGACCGCACTCAGCCCCCGACAGCGCCCACGTGCGCGCCTGCGCCGCCGCCTGCCACCCTGCACGCACGCGCCCCGAGGCGGCCTGCACCCGTTCCGTGGACCGCATGCATGTTGACCCGGCAATCAGTGGCCTCCACGTGGCCCCGCCCGGTCCATGCACCAGGCCACACTCCCCGTAGACCGCGCGCTCGTGCGCCCGCCACTCCGGGGACGCCACGCATCCAAGCCCCTGGTGCACGCCTCGCCCGGTGGACCGAGCGGCTGTGCCTCACCCCGCCGCCGCGCTCCTCCGCCAGCCGCCGCTGCCCGTCGCCGCTGCCGCCGGCCGGAACTGTGAGGTCCCGGAATTCCCCGCGTAGGATTTGCTGGTTGTTGGGCAGCTTTTAGTGGCCGTTGGGGGTGTTTGTTCGCGTGTCGGGCCCAAGAAATGGATTTGTGATGCAATTTGGGATTTAGTTGCATCACTGGAGGCCTGCGTGATGTGTCGGTGGTGTTTGCGCGCATTTTGGACACAAGTGTTGGACTTCGGGCTTATAAGGAGACCCCGTGGGAACTTAGGGGACCCGTCGGGTGTTTGGAAGTGATTTCGCGCGATTCAGATCTCAAAATTAGACTCCGGGCAAATTCTGGATTAATGTTACCTCTCCGGCTGCCATCGGGAATTTTTAGAGTTGTATTTTGGCAAATTGGACTTCAGATTTCGACCCGGCGTGGAAAATCGGATCAAGTGGGCTATCCGGGGGCACTCCGCAATTTTCGGATGAGAATTTGGGAAATTGGACATCGTTTTTGGATTCAGCGCGCGAAATCGCTAGGAATGGACTATTTATTTGTTGGTTTTGGAGTCCGGTAGGCGTGCGCCTTTTTCGAGGCGACGTGGCACGTAAACCGAGGCGAGGCGCGGCGCGGATCCCGAGGTGGCGCGGCGGCACACTCCCCGAGGCGTGCAAAAGGCGCGCTGGCGCGCGCTGGGAACCGCGCTCCGGCACTGAACGCGGGGAGCCCGCCACGTGGCGGGCTCCCACTCGCGCCCGCGCGGGCGCGGGGGCACGCACGCCCGGTGTGGCGGGCGCGTGTCCCGCGCCTGGGGGGGGCGCGGTGTAAGGCGCCCGTGTGGCGGGCGCGTTACCATGCGCCACGTGGCGCGCTGGGCGCGTGCGTGGACCCGGCGCACGCGCCTAGCCTTGTGGACCGGGGTTTGGGCCTTCCTGGTTGGTTGGCGCGGTGGACCGGCTCCGTGGACCGGCACCGTGGACCACCCTCTTTCTCCCCTTTTTCTTCTTCTTCTTCCTCCTCCTCGCACCGCCATTTTCTCCTTTTCTTTCTTTCTTCTGCACCCGAGAGCGAGAGGGAGTGAGGGAGGAGGTTACGTGAGGTACGGCGGCGCGTCGTGGACCTCGTTTTGCGTGCGAGGTCGCCCGGCGGAGCGTTTCGGCGACGGCGGCGCAAGCGGGTAGGTCCCGTATGTTGGTTTTTCTCTATTTTTGTACAGTTTTTGGAGCGTTCTTTTAGACTGTTATTGACCCTTTTGCTCTTTTCTGTGTTGGGCGTCGTGCATCGTTTTGCGTGCGGACTCCGGCACCGTGCACCGTTTTGCGTGCGGACTCCGTTTGGCGTGCGAATCCTGGCACCGTGCACCGTTTTGCGTGCGGACTCCGGCACCGTGCACCTTTTTGCGTGCGGACTCCGTTTTGCGTGCGGATCCTGGCACCGTGCACCATTTTGCGTGCGGACTCCGGCACCGTGCACCTTTTTGCGTGCAGACTCCATTTGGCGTGCGGATCCTGGCACCGTGCACCGTTTTGCGTGCGGACTCCGACACCGTGCACCTTTTTGCGTGTGGACTCCGTTTTGCGTGCGGATCCTGGCAGCGTGCACCGTTTTGCGTGCGGACTCCGGCACCGTGCACCATTTTGCGTGCGGACCCCGTTTGGCGTGCGGATTCCGGCACCGTGCTCCGTTTTGCGTGCGGACTCCGGCAGCGGACATCGTTTTGCGTGTGGATCGCGTGGAGGCCAATTGGAAGTGTCTACGAGCAATTGGTGGCAAATCGAGGTGGGTGGCCTTATCTCCAAGTTTTATGGACTGTACATTATTTCTATTGATGTAGGACTATGCATTGTAGTTTATTTCCTTGTGTAGCATGCTAGATTGTTGGAATGGTTATTCCTCTTTATCATCTGTTAATACAACTATCTTGGAACTTGACCTAGCACCCCCGTCATATGTTGCATGTGTAACCAGACTAGTAGAAAACCCTTACTTGGGCTAGGGTTAATTATGTTTAGACACCCACACTGTTTTGCTATCCCTGGACATAGTGTTATCCTCGCCCGGGTAGTGGGCCGAGAGGTCGGGATTTTCTTTAGTGTGGGATGCGTTTGCACTCGTGCTTGGGAGCAGAGTGGAGTCTGGTAGTTATAGCGGGTTGCTTATCTGTGCCGGGAGCCGTTTGGGTAAACGGTAGTCCCGGGAGGTCTAGTATCCCTGTTGCGCTGTCGTGGGAGGGAGCCGTTGAGCAGGCGGTAGTCCCGGGCCGTCGAGTATCTTCCGGCCAGTGTTGTTGGGAACCGTTGGGGTTAACGGTGGTCCCAGGTCGTTGAGTGTTGTCCGACCAGTATTGTTAGCTTGAGTTGTGGGTCGTTCCTGGCTGTGGAGTACCTCCAGCCAGTGTGCCTTGTGCTGCGAGCTGTTGGAGAGGCTAGTGTCTCGTGTTCCGTGTGAGCTGATCAGCTGAGTCGTAGAGAGTGCTCCGACTGTTGTGCGAGATATTTGGGGATCTTGAGTCCTACCGTTCTGGGAGTGAGCGTGGTTTTTGACTATAGCCTGCTTATGCCAGTTTGTGATACTCTATGCTGCGCCGTTTTCCTCAGTTAGAGTCGCGTCCCTGAGATGCCACTGAGGATACGATGGGCCTGTTGAGGCAGTTTTGCGCGAGGGGTGAGTTAGTCGGGCAGGACGCCCCACGTAAATCCCGTCCTCATGGGGATGTGTGGTAGTGGGCAGGCGCGTTCCTAGTCGACAGGCGCAGGCTTGACTGGACCCTATGAGGCAGTCAGTTCGATTGGGTCTATTGAGCACCTTGGGTGCGAGTGGTCTCTTTTACTTTCATCTGTTCCACTTTTTGAGTATTTAGATAGAGGTATGGCAGCTGTAGAGTAGCTCCAGCTTTTCTTGTTCAGATTTCATTGCACTGTTATCTTTTACCTCTAGTAGACTTGGTGGGCAGACCGTTGGGCTTGTTGACGGCACCCACTGAGAACTACTGTGGGAAGTATTTCTCACACCCGTCGTGGTGTCTTTCTCCCCAGGAACTTCTTCTCCTGTTCCTGTTGCTCCAGTTGCTGATCCTTCTGACCGAGGCGAGGGAGTCGCGAGCTAGTTCCCTACCCGTCATTGGAGTGTAGCGGTACCCCTTCAGAGGAGAGCTTCAGTAGATTAGTTTACTTCTTTTTCCTCTGTTGAGAGACCTTTGTTGTGAGGTATAGAGTTGTACTTTATTTTACAGTTTGAGAGACTGATGTAGTGAGGATATTCTTGTATCGAGAGTCTGTACACTGATGTATTTATTGGAGATACCTCCCTTTTGAGTTTTGTATCAGAGGACTTTCTATACGATCGTATTTGGGAGATGGATATTGTATTATTTTCAGTTGTACAGTGTTTGGTTTTTAGTTTTTAGTAGTTTACTTTCCGCTCTGATATCTGTATACTGTAGTTGATTCTTTCTGCAGGTTAGACGCTTCGTCTGTACGGCAGTTTCCGTACAGACGGCGAATCTGTTGGCGAGCCCGGGTCGCAGTTTCGACCCCGGGGCGTGACAGATTAGAGTGGTATCAGACCCTAGGTTGTAGGTCGTGGTGGACTTAGAAACCCTAGGCTTGTGGTTGGACATTAGGATGACTACGTGAGAGTCGTGACTTAGCGAGAGTCCTGATTGAGTTTTTACCTCTCCCAAGAGACGGGATGAGTGTTTGGCATGCTCATATTCCTAAGCGATTATGTTGGCTGCCGACAACATAATACTCTGGAATGGATGACATGTCTTAGACTTTCGCTGGATTGGGTAGTATGGTTGTTGTGTCCTGACGTTTGTTATTGTGCAGCGGATTGCGATACCCCGGAGACGTCGTGTTGTGAAGAGGACACACCCCTCACCTGATGAATACCCCACAGCGGGAGGCTGAACTATCAGAGTCGCGCAGCGGAAGCGTGGTGGGCCCATAACCCACAGGTCCCAGGATCGAAAACTTCGATAGGCTGAGCCTAGAAGAGCCAAGAATCTGTTCTTGTTTGATTGGGGTTCTAGGCACCGGTCTATCGGGATTTTCGAATTTTTGCCGCGTCAGTCGGTTCTTCTCGCCTATGAGTGGGGTGTTATTGTGGGAGCCGTTTGGAGTGACGGCGGTCCCAGCTGTGTGGGTATTTTTCCCTGGCTGAGTTACCAGTAGGGCATTTTTCCCTGGCTGAGTTACCAGGAGGGCATTTTTCCCTGGCTGAGTTACCAGGAGGGCATTTTCCCTGGCTGAGTTACCAGGAAGGCATTTTTCCCTGGCTGAGTTACCAGGAGGGCATTTTTCCCTAGCTGAGTTACCAGGAGGCCATTTTTCCCTGGCTGAGTTACCAGGAGGGCATTTTTCCCTGGCTGAGTTACCAGGAGGGCATTTTCCCTGGCTGAGTTACCAGGAGGGCATTTTTTCCTGGCTGAGTTACCAGGAGGGTATTTTCCCTGGCTGAGTTACCAGGAGGGCATTTTTCCCTAGCTGAGTTACCAGGAGGGCATTTTCCCTGGCTGAGTTATCAGGAGGGCATTTTTCCCTGGCTGAGTTACCAGGAGGGCATGCTCCTGGCTGAGTTACCAGGTGGCCATTTTTCCTAGCTGAGTTACCAGGAGGACACTTTCCACTGGCGGGGCTACCAGATGGATACATTGCCCCTGGCTGAGTTACCAGGTGGGCACATGCCCTGGCTGAGTTACCAGGTTGACACATGTCCTGGCCGAGTTACCAGGAGGACACTTTTCACTGGCCGAACTACCAGATGGATACATTACCCCTGGCTGAGTTACCAGGTGGGCACATGCCCTGGCTGAGTTACCAGGAGGACACATGCCCTGGCCGAGTTACCAGGAGGACACCTTCCACTGGCCGAGCTACCAGACGGGTACATACCCCTGGCCGGGTTACCAGGTGGGTACATGCCCTGGTCGAGTTACTAGGTGGTTGCTCTACTGAGATTGAGATGGTCTGACAGGACGCCGAGATTTGGTGGCGTCGAGTTCGTCCTGTTGGACTACCAGGAGCTCGGTTGTTGACTTGGAACCAGTTTCGTGCTTTGCTGCTCAGGGCCAATTTTCCTGACAGTGTAAGCAGAAACTGGAAGGGGATCTTAGACTCCTGCAGCAGGGGAGTCGACCTCTTATGGAGTATGTTCGCGAGTTTTGCGATTGTTGAGTGGTGTACCCCATGTCTCCTGGATGAGATCCAGGATGTTGAGCTAGTTGAGAAAGGACTGCGGTGGAATATCTATCACTTGGTGTATTCTCGGCGGGTGCCAACCTTAGATGCAGCGATTGAGCATGCTTAGCGGGTTGACCGAGGATCAGTGATCATGTCAGGGATAGACGGAGCGCCAAGGACCAGCTCCGGGGAGAGGCATCCAGTGCCGCCTGAGTTTGGACAGTCGAGTAGATCGAGACCCCGGGGCCGCCACGATCCCAGTCTGAGGGTCGTGAGTCTCAGAGGAGACAGAGACCAGGAGGTTCTCCGCAGCCGATGTATCAGCAGCAGCAGCGGGATGACTGTGTCCTCGGTGGTGGGCCGCATTTTGCACCGCAGTGTGACCACAGGCAGGGCACAGATCATGGTCTTGTCCTAAAGCGGGGTCATCAGTCGCTTGGGCAGCTTCGGTTCCTCCTCCTCTGCTCTTCCAGACAGGCGGAGCTTCGACAGGTTATGGCCAGATAGTTAGGGCCACTGCTTCGCGGCAGTCCGACGAACGACCACCCCCGAGCGAGAGCGTCTATGTTGCACAGGATGAGGATTCGGGGGCAGCTAGCCACGTGGTGGCAGATACTAATCTTATCTCCCCTTCACGCACTTGAGCGTTATTTGTTACCGGAGCATCGCATTCTTTTCTCCTGTAGGGCATTTGCATTGATCTATGGGCTAGAGATAGGACCCTTAGCTTGTGCTCGTGAGGTTCAGATACCTGATCACGTGTTGCACATAGATGGGTGTTATCGGTCCTGCCCAGTGCAGTTGGGGTCCTAGTTTTTGGCCCGTTGATCTTTTGGCCCTTCCTCAGCTCCGGGATTTCGAGGTAGTGTAGGGTATGTTACTGTGAGGATCTAAGGCCTTGATGCTTGAGTGATACCACACCGTTGATACACGGTGGTGATGCCACACCGTTGATACACGGTGGTGATGCCACACTGTTGATACACGGTGGTGATGCCACGCCGTTGATACACGGTGGTGATGCCACGCCGTTGGTGCACGGCAGTGATGCCACACCGTTGATACACGGTGATGATGCCACACCGTTGATACACGGCAGTGAGGCCACACCGTTGATACACGGTGATGATGCCACACCGTTGATACACGGTGGTGATGCCACACCGTTGATACACGGTGGTGATGCCACGCCGTTGGTGCATGGCAGTGATGCCACGTTGTAGGCATACAACGGTGAGAGTTTTGTGGATGTTTTGAACTTTGACCGCGAGTTTGGGCATCAGCTTTATGATCGCCTTGTGAGCCAGTTTCCAGTCCCGTTCACCGACGGTTTGGTTCCCGTCAGGGTGTTCTTTATTAGTTGAGGGATCGACTTCGACCCGTGGGTCCGTTGGGGTTATGATAGCATATTGAGCGACCAACTGTGGCACGAGATTGTGTCTCTTGTGGATCCCTTTTGAGGGTAGCCTGCAGTTGTGTTGTCCACTCGAGTGGTTTCGGATCGGGAGGTAACCGAGTGAAGACCCCAGCTTATTGGTTTCCCTTCCTTATTGGATTAATATGCGGGTATGCTCGGGTCGTCTTGTTGAGGTAGGCACCATGTTGTGGTTTGGTGCGTGTTACACTTGTGGTTATTTCAGTTTCCCCCAGCCTTTTAGTGGAGCCCTTTAGTTTTTCACGTCTCAGCTCAGTAGTGATGTGATGTTTTCTCGCCGTGATTGACTTGCCCCTTGAGATCTGTGATTGTTGGAGTACGAGGGACGCCCGTAGCAGTTTCTGGCTCGAGAGATGAGAGAATTGCACATCGGGTCATACCGTACTTGTTGATGTTGTTGCGGAGTAATCACGAGGAGCGAGTGGGGTTTAGGGAGCTGGAGGCGTATTGTTAGATACCTAGCCGTGGTATTCTTGACTCCTGATGGGCTTGATCTAGTTTCGAGGACGAAACTTTCTTTTAGTGGGGGAGGATGTGAGGTCCCGGAATTCCCCGCATAGGAGTTGCTGGTTGTTGGGCAGCTTTTAGTGGCCGTTGGGGGTGTTTGTGCGCGTGTCGGGCCCAAGAAATGGATTTGTGATGCAATTTGGGATTTAGTTGCATCACTGGAGGCCTGCGTGATGTGTCGGTGGTGTTTGCGCGCATTTTGGACACAAGTGTTGGACTTCGGGCTTATAAGGAGACCCCGTGGGAATTTGGGGGACCCGTCGGGTGTTTGGAAGTGATTTCACGTGATTCAGATGTCAAAATTGGACTCCGGGCAAATTCTGGATTAATGTTACCTCTCCGGCTGCCATCGGGAATTTTTAGAGTTGTATTTTGGCAAATCGGACTTCAGATTTCGACCCGGCGTGGAAAATCGGATCAAGTGGGCTATCCGGGGGCACTCCGCAATTTTCGGATGAGAATTTGGGAAATTGGACATCATTTTTGGATTCAGCGTGCGAAATCGCTAGGAATGGACTATTTATTTGATGGTTTTGGAGTCCAGTAGGCGTGCGCGTTTTTCGAGGCGACGTGGCACGTAAACCGAGGTGAGGCGCGGCGCGGATCCCGAGGTGGCGCGGCGGCACGCTCCCCGAGGCGCGCAAAAGGCGCGCTGGCGCGCGCTGGCAACCGCGCTCCGGCACGGAACGCGGGGAGCCCTCCACGTGGCGGGCTCCCACTCGCGCCCGCGCGGGCGCGGGGGCACGCGCGCCCGGTGTGGCGGGCGTGTGTCCCGCGCCTGGGGGGGGCGCGGTGTAACGCGCCCGTGTGGCGGGCATGTTACCACGCGCCACGTGACGCGCTGGGCGCGTGCGTGGACCCGGCGCACGCGCCCAGCCTTGTGGACCGGGGTTTGGGCCTTCCTGGTTGGTTGGCGCGGTGGACCGGCTCCGTGGACCGGCACCGTGGACCACCCTCTTTCTCCCATTTTTCTTCTTCTTCTTCCTCCTCCCCGCACCGCCATTTTCTCCTTTTCTTTCTTTCTTCTGCACCCGAGAGCGAGAGGGAGTGAGGGAGGAGGTTACGTGAGGTACGGCGGCGCGTCGTGGACCTCGTTTTACGTGCGAGGTCGCCCTGCGGAGCGTTTCGGCGACGGCGGCGCAAGCGGGTAGGTCCCGTATGTTGGTTTTTCTCTATTTTTGTACAGTTTTTGGAGCGTTCTTTTAGACTGTTATTGACCCTTTTGCTCTTTTCTGTGTTGGGCGTCGTGCATCGTTTTGTGTGCGGACTCCGGCACCGTGCACCGTTTTGCGTGCGGACTCCGTTTGGGCGTGCGGATCCTGGCACCGTGCACCGTTTTGCGTGCGGACTCCGGCACCGTGCACCTTTTTGCGTGCGGACTCTGTTTTGCGTGCGGATCCTGGCACCGTGCACCGTTTTGCGTGCGGACTCCGTTTGGCGTGCGAATCCTGGCACCGTGCACCGTTTTGCGTGCGGACTCCGGCACCGTGCACCTTTTTGCGTACGGACTCCGTTTGGCGTGGGATCCTGGCACCGTGCACCGTTTTGCGTGCGGACTCCGGCACCGTGCACCTTTTTGCGTGCGGACTCCGTTTTGCGTGCGGATCCTGGCATCGTGCACCGTTTTGCGTGCGGACTCCGGCGTCGTGCACTATTTTCCGTGCGGACACCGTTTGGCATACGGATTCCGGCACCGTGCTCCGTTTGCGTGCGAACTCCGGCAGCGGACATCGTTTTGCGTGCGGATCGCGTGGAGGCCAATTGCAAGTGTCTACGAGCAATTGGTGGCAAATCGAGGTGGGTGGCCTTATCTCCAAGTTTTATGGACTGTACATTAATTCTATTGATGTAGGACTATGCATGGTAGTTTATTTCCTTGTGTAGCATGCTAGATTGATGGAATGGTTATTCCTCTTTATCATCTGTTAATACAGCTATCTTGGAACTTGACCTAGCACCCCCGTCATATGTTGCATGTGTAACCAGACTAGTAGAAAACCCTCACTTGGTCTAGGGTTAATTATGTTTAGACACCCACACTGTTTTGCTATCCCCGGACATAGTGTTATCCTCGCCCGGGTAGTGGGCCGAGAGGTCGGGATTTTCTTAGTGTGGGATGCGTTTGCACTCGTGCTTGGGAGCAGAGGGAGTCTGTAGTTATAGCGGGTTGCTTATCTGTGCCGGGAGCCGTTTGGGTAAACGGTAGTCCCGGGAGGTCTAGTATCCCTGTTGCGCTGTCGTGGGAGGGAGCCGTTGAGCGAGGCGGTAGTCCCGGGCCTTCGAGTATCTTCCGGCCAGTGTTGTTGGGAACCGTTGGGGTTAAGACGGTGATCCCAGGTCGTTGAGTGTTGTCCGACCAGTATTGTTAGCTTGAGTTGTGGGTCGTTCCTGGCTGTGGAGTACCTCCAGCCAGTGTGCCTTGTGCCGCGAGCTATTGGAGAGGCTAGTGTCTCGTGTTCCGTGTGAGCTGATCAGCTGAGTCGTAGAGAGTGCTCCGACTGTTGTGCGAGATATTTGGGGATCTTGAGTCCTACCGTTCTCATAGTGAGCGTGGTTTTTGGACTATAGCCTGCTTATGCCAGTTTTGTGATACTCTATGCCGCGCCGTTTTCCTCAGTTAGAGTCGCGTCCTGAGATGCCACTGAGGATACGATGGGCCTGTTGAGGCATTTTGCGCGAGGGGTGTTAGTCGGGCAGGACGCCCCACGTAAATCCCGTCCTCATGGGGATTGTGTTGTAGTGGGCAGGCGCGTTCCCTAGTCGACAAGCGCAGGCTTGACTGGACCCTATGGGCATCATTCATTGGGTCTATTGAGCACCTGGGTGCGAGGTGGTTCTCTTTTACTTTCATCTGTTCCACTTTTTGAGTATTTAGATAGAGGTAGGGCAGCTGTAGAGTAGCTCCAGCTTTTCTTGTTCAGATTTTTCATTGCACTATTATCTTTTACCTCTATAGACTTGGTGGGCAGACCGTTGGGGCTTGTTGACGGCACCCACTGAGAACTACTGTGGGAGTAGTTTCTCACACCCGTCGTGGTGTCTTTTTCCCCAGGAACTTCTTCTCCTGTTCCTGTGCTCCAGTTGCTGATCCTTCTGACCGCGGCGAGGGATCCGAGCTAGTTCCCTACCCGTCATTGGAGTGTAGCGGTACCCCTTCAGAGGAGAGCTTCAGTAGTTAGTTTTCCTTCTTTTCCTCTATTGAGAGACCTTTGTTGTGAGTATAGAGTTGTACTTTATTTTACAGTTTGAGAGACTGATGTAGTGAGGATATTCTTTTATCGAGAGTCTGTACACTGATGTTTTATTGAGATACCTCCCTTTTGAGTTTTGTATCAGAGGACTTTTATACGATCGTATTTGGGAATGGATATGTATTATTTCAGTTTCACAGTGTTTGTTTTCAGTTTTTAGTATTTACTTTCCGCTCTGAATCTGTATACTGTAGTTGATTCTTTCTGCAGTGTAACGCTTCGTCTGTATGGCAGTTTTCCGTAAGACTTCGGAATCTGTTGGCGACCCGGGTCGCAGTTCGACC
>CM055067.1:31439703-31478890 GCA_029204045.2 Tillandsia leiboldiana | reverse complement strand
GTTTTTCTTTAGTGTGGGATGCGTTGCACACTCGTGCTTGGGAGCAGAGTCGGAGCTGGTAGTTTAGCGGGTGCTTATCTGTGCCGGGAGCCGTTGGTGTGTAACGGCTAGTCCGGGGAGGTCTAGTATCCCTGTTGCGCTGTCGTGGGCACGGGAGCCGTTGAGCAGGCGGTAGTCCGGGCCGTCGAGTATCTTCCGGCCAGTTGTTGGGGAACCGTGGGGTTAACGTGATCCCAGGCGTTGAGTGTTGTCCGACCAGTATTGTTAGCTTGAGTTGCTGGGTCGTTCCTGGCTTGGAGATACCTCCAGCCAGTGTGCCTTGTGCTGCGAGCTGTGAGCGGCTAGTGTCTCGTGTTTCCGTGTGAGTGATCAGCTGAGTCGTTAGTATGAGAGTGCTCCGACTGTTGTGCGAGATATTTGGGGATCTTGAGTCCTACCGTTCTGGAGTGAGCGTGGTTTTTGACATAGCCTGCTTATGCCAAGTTTGTGATACTCTATGCCGCTCGTTTTCCTCAGTTGTAGAGTCGGCCCTGAGATGCCACTGAGGATACGATGGGCCTGTTGAGCAGTTTGCGCGAGGGGGAGTTAGTCGGGCAGGACGCCCCACGTAAATCCCGTCCTCAGGGGGGATGTGTGGTAGTGGGCAGGCGCGTTCCTAGTCGACAGGCGCAGGCTTGACTGGACCCTATGAGGCAGTCAGTTCGATTGGGTCTATTGAGCACCTTGGGTGCGAGTGGTCTCTTTTACTTTCATCTGTTCCACTTTTTGAGTATCTAGATAGAGGTATATGCAGCTGTAGAGTAGCTCCAGCTTTTCTTGTTCAGATTTCATTGCACTGTTATCTTTTACCTCTAGTAGACTTGGTGGGCAGACCGTGGGCTTGTTGACGGCACCCACTGAGAACTACTGTGGGAAGTAGTTCTCACACCCGTCGTGGTGTCTTTTTCCCCAGGAACTTCTTCTCCTGTTCCTGTTGCTCCAGTTGCTGATCCTTCTGACCGAGGCGAGGGAGTCGCGAGCTAGTTCCCTACCCGTCATTGGAGTGTAGCGGTACCCCTTCAGAGGAGAGCTTCAGTAGATTAGTTTACTTCTTTTTCCTCTGTTGAGAGACCTTTGTTGTGAGGTATAGTTGTACTTTATTTACAGTTTGAGAGACTGGTAGTGAGGATATTCTTGTATCGAGAGTCTGTACACTGATGTATTTATTGGAGATACCTCCCTTTTGAGTTTTGTATCAGAGGACTTTGTATACGATCGTATTTGGGAGATGGAATGTATTATTTTTCAGTTGTACAGTGTTGGGTTTTTAGTTTTAGTAGTTACTTTCCGCTCTGATATCTGTATACTGTAGTTGATTCTTTTGCAGGTTAGACGCTTCGTCTGTACGGCAGTTTCCGTACAGACGGCGGATCTGTTGGCGAGCCCGGGTCGCAGTTTCGACCCCGGGGCGTGACAGATTAGAGTGGTATCAGAGCCTAGGTTGTAGGTCGTGGTGGACTTAGAAACCCTAGGCTTGTGGTTGGACATTAGGATGACTACGTGAGAGTCGTGACTTAGCGAGAGTCCTGATTGAGTTTTACCTCTCCCAAGAGACGAGGATGAGTGTTTGGCATGCTATATTCCTAAGCGATTATGTTGGCTGCCGACAACATAATACTCTGGAATGGATGACATGTCTTAGACTTTCGCTGGATTGGGTAGTATGGTTGTTGTGTCCTGACGTTTGTTATTGTGCAGCGGATTGCGATACCCCGGAGACGTCGTGTTGTGAAGAGGACACACCCCTCACCTGATGATACCCCACAGCGGGAGGCTGAACTATCAGAGTCGCGCAGCGGAAGCGTGGTGGGCCCATAACCCACAGGCCCCAGGATCGAAAACTTCGATAGGCTGAGCCTAGAAGAGCCTAGAATCTGTTCTTGTTTGATTGGGGTTCTAGGCACCGGTCTATCGGATTTTCGATTTTTGCCGCGTCAGTCGGTTCTTCTCGCCTATGAGTGGGGTGTTATTGTGGGAGCCGTTTGGAGTGACGGCGCGGTCCCAGCGTGTGGGTATTTTTTCCTGGCTGAGTTACCAGGAGGGCATTTTTCCCTGGCTGAGTTACCAGGAGGGCATTTTTCCCTGGCTGAGTTACCAGGAGGGCATTTTCCCTGGCTGAGTTACCAGGAGGGCATTTTCCCTGGCTGAGTTACCAGGAGGGCATTTTTCCTGGCTGAGTACCAGGAGGGCATTTTTCCCTGGCTGAGTTACCAGGAGGGCATTTTTCCCTGGCTGAGTTACCAGGAGGGCATTTTCCCTGGCTGAGTTACCAGGAGGGCATTTTTTCCTGGCTGAGTTACCAGGAGGGCATTTTCCCTGGCTGGTTACCAGGAGGGCATTTTTCCCTGGCTGAGTTACCAGGAGGGCATTTCCTGGCTGAGTTACCAGGAGGGCATTTTTCCCTGGCTGAGTTACCAGGAGGGCATGCTCCTGGCTGAGTTACCAGGTGGCATTTTCCTGGCTGAGTTACCAGGAGGACACTTTCCACTGGCGAGCTACCAGATGGATACATTGCCCCTGGCTGAGTTACCAGGTGGGCACATGCCTGGCTGAGTTACCAGGTGACACATGTCCTGGCGAGTTACCAGGAGGACACTTTCCACTGGCCGAACTACCAGATGGATACATTACCCTGGCTGAGTTACCAGGTGGGCACATGCCCTGGCTGAGTTCAGGAGGACACATGCCCTGGCCGAGTTACCAGGAGGACACTTCCACTGGCCGAGCTACCAGACGGGTACATACCCCTGGCCGGGTTACCAGGTGGGTACATGCCCTGGTCGAGTTACCAGGTGGTTGCTTTACTGAGATTGAGATGGTCTGACAGGACGCCGAGATTTGGTGGCGTCGAGTTCGTCCTGTTGGACTACCAGGAGCTCGGTTGTTGACTTGGAACCAGTTTCGTGCTTTGCTGCTCAGGGCCAATTTTCCTGACAGTGTAAGCAGAAACTGGAAGGGGATCTTAGACTCCTGCCAGCAGGGGAGTCGACCTCTTATGGAGTATGTTCGCGAGTTTTGCGATTGTTGAGTGGTGTACCCCATGTCTCCTGGATGAGATCCAGGATGTTGAGCATAGTTGAGAAAGGACTGCGGTGGGAATATCTATCACTTGGTGTATTCTCGGCGGGTGCCAACCTTAGATGCAGCGATTGAGCCTGCTTAGCGGGTTGACCGAGGATCAGTGATCATGTCAGGGATAGACGGAGCGCCAAGGACCAGCTCCGGGGAGAGGCATCCAGTGCCGCCTGAGTTTGGACAGTCGAGTAGATCGAGACCCCGGGGCCGCCACGATCCCAGTCTGAGGGTCGTGAGTCTCAGAGGAGACAGAGACCAGGAGGTTCTCCGCAGCCGATGTATCAGCAGCAGCAGCGGGATGACTGTGTCCTCGGTGGTGGGCCGCATTTTGCACCGCAGTGTGACCACAGGCAGGGCACAGATCATGGTCTTGTCCTAAAGCGGGGTCATCAGTCGCTTGGGCAGCTTCGGTTCCTCCTCCTCTGCTCTTCCAGACAGGCGGAGCTTCGACAGGTTATGGCCAGATAGTTAGGGCCACTGCTTCGCGGCAGTCCGACGAACGACCACCCCCCGAGCGAGAGCGTCTATGTTGCACAGGATGAGGATTCGGGGGCAGCTAGCCACGTGGTGGCAGATACTAATCTTATCTCCCCTTCACGCACTTGAGCGTTATTTGTTACCGGAGCATCGCATTCTTTTCTCCTGTAGGGCATTTGCATTGATCTATGGGCTAGAGATAGGACCCTTAGCTTGTGCTCGTGAGGTTCAGATACCTGATCACGTGTTGCACATAGATGGGTGTTATCGGTCCTGCCCAGTGCAGTTGGGGTCCTAGTTTTTGGCCCGTTGATCTTTTGGCCCTTCCTCAGCTCCGGGATTTCGAGGTAGTGTAGGGTATGTTACTGTGAGGATCTAAGGCCTTGATGCTTGAGTGATACCACACCGTTGATACACGGTGGTGATGCCACACCGTTGATACACGGTGGTGATGCCACGCCGTTGGTGCATGGCAGTGATGCCACGTTGTAGGCATACAACGGTGAGAGTTTTGTGGATGTTTTGAACTTTGACCGCGAGTTTGGGCATCAGCTTTATGATCGCCTTGTGAGCCAGTTTCCAGTCCCGTCACCGACGGTTTGGTTCCCGTCAGGGTGTTCTTTATTAGTTGAGGGATCGACTTCGACCCGTGGGTCCGTTGGGGTTATGATAGCATATTGAGCGACCAACTGTGGCACGAGATTGTGTCTCTTGTGGATCCCTTTTGAGGGTAGCCTGCAGTTGTGTTGTCCACTCGAGTGGTTTCGGATCGGGAGGTAACCGAGTGAAGACCCCAGCTTATTGGTTTCCCTTCCTTATTGGATTAATATGCGGGTATGCTCGGGTCGTCTTGTTGAGGTAGGCACCATGTTGTGGTTTGGTGCGTGTTACACTTGTGGTTATTTCAGTTTCCCCCAGCCTTTTAGTGGAGCCCTTTAGTTTTTCACGTCTCAGCTCAGTAGTGATGTGATGTTTTCTCGCCGTGATTGACTTGCCCCTTGAGATCTGTGATTGTTGGAGTACGAGGGACGCCCGTAGCAGTTTCTGGCTCGAGAGATGAGAGAATTGCACATCGGGTCATACCGTACTTGTTGATGTTGTTGCGGAGTAATCACGAGGAGCGAGTGGGGTTTAGGGAGCTGGAGGCGTATTGTTAGATACCTAGCCGTGGTATTCTTGACTCCTGATGGGCTTGATCTAGTTTCGAGGACGAAACTTTCTTTTAGTGGGGGGAGGATGTGAGGTCCCGGAATTCCCCGCATAGGAGTTGCTGGTTGTTGGGCAGCTTTTAGTGGCCGTTGGGGGTGTTTGTGCGCGTGTCGGGCCCAAGAAATGGATTTGTGATGCAATTTGGGATTTAGTTGCATCACTGGAGGCCTGCGTGATGTGTCGGTGGTGTTTGCGCGCATTTTGGACACAAGTGTTGGACTTCGGGCTTATAAGGAGACCCCGTGGGAATTTGGGGGACCCGTCGGGTGTTTGGAAGTGATTTCACGTGATTCAGATGTCAAAATTGGACTCCGGGCAAATTCTGGATTAATGTTACCTCTCCGGCTGCCATCGGGAATTTTTAGAGTTGTATTTTGGCAAATCGGACTTCAGATTTCGACCCGGCGTGGAAAAATCGGATCAAGTGGGCTATCCGGGGGCACTCCGCAATTTTCGGATGAGAATTTGGGAAATTGGACATCATTTTTGGATTCAGCGTGCGAAATCGCTAGGAATGGACTATTTATTTGATGGTTTTGGAGTCCAGTAGGCGTGCGCGTTTTTCGAGGCGACGTGGCACGTAAACCGAGGTGAGGCGCGGCGCGGATCCCGAGGTGGCGCGGCGGCACGCTCCCCGAGGCGCGCAAAAGGCGCGCTGGCGCGCGCTGGCAACCGCGCTCCGGCACGGAACGCGGGAGCCCTCCACGTGGCGGGCTCCCACTCGCGCCCGCGCGGGCGCGGGGGCACGCGCGCCCGGTGTGGCGGGCGTGTGTCCCGCGCCTGGGGGGGGCGCGGTGTAACGCGCCCGTGTGGCGGGCATGTTACCACGCGCCACGTGACGCGCTGGGCGCGTGCGTGGACCCGGCGCACGCGCCCAGCCTTGTGGACCGGGGTTTGGGCCTTCCTGGTTGGTTGGCGCGGTGGACCGGCTCCGTGGACCGGCACCGTGGACCACCCTCTTTCTCCCATTTTTCTTCTTCTTCTTCCTCCTCCCCGCACCGCCATTTTCTCCTTTTCTTTCTTTCTTCTGCACCCGAGAGCGAGAGGGAGTGAGGGAGGAGGTTACGTGAGGTACGGCGGCGCGTCGTGGACCTCGTTTTACGTGCGAGGTCGCCCTGCGGAGCGTTTCGGCGACGGCGGCGCAAGCGGGTAGGTCCCGTATGTTGGTTTTTCTCTATTTTTGTACAGTTTTTGGAGCGTTCTTTTAGACTGTTATTGACCCTTTTGCTCTTTTCTGTGTTGGGCGTCGTGCATCGTTTTGTGTGCGGACTCCGGCACCGTGCACCGTTTTGCGTGCGGACTCCGTTTGGCGTGCGGATCCTGGCACCGTGCACCGTTTTGCGTGCGGACTCCGGCACCGTGCACCTTTTTGCGTGCGGACTCTGTTTTGCGTGCGGATCCTGGCACCGTGCACCGTTTTGCGTGCGGACTCCGTTTGGCGTGCGAATCCTGGCACCGTGCACCGTTTTGCGTGCGGACTCCGGCACCGTGCACCTTTTTGCGTACGGACTCCGTTTGGCGTGGGGATCCTGGCACCGTGCACCGTTTTGCGTGCGGACTCCGGCACCGTGCACCTTTTTGCGTGCGGACTCCGTTTTGCGTGCGGATCCTGGCATCGTGCACCGTTTTTGCGTGCGGACTCCGGCGTCGTGCACTATTTTCCGTGCGGACACCGTTTGGCATACGGATTCCGGCACCGTGCTCCGTTTTGCGTGCGAACTCCGGCAGCGGACATCGTTTTGCGTGCGGATCGCGTGGAGGCCAATTGCAAGTGTCTACGAGCAATTGGTGGCAAATCGAGGTGGGTGGCCTTATCTCCAAGTTTTATGGACTGTACATTAATTCTATTGATGTAGGACTATGCATGGTAGTTTATTTCCTTGTGTAGCATGCTAGATTGATGGAATGGTTATTCCTCTTTATCATCTGTTAATACAGCTATCTTGGAACTTGACCTAGCACCCCCGTCATATGTTGCATGTGTAACCAGACTAGTAGAAAACCCTCACTTGGTCTAGGGTTAATTATGTTTAGACACCCACACTGTTTTGCTATCCCCGGACATAGTGTTATCCTCGCCCGGGTAGTGGGCCGAGAGGTCGGGATTTTCTTTAGTGTGGGATGCGTTTGCACTCGTGCTTGGGAGCAGAGTGGAGTCTGGTAGTTATAGCGGGTTGCTTATCTGTGCCGGGAGCCGTTTGGGTAAACGGTAGTCCCGGGAGGTCTAGTATCCCTGTTGCGCTGTCGTGGGAGGGAGCCGTTGAGCAGGCGGTAGTCCCGGGCCGTCGAGTATCTTCCGGCCAGTGTTGTTGGGAACCGTTGGGGTTAACGGTGATCCCAGGTCGTTGAGTGTTGTCCGACCAGTATTGTTAGCTTGAGTTGTGGGTCGTTCCTGGCTGTGGAGTACCTCCAGCCAGTGTGCCTTGTGCCGCGAGCTATTGGAGAGGCTAGTGTCTCGTGTTCCGTGTGAGCTGATCAGCTGAGTCGTAGAGAGTGCTCCGACTGTTGTGCGAGATATTTGGGGATCTTGAGTCCTACCGTTCTCAGAGTGAGCGTGGTTTTTGACTATAGCCTGCTTATGCCAGTTTGTGATACTCTATGCCGCGCCGTTTTCCTCAGTTAGAGTCGCGTCCCTGAGATGCCACTGAGGATACGATGGGCCTGTTGAGGCAGTTTTGCGCGAGGGGTGAGTTAGTCGGGCAGGACGCCCCACGTAAATCCCGTCCTCATGGGGATGTGTGGTAGTGGGCAGGCGCGTTCCTAGTCGGCAAGCGCAGGCTTGACTGGACCCTATGAGGCAGTCAGTTCGATTGGGTCTATTGAGCACCTTGGGTGCGAGTGGTCTCTTTTACTTTCATCTGTTCCACTTTTTGAGTATTTAGATAGAGGTATGGCAGCTGTAGAGTAGCTCCAGCTTTTCTTGTTCAGATTTCATTGCACTATTATCTTTTACCTCTAGTAGACTTGGTGGGCAGACCGTTGGGCTTGTTGACGGCACCCACTGAGAACTACTGTGGGAAGTAGTTCTCACACCCGTCGTGGTGTCTTTTTCCCCAGGAACTTCTTCTCCTGTTCCTGTTGCTCCAGTTGCTGATCCTTCTGACCGAGGCGAGGGAGTCGCGAGCTAGTTCCCTACCCGTCATTGGAGTGTAGCGGTACCCCTTGAGAGGAGAGCTTCAGTAGATTAGTTTACTTCTTTTTCCTCTATTGAGAGACCTTTGTTGTGAGGTATAGAGTTGTACTTTATTTTACAGTTTGAGAGACTGATGTAGTGAGGATATTCTTGTATCGAGAGTCTGTACACTGATGTATTTATTGGAGATACCTCCCTTTTGAGTTTTGTATCAGAGGACTTTGTATACGATCGTATTTGGGAGATGGATATTGTATTATTTTCAGTTTCACAGTGTTTGGTTTTCAGTTTTTAGTAGTTTACTTTCCGCTCTGAAATCTGTATACTGTAGTTGATTCTTTCTGCAGGTTAGACGCTTCGTCTGTATGGCAGTTTCCGTACAGACGGCGGATCTGTTGGCGAGCCCGGGTCGCAGTTTCGACCCCGGGGCGTGACAGGAACAGTACCCTTGCCTCGAAAAACGTGCCGAATCATCTGGACTCCGAAAAATGCAAGTGAATAGTCCATTTTCATCGTTTTCGCGCGCTGAATCCAAATCCGAAGTCCATTTTGCCAAATTCCAACTCTAAAAATTGCCGAAGGCATCCGGAAAGATGTTCCTTGATCCAAACTTCACGCTGAGTCCAATTTTAATATCCATAGCGCGCGAAACCACTTCTAAGCATCCGGCGGGGTCATCAGACTACTCTCGTGATCCACTACACGCACCGAGTCCATCATTAGTGTCCAATAGGTGCACAAATACCACAGACACGCCACATAGGCCACCAGGAGCTGCTGGTCAACCAGTAATCTCGTCGTGGGGATCCAGGTCCTCACACGCGCGGCACAAACTGCAGCCGCGCGGCATGCGTTGCCGCCGCCGCGCGGGCACCCGCCCGCACGGCACAAACTGCAGCCGTGCGGGCAAGGTCCCGCACGGCAGGTACTGCCGCCGCGCGGGCGCCCGCCCGCGCGGCACCAGCTGCGGCCGCGCGGGGGTGCCCGCCCGCGCGGCACCAGCTGCGGCCGCGCGGGCATGGCCCCGCGCGGCGCGCGCCCCAGCCGCGCGGGTGCCTACCCGCGCGGTAGTTGCCGCGGCCGCGCGGGCACCGGCTGTCACGCCCCGGCGTCGAAACTGCGACCCGGGCTCGCCAACAGATCCGCCGCCCATACGGGAAGCCCTGTATAGACGAAGCGACTAACCTGCAAAAGATCAACTATACTATACAGATATCAGAGCTGAAAGTAAACTGCTAAAAAGAAGAAAATATACAACACAAAGTCCTCACCAAAAGTACAAAGTCTCTCAAGCAGTAAAATAAAAGTACAACTCTATACCTCACTACAAAGTCTCTCAACATGAACTCTCAAAAAGTAAGGGGGTACATCTACTCTCTGGACGACGACTGGTAGGGATCTATCTCGCGACTCCCTTACCTCGATATGAAGAAGCAGCAACTAGAGCAGCAGGAATAGGAGTAGAAGTTCCTGTGGGAAAAAAAATACACCACGACGGGTGTGAGAACTACGTCCCAAGTAGAACTCAGTGGGTGCCGCCAACAAGCCCGACGGTCTGCCCACTAAGTCTACTAGAGGCATAAAGTAACAATACAAAACTGGAATGAAAGGGGCTAGAAAAATAACTCTACAGCTACTATGCCTCTATCTAGATGCTCAGGAAAATGAAACAGATGGAAGCATGATGCATCTACTAACACACACAGTACAGTCACCCAATCTTCACTGACTGCCGTTTAGGGTCCAGTCAAACCTGCGCCTACCTACTGTCGTTACATCCACGGAGGACCGGACTTACGTAGAGCGTCCGTGACTGCCACTAACTGGCCCAGTCAGAGGGACGGCGTCCGTAACTGCCACTAAGTGGCCCAGTCAGAGGGACGGCGTCGACAAGTCGCGATACCAAAGTGCAGACCCACCCCGGACGTGGCACTCGAGGGGAGCGACCCCAACGAGGACAAAGGTATCCGCGCACTCTGTCGAGCTCAGGTGGCACTGCAGGCTATAGTCCAAAATCCACGCTCACGCTCTGAACGGAAGGACTCAATCCTCAAACCTCTCGCACAACAGTCGGAACACTCTCGACGACTCAGCTGATCAGCTCTCACGAAACACGAGACACAAGCCTCACCAACAGCTCACAGCACAACACACTGGATGGAGATATTCCACAGCCAGGACCACCGTCCACCAGACGGCTCCCACAACGGAACACTAAAATCACAGGAAAGACCGACACCATAAGGGTTCGGAAACCCGATAGGCAGGTGCTTAGAACCCTATCAAACAAGAACAGACTCTAGGCTCCGCCTATCGAAGTTCCCGACCCCTTATAGTTCGGGAACACGACAACCTCGGTACAACACGCAGAAGACACCAACCAGGTCCCGAAAGTTCCGGGAAACCTACACCTACAACCCTATCAAACAAGAACAAGTTCCAGGCTCGGCCCCCGTGGCTTTCGTCCCGACAAAGGAACGTCCCCTAGAACCCAGACCACTCGAATCCTTTCGAGTGGTGAGATTTACAGGAAAAATGTGACATTTGTTATTGAAAAGCTATCTTGTTTTGAGAAGAAATCCATTTTTAATGATTTTTAGTTCTTTTTAGAAAACAGTGAGAAACAAGTGTTTTACCCAAACCCCGAAGGGCTGATGCGTTTGTCCAATCAAACAAGAACAGACTCCAGCGGCCCTTCGATGCTTGGAAGAAAACATTGGTAGACTAAAATCATGTGTATGTCGAAATGGGTTCTGGGTTCTAGGTCCTGCTAACACTAGTAAACTATTGCCACTAACACAGTGGCGACAACCCAAATAGGGGAAAACAAGACCTCCCGGGACCACCGTTTTTCTCAAACGGTTCCCGTTACAGATAAGCGATCCACTACATCTACCAGACTCCACTCTGCTCCCAAGCACGAGTGCAAATGCATCCCGCACTAAAAAGAAGTCCCGACCGCTCGGCCCACTACCCGGGCGAGGATAACACTAAGTCCAGGAATGAAACAAAATGTGTGGATGTCTAAACATAAATAACCCTAGCCCAAGTGAGGGTTTTCTGCTGGTCTGGTTACACATGCAACATATGACGGGGGTGCTAGGTCAGGTTCCAATATAGCAATAATTTAACAGGTGGTGGAAAGCAAAAGAGATCATACGATCATCAGATAAATTCAAAGAATAATAATATTCAAATTCTAGCATGCTACCCAGTCCAATCCCTATCATGCATGATTCTATATCAATAGAATTAGCGCACAGTCCATAGATCCTGAAAGCAAGGCCACCCACCTGAAGATGCTAACTGTCCGGAGTCGCACAGTTGAGAAAACTAGGAAAATAATAGCTCCAAGTCTAACAGGTCCACCACGATCCGCAATCTCCCCTGGGTGCAACACAAGGCTAAAATTACACTTAAATCCCAAAATTTAACAAAGTATTACAGTCTGTAATTTCAGCCGCAAAGATGCCAATTTTTCACCTATAGACAGGGCTCCAAAAATTCTGAAATAAATACCACAGCATTCCGCGCGTCGATAGCTTCGAAACGGGTACCTGCACGCCCAATTCTGAGCATCGTAGGCCAAGTTACAAATTCCACAGTATCGGTGCGCAAAATCCCAAAACCATACAACTGTAAACTCTTGTACAGATAACAAGGAAAATGTATACCTTCGGGAAGGTCTCCAAAAATTCCAAGAAAAATACTATGATGATTCTCGCGTCGAGTAGATGAAAAAAAGTGTATAAGAGCGTATCAATCCGATGTCCGAGCGCAGAGATAAAATTCCGTCAATCCGCTGTCCTCAAAAATCCACACAGCAAACAGGGTCCTCAGTGAGCATGGAAGAACTCCTCCAAAAACGCGAAACGAGAAAATGTGCAGCAAACCAAAATCGTAGCCTTACCTGTCACGGATCCAACGGCAAAGAAATCGCTCGAAAAGATGGTCGGAGTAGGCCGGAAGAGCTCGTGCACCGAAGAGCGACGGAAGAAGCACCGAAGAAAGAACGTCGCGATGCCCCAAGAAAATGAGAATCTCGAAAAGCGTGCCTTGAAAAATCCCCAAACTCTGCAGATGGAAGCTACACTGCGTGAGGATCAACTTTGGTGAAGAACTCCAGCTGGTTTGAAGCTCGGAAATGCCAAAAAGACGAAAAGGAAGGGAGCTCGGGCTATTTATAGGCTCACAGAAAACATTTGGAGAAATCCCCAAAAGGTCCCAATTTTCGGGCGCACCCGAAGTTTCGGGCGCCCGAATCCAGGCGCAGAGGCGGATTACTGTAGCCGACCGGAAAATCCCCGTGCCGCCACGTCACCCGCACAGCAAACAGCTGTGCGGGGCACGCCGGGAGCGGCCACGTGTCCCTCCCGGGGCCCGACGCGTGTCCCGCACAGCAAACAGCTGTGCGGGGCGCGCGAGCTGTCGCCGCGTGGCACCTACCCGGTCAAAGCAGGTAGGTGGCGCCCGCCAGTGGCAGGGCGACACGTGTCCCTGCCACTGTCGCGGTCACACGTGCGGGCAGGGCGCCGCTCTAGCCGCCTGCCACGCACGCGCCCCGAGGTGCCCGTCCGCGACCCCGTGCGCCGCGCCTCGTGAGCCCACGAATGGCGTGAAGACATGTGTCCCGTGCACCCGGTCCACGCACCCTAATTCAGGTTCCGTGGACCGCGCCGCGTGCACCGACCAACCGGGGGATGCCACGTGTCCCCCGCCCCGGTCCATGCACCGCCGCGCAATTTCTGTAGACCGCGCCTCATAAGCCCGCCAATCAGGCGGCGCCACGTGTCATGCGCCGGGCGGCGCTCTGTGGACCAAGCGCTGCGGACCGGCCTATCACGGGCCGCCACGTGGCAGCCGGCGGTCCATGGCCCCTCCCATGCACCGAAATTTAGCAAAAACTTCCGGGAGTCCCTTTTTGGGCATCCGGACTCAGAATCAAACAAGCAAATAGCCGTTTTCAAGCGTTTTTCCGCGCTGAATCCAAATCCAACCTCTATTTGGCCCAAAACAATTTCAAAAATTTGGCAAATGCAGCCGAAGGCCAATCCAGTTGTGGATATCACACAGGGTCCATCTGTGGCATCCCTTTGATGCACTATGGGCTAGATACACCAACATTAGGTGTTCTACACCACTGTTCATGGGAGAAGCAACACGGGGATCAGGGTCACCACACCGGCCCCGCGCGGCGTTTACCCTAGCCGTGGCCACGCGGGAAGCTTGATCCCGCACGGCTCTAGCCGCGGCCGCGCGGGCACCGTCCCCGCGCGGCGCGCATTACGGTCGCGCGGCGCGCATTACGGTAGCGCGGCGATGCCCTAGGGCTTCGCGGCGTGATACGTTGGGTAGCCAACGGCTACTCCTAAACTCCATGAAAGACCGAAACCCAAAAACCGAGCGAAACTGTACGAAAATAAAATTAGTTTACCTCTAATCGTAGGAGACGGTTATCCGTTCACGCTCCCGGCTTCGGCACGTTCGTCGGGAGGGTTTGGGTCCTTTAGCCTTCACCTTCTTTTCCACCGTCCTCTTCCGATTAGGGTTTCACCTTTCCTCTCGTTTCCTTCCGGTTAGGGTTTCGTCTTTTTCCTTTTCTCTCTTTTCTTTCGGGAGAAGATACAAAATAATCTTTTTGTACGACAAAAACCACATCGGGTATTTTAAAATTCTAATTAATAAATTCCTCAATTAATTAATTCCTCAATTAATTAATTCCTCAATTAAGATCCTTCGGGATAATTCTTTAAAGATAATTCTATAAAGATAATTCCCTCTTTTTCCTCGGAAAGCGTGCCAAATCACTTACGCGGATTTCGATGCACCCCCTAGCCATTGCGATCACTTTCCACCCCTTTCCGGGAGTTCCGTAAGTCAGAATCCGGATCCGATCGCACTGCCGTTCTCCGTTTTCCGAGCTCTATCGCAGAAAAATACCCGCACCTCCAAAATATCGGCTTAAGTAAACCCGTTACATTAGTTACTTTAAATGAAAACTTTATTAGCAGGAGGTATAACGTGTTACAAAATCCATGATATTACACTCAAGGGTCATGCTTTCAGCAACACCACATGGAGAGTGGTCGTGGATGGACTTTGTCTCCCTGATACTCAGTCAACCGGGAATTCAATTTTTTCAAAAGAACTTCGACCGGAGTATCGTTATTTGAATTTTATTGTTTGCTACAACATTCTTCCTAACATGCAAACAAAAATTCTTAGATGGGATAGAATGTTGTTTCTTTATCTTCTTGGAAATCCCACAGCGGCTATGGGATCCAACTACAATATTCCATATCTCATCTGGTCGAGGATGGCACGATATGTGGAACATGCCCATCCTACAGAGCGACTTCCCTTCCCAATAATCATTATGCGAATTTTGAAGAAATTTAAAGTCGATATTTCATCATCGGCATACATGCACAGCTTGGGAACAATTAATGATACAACTATTGTGAAGTCCCTCTCCACAAGACAAGATGAGCCTCCAACACCTCCTCGCAGAAAAAGACCAACACCAGCAACAACAGCAGCAACAGCTTCAGCACCACCTGCACGAGCTTCAACTTCAGAGGATGATGCCTCTGTTACCTCTATTTATAGGGAGCAACAACGACTTTCTTCAGAACAGGAACGATTGTCGAATGAGTTCATTGCAATGAAGGAAGACATACGAGAAGTAAAGAAGGAACAGGTTTCTATGAACAAGATTTTGAAAAATATTTTTCAAAAGCTCGGATGTACCAGTTCTGAAGATTCTGAGTAAACTTTATTTTGTTGTTCTAATCTTTCTAACTTTGGTTTGCAGGTTTTCAGTCTTAGTTCTTACTTTTTCTTTTTGATCTTTTAACTCTCCTTTGTTTTATAATTTTGGCTTAATTTAGTGACAAAAAGGGGGAGAGAGAACAATGATGAGAGAACAATGATGATTGACAATGGTTACAATGGTTTGTGAGAACTTTGAACTTAGAACTTTGAAGGTAAGTATACAACAACTTTGGTTTTGTATTGTGAATGAATGCATGCCTCGACTAACTATTCGACTAACTATTTGGGCATGTAATATAACTAACAAGTTGTTGTTGACTAACAAACTTATGACATTTGGTTTTTAATGCTTAGAAGATATGTCTATTTCTGATTGTGATCTTAATACATATCTGAGTTCATGAATGTCTTGGTGAGCATATACTCTATCTCTCTGTTTGATTTTTGAATGCAAAAAATTCTTGAGGTATCTAATGATCTTTTTTGTCAAGAATTACTTCTTTTTGCAGAGAGTACAAACGTCTAAGTCTAGAGTTTGTTTTAGGAGTTTATCTCATGTATTTAGTTTATTTGGATCTCTATTGTAAATTTTTGTTGTATGGTGATAGCAACAAAAATATCTTTTTTGAATTTTCATATGTGGATTTTTGTTTTGTCACGAAACCGCCAAAGGGGGAGATTGTTAAGGATTTTAGTTTTGGCGTATTTTGTGAAAGTGTTTAAGTCTTGAAGATTGAAGATGAAGAAGCTTGGATCATATACCTCAATCTCAAGAAAGAAGAATTCAAAAGGATCAGGTAAGTTTAACTAAACAATACTGGTGATCTGAATACTTCTTATAATGTAGAAACACTTGGATGGATTTTTAATCGCATAAAAATCAAAAACTGGACATGGTATATGTTCAGGATCCGGAACAGGGGACTACAGCCCGGACCCCGAACGTTGGTTGGTTCATGCACAAATCCAGTCCTGAACATCCCTGTTTCATCCCTGTTTCGTTCCGGACCCCGAACGTGGATTTTGCTGAAATCGCATGAACAGTCCGGACCGTAGGATTTCGTTCCGGACCCCGAACCTTGTTTTTTCAGGAATTCTCTAAAAAACAACGACAGTCCTGAACGAGCCTAATCCAGTCCGGACCGTCGTGCGGGAAAAATTCTGTTACAATCAGTTTTTTATTCTTATCGTCTTCCAATGGTTTCTAACCTATAAGTAAACCCTAATTCTATTCTTTAGGGTAATCCACGATAAGTTTTATACTCCGGGAAATGACGAAAACATATTAACGGAGAAAAACTTATAAGATCCACATATAGAGAAGAAAGGAAATAACTAGATTTAATTCTATGTTTCTTCATCTATATTAATTAATTTGATTCAAGGTTTTCATACTCAGATTTTGAGTAGAATCAAATTAATGAATACTTAGATGGCATTTCCGATCTATCTTTGATCTAAGTATTCGGCGGATCATCACCACCAACAAAACAACGATTTTTCCCCAAATAGGCGCCTGGATTCGCATGGCCTTGTGGATTCAAGGTGCTACCGCTCTCGTGGATTCGGAGCGAGGTACGTTCGTGTGATCGAGACGTACTACCTAGTGGAGACCGTGGATTCGGTCAGACGTCGTGGACTCGACGTTGGACGCCGTGGATTCGGCGTTGGACGCAAATCGTGGATTCGAGGCGCGTTGCGGAGCTAGCGGAGAAGATCAACTCGGAGTGTATGGAAAAAGGATGAGTCGTCTGTGAGTGCGTTATATCACCTTTGTACGTGTTATAATCTTAGTTGATTTCGCCGTGTTATCGGTCCCGTGGTTTTTTACTCCTGGTTTTGGAGTTTTCCACGTAAAAATTTTGCGTGTTATTTTTCATTTCCGCATTGGGTTTTATTACGCAAAGATTTTTGAGTGTTTATCGTTTACACCTATTCACCCCCCCTCTAGGTGGTTTTTCCCCTATTTAGATCCTTATTATAGTATAACCCAACAGTCCGAAGCTTTTGGATTAAGCAGTGCCAGCATAACTTTGAGGAGTTAAAGCTGTGGATGGTATTAGGATCGATGTGAATGGTTGCTTGAGATAGAGAGAGATTTTAGATATCTATCGATCCTAGAACCTGAGGTACATGGTTACTCAGAAGGAATTTGATTTGGGGCAATGCCGGTGGATAGAGTTATTAAGGATGAATGATTGAGCTTACAATAACGTCCCGACAAAGCCAATGTGGTCGCAGCTGCCTTGAATAGGCGAGCGGTGCTGTTTTGGAGTATGATGGTTACTCAGCAGATGCCGCTGAAAGAGTAGTTGAGACGAATTGAGATTAAGGTGGTGTCCCCTGGGGATGTTGCAAGACTTGTGTTTTGGACTCGTAACCCACTCCGTTGGACATGATTAGAGAGGAGCAGAGTGTGAACCCCTATCTTGAGAGGATTAGAGACCAGATTCGACATGGCCAGAGAGGGAACTTCTCTGTGAATGCAGCGGGAGTACTAAGGTACGAGGACCGCATCTGGGTGCCCGTGGATTCCGAGATCCGAGAGTTGATTTTGAGAGTTAGGGGTTGAGTGTTGTTCCCGATGTTGGACTTCTTACCCTGTGGATGGATGTGAGAATGCACTTGCGAAGCTCTCAGCATTGTGGTTGCTAAGGAGCAACGGAAGAGTTATGCCAATTGGAGGCAAGGAGTTTTGGATTTGGAAACCATGACTTGTGGAAACCACTATCCGCAGGGATGTGTAGATTTGAGATTTCACGGGAAGTTGAGTCCGCGAATTATTGGCATATTCGAGGAGTTAGAGCGCATTGGATCAGTTGCTCACCGAGTTGCGCTACCGCCATGATTGGCAGGCACCCACGAGGACGTTGGTGTATCCGTTCTGAGGGAAGTATGGATTGGATCCCTTACATGATTTGGACTTCGCTTCTTTGGAGTCAGACGAGGATTTGAGCTATTTGGAGCGACCACTGCAAATTCTTGCTTGTGAGGCTAAAGAATTTCGCAGTCAGGTCATATCTTTGGTAAAGGACCAGTGGAGCCATCTTGATGATTGAAAGGCCACTTGAGATTCTGAGGATGAGTTGAGGATCTCCTATCCCCATCTGATTGGGACACCCTTCCGAGTTATGGATTTATTTCGAGTTTTGAGGATGAAACTCTTTTATGGAGGGGAGAGTGTAGAGTACTGGAGCTTCGTATAGCGCACCGACTTCGCAAGATAGAGTGGTGTAGGGAAATCGCCTGGGGCGTCTTCCATTTGTGGTTACAGATGAGTTCGGGATGTTCCGGATCAACGCGGAATCCTTTAGATGGAAAAGTGAGTTGGCGGCGTCGGTATTGGAAGCTTCAGCTTGCGGATCAGCCTGGTAAGCTTGGTGTTCCGGAACTGGGTATTGTGTTCCGGAATTGAGGGCTGGGTTCTGGAACTGGGTGTTTAGTACCGGAACCCAATAAGGATTTTAGCTTGAGTACCGGAACGTGAGTGTGGGTACCGGTACTCAATGGTGGATTTATCTGAGTTAGCTCTCGGGTTGGGATTTTTGAGCCTGGGTATCGGTACGGGAGCCCGAGTACCGGTACTCAGCCTCCAGATATTTGTGAAAGCAAGGGTAAAAGAGTATTTTCACATCCCAACACCCCTGTTGACTGCGTAGACCCCTCTCTTCTCTATATATGTACTCCTCCTCCTCCCCTCTTCTCAGCTGGAAGCCAGAGAAAGAAAAAGAAAGAAAGAAAGGAACGATAGGAAGAGAAAGAGAGAGGAAGTGAGAGAGCAGTGAGAGAGGGAGTCAGTTGTAGGTTATTCGTGGATCCTTCTTCGCGCCGAAGCATCGGACGCTTAACGTGAGCGCATTAGAGAGCGCGACCAGTTGAGGAGAGAGCTCGGACGGAGCTCGCGTGCGTGTGGACAGCCAGTAGAGGTGAGTACTGTGCTTTTTCCGAGTTTTCGGATTTTTGGATTTTCCGTGGATTTTTTATTTTTGGAAGGCTTGGATTTTTGAGTTTGGGAAAATGGATTTTTATCCATCTTTTCCTTTCCTTGTGATGAGGGGTACAGCAGAGGGCTGCCCGTGCCGCGAGGAGCGCGCGTGAAGGCCCTGCGCATAGTGCGGAGCCGCGGCGGGGGCGCGGACTGGGTGCGCAGGAGGATTTCGGAGCGACGTCGGTATTGACCGAGATCAGGTGGAGACCTTGCTTGAGGCCATTGGAGTGCGCTGTGAGCTTCGGGGATTTTCTGGCCGCGTGGCAGAGGTGCGCGCGCGAGGGGCCGAGGTGCTGTTAACGGCGGTTTTTGACAGTGTGCAAGTTCGGCGTTTCACCGACTTCAGCGTTGCCCGCGGAAAGCGATCCAGGTGGGTTGGAAATTCTTCAAGATGTATGGAATGCCTTCTAATGCTATTGTATGCATGTTTAGCATGTCTAGCCTACCTGTTTATTATAGCTGGTAAATCTGATAGTTGCCTAGAAAATTGTAAAAAGACACTCATGAGCCCCAGACATTTTTAGCATGATCTAGAGATGACTTGACACTAGAATGCATGGTTAGTTGGCATTAGATTAGCACCTGAACCGTTTTAAAAATCACCTAGCTGGTTTTAAGGAAAACTAATTTTATAAATGGTTTTTAATTATTGCGAACGCCCAGAGGGGGTGGGATAGGTTCCGGATGCATGTATCCTTGTGCCTGGGGGCCGAGAGGATTATTAGAGCTCTGTGAGATGAGTTTCTAGTGTCATGAGAGTTTGATCATTGTTACACTTCGGGGGCGGAAGCTACGGGCGGCTGTGCCTGCAGCCTGCTCTTGTGTGATCAGGGTTGTAGGTAGCAGTCTTTCGGAATTTCCGGGCCTCCCGTGCGAGAGATTGAGGGTTGATTCCCTTGTTGGGTTGATTGGTTTACTCTAGATCATGAGTTGTGCATTAGCAGATTGAGTCGTGGAGAGTTTTCCGACTTAGCTATGAGAGTTTGGGCTTTGGCAGATTGAGTCGCGGAAATTTTTCCGACTTAGCCATTGAGTTATGCATTATCAGATTGGGTCGGGGAAGGTTCCTCGACATAGCTATTGGTTATTTGGGTTTTATCAGATCGGGTCGTAGAGGGTTCTCCGACTGATTATGTGTCGAGTTGGGCATTTCCAGATTGAGTCGTGGAGTGTTTTCCGACCGAGTTATGATCATTTGGCATTTGAGTTTTCGATCTTTTTTATCGTGGATTTTAGCCTGCATGTGCAGCTTATTGAGCCAGATGAGACACGCTTGATACTCGGTGGGGTTGCTCCCCTCGAGTTGCCGCTCCGGATGCGATGACGATGATGATGATGATGATGATGCGCCCGATGAGGCTGCTTCGCGTGATATTGTGATGGTCCGTTCGGGCACCCTACGTTGGAGTAGTAGGGGCGATCGGACACCCTACGTTGGAGTAGTAGGGAGGCGCAGGCTTGACTGAGCCAGTTTGGCAGTCATTGAGATTTGAGTTATTGGGAGCTCTTCGTGAGCGAGTGGACGCATATCATGTTCTTAGATGAGTTTTTCCTTTGAGCATGGTACTTGAGGCATATTAGTAGTAGCGAGAGTATGCATAGCATGTTCATAGTAGAGTTTCTTTTGAGCATGATGATTGGGACATATTAGCTGTAGTTTCATTCAGCTTACCTATTATCTATCTATCTGCATACCTATCTGTTGCCTCCAGTAGACTTAGTGGGCATACCGTGGATATTGGTGACGGTACCCACTGGGAACTACCTTCTACAGTAGTTCTCACACCCGCTGCGGTGACAGGTTCCCGGAGGTTGCTGATCCGGCTTGGTTCGCGTGGAGACAGCTGATCGAGGTGAGGACGTGGCCGAGTAGCTCCTTACCCATTTTATTTTTGAGAGTCAGAGGTAGATGTACCTTGTATTTTTATGATTATACTTTTGTACTGGACAATCTGAGAGGTTGTTAGGATGGTATTTTATTTTTCATAGTTGGAGAGACTATGTGTTGAGGTTTTATTTATATTCAGATGTTCAGTGTGATTTTCTGTAGCTATTAGTTTTATTTCATCTCTGATACATATTTAGCTATAGATCTGACTTGCAGGGTAGACGCTTCGTCTGTGCGGTGGTTTCCGTACAGATGGCGGATCTGTTGGCGAGCCCGGGGCGCAGTTTCGACCCCGGGGCATGACACAGAGCGACGACCACCAGCACCGAGCTGATGAGATTGTGCAGCCCGGTTGGAGGGCGCTGTGATTGTGGATCACATCATACAAGTGGAGCATTGGCATCTTTGCATGTGCCAGAGATAGGACAGTTAGCTTGTGCACGTGAGGTTCAGATTCCAGACCACGTGTATCCTATAGGTGAGTGTTGTCGGTTCTGCCCAGTGTAGTTAGGACCCTGGGTTTGGTCCATGGATTGGTTGGTCCTACATTAGCTCTGAGCTTTGGATGTGGTATTGGATAGGGATTGGTTATCCCAGTGTTATGCTACTATGGATTGTGGAGAGAGGATGATGACCCTCCGTGCACCTGGTCAGGAGGAGTATGTTTATAGAGGATGCCAAAGCACTTTGTTTGTGGCGACGTTATCTTCCGCCAGAGCACGACAGATGCTGAGTCGTGGTTGCATTGCCTTTCTAGCGACTGTGGTAGAGGTGCCTACGGCGATGCCCGGACTTGAGGACATCCCTATTGTCCGTGAGTACCCGGATGTGTTTCCCTCAGAGTTATCTTCTATGCCGCCGGACCGAGAGATAGAGTTTGTGATTGATGTAGTTCCTGGAACTGCACCAATCTCTAAGGCACCTGCAGAGTTGAGAGAGCTGAAGGCTCAGTTGCAAGACTTGATGGATCGAGGGTTTGTTAGACCCAGTGTTTCTCCGTGGGGAGCGCCGATTCTGTTTGTGAAAAAGAAAGATGGGTCACACAGGTTATGTGTAGATTACCGAGAGTTAAATAAAGTGACCGTCCGGGAATAAGTATCCCCTCCCACGGATTGATGATTTGTTTGATCAGCTTCAGGGAGCTACCGTCTTCTCGAAGATAGACCTCCAGTCCGGTTACCACCAGTTGAGGGTGAAGGCCGAGGATGTATCTAAGACGGCGTTCAGGACCCGGTACGGCCATTACGAGTTCACGGTGATGCCATTTGGATTGACTAATGCCCCTGCCGCCTTTATGGATCTGATGAACCGAGTATTCCAGCCGTACTTGGACCGATTTATAGTGGTGTTCATCGATGACATCTTGGTGTATTCCCGAAGCGACATAGAGCATGAGGAGCACTTGAGGATAGTGTCACGCCCCGGGGGTTTAAAATAAGCGGAAAATGTGTACATTTTTTTTTTTTATAAGTACCCCCGCTGGGCACGTGCGCAGATCCGCCACATATACAAATTCACCCCGCAAACGGACGGAGTCTCCTTTGTATATGCACGGCGTCGCCAGCATAAATCGTGCTTTAACCACATTAGCCAAGGAGTTACGTTGAGGGAAAAGATATCATCAAACGCCATAACCAAGCCGGCCACCCACATTTTGAAATGATAAATCCACAGGTTGTAAAACGGTGCCCACACGACACCCTAATTTTATTAAATAATTTAGCAATCTTTTTACTTGATTTGAAAGAGTGGTCGAAACAACAACTAGTAGGGGAAACATTCATCCACAGTAAAACACAGTTCGAATCCAACATCCACACAACAAAGTATCACACGCACATAAGCTAACTAACCAAAAGTAAACAAAAAGTAAGTAAAGAAAATGTCACCAGCCCCTAATCGGGCTAAGAACCTCGAGTCGCGGCCTCACTGTCGTCCCGAACCCCACCCTTGACCGAACCTGTCACAGTGTGGGAAGTCAGTGACCGAAGAGTAAGAGGTAGATGTAAACATAAAAGATGCTAAAGTACTGAAAGGAAAGCAAACCGATAACCAGAGCATCCAAAACTCCCCCTCATGAATCCACAATACCCCTGTAAGTCAAAACGCAACACCTGCCATAAGGTATAAAGACCTCCAGCGAACAGATTCACCTTGCTCTCACCTTGGAGCTTTTAACCCCTCTACGGTACTTGCACGACACCTTATGTCACGCCCCGGGGTTGAAACTACGACCCGGGCTCGCCAACAGATCCGCCACCTATGACAAACTCCGCATAGGCGAAGCGTCCTACCTGCAAGAAAAGTACTACAGCAGCAGATATCAGAGCTAAAAGTACAAATCTCCTGTAAAACTAAAATCAACCACTGTACAACTGGAAATAATACAACAATGTCCATCTCCCAAAAATGATAATCATACCATATCCTCATATACAAAACTCACAACTCAACCGGGAGGTATGTCCAATAAATACATCAGTGTACAGGCTCTCAGTACATATCATACCCTCACTACATTAGTCTCTCAAAAGAGGAAAACAAAATAGCCAATCTACTGCAGGTCTCCTCTGAAGGGGTACCGCTACTCTCCAACGACGGGTAGGGATCTAGCTCGCGACTCCCTCGCCTCGATCAACAACCGCAGAATCAGCAACACCCGCTAAGACTCTGCAAAACAAAGGAGAGGAAGGAAAAAGGAGGGGGAAAACCCCCAAAGGGTGTGAGAACTACACCAAAAAGGGAGTTCTCAGTGGGTACCACCGCCAGACTCGACGGTCTGCCCACTAAGTCCTCAAGAGACATAAACTAACCAAAGCCGTGAGAACTGAACAAGAACGCTGATGACACTCAACAGCTACCATGCCTCCATCTAAATGCTCAAGAGGGGAGAATCAAAGAATGGTATGCAACCACTAGCACATGAAGTGCACAATCGACCCAATCGAGCTGACTGCCACATCTGGTCCAGTCAAACCTGCGCCCACCTACAACCACCTCCCGCTGACGGGCAGGAATTACGTAGGGCGTCCAAACGGACTAACTCGCTATCGAGTAGTGGCTCATGCAGGCTATAGTCGGAATCCACGCTCTCTCTCTCAGAACGGATGGCCTCAAGATGCTCAACCTCTCACCCAACGGGCAAGGTACTCACAACGACACGGGACCACCGTCACACCAAACGGCTCCCAACAACACTAGCACTGGTCTAAACACAGCTACTAGACTCCACTCAACCCCCAGGCACGAGTGCAACAATAAAAGTATCTGACCGAAATAAACCCAATCAAATGAACCGGTATAAACCCGGTACTGCCTGCTCTGTCATCAATCTCACGAACTCAGTATCTCTACTGTCCAAATGACCGGAACCCAACACGGTCTGACCGGCACCCAACACGGTCTAAAGCCTACTCCGGAGTGGCACTCGAGGGGAGCGACCCACACGAGTAAAGTATCACTGTAACCAGTATCATCAGTATCACAAAATAGCAGGACTGGATCATGACTCTGATCAAAGTGGAAAAACCCATCCACTAAAGAAGACCCCGGTCCTCAAACAGATGCAATAGTACTCAAATAGTGGGAAACTCTGTCCACTAGAGAAATTTGATACCCAATCTGATGCATAAATAAATATCCGGTCAACCGCCCAATATCCGCGGTTGCCGCAATACCCTGCCGTCTATAATCAAGTCCTATAACCGACCTCCGGTCAACCACCCAAAGTCCGCGGTCACCGCAAAACCCTGCCAACCGCAATCCAGCACAACCCGTCCCTGACACCAATGTCCCGGCTACACTACCCCAGACCCCTGCTCGCACCCGAGCAACACAGATCGCCTGACTAACAAAGAAGGAGAAAAGGAATAACATGGTTTCTCCTAAGTCAAGTTCCAATAGTAGTGTAGCAGTAAAAGATGGTCTAACTAGATGTTCATACAAGCATGCAAATGTCCTCAAGGAAATGAAAGGGGGTAAAGCATATAATAGATCCTCTAGGAATAAACAACATGCCGGAATCCCTAAAGAACTACACCTGTCCACAATCCAGGGTCCATCAAAAGAACGATCAGAATAATACCCGCACATAGATATAGCCCCCTACTCTATCGAGTAATCATATCATAAAAGACTATGTGCAACCTGGCATGCTAAAAGATCATTACTAAAGTATATAAATCTGTATGATCTAGGCCATTCCTCAAGCTTTTCATCTCAATGCTAAATATTGGTTGTACATTAAATATGCATGCTATTAGTCATAGAGGGGTGACATTCCCACAAGTGCACTTACATTTACCCTAACATAAAAGCCTTATCATTCCTTACACAGTTACCAATATTAAGCTTACCCACCTAAAGTGCTCAATCCAAGGCAAACCTGGGGTCGGTGAAGAGTGTGGCCACTTGCCAACCATATCTGCTGAACCCGTATCCACGGTACATGTCGCGCAAACCTCGGCTCCTAGCAGTGCTCCAAAAACACTCGCGAACCTTCCTGGGTACAACAAAAGGTCCAAAGTTACACTTTATGCTAAAAATATCCAAGTATACACCATCTGCTGAAACTAGTTCCGAAGATGTGCAATTTTCACCTGCAGAACGGAATCTGAAAAATCCAACAAAAATACTGACGCGATCGTCTCGTCGAGCCCTTCGAAACGAGTACCTGCACGTTAAAATCCGAGTCCCGGAGGCCGAGTTACAAATTCCACAACGCGGTGAGCGCGAAACTCCACAACATACACAACTGTAATACTCTGCACAGTAAAGGGAAAGAAGTACACCTTCGGGTAAATCTCAGAAAATTCCCAGAAAAATATGACGGTAATCCTTGCGACGGTAGATGCAAAAAGTGTACAGGCATGCCTCAATCCGATGCCCGCGTGCGGAGATATTGCCAAAACATCGAGCCGCTGTCCAAAACTCAACCACAGCAAAAAGGGTCACAGTAATCTCTAAAAATCTCCCTGAAAAGCATGAAACTAGGGGAAGCAGGAAATACCAAGATCGTAGCTCTGTCTGTCGCCGATCCAACGGCACAGGAATCGCCGAAAACGGAGGTCGGAGTAAGCCAGGGGAGTCCTCTCACCGAAACGCGACGAAGGGGAGTCACAAATGAACGAGCGTCGCGCCGCGCCGTAAAAATGGAAACCTCGAAGTGCATGCCACGGAAAAATCCGGGAATCCACAGTTGGAACCAGCTCTGAAAGAGGAGAAATCTTCGTGAAGGTCGCACTGGGAGAAGCTGAGCAGGGAAAGAGCTACCAGCCATTGTTCTCGGCCTATTTATAGGCTGGGAAAAACAAATTCCAAAAATGACGCTTGTGTCCAAGTTTCGGGCGCCCGAATCGATTCGGGCGCTACAGTGCTCCGTTCTGCTGCACCCACGGAGCGCCTGGAAGAACCGTGTTCCGCCATGTCACCCACATAACATCCTACAGCCAAGTCCTCCACTAGCCACGCGCCGCGTGGCCCCATCTGCTGCCGACACGTGGCGCGCCCAATGCGCGGGAACCCACGGTCAGCGCGCCTGTGCCGCCGCCTGCCAGGCACGCGCCCCGAGGCCACCGCTGCCCGGTGTGGTGGACCCAGTCCACCACACCAACCAGTCCTAGCCCTCCACGTGTCCACCCTAGCCCAAAGGAAAAACGCCACGTGGCACACCATCCCACTGCACCGCGCGCTGCCCGTGCACTACCCGCGCCCGGCGCGCTGCCCGCGCCTGCTCCGCCGCCTGCCCGAGCTCGCGCCGCCGCGCTCCGCCGCCGCCGCCGGAACAATGCCCCCTTGCCTCGAAATCCGTGCGCGGCATCCGAGCTCCGAAAAATACAAGTGAGTAGTCCATTTTTATCGTTTTCGCGCGTTGAATCCAAATCCGCTGTCCGTTTTGCCAAATTCCAAGCCTAAAATTTGCCGAAGGCATCCGAAAAGGTGTTCTTTGTCCAAACTTCGCACTGAGTCCAATTTTAATATGCGTTTCTCGCGAAACCACTTCTAAACATCCGACGGGGTCCTCCGATCACTCACGTGATCCATTACAAGCCCGAAGTCCATCACTTGTGTCCCAATCGTAGGCCTCCAGAAGCTGCAGATGTAACCGTAATCCATAAGTGGGAATTTCGGGTCCTCACACCTTAAGTAACCGTGAGGGGCCCCCCACCACGTCACCTTGTGGAGTACACGGGTCAACGTACCACCTCTCCGGAAAAGTACACCGATGCGGTGGCCAAGCTGCTGGTGTGCGTGTGAGCAGCCATGAGCATAAAAACCGAAAACGGTGTGCGATATAGAGCACCGCGACATCCGTCGTAACAAATAGTAATAAAGGGATACTCATGCGAAAAGGGGTTAGTTGAAAACCATTAGCACATCTACTTTACTCTTACATAACACCTGTTGAGACCTCTCTTTAAAAAGACGCACGATAAGGGTACCGACATTGGATCGCGTTGAACAGAACACCTGAAACCGTCCTGCGCTCTTGCACGATTCCCCGACCTAAAAAGGGAAAACCCCAACAAAACATAACATCGGTAAGCTAAACCGAGACCTGCGGAAATCGTAGCCCCGAATTCTGTCCAGAACAAGACAGAGAACGCGAAGACCCACCTAGACGCGGGGCAAGAACAGCGCGGCGCAAAGACAACGCGGCGCGGCAGCGCGACGTACGCGGAGCAGCCCCGCGCGGGCACTAGCCCCCCACGCGGGCGCTCGATGCGGCGGTGCGGCCCCGCGCGGGCAGCAGCCCTGCGCGGGCGCGCTGCATGCGGCGCAGCACCGCATGGGCTCAAGCCCTGTGCGGGTGCGCGCTGCGGGCGCGGCAACGGCGGCTGCCCCGAGCGGCGCGGCAAATGGGCGCGGTAGCAGTGGCGGCTAGGGCATCCTAGGTCGCCCAAACGACAACCAAAAAATACGCGAAAACCCAAAACCAAAAACACGAAACTCAGAACGACGAAAACTTGAGAGAGGTAAACGCCGCTAACCTCGCTCAAACGGAGAAGACAACCCGATCTCGTTCCTCGCGGTAGTGAGAATCCGTGCGATCACCCGGATCTTCATTGGAGGTTATGGCTTGATCAGTGGCTTCTGGAGGACCATCTTGGAAGATGGGAGTGTTTGGGTGTGTATCGGACTCAAGAAATGGACTCAGTGCGTTGAATAGATCCTGAGTGTATTCGGATACCCCCGTCGAATTTTGGGAGGAGTTTTGGGCAAAGCGGAGGCCGTATTTGGATTCAGCGTGGAAAAACGATGAAAAACGGCAATTTACTTGTATTTTTCTGAGTCCGGACGCCCAAAAACGGAGACCCGGAAGTTTCTGGTGCATTTTGGTGCATGGGGGAGCCGTGGACCGGCCGGAGGGACACGTGGTGTCACGCCCCGGGGTCGAAACTGCGACCCGGGCTCGCTAACAGATCCGCCATCTGTACGGAAACTACCGTACAGACGAAGCGTCTAACCTGCAAAAAGAAACAACTACAGTATACAGATATCAGAACTGAAAGTAAACTACTAAAAACTGAAATCCAAACGCTGTACAACTGAAAATAAATACAATATCCATCTCCCAAATTCGATCATATACAAAGTCCTCTGATACAAAAACCCAAAAAGGGAGATATCTCCAATAAAAACATCAGTGTACAAGCTCTCACACAAATATCCTCACTACATCAGTCTCTCAAACTGTAAAATAAAGTACAACTCTATACCTCACAACAAAGGTCTCTCAACAGAGGAAAAAGAAGTAAACTAATCTACTGAAGCTCTCCTCTGAAGGGGTACCGCTACACTCCAACGACGGGTAGGGAACTAGCTCGCGACTCCCTCGCCTCGGTCAGAAGGATCAGCATCTGGAGCAACAGGAGCAGGAGAAGAAGTTCCTGGGGAAAAAGACACCACGACGGGTGTCAGAACTACTTCCCACAGTAGTTCTCAGTGGGTGCCGTCAACAAGCCCAACGGTCTGCCCACTAAGTCTACTAGAGGCAAAAGATAATAGTGCAATGAAATCTGAACAAGAAAAGCTGGAGCTACTCTACAGCTACCATGCCTCTATCTAGATGCTCAAAAAGTGGAACAGATGAAAGTAAATGTGACCACTCGCACCCAAGGTGCTAAATCGACACAATCGAACTGACTGCCTCATAGGGTCCAGTCAAGCCTGCGCCTGTCGACTAGGAACGCACCTGCCCACTACCACACATCCACATGAGGACGGGATTTACGTGGGGCGTCCTGTCCGACTAACTCACCACTCGCGCAAAACTGCCTCAACAGGCCCATCGTTGCATCCACTGCGGAAAACTGCCTCAACAGGCCAACCATCGTATCCACAGCGGCATCTCAGGGGCGCGACTCCAACTGAGGAAAACGGCGCGGCATAGAGTATCAAACATTGGCATAAGCAGGCTATAGTCAAAATCCACGCTCACTCGCAGAACGGTAGGACTCAGGATCCCCAAATATCTCGCATAGCAGTCGGAGCACTCTCCATGACTCAGCTGATCAGCTCACACGAAACACGAGACACTAGCCTCTCCAACAGCTCGCAGCACAAAGCACACTGGCTGGAGGTACTCCACAGCCAGGAGCGACCCACAACTCAGGCTAACAATACTGGTCGGACAACACTCAACGACCTGGGACCACCGTCAACCCCAACGGTTCCCAACAACACTGACCGAAAGATACTCGACGGCCCGGGACTACCGTCTGCTCAACGGCTCCCTCCCACGACAGGACAACAGGGATACAAGACCTCCCGGGACTACCGTTTACCCAAACGGTTCCCGGCACAGATAAGCAACCCACTACAACTACCAGACTCCACTCTGCTCCCAAGCACGAGTGCAAATGCATCCCACACTAAAAGAAAGTCCCGACCTCTCGGCCCACTACCCGGGCGAGGATAACAGTATGTCCAGAAATAGAAAAACAGTGTGGGTGTCAAAACATAAATAACCCTAGCCCAAGTGAGGGTTTTCTACTGGTCTGGTTACACATGCAACATATGACGGGGGTGCTAGGTCAAGGTCCAAGATAGCTATACGAACAGATGATAAAAGGAATAACAATTCCTACAATATGGCATGCTATACAAGAAAATAAACTATCATGTATAGTCCTACATCAGTAGAATTACTGTACAGTCCATAAAACTTGGAGATAAGGCCACCACCTCGGTTTGCCACCAATTGCTCGTAGACACTTGCAATTGGCCTCCACGCGATCCACACGCAAAAAGATGCACGCCGCCGGAGTCCGCACGCAAAACGGAGCATGCTGCCGGAGTCCGCACGCAAAACGGAGCACGATGCCGAAACTCGCGCGCAAAACGGAGTCCGCACGCAAACGGAGCACGCCGTCGGGGTTCGCACGCAAAACGGAGCTAGGTTTCGAAACTCGTGCGCAAAACGGAGTCCGCACGCAAAACGAAGCACGACGCCGAAACCTGCGCGCAAAACGGAGTCCGCACACAAAACGGAGCACGCCGTCGGGGTCCACACGCAAAACGGCGCAGTAAAACGCGGTCCCTAACACATATAAGAGCAAGAAGGTCAATTAACTGTCCAAATGAACGCTCTAAAACTGTGCCAAAAACACTGTAAAAACAAGTGCGGGACCCATCCGACTGCGCCGCCGCCGCCGAAACGCTCCGTTGGAAACCTCGCGCGCTCCACGATGCCCACGACGCGCCGCCGCCCCACTCAAAAATTCCCTCCTCACTCTCTCTCTCGCTCGGTGATAACGAAAGAAAAGAAAAAGGGGGAGAAATGGCGCTCGGGGGAGGAAGAAGAAGAAGAAGAAAAAAGGAAAGGGGGTGGTCCACGGCTCAAGGGCGCACGGTGGACCGGCCAATGGGGGGCCACCGTACGCGGTCCACGAGGCCGGGGCGCGTGCACCGGGTCCACGCACGCGCCCCGTGCGCCAGATTGCGTGCGATAACGCGCCCGCCACACGGGCGCGTTACACCGCGCCACCCCAGGCGCGGGACACGCGCCCGCCACACGGGCGCGCGTGCCCCCGCGCCCGCGCGGGCGCCAACGGGGGGCCGCCACGTGGCGGCCCCTGCGCTGCCCCGCGCAGGCGCGCGTTCCCAACGCGCGCCAGCGCGCACAACCCGCGCCGTACGCGCCCTCGGGATCCGCGCCGCGCCAACCCTCGATAAACGTGCCGCATCGCCTCGAAAAACGTGCACGTCATTCGGGCTCCAAAACAAACAAGTAAATAGTCAATTCTCAACGATTTCACGCGCTGAATCCAAAAATGATGTCCGATTCTCCAAATTCTCAACCGAAAATTTGCCGAATGCCCCCGGATAGCCCACTTGATCCGATTTTCGCGCCGGGTCCAAATTCTGAAGTCCGATTTGCCAAATTCCAACTCTAGAAATTCCCGAAGGCGACCGGAGAGGTAATCTTTTATCCAAACTTCGCCCGAAGTCCAAATTTGACATCTACGCCGCGCGAAACCACCTCTAAACACTCGACGGGACCCCCAATTTTCCACGGGATCCCTTTTTGAGCCCGAAGTCCAACACTTGTGTCCAAATTGCGCGCAAACACTACCGACACACCACGCAGGCCTCCAGTGATCCAACTAAATCCCAAATTGCAACACAAATCCATTTCTCGGGCCCGCCATGCGCACAAACACTCCCAACAACCAGCAAACCCTACGCGGGGGATTCCGGAACCTCACACTCTCCCCCACTAAAAGAAAGTTTCGTCCTCGAAACTAGATCAAGTCCATCAGGAGCCACAAATACCACGGGTAGGTATCCATCAATACGCCTCCAGCTCCCGAAACACCACTCGCTCCCCGTGATTACTCCTCAACAACAACAACAACAAGTACGGCATGACCCGATGTGCAATTCTCTCATCTCTCGAGCCCGAAATTGCAACGGGCATGTAAAGTACCGGGGCATTGGATAGCGCGCCGACCACACAGATGACTTGGAGCGGAGAGTTGCCTTGAGCATGTTGTATCTGAGGTTACAGTTGATGCCGGGTTGATTCGGATCAACGCGGAAGCTCCAGCTCGATTCGGGGTTTTTCCGGGCTTTGTAGGCCGATTGAGGATGAGATTGGGAATTTCAGACTTCACCGTGGAGCGCAGGAAATTCAGGAACACGTGGAACAGGTGTACTTTCTGATTACAGTGAAGTTTGGGAGGTTCCGGACTGACGCGGAGGGCCCGGAGGCAAAAAGTGAGTCGGAACTGGCAATTTTGGAGCCGGTAATTGATTTGAGCACCCCGACTCAACGGACGAGCTTTTTGAAGAGAAAAAGCTGTGGACACGTGTACTTTTGATTTACAGCGAGGTTCGGGAGGTTCCGGACTGACGCAGAGGGCCCGGAGGCAAAAAGTGAGTCGGAACTGGCAATTTTGGAGCCGGTAATTGATTTGAGCACCCCGACTCAACGGACGAGCTTTTTGAAGAGAAAAAGTTGTGGACACGTGTACTTTTGATTTACAGCGAGGTTCGGGAGGTTCCGGACTGACGCGGAGGACCCGGAGGCAAAAAGTGAGTTGGAACTGGCAATTTTGGAGCCGGTAAGTGATTTGAGCACCCCGCCTCAACGGATGAGCTTTTTGGAGAGAAAAAGCTGTGAGCGCGTGTATTTTCGATTTACAGCGGAGTTCGGGAGGTTCCGGGCAGCGGCGGAGAGCCCGAAGGCAAAAAGTGAGTTGGAGTTGGATTATTGGAATTAATTAATTAACGGATTTAATTAATAAAGCTTTTGCTTTATAAAAGCTTCCCCAGCCCACTCTCTGCAGCAGGAAAAAGAGAAAGAAAGGAAAAGAGAAAGAAAGGAAAAGAAAAGAGAGGAGAAGGAAGAAGAAGAAAAAGAAGGAAAAGGGAGTGGAGCTTTTTGGATTTTTGGACTCGCCGTTGGAGGCCGTGCGAAGCTCGTGGGCGTGCGGCGTGCGACAACGAGGTAAGCAATTTCTCCTTTTTGAGGTTTCTTGGAGTTTTTGAGCTTTAGGGATTTTTATAATTGAATTTTAAGTGCTAAAAATGGGATTCTTGGATTTTTGGGATTTTCGGATTTTAATCGGATTTATTGGGCTTTTTCTGATTTTTGCCGTCGCCGGCGGCCGCGCGCGCGCGCGCAACGGCGCACGCGCGGCGCCAGGGTGCTGCTATTGGCAGCACCCTGTGGCGGTGCCGCTGGGCGCGGCGCCGCGTGCAGCAAAGTGCTGCACGCGGCGCTGCCTGGCCGCGCGCAGGTGCGCGCGGCAGGGCCGCGCGCAAGTGCGCGCGGCGCTGCCTGGCCGCGCGCAGGGGCGCGCGGCAGGGCCGCGCGCGTGCGCGCGGCATCTCCTGGCCGCGCGCGGGTGCGCGCGGCAGGGCCGCGCGCAGGGGCGCGCGGCAGGGCCGCGCGCGTGCGCGCGGCATCTCCTGGCCGCGCGCGGGTGCGCGCGGCAGGGCCGCGCGCAGGGGCGCGCGGCACCTTCTGGCCGCGCGCAGGGGCGCGCGGCAGGGCGCGTGCGGGCCTGCGTGGGCCGCGCGGGCCGCGCGCGGGCCTGCGCAGGCGCGCGGCCGCGCGCAGCGCAGTAGGCTGCGCGCGGGCCCGCGCGCAGCGCCTCTGGGCGCTGCGCGCAGCGCCGCTGGGCACCGCGCGCAGCGCCGCTGGGCGCTGTGCGCAGCGCCGCTGGGCGCTGCGCGGTGCGCTCCGGCACCGCGCAGCGGGTCGCTGCGCGGCGCCGCTTGGTTGGGCGCCGTGCGGCGGGCCTCCCTCGTCGCGCGGCTGGTTTTTCGCCGCTCGGCGTGCTCCCGGGACAGCTGTGGCGCCTCGGTTTGCGTGCCGGCGCCGTTGGTTCCCACCGTCGGCCGCTGTTTTTCGCGGGGGGGTTTTCGCGCAGTTTTTGCGCAGGTTTTCGCGCCGTTTTGCGCAGGTTTTCGCGCAGTTTTTGCGCAGGTTTTCGCGCCGTTTCGCGCAGATTTCGCGCAGGTTTTCGTCGTTTTTCGCGAGCAGGTTGCGAGCAGTTTCGCAAGCGGTTTCGCTGTTTTCGCTCGCTGTTTTCGCGCAGGTTTTCGCCGTTTTTCGCGAGCAGGTTGCGAGCAGTTTTGCGCAGTTTTCGCAGGGTTTTCGCGAGCGGTTTGTGCAGTTTTCGCTGGTTTTTCGCAAGCTGTTTTTGAGCAGTTTTCGCGCCGACGGAGCTGTTTTCGCCGTCGGGCGCTGGTTTTCGCCGACGGGCTGTTTTTCGCCGTCGGGCGCTGATTTTTCGCTGACGGAGGCTGTTTTCGCCGACGGAAGCTGTTTTTTCGCCGTCGGATGCTCGGTTTTGACCTTTTTGATTGATTTTGCGATTTCTTCGCTTCTGACAGCTTGCGGTGCGGTTTTTGCTTCCGCGGAGCGCGCGGTCGTGTGGTTGGTCGCCGCGTGCTCCGTTTTGCGTGCGGTTTCTGGCATCGGGCTTCGGGTTGCGTGCGGACCCCTTGGAGGCCAGGTAAGCCGCTGTGCCAATTGCAAGTGTCGACGAGCAATTGGTGGCTTTCTGAGGTGGGTTGGTTTTCTCTCCAAGTCTACGGACTTCCTTCTAATTCTAATGTGTTAGGATTGCATGCTAGTTTAAGTGTTTTCTTGGAACTTAACTAGCACCCCCGTCATATGTGCATGATTTTGACCAGACCAATTGTGAACCTTAATTTGGGCTAGGTTCCTTATGCTTTAGACATCCCGCACTTTTCATATCCTTCGGGACTTAGAGTTTCCTCGCCCGGGTAGTGGGCCGAGTGGTCAGAGTGTTGTGGGACGGGTGTTGCACTCGGGCCCGGGGGGCCGAGTGGGGTCTGGTGGCTGGGTTAGGCCAGTGTTAGCATTTTGGGGAGCCGTTTCAGGTAAACGGTGGTCCCGGGGGTTTTTCCTTTCCACTGTTCTTCTCGTCACCACCAGGTTGGGGTCGTGGTGCACGTGTGTTAGCAGGACCTTGAACCCAGAACCTTTTTGGATAAATACATGATTTTAGTCAGCCAATGTTTCTTCCAAGCCTCGCAAGGTTGTTTGAGTCTGTTCTCGTCTGTTGGGACGAAGGCATCAGCTCTTCGAGGTTTGGGCATAAAACTTGATTTCAAAGGGTTTTCCTAAAAGAGACTAAAAATCATTATAAAGATGGATTTCTCTCAGATCGAATGGTTTTCTGAAATAAATGACATGGTTTCTTATAAACTTATCCACCCGAGTGGATTCGAGTGATCTGGGTTCAAAGGGCTGCTTTCTCTCTTGGGGACGTAGATGTTAGTCTCCCTGGGTTTCGGACCCTTCGTAGATCTGGCCGTGGAGTAGCTCCGGCCGTGAGTTGAGTGTTGAGTTCAGTGGAGTTGTGTTGTGGGAGCCGTGGGTGAGACGGTGGTCCCAGCTGTTTAGTACCTTCGTTGAGTGGGTCTGTGTTGTGAGATTGAGTCGTGGAGGGTTCTCCGACTGAGTTTGTGCTTTGAGCATCGAGATACCGATCTGTTTGATCGAGGACCACAGCCTGCAGGAGCCACTTGTGAGACAGTGATACTGACGAGATACTTGAGTTCGGTGGGGTCGCACCCCTCGAACCACGCCCCGGGTGCGTTGATGATTCCGAGCCTGATGAGGCTGCGATGATGATACCGAGCCTGACGAGGCTTCGATGATGCGCCTAGTTCATATACTAGTGGTCGCTTGATACCCCTGGCCGTGCTACCATGGGGTCCCTGTGTGAGATATTGAGTTTGTCCGTTGGGACACCCTGGTTGATACACCAGGGGGCGCAGGCTTGACTCGACTGGACCCGGGTGGGCAGTCGCTGAGATTCGAGGTACACTGAGAGTGTGATGGTGTAGCATGTGTCATAGTAGAGCGTCTTGGGCTTAGTACTTGTGACATGTTGTCAGCTGTGAGTGACTGCATACCATCATCCATAGTCTCTTCTTATTGAGCATAGTAGATAGAGGCTTGATAGCTGTAGATTCTTTTCCAGCTTATTTATCTTATTATCAGTCTTTTCTCTATCTTATGCCTCTGGTAGACTTAGTGGGCAGACCGTGGTTCTTGGAGACGGTACCCACTGAGAACTACTGTAGGATGTAGTTCTCACACCCTCTGTCGGTGACAGGTTGCTGAGGCTTTCTTCCGTTCCTGCTGTGCTTGATTGGACGGACCGAGGACAGGGAGTCGCGTGATAGTTCCCTACCAGCATTGTTACTTTAGAGAGAGGTAGGTGTACCATCCCGGATTGTGGGAGTTGGTTATGTTTCCTGTTTAGTTATCTCCCCTTTGGATTTGTAGATGCTGTATAGGTGCACTTCTTTTTGTATCATCTGATTTTGGGAGATAGGCTATGTGTTGTAGCAGCTTGTAGTTGAGAAAAAAAATTTATAGTACAGCTTTTTATCCGCTCTGATATCTGTGTAGCTGTAGTTTTGTCTTTTGCAGGCTTGACGCTTCGTCTGTACGGCAGTTTCCGTACAGATGGCGGATCTGTTAGCGAGCCCGGGTCGCAGTTTCGACCCCGGGGCGTGACAGATTAGAGTGGTATCAGAGCCTAGGTTATAGGTCATTGAGGACTTAGAAACCCTAGGCTTGTGGTTGGACATTAGGATGACTACGTGAGAGTCGTGACTTTTAGCGAGAGTCCAGATTGAGTTTTTACCTCTCCCTCGGGTTGGGATGAGTGATTTGATATGTTATTCTCTCAAAGTGGTTATGTTGGCTGCAGACAACATAATACTTTAGGAAGGATAACAAATTTTAGACTCTCGCTGGATTGGGTCGTATGGTTGTTGTGTCCTGATGTTTGTTTTTGTTTCAGTTACTTGCGATGCCGCCGAGACGTCGTGCAGCGACGAGCGGGCGTTTGACCTCAGCTGAAGAGCCCGGACGGCGGGCTGCCGAGCAGGCTAGGCAGGGTGAGGTACAGGATCTGCGGGCTCAGGGGGCCCAGATGTCGGAGGCGTTGCGGCGCCAGGAGAAGAACATGGAGCGTGTGTTGCGCATGTTTGAGCTGAGAGCATCTCCCGGGGTATCGCCAGTAGTACTCCAGCCGCGACATTGTCGATTTTGACCCTGGTCGCACCACTGATGGTGCAGGAGCAGCGAGTGGTTGCCAACCGATTATTCTACTTCATCCAGTCCCATCCCCTGCAGATTTTGGGTTTTAAGTTGGGGCCTTGGGAGGCCGAGAACTGGATCGCTGCTATGGGAAAGCTGTTCAAGGATTTGTTCATCCTGGAGAAGCTTCAGGGCGCGGGATCTTGCGCCTTTCGTTTGGGACGCCGAGAGTTGGTGGCGTCGGGTTCGTCCTGTTGGACCACCGGGAGCGAGTTTCCGCGAGGGTTGAGCAGTGGGCCCCTTGTCACCCAGGTTGAGGCTTCGGGGTTGTTTATGTTGAGAGGGGACTGCACCTGGATATTTATCTCATTGTGTATTCTCGGCGAGTGCCGACCGTAGATGCAGCGATTGGGCATGTGCAATGGATTGACCGGGGATCGCTGATCACGTCCAGGAGGGACGGAGATCGAGGGACCAGCTCCAGAGAGAGAGTCTTCCAGTATTGCCTGATTTCGGGATAGTGGAGTGGATCGAGGTTGCCTTGGTGCCAGCCTCAGGGTCGTGTGTCTCAGAGGAGACAGAGACCTGGAGGTTCTCGGCAGTTGAGGCGCCAGGATACAGGATTGGAGACCGTGATAGTGGTCGACATGGTTATGGAACCTTGCAGCCGGGGGCTGTGCCCGGTTAGTGTTCAGAAACCGGTAGGGGTTTTTTGAGCTTGCCTTGCGGTCAAGTGGATTGACTGAGGCCTGCGATTGTTAGTATTTGAAGGATCGAGTTCTCCAGCTGTGTTTGAACGGGTTAGCAGCCGGACCCGTCGTGGACATTTAGATTTGTTTCCGAAGTGGCTTAGAGCTTCAAGATCACTGGAGGATAGGGCAGCAACTCCGAGAGGGGAGTTGTTGGTTGCCTAATCGAGGGATGTACCTGCGAGACTTGATTGTTTTGGTTGCTAAGGAGCAACGGAGGAGTTTTGCCTTTTTGGAGACTTCGATCTTTTGGAAGCCACCAGCCGCAGAGGTTTATGTTTATAGACTTGAGTTTACGCGGGGAGTTTGGACCGTGATTTTCGGCTGATGGGAAGAAGTGTAATTGAACCCTCGCACTTTATCGGCATTTCTTCGTTGAAGTCGAACAAGGATTTGAGCTATCTGAAGCAACCGAAGAAATTCTTACTTGGGAAGTTATGGAATTTACGGTTGAGTTTACCCAGTGAAGGTTCGGCGATGCCTGTTTGTGAGTTAGAGCGACCACCTGAGAACCGAGAGGATGAGTTTGGGTTGCCGATTGGTGGGCGCCAGGTTAGCGGATCGCTTGGTACTTGGTATGGACTTCCTTTCCTTGTGGTTGAGATCAGAGTTTTGCACCCCTACTTGGTTGAGTTGGTGGACTGTGGTTTGGGTTGCGGCCACAGCTGGGACAGCTTCAACATCTCTCTCTCCTGGTTTTTTTCGTTTTAACGCCGAAAATAGCAGCGGAATGAAAAATTTCGGAGGACTACTCCAGAAATGGAGGCGATGCGGGAACCTGTTCTGTTTTGATCGGGGCGAAGGCATCGGTCCGTTGGAAATTTTGGACTTTTCGCTATTTTCGGCTGCTTTTCTTTTGAGAGAGAGTTGGAGTTGATGTTTTTCCCGATGTTTGTTTCTTGGGGTAGGGTGTGTGTCTTGGTTTCGAGGACGAAACCTTTTGAAGGAGGGGAGAATGTAAAGTACCGGGGCATTGGATAGCGCGCCGACCACACAGATGACTTGGAGCGGAGAGTTGCCTTGAGCATGTTGTATCTGAGGTTACAGTTGATGCCGGGTTGATTCGGATCAACGCGGAAGCTCCAGCTCGATTCGGGGTTTTTCCGGGCTTTGTAGGCCGATTGAGGATGAGATTGGGAATTTCAGACTTCACCGTGGAGCGCCGGAAATTCAGGAACATGTGGAACAGGTGTACTTTCTGATTACAGTGAAGTTCGGGAGGTTCCGGACTGACGCGGAGGGCCCGGAGGCAAAAAGTGAGTCGGAACTGGCAATTTTGGAGCCGGTAATTGATTTGAGCACCCCGACTCAACGGATGAGCTTTTTGAAGAGAAAAAGCTGTGGACACGTGTACTTTTGATTTACAGCGAGGTTCGGGAGGTTCCGGACTGACGCAGAGGGCCCGGAGGCAAAAAGTGAGTCGGAACTGGCAATTTTGGAGCCGGTAATTGATTTGAGCACCCCGACTCAACGACGAGCTTTTTGAAGAGAAAAAGCTGTGGACACGTGTACTTTGATTTACAGCGAGGTTCGGGAGGTTTCCGGACTGACGCGGAGGACCCGGAGGCAAAAAGTGAGTTGGAACTGGCAATTTTGGAGCCGGTAATGATTTGAGCACACCCGCCTCAACGGATGAGCTTTTTGGAGGAGAAAAAGCTTGAGCGCGTGTATTTTCGATTTACAGCGGAGTTCTGAGGTTCCGGGCAGCGGCGGAGAGCCCGAAGGCAAAAAGTGAGTTGGAGTTGGATTATTGGAATTAATTATTAACGGATTGAATTAATAAAGCTTTTGCTTATAAACTTCCCCAGCCACTCTC
>CM055067.1:31396994-31439603 GCA_029204045.2 Tillandsia leiboldiana | reverse complement strand
TCAGAGCTGAAAAAAGAACTAATAGCTATAGAAATCAACTTAGGCATTGGATAAATGAAACGTGCTCAATATATAGTATGACACAAGCTATGAAAAAAATATACAATCCTCACCAGTCTCTCAGAATGTAAGTACAAAGTGGAGTAATAAAATAAAAACGGGTACATCTACACTTTGACTCTCAATGCTGGTAAGGAACTACTAGGCCACTTCCTCACCTCGATCGCTGTCTCGTGCAACCAAACAGCCGGAAGCTACCTCAAAATGTAACCGCAGCGGGTGCGAGATCTACTGCAGAAGGCACTCTTCTGTGCGGTACGTAGCATATCCCGGTATTGCACAATAAGTCTAACTGGAGGCAAACAGATAGGATAGGCAGATGATAGATAGCTAGATAAGCTAAGGAAAACTACAGCTAATATGTCTCAAAACAAATGCTCAAAAGGAAACCAAATCAGCAAAATTGCTATGCATTACTCTAGCTACTGCTAAAATGCCTCAGTATCAATGCTCTCAGGAAAAACTATCTAAGAAACAAATATTAAACAACCAGCGCATCATAACACCAATCTCAAAGACTGCCAAAACTGGCTCAGTCCAACCTGCGCCTGTCGTATAGAACGCACCTGCCCACTACCACGCATCCACAAGAGGACGGGATTTACATGGGGCGTCCTAAACTGACTATCTCAATCCCACACAAAGTGACCCCATGTAACTCGGCCAGGGGTATCAAGCGACCACTAGTATATGAACTAGGCGCATATCCACATCGTAGCCTCGTCAGGCTCGGTATCATCATCGCACCGGGGCGTAGCTCGAGGGAGCGACCACACCGAACTCAAGTATCACATCTGTCTCACTATCTCAATATGCGGCACATGCAGGCTATAATCCACGATCAAACAGATCGTATCCCAAAGCTCGAAAATACAACTCAGTCGGAAAAGAACCTCGACTCAAACATGAATAGCCCGAACACTCTCACAGCTATGTCGGAGAAACCCTCAACGACTCAATCTGATAATTGCAACGACCATGGCTGGTCGGGAAACCTCCCCGACTCGATCTGCCGGAACCCCAAATCCTCGAAGCTAAGTGGGAGAAACACCTCACCACTAATCAAATACGACCCATGATCTAGAGTAATTTCACTATCCCATAAGGACGCTCAAATATCAAATGACACTTAATTCATCTCAAACTCAAAAAGAGACCACTCGGCCCCCAGGCACGACGTCTAATGCACCTGAATCAATGCCACACCTCTGGCGAACTCATAATTTAAAACTATACCTTTGAAAATGATGTTTTTACTTAAAACGGGCTTCTCGATTTTTAAAACGTTCAGGGTGCAAAATGATGTCCACAGAACATGCAGCCTAGTGTCATAAGATAATAGGAGTATTACTAAAAATAATCTGGGATTCTAAATAATTTTCTAAAAATTCCCAGGGCAACTATCAGATGAAAGAATGTGAAAGCATATGATAAACATGGATTCAACATGCATTCAGGAGCATTAAAGGGCATTCCATAAATTTTGGAGAAAATTCCAACCTACCTCGGTTTGCCACCAATTGATTGTCGACACTTGCAATTGGGCTCCGCGCGATTACCTTGCCTCCACGTGGTCTGCACGCAAAACGATGCCCGCTGCCAGAGTCCGCAACGCAAAACGGAGAGGCACCCCGCCGGAGTCTGCACGCAAAACGGAGCACGGTGCCAGAGTCCAACACCAAAACGGAGTTTCGCACGCAAAATGGAGAACGCTGTGTGTAAGGAATTTGTTTTGGCGTATTTCGTAAAAGTTTTAAGTCTTGAAGATTGAAGATGAAGAAGTTTGGATCATATACCTCAATCTCAACAAAGAAGAATTCAAAAGGATCAGGTATACGTTTAACTAATTATTTTTGATGATCCGAATACTTTGTATAGTGTAGAAACACTTGGATGAATTTTTTAATGGCATAAAAATAAAAAACTGGACATGGGCAAGTTCAGGATCCGGATCAGGCACGTAGTCCGGATCCCGAACGGTGTTTGTTCATACGCAAATCCAGTCCGGATCCAAGCCATTCTGATCCGGACCCCGAACATGGGTTTTGCTGAAATGTATAAACAGTCCGGATCCAAGCCATTTCTGATCGGACCCCGAACATGGGTTTTGCTGAGATGTATGAACAGTCCGGATCAGGCATTCAGTCCGGACCCCGAACGTTATTTTTCTGGAAATAGTCTGTCTCGTTACGACAGTCCAGACCGCCATAATTCCAATCCTGACCGTCGTCCTATAAAATTCCAGAAAACGGTTAGTTTTTGATTCTTATCTCTTCCAATGGTTTCTAACCTATAAATAAACCCTATGATTCATTTTCTAGGGAAGCCGAATAAATCAAAGCACGGCCATAAAACGGAAAAATCCACTATAGAGAAGAAAGGAAATCAATGGATTTAATCCTATGTTTCTTCATCTATATTGATTGATTTGATTCTAGGTTTTCATACTCAGATTTTGAGTAGAATCAAATTAATGAATACTTAGATGGTATTTCGATCTATTTCTAATCTAAGTATTCGGCGGATCATCACCACCCAAAAACAATGATTTTCCAAAATCGGCGCGTGGACTCGCGTGGCCTTGTGGATTCAAGGTGCTACCTCTCTCGTGGATTCGGAGCGAGGTACGTTCGTGGATTCGAGACGTGCTACTGGGTGAAGGACCGTGGATTCGGTCGGACGTCGTGGATTCGGCGTTGGACGCAGATCGTGGATTCGAGAAGCGTGCGGAGCGAGCGAGAAGATCAACTCGGAGCGTATGGAAAAGGTTGAGTCGTCTGTGAGTGCGTTATATCACCTTTGTACGTGTTATAATCTAGTGGATTTCACCGTGTTATAGGTCCCGTGGTTTTTTACTCCTAGTTTTGGAGTTTTCCACGTAAAAATCTTGCGTGTTAGTTTCATTTCCGCATTGGGTTTTATTGCGCAAAGATTTTTGAGTGTTTATGTTTACACCTATTCACCCCCCTCTAGGTGTTTTTCCCTATTTAGATCATTATTTACATAACCCGACAAGTGGTATCAGAGCGGGAATAGGGTTGTAAACAATGGCTGAAGGTGGAAACATCAACAGACCCCCGTTTTTCGATGGAACAAATTATGCCTACTGGAAAGTACGGATGAAAGCATTTCTTATTTCCATCGACGAACGGGTGTGGCAATCTATCGATTAGGATGGTCAAATCCAACTGAAGTTATTGTTGTGATGCACACCATCAAACCTAGGTCGAAATGGACCAAGGAAGAGATAGACTTATCTTCTTAAAATGGCAAAGGAATCAATGCTTTATTTAATGCCTTGTCTCAAACTGAATTCTCTCGCGTCTCAGCATGTGAGACTACGAAAGAAATCTGGGATGTTCTTCAAGTTACACATGAGGGAACTAACCTTGTGAAGATTCAAAAGCTGCAAATGCTTACGAGCAGATTTGACTCTATTTTCATGGCCAGAAAATGAATCATCACAAACTACTATACACGATTGCAAGACATCGTAACACATGTGCTAACTTGGGAGAGAAGATTCCAGAATTTAAAATTGTAAGAAAGATCTTAAGAACTCTTCCTGAAAGATTTCGTTCCAAGGTTACGGCCATTGAAACTATTAAACACCCGGACGAAATCCGTGTAGAAGAATTAGTTGGTTCATTACAAACATATGAAATGACATTTCCTACTAACTATTTGTAAGACCCGGCTTTTCCTTAACCCTTCTGGTCACCCTCTTCTTGTAATGCCTGACGGGGGCTCATTTTTGGCATTTTTTCCGGACAGACCGTCGGGGCCCGCAAATAATTTTAGGCGGTAGAGCTCGCGGAACGGAGCGCGTGGGCGCGATCGGTTTATTTTTCCGACTCCCGGTCTGACCAGAATTAATTCTCGAAGTTGGGGTCCCCTTAGACGCCTCGGGATCCGTGTTGGCAGCCGCACACCTTTTAAGGTAAACCCTAATTCTCTTAGTATATATATGTAGCCGTGAGGGAAAGAGGATTAGGGTTCCTCTTATTTTTCTTTTGGTGGCCGCCTCTTTTCTTTTTCTTCCTCCCTCGTAGCCGCCGGCAAAGAGAAACAAGCACACCGCAAGGGTGGACCGGTGGAGGCAAGCGGACGATCCTCTCTTCCTCTCTTTCGCACATCAAGGTGAGTCGGACGCGTTTCGTTCGGGGGAATCTCCCTCTTTCTTTTTTTGTTGGTCACGAGGAGGGAGGAGGCCCGGGGCCGTCGCGCACCGCGGGCCGCGCGCCCCCGCGGCGCTCGGCCGCGCGGGGCCGCCCGCAGGAGGGGGCGCCCGCGCGGGCTGGTGCCGCGCGGGGCCGCCCCGCACCGCGGGCCGCGCACCGCGCGGCGCTCGGCCCGCGCGGGGGCCGCCCGCAGGAGGGGGCGCCCGCGCGGGCTGGTGCCGCGCGGGGCCGCCCCGCACCGCGGGCCGCGCGCCCGCGCGGCGCTCGGCCGCGCGGGGCCGCCGCAGGAGGGGGGCGCCCGCGCGGGCTGGTGCGCGCGGGGCCGCCCCGCACGCGGGCCGCGCGCCCGCGCGGCGCTCGCCGCGCGGGGCCGCCCGCAGGAGGGGCGCCCGCGCGGGCTGGTGCCGCGCGGGGCCGCCCCGCACCGCGGGCAGCGCGCGCCGCGGCGCGGCACTCGGCCGCGCGGGGCCGCCCGCAGGAGGGGCGCCCGCGCGGGCTGGTGCCGCGCGGGGTCGCCCCGCACCGCGGGCAGCGCGCCCACGCGGCGCTCGGCCGCGCGGGGCCGCCGCAGGAGGGGCGCCGCGCGGGCTGGTGCCGCGCGGGGTCGCCCCGCACCGCGGGCAGCGCGCCCGCGCGGCGCTCGGCCGCGCGGGGCCGCCCGCAGGAGGGGCGCCCGCGCGGGCTGGTGCCGCGCGGGGTCGCCCCGCACCGCGGGCCGCGCGCCCGCGCGGCGCTCGGCCGCGCGGGGCCGCCGCAGGAGGGGCGCCGCGCGGGCTGGTGCCGCGCGGGGCTGCGCCCTGGCAGGGTGTTCGTCGCACGGGCCGGTGCCGTGCGAAGAACTCCGCCGCACGCTGTAGGGAGTCGTTGTAAGTTTCGGACTTCTAAGTCTCGATTGCCTATGTTCCTTCAGGAGTGCGGGGCGCTGTGGGCGACTGGAGCACAGACGCGGACTGGACGAAACGCAGGAACGACAGCACACAAGGTGGGTACGTTCCCGGGGGTTTCGGGAATGGGTTTAACTGTTAGAAATAGCATGTTGGGGCAAGGTGGAATTGTCAGTCTCCTTCTGTTTATGCACTAACCCTGTTATGTTATGTTATGATACTCAATGTCAATCTGGGGCTCAAATTTGCTACACGCACACCCGCGGTTTGGCCACCGCAAGGGTGTGCTTTTCCGGAAAAGTGGTACGTTGACCCGTGTACCCACGCGGAGGTGGCGTTAGGAATGGGGGGCCCCCATGGGTGGGGGGTGTGAGCGGTGACGTCGAGGCAGGTGCTCGGCGGCCGAGGCAGGTGCTCGGCGGTGGGCATCGGGGAAGGTGCCCGATGTTGCTTTGTGAGGCAGGTGCTCGGCGGTGGGCATCGGGGAAGGTGCCCGATGTCGTAATGATACAGGGTGTGGTTAAGGTGGAAGGTGCATGGGAGGGATAGTTGCTCCGGTGTTTGTGGTTTGCCTTATCTTTGTTTACTACGCTTATCATGCTATTTCTAGTCACGATGACTTCCCACTTCGTGACAGGTTCGTCCAGGGGCGAGTGCTAGGGCGCCGGTGAGGACGTTAGGGTGCTGATCTGATTTATGGTGACTTCAGATACAGTGACTCTTCTTTCCCTTTTCTTTTATTATTCATGGTAGCTAGTTGTGGATTGCGACACCCCCGTGGGGTCGAAGTGGATGTTGCCCTTTCTTTTCTTTCCTTTCTTTTTGAATAATTGAATGAATACTACGTTCTCTCTACTTTGGCCGTTTTGAACGATGAAAAAACAAAGAAAACCGTTGCGAAAACTATTTTTAAAACGTGGGGTGTCGTGTGGGCACCAAGCTTTATAAACCTTGTGGATTTATGTGTTTACGAACTGTTTTCACAAACGAGGGCATCGTGTGGATGCCGGCTTTCAAAACCTTGTGATTATTTATCCTTTCAAAACACCACGGCCTCTATGCTCTAAGTGAATGCTAGAATGTCACGTGAATTGTTTGGTTGTATGTGTACGAGACCCCAACTGATGTGGTTAGAGATTGTATGTACTACGCCTTGTGAGACACTTTGTAGTTGAGACGCCGTGCATATACAAAGGGGCCTCTGCTCATTTGCAGAGCGAATTTGTGTATGGCGGGCGTGTCTGTGCACGCGCCGGGGAGTAATGTTTTACAAAAAAAAATATATGGCTGAATCAGGGGCAATCGGGTGGCTCCTCTTCCGCGCGATTCGACCCCCGGGGCGTGACAGATTAAGATGGTATCAGAGAGGTAAACTTTAACCACAACAGTCGGGGCCTAACATCCACGGGCGCAATACTCTGGCTACTGAGTAATAAAGTGACACGGGATAAATAAAACGCGAGTGCTCGTTGGGGGAAAAAGGGGGGAGGGAATTAGTGTTCTTTTCTTTTCTCCCTCTAGTGCCAGCACTAGTGGCGTGCCGTCTTATTTAAACTAGGAGTAACTGGTTCGTGCAAATGTTCAGATCATGGCCAGGACTAGATCCACAGCCGAGGACACGGGGCGGACGCAGCGGAAGCGATGACTGCGGAGAATCAGCTCCTAAGGCAGCAGCTACAAGAGATGGCGGAACAGTTGGCAGCCCTGAACGACCGCGGTGCGCCAACTGACGCAGCAACAGCAGGCCGCTGCGACGGCAGAGGGTTGCCCCGGGCCCTCTCCCGGGGCCAGCTGCACCGGTGATGGAGACCGAAGGAGGGGCTGCCCCCACCCGGGCCTCGGCCCCAGAGGTGGCCCCTTCGACGGCAACGGCAGGGCCGGCGGCGGACACCAATCGTCGGAATTGCTCCGAGTGTGACGGTAGTGTTACCCACTCCCGCCGCGACCGCCAACGTCGCGAAGGAGGGGGCGAACCTACCAAACGAGCGAGACCGTGTGCGCGCCAACCTGGCCGACTTCAAGAAATACGATCCGCCAACGTTCGAGGGGGACACGACGGACCCCTGGGTTGTGGAGAAATGGGTGGATACGATGGAGAAATTATTCGAGGACCTATTGATGGAAGACCATGAGCGGGTCCCCCCTGGCCGCCACATTGCTCGAGGGGAACGCCCTGCATTTGGTGGAAGACCGTACGCCCCGACTCTGCGTCGGGCGCTACCCTTCCGTCATGGACTACCTTTAAACAGCAGCTATTCGGGGCGTTCTTTACCAACAGCGTGAAGAAACAACTAGAGGACGACCTAAACCACATCAGGCAGGGAACCAAAACAGTAATGGAGTACCAGAGGGAGTTCGTGAGACTGGCGAACTGTGTCCCGTTCGTCATTCGGGACGAATCCCATAAGGCACAACTGTTTGTGGATGGATTGAGGACTGACATTTTCCAAGTGGTGGACGCGGCGGATCTGCATACCTTTCAGAAGGTGGGTCGACCGAGCCACCATCGTGGAGCGAGGCTTTGCCGTCACGCGCGCCGAAGGGAAGGCTCCCACCAGCAAGACGACAGGAAGCGGACCCAGACGGCTTCAGGGGGAGGGGGCTCCTCCAGCGGGAATCGGCCCCCTAAGCGGTGGAGGCCCCAGCAAAGGACCAGGGGAGCGCCGGTGAGAGGGACAACGCCCGGAGGACCGCTCATGCGGTGATCTGCGGCGGGGCGCACCGAGTGATGGATTGCTCCAAGAGACAGGACCATTGTTTCCGATGTGGCAAGCAGGGGACACTTCCGTTTCAACTGTCCCCTGAACCAAGGCACCACATCTTCAGCAGCCCTCCGTGCCTTCACCCCCAGCACGCAGGGCGGGGGAAAGCGCCAATGACGTCAGCCCCCAGACCGCCAGCACCCCGATCTGTAGGTGAAAAGCCACCGCCTTCGGGAGGCCGCGTCTATTCGATGGGTCAGCAGAGACGCACCCGTCTGAGCACGTCGTCGCAGGTATCACTCTTGCTTCTGTTTATCGCGCTAGAACCCTTTTTGACACCGGAGCGACCCTCTCGTTTATGTCCCGAGACTTCGCACTGACCCATGATTTTGAGTTGAGAACCCTTACCCAGTTTGATGACCGTACACACCGCGGGGGGATCCTTGGAGGCACGCAACATGGTGCCTTCCTGCCCTATATGGATGGGAAGGCTTCCGTGCCCCTGGGATCTGGTAGTCATTCCATTGAAAGAGTATGATGTAGTGCTCGGAATGGATTGGCTCACGTGGTACCTTGCGGTCATAGACTGCGAGAAGCGCGAGGTACGACTGATGTACCCCGATTTTCCGGAGAACGTGTACTTGGCTTGCAAGAGCGTTTCCTTTTCTTCCATGATTCCTGCATCCCGAGCCAGGAAGCTGGTAGAGGGCGGGTGTATGGCCTACTTGGTGTCGGTGGCCCTGGCCGCCGGATCCTCCACGGCACTCCCCGACATCCCTGTGGTGAGGGACTTCCCAGATGTTTTTCCCGGCCGAACTACCTGGATTACCCCCCGAGCGAGAAGTTGTCTTTCCCATTGAGCTTCCACCGGCACTCGACCAATCACGAAGGCCCCCTACAGGATGGCCTTCGCGGAGCTGAAGGAACTTAAGGCGCAGCTAGAGGACCTTCTGGACAAGGGGTTTATCCGACCGAGTGTGTCCCCTTGGGGCGCACCTGTACTCTTTGTACGAAAGAAAGACGGGAGCTTGCGGTTGTGCATCGACTACCGGGAAATCAACAAAGTCACAGTGAAAAACAAGTACCCCTTACCTAGGATTGATGACCTCTTTGACCAGCTGCGGGGTGCAACTGTCTTTTCAAAAATCGACCTGCAGTCGGGCTACCACCAGCTCAGAGTTCGAGACGAGGATATTCCGAAGACGGCATTCCGGACTCGGTATGGCCATTACGAGTTCACAGTAATGCCGTTCGGGCTTACCAATGCCCCAGCGGTGTTCATGGACATGATGAACCGAGTTTTCAGACCCTTCCTGGATCAGTTCGTTGTGTCTTCATCGACGACATCCTGATTTACTCCACCACCGATGAGAAGCACGAGGAGCACCTTCGAATTGTTCTACAGACCCTTAGGGAGCAGGAGCTGTTCGCAAAACTTAAGAAATGCGAATTCTGGCTTCGCGAAGTGGGGTTTCTAGGGCATATCATTTCAGCAGCAGGAGTCGCAGTGGATCCCAAGAAGGTGGAGTCGGTGACCGACTGGCCCCAGCCGACCACAGTGACAGAGGTGCGCAGCTTCTTGGGCCTTGCGGGATACTACAGACGTTTCGTGGAGGGTTTCTCGAAGATTGCGACCCCTCTGAACCGCCTAACCCGGAAAGGAGTAAAGTTCATATGGACGGTCCAATGCCAAGAGAGCTTTGAAGAACTTAAGAAACGGTTAACAAGAGCGCCTGTGCTTGCCTTACCAACCCCTGGAGAAGACTACGAAGTCTACTGCGATGCATCGCGAATAGGACTGGGAGGAGTACTAATGCAGCAAGGAAGAGTCATTGCCTATGCTTCAAGACAACTCAAGGATTACGAACAGAACTACCCGATCCATGACTTGGAGCTTGCCGCAGTGGTCTTCGTTCTGAAACTGTGGAGGCACTACCTCTACGGTGTACATTGCAACGTGTTCTCGGACCACCAAAGCCTTAAGTACCTTTTCACCCAGAAGGAGCTTAACCTACGGCAGAGGAGGTGGTTGGAGCTACTGAAGGACTACGACTTAACCATCCAGTACCACCCGGGGAAAGCAAATGTGGTAGCCGACGCTCTAAGCCGAAAGGGACAAGCAGAAGGAACTTCGGCGGGCGCGATCACGCAGCAGAACGACTTGATCGCGGAATTTTCACGATTGAGGTTGGAAGTGGTACCAGCAAGGGACGGTTGAGCGACTGTTGACCCTAACAGTCGCGCCGAACCTATTGGAGAGGATTCGGGAAGGCCAAGGTGCGGATCCGCAGCTACAGCTGGAACGAGATAGGATTTCACCGGAGCAAGAAGGAGACTTTGCAGTGGGAACGGACGGCACCCTTCGGTTCCGAGGGCGGATCTGCGTGCCCGATCTGCCGGATCTAAAGAAAGAAATCCTGACTGAAGCACATTGCGCCCCCTACGTGGCGCACCCTGGAGGCACCAAGATGTACCGGGATATCCGACAGACCTTCTGGTGGCCAAGATTGAAGGGAGATGTGACGCTGTTCGTGGCTCACTGTTTGATTTGCCAACAGGTGAAAGCCGAGCATCAGCGGCCGGCGGGGAAATTGCAACCTCTACCCGTGCCCGAATGGAAGTGGGAGCAAGTCACAATGGACTTCGTCACCGGATTCCCCCGTTCGCAACAGGGACACGACGCTATCTGGGTTGTCGTGGATCGGCTAACGAAGTCAGCTCACTTCCTACCCATCCACACGACCTGGACACGTGACCGGCTGGCACAGGTCTACCTCAGCGAGATTGTAAGGCTGCACGGGGTGCCAACGACGATCCACCTCGGACAGGGACACGAGGTTCGTTTCGAACTTTTGGAAGAGTCTACAACGAGCCTTGGGGACCAAGTTACACTTCAGCTCAGCCTTTCACCCCCAGACGGACGGGCAATCCGAGCGGGTGATCCAGATACTCGAGGACATGCTTCGGGCGTGCGTGCTGGATTTGGGAGACGGATGGTCGCGCTACCTACCCCTTGCAGAGTTCGCTTATAACAACAGCTACCAAGCGAGCATTAAGATGGCGCCGTACAAAGCGTTGTACGGCAGACGCTGTAGATCCCCGATCTGCTGGGACGATCTGGGGGAGAGAAAGTTTTTGGGGCCGGACCTAGTGGCCGAGACAGAGGAAAGGTGCGCCTCATCAGGCGACGTTTGGCGACCGCCCAGAGCCGGCAAAAGAGTTACGCGGACCAGAGACGTCGCGACTTGGAATTCCAGGTGGGAGAGCACGTGTTACTGCGGGTGTCGCCGTCGAAGGGGGGTGAAGCGGTTTGGGTTGAGGGGCAAGCTGAGCCCGCGGTACATAGGGCCGTTTGAGATTCTGGAGCGCATCGGCCCGGTAGCCTACCGCCTCGCCCTACCGCCGAACCTTGACCGCGTTCATGATGTGTTCCACGTATCCATGCTTCGGAAATACCTCCCCGACCCATCGCGAGTGCTTGACGCCTCCGCGATTGAACTCAAGGAGGATCTAAGTTTCGCGGAAGTACCAGTGCGGATCCTAGCCCGGGAGGACAAAAAGCTGCGTAGTCGGACGATTCCCTACGTAAAGGTGCTTTGGAGCAATCAAGAAGAGCGTGAGGCAACTTGGGAACCCGAGTCAAAGATGAGGGAGTGCTACCCGGACCTGTTCGCCGCTGGGGAAGATTAAGTTTCGGGGACGAAACTTGTTTTTAGCGGTAAGTGGTGTAAGACCCGGCTTTTCCTTAACCCTTCTGGTCACCCTCTTCTTGTAATGCCTGACCGGGGGCCTCATTTTTGGCATTTTTCTGGACAGACCGTCGGGGCCCGCAAATAATTTTAGGCGGTAGAGCTCGCGGAACGGAGCGCGTGGGCGCGATCGGTTTATTTTTCCGACTCCCGGTCTGACCAGAATTAATTCTCGAAGTTGGGGTCCCCCTTAGACGCCTCGGGATCCGTGTTGGCAGCCGCACACCTTTTAAGGTAAACCCTAATTCTCTTAGTATATATATGTAGCCGTGAGGGAAAGAGGATTAGGGTTCCTCTTATTTTTCTTTTGGTGGCCGCCTCTTTTCTTTTTCTTCCTCCCTCGTAGCCGCCGGCAAAGAGAAACCAAGCACACCGCAAGGGTGGACCGGTGGAGGCAAGCGGACGATCCCTCTCTTCCTCCTCTTTCGCACATCAAGGTGAGTCGGACGCGTTTCGTTCGGGGGAATCTCCCTCTTTCTTTCTTTTGTTGGTCACGAGGAGGGAGGAGGCCCGGCGCCGTCGCGCACCGCGGGCCGCGCGCCCGCGCGGCGCACGGCCGCGCGGGGCCGCCCGCAGGATGGGGGCGCCCGCGCGGGCTGGTGCCGCGCGGGGCCGCCCCGGACCGCGGGCCGCGCACCCGCGCGGCGCTCGGCCGCGCGGGGGCCGCCCGCAGGAGGGGGCGCCCGCGCGGGCTGGTGCCGCGCGGGGCCGCCCCGCACCGCGGGCCGCGCGCCCGCGCGGCGCTCGGCCACGCGGGGCCGCCGCAGGAGGGGGGCGCCCGCGCGGGCTGGTGCCGCGCGGGGCCGCCCCGCACCGCGGGCCGCGCGCCCGCGCGGCGCTCGGCCGCGCGGGGCCGCCCGCAGGAGGGGCGCCCGCGCGGGCTGGTGCCGCGCGGGCCGCCCCGCACCGCGGGCAGCGCGCCCGCGCGGCACTCGGCCGCGCGGGGCCGCCCGCAGGAGGGGCGCCCGCGCGGGCTGGTGCCGCGCGGGGTCGCCCCGCACCGCGGGCAGCGCGCCCACGCGGCGCTCGGCCGCGCGGGGCGCCGCAGGAGGGGCACCGCGCGGGCTGGTGCCGCGCGGGGTCGCCCCGCACCGCGGGCAGCGCGCCCGCGCGGCGCTCGGCCGCGCGGGGCCGCCCGCAGGAGGGGCGCCCGCGCGGGCTGGTGCCGCGCGGGGTCGCCCCGCACCGCGGGCCGCGCGCCCGCGCGGCGCTCGGCCGCGCGGGGCCGCCGCAGGAGGGGCGCCGCGCGGGCTGGTGCCGCGCGGGGCTGCGCCCTGGCAGGGTGTTCGTCGCACGGGCCGGTGCCGTGCGAAGAACTCCGCCGCACGCTGTAGGGAGTCGTTGTAAGTTTCGGACTTCTAAGTCTCGATTTGCCTATGTTCCTTCAGGAGTGCGGGGCGCTGTGGGCGACTGGAGCACAGACGCGGACTGGACGAACGCAGGATGACGCACACAAGGTGGGTACGTTCCCGGGGGTTTCGGGAATGGGGTTTAACTGTTAGAAATAGCATGTTGGGGCAAGGTGGAATTGTCAGTCTCCTTCTGTTTATGCACTAACCCTGTTATGTTATGTTATGATACTCAATGTCAATCTGGGGCTCAAATTTGCTACACGCACACCCGCGGTTTGGCCACCGCAAGGGTGTGCTTTTCCGGAAAAGTGGTACGTTGACCCGTGTACCCCACGCGGAGGTGGCGTTAGGAATGGGGGCCCCCATGGGTGGGGGGTGTGAGCGGTGACGTCGAGGCAGGTGCTCGGCGGCCGAGGCAGGTGCTCGGCGGTGGGCATCGGGGAAGGTGCCCGATGTTGCTTTGTGAGGCAGGTGCTCGGCGGTGGGCATCGGGGAAGGTGCCCGATGTCGTAATGATACAGGGTGTGGTTAAGGTGGAAGGTGCATGGGAGGGATAGTTGCTCCGGTGTTTGTGGTTTGCCTTATCTTTGTTTACTACGCTTATCATGCTATTTCTAGTCACTGACTTCCCACTTCGTGACAGGTTCGTCCAGGGGCGAGTGCTAGGGCGCCGGTGAAGACGTTAGGGTGCTGATCTGATTTATGGGTGACTTCAGATACAGTGACTCTTCTTTCCCTTTTCTTTTATTATTCATGGTAGCTAGTTGTGGATTGCGACACCCCCGTGGGGTCGAAGTGGATGTTGCCCTTTTCTTTCCTTTCTTTTTGAATAATTGAATGAATACTACGTTCTCTCTTACTTGGCCGTTTTGAACGATGAAAAACAAAGAAAACCGTTTGCGAAAACTATTTTTAAAACGTGGGTGTCGTGTGGGCACCAAGCTTTATAAACCTTGTGGGATTTATGTGTTTACGAACTGTTTTCACAGACGAGGGCATCTTGTGGATGCCGCTTTCAAAACCTTGTGATTATTTATCCTTTCAAAACACCGGCCTCTATGCTCTAAGTGAATGCTAGAATGTCACGTGAATTGTTTGGTTGTATGTGTACGAGACCCCAACTGATGTGGTTAGAGATTGTATGTACTACGCCTTGTGAGACACTTTGTAGTTGAGACGCCGTGCATATACAAAGGGGCCTCTGCTCATTTGCAGAGCGAATTTGTGTATGCGGCGGGTCTGTGCACGCGCCGGGGAGTAATGTTTTACAAAAAAAAATATATGGCTGAATCAGGGGCATCGGTGGCTCCTCTTCCGCGCGATTCGAACCCCCGGGGCGTGACACTTTCTTTGAGTCCCTCAAAAGTCTGTGGTAGGCTAGAGCAAAATCTTCACCTTCCGAATCATCCGATTCGTTGTCCGTAGCATTCTTTTCAACAGTGGAGTTGGACAACGACTCGGATGTACTTGCCATAAAGCACATGACGGGTGAAGATACGGACGCGTGGAATGCGGCGGAGCTCTTTTCTTCATCACTCGAAGATGACTCATTTGACGTTGAGTTGTCATCCCAAGTGACGACTTGCATCGCCTTCTTCTTTGCCGGATACTTGTTAGGACATTCCGTTGCAATGTGGCCATAGCCTCGACATTTGAAGCATTGTAGTTGTCCTTCTGAACTTTTCTTATCCTTTGAGAAGTTCTCTTGCTTTCTTGACTTGTAACCTGAAGTACCCTTGCCTTTGTTCGACTTTCCGAAGGATGGAGATTTGCTTGAATTACCCCTTCGAAAGTTGCGGCGAAACTTCCTTGTCAAGAGAGCGTGCTGCTTCTCAAATTCCTCCATAGAAAGGTTCTCATCATCGTCTGAGGAGGACGTATCCGCGTCTTCTTCCTTAGTTGTTTTCAACGCATAACCTGAAGACTTAGAAGTGGATGCCTTTCCAGAAGAATTGTTAGTGGTAAATGTCATTTCATAAGTTTGTAATGAACCAACTAATTCTTCTACACGTATTTCGTCCGGGTGTTTAATAGTTTCAATGGCAGTAACCTTTGGGCGAAATCGTTCAGGAAGAGTTCTTAAGATCTTTCTTACAATCTTAAATTCTGGAATCTTCTCTCCCAGATTAGCACATGAGTTTACGATGTCTTGCAATCGTGTATAGTAGTCCGTGAAAGATTCATTTTCTGCCATTAAGATAGAGTCAAACTTGCTCGTAAGCATTTGCAGTTTCTGAATCTTCACGAGGTTAGTTCCCTCATGTGTAACCTGAAGAACATCCCAGATTTCTTTCGCAGTCTCACATGCCGAGACGCGAGAGAATTCAGTTTGAGATAAGGCATTAAAGATAGCATTAATTCCCTTGCCATTGTAAGAAGATGAATCTAACTCTTCCTTGGTCCATTTCGACCTAGGTTTTAAGGTGTGAACATCACCAATAAATTCTGTTGGATTAGTCCATCCTAATTCAATCGATTGCCACACCCGTTCGTCGATGGAAATTAAAAAGGCTTTCATCCGTACTTTCCAGTACGCATAATTTGTTCCATCGAAGAACGGGGGTCGGTTGATGTTTCCACCTTCAACCATTGTTTACAACCCTATTCCCGCTCTGATACCACTTGTTGGGTTATATGAAATAAGGATCTAAATAGGGGAAAAAACACCTAGAGGGGGGTGAATAGGTGTAAACGCATAAACACTCAAAAAATCATTGCGATAAAAACCCAATGCGGAAATAAAAATAATACGCAAGATTTTTACGTGGAAAAACTCCATCACCGGAGTAAAAAACCACGGGACCGATAACACGGCAGAAATCCACTAGAATTAAAACACGTACAAGGTGATTTACCGTACACACTTACGACTCAACCTTTTCATACGCTCCTAGAGGATCTTCTCCGCTCGCTCCGCGACGCTTCTCGAATCCACGATCTGCGCCCAACGCCGAATCCACGGCGTCCAACGTCGAATCCATGGCGTCCAACGTCGAATCCACGACGTCCGACCGAATCCACGGTCTTCACCCAATAGCACCCTTCGAATCCACGAACGTGCCTCGCTCCGAATCCACGAGAGCGGTTGAACCTTGAATCCACAAGGACACGCGAATCCACGCGCCGATTTTTGGGGTAAATCGTTGTTTTGGGTGGTGATGATCCGCCGAATACTTAGATCAAAGATAGATCGGAAATACCATCTAAGTATTCATTAGTTTGATTCAACTCAAGATGTGAGTATGAAAACCTAGAATCAAACTAATCAATATAGATGAAGAAACATAGAGTATTCTCTAATGATTTCCTTTCTTCTCTATATGTGGATCTAGAGCCGTATAAGATGATATATGAAAATGACGGCTATTTCGATTCACAGTGGATTAACCCTAGAAAAAGAATCATAGGGTCTATTTATAGGTTAGAAACCCTAGGAAGGAGATAAGAATCAAAAACCTAACATTTCTGGAGATTTTACCGACGGCGATCCGGATCGGATTAACTGTGATCCGGATCGTCGCAACGAGTCAGGCAATTCCAGAAAAGCGAAGGTTCGGGATCCGGATCGAAGTGCTTGATCCGGATCGTTCATACAGTTCACCAAACATCAACGTTCGGGATCCGGATTGCGAAGCCTGATCCGGATCGTTCAAGGAAGATGGTAAACTCAGTGTTCGGGATCCGGATCAAGAGAGGCTACGATCCGGATTGAACTGGTGTATGAACGAACCACCTTCGGGATCCGGATCGAACAACCTGATCCGGATCCTGAACATGTCCCAAGTCCAGTTTTTGATTTTTATGCAATGAAAGATTCTTCCAAGTGTTTCTACACTACAAGAAGTATTCGGATCACACAAAATCTTTAGTAAAACATACCTGATCCTTTTGAATTCTTCTTTCTTGAGATTGAGTTAAATGATCCAACTTTCTTCACCTTCAATCTTCAAGACTTGAGACTTTCACGAAACTACGCCAACTCAAATTCTGTAACATCAACTAATAAAGAACACCCTGACGGGGACCAAACCGTCGGTGAACGGGACTGAAAAACTGGCCCACAAGGCGATCATAAAGCTGATGCCCAAACTCGCGGTCAAAGTCCGAAACATCCACAAAACTCTCACCGTTGTGTACCTACAACGTGGCATCACTGCCGTGCACCAACGGCGTGGCATCACTGCCGTGCACCAACGGCGTGGCATCACTGCCGTGTACCAACGACGTGGCATCACTGCCGTGCACCAACGGCGTGGCATCACTGCCGTGCACCAACGGCGTGGCATCACCACCGTGCACCAACGGCGTGGCATCACCACCGTGCACCAACGGCGTGGCATCACCACCGTGCACCAACGGCGTGGCATCACCACCGTGCATCAACGGCGTGGCATCACCACCGTGTATCAACGGCGTGGCATCACCACCGTGTATCAACGGTGTGGTATCATCACCGTGTATCAACGGCGTGGCATCACCACCATGTGTCAACGGTGTGGTATCACTCAAGCATCAAGGCCTCAGATCCTCACAGTACTATACCCAACACTACCTCGAAATCCCGGAGCTGAGGAAGAGCCAAAAGATCAACAGGCAAAAACCAGGGCCCCAACTGCACTGGGCAGGACCAATAACACCCATCTATGTGCAACACGTGATCAGGTATCTAAACCTCACGAGCACAAGCTAAGGGTCCTATCTCTAGCCCATACAACAAAGTAAATGCCCTACAGAAGAAATGAATGCGATGCTCCGGTAACAAATAACGCTCAAGTGTGTGAAGGGGAGATAAGATTAGTATCTGCCACCACGTGGCTAGCTGCCCCCGAATCCTGTGCGACATAGACGCTCTCGCTCTGGGGTGGTCGTTCGTCGGACTGCCGCGAAGAAGTGGCCCTAACTATTTGGCCATAACCTGTCGAAGCTCTGCCTGTCTGGAAGAGCGGAGGAGGAGGAACCGAAGCTGCCCAAGCGACTGATGACCCCGCTTTAGGACAAGACCATGATCTGTGCCCTGCCTGTGGTCACACTGCGGCGCAAAATGCGGCCCACCACCGAGGACACAGTCATCCCGCTGCTGCTGCTGAAACATCGGCTGCGGAGAACCTCCTGGTCTCTGTCTCCTCTGAGACTCACGACCCTCAGACTGGGATCGTGGCGGCCCCCGGGGTCTCGATCTACTCGACTGTCCAAACTCAGGCGGCACTGGATGCCTCTCCCCGAAGCTGGCCCCTGGCGCTCCGTCTATCTCTAACATGATCACTGATCCTCGGTCAACCTGCTAAGCATGCTCAATCGCTGTATCTAAAGTCGGCACCCGCCGAGAATACCCCAAGTGATAGATATTCCGATGCAGTCCTTTCTCAACTAGCTCAACCTCCTGGGCCTCATCCTGGCGACAAGGGGTACCCGGCTCAACAATCGCAAAACTCGTGAACATACCCCAAAAGAGGTCGACTCCCCTGCTGCAGGAGTCTAAGATCCCCTTCCAGTTTCTGCTTACACTGTCAGGAAAGAAGGCCCTGAGCTGCAAAGCACGAAACTGGTTCCAAGTCAACAACTGCGCTCCCGGTAGTCCAACGGGATGAACTCGACGCCACCAAATTTTGGCGTCCTGTCAGACCATCTCCATCTCACTAAGGCAACCACCTGGTAACTCGGCCAGGGCATGTACCCACCTGGTAACTCGGCTGGAGGTGAAAATCGCCTCAACAGGCCAAACCTTCACCACTCACTGGGCGGCATCGCCACTCACTAGGCGGCATCGCCACTCACTAGGCGGCATCGCCCCTCAATGGGCGGCATCGCCCCTCACTGGGCGGCATCGCCCCTCACTGGGCGGCATCGCCACTGGTAGCTCGGCCAGAGGAAAGTATCCTCCTGGTAACTCGGCCAGTGATAATTATCCATCTGGTAACTCGGCCAGTGATAATTATTCCATCTGGTAACTCGGCCAGTGATAATTATCCATCTGGTAACTCGGCCAGTGATAATTATCCATCTGGTAACTCGGCCAGTGATAATTATCCATCTGGTAGCTCGGCCAGTGATAATTATCCATCTGGTAACTCGGCCAGTGATAATTATCCATCTGGTAACTCCGCCAGGGAAAATGCCCTCATGGTAACTCAGCCAGGGAAAATGCCCTCCTGGTAATTCAGCCAGGGAAAACGCCCTCCTGGTAACTCAGCCAGGAAAAATGCCCTCCTGGTAACTCAGCCAGGGAAAATGCCCTCCTGGTAACTCAGCTAGGGAAAACGTCCTCCTGGTAACTCAGCCAGGGAAAATGCCCTCCTGGTAACTCGGCCAGGGAAAACGCCCTCCTGGTAACTCAGCCAGGGAAAACGCCCTCCTGGTAACTTAGCCAGGGAAAACGTCCTCCTGGTAACTCAGCCAGGGAAAATGCCCTCCTGGTAACTCAGCCAGGGAAAACGCCCTCCTGGTAACTCAGCCAGGGAAAACGCCCTCCTGGTAACTCAGCCAGGGAAAACGCCCTCATGATAACTCAGCCAGGGAAAACGCCCTCCTGGTAACTCAGCCAGGGAAAAACGCCCTCCTGGTAACTCAGCCAGGGAAAATGCCCTCCTGGTAACTCAGCCAGGGAAAACGCCCTCCTGGTAAATCAGTTAGGGAAAACGCCCTCCTGGTAACTCAGCCAGGGAAAACGCCCTCCGGGTAACTCAGCCAGGGAAAACGCCCTCCTGGTAAATCAGCCAGGGAAAACGCCCTCCTGGTAACTCAGCCAGGGAAAACGCTCTCCTGGTAACTCAGCCAGGGAAAACGTCCTCCTGGTAACTCAGCCAGGGATAATGCCCTCCTGGTAACTCAGCCAGGGAAAACGCCCTCCTGGTAACTCAGCCAGGGAAAACGTCCTCCTGGTAACTCAGCCAGGGAAAACGCCCTCCTGGTAACTCAGCCAGGGCGGGGTGTGTCCTTTTCACAACACGACGTCACAGGGGTATCGCAACCCACTGCACAACTACAAACGTCAGGACACAACAACCATACGACCCAATCCAGCGAAAGTCTAAGACATGTCATCCATTCCATAGCATTATGTGTCCTGCAACCAACATAATCGATTAGGAGAATAAACATGCCAAACTCTCATCCCGTCTCTTGGGAGAGGTAAAAACTCAATCAGGACTCTCGCTAAAAGTCACGACTCTCACGTAGTCATCCTAATGTCCAACCGCAAGCCTAGGGTTTCTAAGTCCATCACGACCTACAACCTAGGCTCTGATACCACTCTAATCTGTCACGCCCCGGGGTCGAAACTGCGACCCGGGCTCACTAACAGATCCGCCATCTTTACGGAAACTGCCGTACAGACGAAGCGTCTAACCTGCAGAAAGAATCAACTACAGAGATACAGATATCAGAGCTGAAAGTAAACTAGTAAGAATAGAAAACCAAACCCTGTACAACTGAAAATAATACAATATCCATCTCCCAAATACGATCGTATACAAAGTCCTCTGATACAAAACTCAAAAGGGAGATATCTCCAATAAAGTACATCAGTGTACAAGCTCTCACTACAAAAATATCCTCACTACAACAGTCTCTCAAACTGTAAAAATAAAGTACAACTCTATACCTCACAACAAGGGTCTCTCAACAGAGGAAAAAGAAGTAAACTAATCTACTGAAGCTCTCCTCTAAAGGGGTACCGCTATACTCCAACGACGGGTAGGGAACTAGCTCGCGACTCCCTCGCCTCGGTCAGAAGGATCAGCAACAGGAGCAACAGGAACAGGAGAAGAAGTTCCTGGGGAAAAAGACACCACGACGGGTGTGAGAACTACTTCCCACAGTAGTTCTCAGTGGGTGCCGTCAACAAGCCCAACGGTCTGCCCACCAAGTCTACTAGAGGCAAAAGATAACAATGCAATGAAATCTGAACAAGAAAAGCTGGAGCTACTCTACAGCTACCACGCCTCTATCTAGATACTCCAAAAAGTGGAACAGATGAAAGTAAAAGAGACCACTCGCACCCAAGGTGCCCAATAGACCCAATCGAACTGACTGCCTCATAGGGTCCAGTCAAGCCTGCGCCTGTCGACTAGGAACGCGCCTGCCCACTACCACACATCCCCATGAGGACGGGATTTACGTGGGGCGTCCTGCCCGACTAACTCACCCCTCGCGCAAAACTGCCTCAACAGGCCCATCGTATCCACAGCGGCATCTCAGGGACGCGACTCTAACTGAGGAAAACGGCGCGGCAAAGAGTATCACAAATTGGCATAAGCAGGCTATAGTCAAAAACCACGCTCACTCCCAGAACGGTAGGGCTCAAGATCCCCAAATACCTCGCACAACAGTCGGAGCACTCTCGACGACTCAGCTGCTCGGCTAACTCGAACACGAGACACTAGCCTCTCCCAACAGCTCGCAGCACAAAGCACACTGGCTGGAGGTACTCCACAGCCAGGAACGACCCACAACTCAGGGTAACAAAACAGGTCGGACAACACTCAACGACCTGGGACCACCGTCAACCCCAACGGTTCCCAACAACACTGACCGGAAGATACTCGACGGCCCGGGACTGCCGTTTGCGCAACGGCTCCCTCCCCGACGGCACAACAGGGAAACAAGACCTCCCGGGACTACCGTTTACCCAAACGGCTCCCGGCACAGATAAGCAACCCAGTACAACTACCAGACTCCACTCTGCTCCCAGGCAAGAGTGTAAAAGCATCCCACACTAAAAGCAAGTCCCGACCTCTCGGCCCACTACCCAGGCGAGAAAACACTATGTCCAGGGATGAAGGAACTGTGTGGATGTCTAAGCATAAATAACCCTAGCCCAAGTGAGGGTTTTCTACTAGTCTGGTTACACATACAACATATGACTGGGGTGCTAGGTCAAGTTCCAAGATAACTATATTAACAGATAATAAAAGGAATAACAATTCCTACAATCTAGCATACTACACAATGAAATAAACTATCATGCATAGTCCTACATCAGTAGAAATACTGTACAGTCCATAAAACTTGGAGATAAGGCCACCCACCTCGATTTGCCACCAATTGCTCGTAGACACTTGCAATTGGCCTCCACGCGATCCGCACGCAACACGATGTCTGCTGCCGGAGTCCGCACGCAAAACGGTGCACGATGCCGGAGTCCGCACGCAAAACGGTGCACGGTGCCAGGATCCGCATGCAAAACGGAGTCCACACGCAAAATGATGCACGGTGCCGGAGTCCGCACGCAAAACGGTGCACGGTGCCAGAATCCGCACGCAAAACGGAGTCCGCACGCAAAACGGTGCAGAGTGCCGGAGTCCGCACGCAAAACGGTGCATAGTGCCGGAGTCCGCACGCAAAACGGTGCACGGTGTCGGAGTCCGCACGCAAAACGGAGTCCGCACGCAAAACGGTGCACAGTGCCGGAGTCTGCACGCAAAACGATGCACGGTGTCGCAGTCCGCACGCAAAACGGTGCACGCCGCCGGGGTCTGCACGCAAAACGGAGCAGTAAAAACACAGATAAAAGCAAGAGGGTTAATTACAGTCCAAAAGAACGCTCCAAAAACTGTACAAAAATACAGAAAAACCAACACACGGGACCCACCCGTTTGCGCCGCCGTCGCCGAAACGCTCCGCCGGGCGACCTCGCACGCAAAACGAGGTCCGCGACGCGCCGCCGTACCTCACGCAACCTCCTCCCTCACTCCCTGTCGCTCTCGGGTGCAGAAGAAAGAAAGAAAGGGAGAAAAAAATGGTGCTCGGGGGAGAAAGAAGAAGAAGAAAAGGAGGAGGAGAAAGGGATGGTCCACGGTGCACCGGTCCATAGTGCACCGGCCAATCGGGAGCCACCCCAGCCGGCTCACAAGGCCGGGGCGCGTGCACCGGGTCCACGGACGCGCCCCGGGTGCCACGCGGCACGCGGCAACGCGCCCGCCACACGGGCGCGTTACACCGCGCCCGCGTCAGGCGCGGGACACGCGCCCGTTACACGGGCGCGCGTGCCCCCGCGCCCGCGCGGGCGCCAACGGGAGCCCGCCACGTGGCGGCCCCCGCGCGTCCCGCACAGAAGGCGCCTGCGCCTGTCCCATCCCCACGCCGCCTCGATCCGCGTGCCTTGACCTGCGCTTCGAGTCCGCCTCGGGATCCGTGCCGTGCACACCTCGATAAACGTGCCGTTTTGCCTCAAAAAACGCGCACTTCATCCGGGCTCCAAATCCAACAAATAAATAGTCCATTCTTAGCGATTTCGCGCGCTGAATCCAAAAACGATGTCCATTTCTCCAAATTCTCACCCGAAAATTGCCGAATGCCCACTCGATCCGATTTTCGCGCCGGGTCTATTTTTAAAGTCCGATTTGCCCAATTTCAACTCTAAAAATTCCCGAAGGCGACTGGAGAGGTAAACTTTTATCCGGACTTCACCCAGAGTCTAATTTTGACATCAGAAACGCGCGAAATCACTTCTAAACACCCGACGGGTCCTCCAACTTCCCACGGGGTCTCAATTTAAGCCCGAAGTCCACCACTTGTGTCCAAATTGCGCGCAACCCACGCAGGCCTCCAGTGATGCAAGCAAATCCCAACTTGCATCACAAATCCATTTCTGGGCCCCCAACACGCACACCAACACCCCCAACGGCGACCGAAAACTGCCCAACAACCAGCAACCCTACGCGGGGGATTCCGGGACCTCACACCTGGTGGCCTTGGTGGCGTGTCGGTGTCGTTTGTACACCAATTGGACACTTTTGATGGACTCGGTGTGTTAAATGTATCACGAGAGTAGTCAGATGGCCCCGTCGAATGCTTAGAAGTGGTTTCACGCGCAATGGATATTAATATTGGACTCAGGGCGAAGTTTGGATAAAAGATCACCTCTCCGGATGCCTTCGGGAATTAGTTAGAGTTGGAATTTGGCAAATCGGACTTCAGAATTGGACCCGGCGCGGAAAATCGGATCAAGTGGGCTATCCGGGGGCGCTCCGCAATTTTCGGATGAAAATTTGGAGAAACGGATATCGTTTTTGGATTCAACGCGCGAAATTGCTAAGAATGGACTATTTATTTGTCGGTTTTGGAGTTCGGTAGGCGTGCGCGTTTTTTGAGACAACGCGGCACGCAAACCGAGGTGTTGGTGTGGCGTGGATCCCGAGGTGGCGGCACGGGGCTTGAGGCACGCGCGGCAGGCGCGTTAGGCGCGCGGGGAGGCGCGCCTTCGGCACGGCCACGCGGGGGCCGCCACGTGGCGGGCCCCCGTTGGCGCCCTCGCGGGCGCGGGGCCGCGCGCCCGTGTAACGGGCGCGTGTCCCGCGCCTGGGGGGGGGGCGCGGTGTCACGCCGCGCATGCGGCGCCCGGGCTCTGCGGCCACGTGGCCTGCCTTTTGCCCGCCTGGATCGGGTGCACCCGCATGAGTGCCGTGGAGCGGCGGGTGCACCGGGGACTGGGTGCCGTGGACCACTTTTTCTCTCTCCCTCATTTTCTTCTTCTTCTTTCTCCCCCGCACCTCCATTTTTTCTCCTCTTTCCTTTCTTCTCCAACCGAGAGTGAGGGAGAGTGAGGGAGGAGGTTGGGAGGTGTTACGGCGGTGCGTCGTTGGCCTCGTGGAGCGCGCGAGGTTTTTCGTGGGGAGCGTTTCGGCGACGGCGGCGCAGTCGGGTAGGTCCCGTGTGTTAATTTTACGGTATTTTTGGCACAGTTTTGGAGCGTCCTTTTGGACATTGGATTTGACCCCTTACTCTCGTGTGTGTTAGGGACCGTGTTTTACTACGCCATTTTACTGCGCGGACTGCTGCTGGCGTTTTGGACGCGCCTCGTTTTGCGCGTGGACTCGTTAGTGTGCACCGTTTTGCGTGCAACGTGTTGTACGAGCGTCGGATCGAGACGAGCCTATGCACTTTTTTCATCTACTCGACGCGAGGATTATCACCGTATTTTTTTGGGATTTTTCCGGGAATTGCTCGAAGGTATACTTTTCCCGTTCTCCTGTGCAATGTGATACAGTTGTGTATGTTGTAGACTTTCGCGCTCACCGCATTGTGGAATTTGTAACTCGGCCTACGGGGCTCGGAATTTGACATGCAGGTACTCGTTTCGAAGGTATCGACGCGAGGATTGCTGTGATATTTTTATTGGATTTTTCTGGGCAATTTCGGCAGGTGAAATAAGCATATCTTTGGGACTGATTTTCTGTGTGTTTGTCCGTGGTTAATTTTGGGAATGAAAGTGTAATGTTGGACCTTATTGTTGTACCCAGGGGTGTTTCCAAGTGTTGCTAGACCCGATGGATCTGTAGACTTTGATTTCGGGATACTTTTAGTTGTTTGGAGCCACGGCTTGCGCGACTTGTACCGAGGGTGCAATTTTGGCAGATTTTGGACTGTGAGCGTCTACACTCTTCACCGACTTCAGGTTTGCCTTGGTTTAAGCGCTTCAGGTGGGTAAACTTAGTAATTGCCACTGTTAGAGGGAATAACAGAGTTTATATGCATGTTATGCCTTATGGGAGGTGTAATAGGGGATGTTCATGTATGGTTAAGATAAGCTTATCTGTGGGAAGGTCACCCTTTATGATTGATAGCATGCCTAATTTAATGTACAACTAATATGAGCGAGAGGTAAGCATGGAAACGGCCTATAAAATGTGGATTGGTGCTTACCTGATAATTGTACACATTTATTGAACTAGAGACTTAGCATGTGGTAGACAGGTTATATTTATCCCACACTAGATGGTATAGAGATCATACATGGTTATTCATGGGCCTATTTAGGCGGGATTGGTATATCATAGTAGGAATATTTTAGCATGTTTTGCTAATATATGTTTCACCCACTTTTATCGTTTCTGAGGACAAAAAGCATGCTTGTATGGACATGTAGCTAGGCCATCTTTTACTGCTGCACTACTTATTGGAACTTGACTTAGGAGAAGCCATGCTTTTTCTTTCTCCTTCTTTGTTAGTCAGGTGGTCTGTATTGCTCGGGTGCGAGCAGGGGTCTGGGGTAGTGTGGCCGGGACATTGGTGTCAGGGATGGGTTGTGCTGGATTGCGGTTGGCAGGGTTTTGCGGTGACCGCGGACTTTGGGCGGTTGACCGGATATTTATTTATGCATCAGATTGGGTATCAGATTTCTCTAGTGGACGGAGTTTCCCACTATTTGAGTATTTTTGCATCTGATTGAGGACGAGGGTCTTCTTTAGTGGTTGGGCTTTCCCACTTTGATCATAGTCATGATCTAGTCCTGCTATATAGAGATACTTGTGATACTGATGACAGAGATACTTTACTCGTGTGGGTCGCTCCCCTCGAGTGCCGCTCCGGAGTAGGCTATAGACCGTGTTGGGTTCCGGTTAGACCGTGTTGGGTTCCGGTCAGACCGTGCTGGGTTCCGGTCATTTGGACAGTGGAGATACTGAGTTCGTGAGATTGGTGATAGAGCAGGCAGTACCGGGTTTTATACCGGTTCATTCGATTGAGTTTATTTCGGTCAGATACTTTTATTGTTACACTCGTGCCTGGGGGCCGAGTGCAGACTGGTAGTTGAGTTTAGATCAGTGCTAGTACTATTGAGAGCCGTTTGGTTGACGGTGGTCCCGTGTCGTTGAGAGTACTTTGACCGCTGTGTGAGAGGTTGAACATCATGATTCTATCCGTTCTGAGAGAGAGCGTGGATTTTGACTATAGCCTGCATGAGCCACTACTCGATAGCGAGTTAGTCCGTTTGGACGCCCTACGTAATTCCAGCCCATCAGCGGGAAGTGGTTGTAGGTGGGCGCAGGTTTGACTGGACCAGGTGTGGCAGTCAGCTCGATTGGGTCGATTGTGCACTTCACGTGCTGGTGGTTGCATACCATTCGTTGGTTCTCCCCTTTTTAGCCTTTAGATAGGGGCATGGTAGCTGTTGAGAGTCTCCAGCTTACTTATTTCAGTCTTTATGACTTGGGTTAGTTTATGTCTCCTGAGGACTTGGTGGGCAGACCGTCGGGTCTGGCGGTGGTACCCACTGAGAACTCCCTTTTTGGTGTAGTTCTCACACCCTTTGGCGGTTTTTCCCCCTCCTTGTTCCTTCCTCTCCTTTGTTTTGCAGAGTCTTAGCGGGTGTTGCTGATTCTGCGGTTGTTGGTCGGCGCGAGGGAGTCGCGAGCTAGATCCCTCCCCGTTGTTGGAGAGTAGCGGTACCCCTTTCAGAGGAGATCTTCAGTAGACTAGTTGTTTTATTTTTACTCTTTTGAGAGACTGTTGTAGTGAGGATATATTATGCATTGAGAGACTGTACACTGTTGTATTTATTGGAGATACCTCCCGGTTGGGTTTAGAGCTTGTATTTGAGGATATTGTATTAGTATTATTTTGGGAGGCGAACATTGTTGTATTATTTCCAGTTGTACAGTGATTAATTTTAGTTATACAGCAGAATTTTACTTATATAGCTCTGATATCTGTTTAGCTGTAGTACTTTTCTTGCAGGTAGGACGTTTCGCTTATGCAGGTTGGCATAGGTGGCGGATCTGTTGGCGAGCCCGGGTCGCAGTTTCGACCCCGGGGCGTGAGACCTTGTGTGCAGATTCCGCTGAGCAGGCAATGCCAGTTTTACTGGTGGCACCAGATCGGGTTATTACCGGCATTTACTTTCCTGTTTCACTCGTGTCAGGGGGACCGAGTGGAGTCTAGTAGCTGTGTTTAGACCAGTGCTAGTGTTGTTGGGATCCATTTGGGGACTGTGGTCCCGAGGTCTTTGTGAGTTGTTGACCGTTGTGCGAGAGGCTTGGTGATCTTGAGTTTATCCGTTCTGAGAGAGAGCGTGGATTTTGACTATAGCTTGCATGAGCCACTACTCGATAGCGAGTTAGTCCGTTTGGACGCCCTACGTAATTCCTGCCCGTCAGCGGGAGGTGGTTGTAGGTGGGCGCAGGTTTGACTGGACCCGATGTGGCAGTCAGCTCGATTGGGTCGATTGAGCACCTCGTGTGCGAGTGTTGCTTATCTTTATCAGAGTTTTTCCCACTTGAGCATTTAGATAGAGGCATGGTAGCTGTTGAGAGTCTCCAGCTTTCCTATTTCAGTCTTTACTGTTTTGGTTATCTTATGCCTCTAGTGGACTTAGTGGGCAGATCGTCGTGCCTGGTGGCGGTACCCACTGAGGACTCCCTTTTTAGGTGTAGTTCTCACACCCGTTGGGGGTTTTCCCCCTCCCCTTCTTTTCTCTCCTTTGTTTTGCAGAGTCTTAGCGGGTGTTGCGGATTCTGTGGTTGTTGTTCGAGGCGAGGGAGTCGCGTGCTAGATCCCTACCCGTCCTTGGAGAGTAGCGGTACCCCTCCAGAGGAGATCTTCAGTAGATTAGTTGTTTTATTTTCCTCTTTTGAGAGACTGATGTAGTGAGGATATATAATGTATTGAGAGACTGTACACTGATGTATTTATTGGAGTTACCTCCCGGTTGGGTTCTGAGCTTGTATTTGAGGATATTGTATTATTATTATTTTTGAGAGGCGGACATTGTTGTATTATTTCCAGTTGTACAGTGATTGATTTTAGTTATACGACAGGTTTTTATTTATAACTCTGATATCTGTTTAGCTGTAGTACTTTTCTTGCATGTAGGACGCTTGGCCTATGCAGGTTGGCTTAGGTGGCGGATCTGTTGGCGAGCCTGGGTCGCAGTTTCGACCCCGGGGTGTGACAGATTAGGTTGGTATCAGAGCCTAGGTTGTAGGTCATGGTGGACTTAGAAACCCTAGGCTTATGGTTTGACCCTTGGTTGACTTCGTGAGAGTCGTGACTTTTAGCGAGAGTCCTGATTGAGTTTTATACCTCTCCCATGGGACGGGAGGAGTGATTGGCATGTTAATTCTCCTAAGTGATTATGTTGGCTGCAGACAACATAATGCTGTGGAACGGGTGACATGCTTTAGACTTTCGCTGGATTGGGTCGAGTGGTTTTGCGTGCTGTTTTGTGGTTTCGTCGTGGCGAGCTGTGTCTCCCCGACTCTGGGTTTTGACCTGTGTGCATCCTGTCATAGCAGTAGAGCTTGAGCGGTTGGTTTTGGGCCGGATACCCGGATTGAGGTCAGAGAACTCCGGACCCAGATGACAGGATTGTCAAAGGCTTATCAGCGGCAGAGTGAGCAGCTGGTCTTGGTGACACAGTTGTCGGAGCACTGAGTAACCCCCCTGTGCCAACGTTTAGTGCCGAGGCACCGAGGCAGGGTGGATAGTTGACAGCAGAGGAGCTGTGGGACATGATCGATCTATTGAGCCAGATTTGGCAGATGAACCACCCCGACTCGTATGATTGAGTTTGGAGCCTTTGGAGGCAGAGTCGTGGTTGGTGGTGATGGAGTGATCAATTGAGAGCCTCCCTATGCCAGAGAGTTTATACAGTTGTTGAACTGCGCGCTTCAGGTTTCGAGGGACGAGGCGCATAGGATATGTAAGACTGGGAGTGGATTGTGCTAGGACACCTTTCAGTTTATTCAGTCCCTCCGTTATAGGTTTTGACGCCTCGTTGGTGTAGGCGTTGTGTTTGGAGCGTGGCGTTGTAGTTCCTTTGGATAGGGATCTGTCGCTAGAGGCGACTTCTGGATTTTGGCGCTTGGCGCCGGGTGATGGAGGACAGATCGGCCGGCAGAGGCATTTCTGATTTCTTTTTCCAGGATAACGAGTTCCCGAGATGCCGGAGATCGGGTTGACCCCGATGGCAGCATCAGTATCTATATCGGAGTGGCGCAGCGGTAGCGTGGATTCGTTATCTGCGGAGGACCTTATTCGTCACCTCTGTGGGAGCGGAGACTGAGGTCGTGCTCCCTATGTAGATAGTCCTGATTTTCCTTGCAGATTGAGCGACAACCACTTGCATAGAGCGGATAAACCTGTGCCGCCCGGTTGGAGGGCGCCACAGCAGCGGATCGGGTTGTCGCAGGTGTGAATTCATCACAGCAGCCGGAGTTAGAGCATGTTGCATTCCTGCATGGACTAGAGGCAAAATTGTTACCACGTGCACTAGAGGTACAGGTTCCAGTTGTTGTTGTGCATGTGGAGGAGGCTGTTGGATCCTGTCCAGTGCGGCCGAGACCGCGAGTTACCGGCATATTTATTGGTAATTGTGGCAGTACGGTATTTCGACCCAGTGCTTGGGTTTTGGGTGGCGCAGTGCCATAGAATGTTTGACTGCGGTGAGAGAGGAAGTTGACCTTCTGCGAGGCAGACGAGAGAAGGCTTGGTTATTGAGATTGTAGAGCACACAGGTTTTAGCGACGGTGTGAGAGGTGCTTACGGCGGCACCGGGACTCAGGGATATCCTTGTTGCTCATGAGATCCCGGGTGTGATTTCACCTGAGCTGTTGATAATGCCGCCGGTTAGGGAGATAGAGATTGCGTTTGACATGGTTCGAGGAACCGCGCCACCCTCGACAGCACCTCATTAGATATCGCCTGTAGAGCTGAAATAGATGATGGCGCAGTTGCAGGATCTGATGGATCGAGGGGTCTGTTTGACCTAGTGCCACGCCGTTGATATACGGTGGTGATGCCACGCCCTTGGTATACGGTGGTGATGCCACGCCGTTGGTACACGGTGGTGATGCCACGTCGTCGATACACGACTGTGAGGGTCCTTTTAAGGTTCGAGTGTAGACAGGTCCGGGCGGTATCTAGGACCTTTTGATGGAGTTATACTCCGGCAGTTAGTGTATGATGCGAGTACCTACTTGGAATTAGACAGCCGAGGACTTCGCCTAGATGGCGTTCAGGACACGGTAGGGGCATTCTGAGTTTATAGCGAGGCCCAATGGAATGAGGAATGCCCTGTTGACTTCAAGATCTGAGGAATTGTATGTCCTAGTTGTGCTTGGACGGACTGGGAGTATTGTTTCCCGAGGATATTTTGATTTACTCCCAGAGCGACTTGGAGTACGAGGAGCGCTTGTGGATGTGCTACCATGCCTGTGTGGATGAAGCTGTATGCCAAGTTATTGAGGTACAAGTTTTAGCTCCAAGTGCATGGCTTCTTGGGTCACCTTATTCTAGCCATTGGAGTCGCGGTGGAATCCGACCAAATGGATGTTATTCGAGTTTGGCTGAAACCAACATTTATCCTTGAGGTGAGGAGCTTCTTAGACTTGGCAGTGCCGGGAGAGCATGGCCAATGGATAATGAGACTGATGCCAGCGCTAATGCTAGTGTTTCCAGTGTTGGGAGATGGATTTGTGTGTTTTAGTGATGCCTCCCATTGTGGCTGTAGAGTTACCGTGGGTTGATTTTCGGTCCACACTTCATTAGTCCAACCCTATGAGTATTGAGGCAGGACGAACCGCTGTTTTGCAGGCAGCTCGGATCCCACTGTTGAGCCTTTAAGTACGTCTATTACTTCCATCTTTGATTGATATACCTGGGCGTAGGCCATGCCTGCTTGGCTATCAGTTCTGATTACTCAGCATCTTGAGTGGGATTTACGCTGATTGTCGTTGTTGGTTTGGATTTTTGACCGCGAGTTTGGGCATCAGCATTATGATCGCCTTTTGAGCCAGTTTTCAGTCCCGTTCACTGACGGTTTGGTCCCCGTCAGGGTGTTCTTTATTAGTTGAGAGATCGACTTCGACCCGTGGGTCCGTTGGGGTTATGTTGCCACGTTTAGTGACCAACTGTGGCATGAGATTGTGTCTCTTGAGGATCCCTTTTGAGGGTAGCCCGCGGTTGAGTAGTCCACTCGGGTGATTTGGATCGGGAAGTAACCGAGTGAAGACCCCAGCTTATTTGATGAATGTGTGGGTACGCTTCGGGTCGCCTTGTTGAGATTGGCACCAGGATGTGGTTTGGTGCGTGTTGCACTGGTCGTTATTTTGTCTCCCCCAGCTTTTGATGGAGCCCCTGTATTGTTTCACGTCTCGGCTCAGGAGTGTTTTGCTTTTGGATCCCTCGCCCGTGATTGACTCGCACCATTTGAGTGCTAAGAGTGTTTGGAGTACGAGGGACGCCCGTTGCGAATTCTGGCTCGAGAGATGAGGGAATTGCACAATCGGGCCATGCCGTACTGGGTATTGTTGTTTTTGGGAAGTGGTCACGGGGAGTGAGTGGTGTTTGGGGAGCTGGAGGCGTTATTGATGGATACCCACCCGTTGTATTTGTGACTCCTGGTGGATTTGAGCTAGTTTCGAGGACGAAACTTTCTTTTAGTGGGGGAGGATGTGAAGACCCGAAATTCCCACTTATGGAACACTGTTGCATCTACAGCTTCTGGAGGCCTATGTGGCGCGTCGGCGGGGTTTGTGCACAATTTGGACACAAGTGGGGGACTTCGGGCTTAAATGGATCACGTGGGTGATCGGTTGACTCCGTTGGATGTTTAGAAGTGGTTTCACGCGCAATGGATATTAAAATTAGACTTAGTGCGAAGTTTGGACCAAGGAACACCTTTCCGGATGCCTTCGGCAATTTTCAGAGTTGGAATTTGGCAAAACAGACAGCAAATTTGGATTCAGCGCCCGAAAACGATGAAAATGGACTACCTACTTGTATTTTTCGGAGCCCGGATGATTCGGCACGGATTTCGAGGCAGAGTTACTGTTCCGGCGGCCGGGGGCAGCGTCGGCGGCGGCGGGCAGCGGCGGAGCGCGGCGGCGTGGGCTCGGGCAGGCGGCGGAGCGACCGCGGGCAAGCGCGCGGGCGCGGGCAGGCGCTCGGGCAGGCGCGCGGTCCACGTGCCGGCGTGCACCGGAGGCAGGACACGTGGCAAGTTGTGATTTGTTGGTGTTGTGGGCGCGGTCCACGGGGAATTGTGCGGGTGTACGGTGGACCGAGGGGGGCACGTGGCGGCCACTAGTTGGCCGGTCCATGTGCGCTCGGTCCATGGAGCCGGTGCGGCTGCCTCGGGGCGCGTTCCTGGCAGGGGGCGCAGGCGGCGCTTGCAGCGCGCACGTGGGCGCGGCAGGCGACGCTTTGACCGAGTGCGGTCCACGTGTCGGCATCTCCGCGCGCCACGTGTCGAGCAGCGGATGGCCCTGCACGGCTGTCCGCTGTTCGGGTGAGACGTGGCGGGCCCTGGGCCTTCCGGGCGTGAACAGTGTTGGGCCGGGCCCAACACTGTAGCCACCCGATTCCTGCGGGCGCCCGGAAAATCTGCCCAAAAGCCCAATTTCGGGATTTTTGGATCTTTTCGGGTTGAGCCTATAAATAGGCCCTTTTGCTCAACGTGTAGAGCCTTTTCCCGAGCTCTTTGGCCAGTGCACCCTTCACAAAATTTGTTGCTCACCTTGTCGCACATCTTGTGGAGGAAGCTCGGAATTTTTGGAAGGCGCGGCGTTGACGACTTCGGCATCGTAGCGCAGAGCGACGTTCTTTCATCGGAGGATTGTTATCGTCGCACTTTGGTCAGAGAGGTGTACAGAGCTACCCCGACAGTGTTTTTGGACAATTTTTACGGCGTTGGATTCACGAGAGGTATATCTACGATTCTTGTATTGTCCACTTTTCTCAGATTTGAGCTTTGTTTGGGGTTCCGGGTACGTTTTTAACCCTCTTTGCCGCTGATGGAATTTCTGGACAGTGAAACCTTGCCGGATTTTTATCTCCGCAACCGGGCATCGGATGGCGATGTGCTTGTGCACTTTTTTCATCTTCTCGACACAATGATTGTCACAGTATTTTTATTGGATTTTTCTAAGGCTTGCCCAAAGGTATATTTTTCGCCCTTTATCTGTGCATGGAAATACAGATGTGTGGTTTTGTGTTTGTGAGCGCCCTGTATTGTGGAATTTGTAACTCGGCCTACGGGGCTCGGAATTTGACGTGCAGGTACTCGTTTCGAAGGTATCGACGCGAGGAACGCGACAGTAATTTTGTTGAATTTTTCAGAATCTGTTCTGCAGGTGAAAACTGCACATCTTCAGGGCTGTTTTCTGATGTTGTATATACTTGGAATATTTTTGGAATAAAAGTGTAATGTTGGACCTTATTGTTGTACCCAGGGGTGTTTTACAAGTGTTGCTGGACCTGTTGGAACTGGAGAAGATTGGACATAGTGGATTCCGGGTGTTTTCAGTTGTTTGGAGCCAAGGCTTGCGCGACATGTACCGAGGGTGCAATTTTGGCAGATTTTGGACTGTGAGCGTCTACACACTTCACCGACTTCGGCTTTGCCTGCGGAAAGCGCTTCAGGTGGGTGCTTTGTTTCCAGAACCGGTGGACGGTTCTCTAATTCTGTATGTTAGGATGCATGCATGTTTAGGGTACATGGTTTATGTTTGTAAGGTAGGTAAGCGTGATAATGATAATTGTATAAATGATTGCAAGAATAGTATTTATGAGGTATACTGAGAACTTGCATGATTTGGACATCTAGGTTGATGATTAGTGTAAGCTTACCTAGGATAATGTTACCCTATGAGATTATGTAACATGCCATGTTAGCACATAGCCTTTCATGTGGTTGGTTTATGCTTTGGGACATGATTTTGTAGCTATGTGCGGATTTTCACTCTGAGGAGTTATTATAATTGAGGATTATGATCAGGTGTAGGCATGTGGTTTACTTTCTATATCATTCATGAGGACAAATGCATGCTTATATGGACATATAGTTAGGCCACCCTTTATTGCTACACTACTTATTGGAACTTGACTTAGGAGAAACCATGCTTTTCCTTTCACCTTCTTGTTAGTCAGGTGGTCAGTGTTGCTCGGGTTCGAGCGGGGGTCTGGGTAGTGTAGTCGGGACTTTGTGTCTGGGTCAGGTTGGATTAGTTGTGGTGCTTTGCGGCAACCGCGGATATTGGGCGGTTGACCGGATGCTTATCTATGCACCAGATTGGTATCAGTTTTCTCTAGTGAATGGAGTTTCCCACTTATCGTTTAGTTGCATCCGATTGAGGTCGGGTCTTTCTTTAGTGGTTGAGTTTTCCCACTTTGATCAGATTTGTGATCAAAGTCCTGCTATACAGAGATACTTGTTACTGAGATACATTACTCGTATGGGTCGCTCCCCTCGAGTGCCACTCCGGAGGTAGGCTTTTCGGACCCAGCCTTGTGTGCCGGTCTGATACTTATTTTGGGATGCGAGCCGTGCGGGCCGTCCCGCGGTTTCGCGCCTTGTGTGCAGATTCCGCTGAGCAGGCAATGCCAGTTTTACTGGTGGCGCCAGATCGGGTTATTACCAGCATTTACTTTCTTGTTTCACTCGTGTCAGGGGGACCGAGTGGAGTCTAGTAGCTGTGTTTAGACCAGTGCTAGTGTTGTTGGGATCCATTTGGGGACTGTGGTCACGAGGTCTTTGTGAGTTGTTGGCCGTTGTGCGAGAGGCTTGGTGATCTTGAGTTTATCCGTTCTGAGAGAGAGCGTGGATTTTGACTATAGCCTGCATGAGCCACTACTCGATAGCGAGTTAGTCCGTTTTGACGCCCTACGTAATTCCTGCCCGTCAGCGGGAGGTGGTTGTAGGTGGGCGCAGGTTTGACTGGACCCGATGTGGCAGTCAGCTCGATTGGGTCGATTGAGCACCTCGTGTGCGAGTGTTGCATATCTTTATCAGAGTTTTCCCCATTTGAGCATTTAGATAGAGGCATGTAGCTGTTGAGAGTCTCCAGCTTTCCTATTTCAGTCTTTACTGCTTTGGTTATCTTATGCCTCTAGTGGACTTAGTGGGCAGATCGTCGGGCCTGGTGGCGGTACCCACTGAGGACTCCCTTTTTAGGTGTAGTTCTCACACCCGTTGGGGGTTTTCCCCCTCCCCTTCTTTTCTCTCCTTTGTTTTGCAGAGTCTTAGCGGGTGTTGCGGATTCTGCGGTTGTTGTTCGAGGCGAGGGAGTCGCGTGCTAGATCCCTACCCGTCGTTGGAGAGTAGCGGTACCCCTCCAGAGGAGATCTTCAGTAGATTAGTTGTTTTATTTTCCTCTTTTGAGAGACTGATGTAGTGAGGATATATTATGTATTGAGAGACTGTACACTGATGTATTTATTGGAGTTACCTCCCGGTTGGGTTCTGAGCTTGTATTTGAGGATATTGTATTATTATTATTTTTGGGAGGCGGACATTGTTGTATTATTTTTAGTTGTACAGTGATTGATTTAGTTATACAGCAGTTGTTATTTATAGCTCTGATATCTGTTTAGCTGTAGTACTTTTCTTGCAGGTAGGACGCTTCGCCTATGCAGGTTGGCATAGGTGGCGGATCTGTTGGCGAGCCCGGGTCGCAGTTCGACCCCGGGGCGTGACAACGACACTAGGTCCCTACCCCGCCACGCCGTACGTCGCGGCCCAAGGGTTGTGGACGGACTCCCCGAGCCGCCCCAGTGGAAGACGCGACGTCCCGGAATGAGACATAGCAGGTAACGTTTTATGATATTTTTCTCTCTACTTTTGATGGGGGAACCGGATACACCCGAGCGTCCTACCCTGTCCTACTCCTTCCCTTTTCCCCGTCTTACCCAGCGTTGTTAAGGGGGGAGGTTTTAACGAAGTGAGACAAAAGGGATTCTATTGTGGATTTTTTGGGTATTTAGGAACTAAGTATGCCCAACACCCTGCCTCATGGCAATAGGGCCAGTAGACCGATAAATTGAGTGGGGCTGCGGCCCACTGTAGACCCAGCATCCAGGTGGGTTGAGTTCGGTCGAAATCGTGGACACTATGTCTGCACGCTTTCAGTGAGCTGGTTACGTGACCTCCGCGTCTTGAGCTAGGAAACTAATAGATGGCGGGTGCGTGGCCTATTTGGCCTCGGTGGACTTGGTAGCTCGACCCACTCCCTCACTTTCCGACATCCCAGTCGTAAGGGAGTTTCCGGATGTGTTTCCGACGGAACTCCCTGGGATGCCACTTGAACGAGAGGTCGAATTCCCTATTGAGCTGCTCCCATGCAATAAACCCATCACCGAAGCACCGTACGGGATGGCTTTCGCCGAGTTGAAGGAACTCAAGGCACAGCTGGAGGACCTTTTGGATAAAGGCTTCATCAGACCGAGCGTGTCGCCATGGGGCGTGCCCGTTCTGTTCGTAAGAAAGAAGGACGAAAGCCTTCGTTTGTGCATAGACTACCGGGATATAAACAAGGTCACCATCAAGAACAAATACCCCCTGCCAAGGATCGACGATCTATTCGATCAGTTACAAGGAGCAACGGTGTTCTCAAAGGTCGATCTGCAGTCCGGCTACCATCAACTCAGAGTTAGGGGTGAGGACATCCCCAAAACGGCCTTCCAGACTCGCTACGGCCACTACGAATTCACGGTAATGTCGTTCGGGCTCACCAATGCCCCAGCGGTATTTATGGACATGATGAATAGGGTGTTCAAACCCTTCTTAGATTTATTCATGGTGGTCTTCATTGATGATATCCTCATCTACTCACGTACAGATGAGGAACATGAGGAGCACCTACGTATAGTCCTTCAGATCCTCCGGGATCAGAAACTCTATGCCAAACTCAAAAAGTGTGAGTTTTGGCTCCGCGAGGTGGACTTTTTGGGGCATGTTGTTTCGGCATCTGGAATTGCGGTAGACCCGAGGAAGATAAACTCTGTGACAGACTGGCCCCGACCGACAACGGTAACAGAGGTACGAAGTTTCCTGGGTCTGGCAGGGTATTACGGCGCTTCGTGGAAGGCTTCTCCAAAATAGCTACCCCCTTGAATCGCCTGACCCGGAAAGGGGAGAAGTTTATCTGGAAGGATCAGTGCCAGAGGAGTTTTGAGGAACTCAAGGACAGATTGACGCGGGCCCCGGTTCTCGCCTTACCGGAGCCTGGGGAGGACTATGAGGTTTATTACGATGAGTCGCGAAACGGCCTCGGAGGTGTGCTTATGCAACGGGGTAAGGCCATAGCCTATGCGTCAAGACAACTAAAGGAGTACGAGAGAAATTACCCCGTGCACGACTTGGAGCTTGCAGCAGTCGTGTTTGTCCTCAAGTTGTGGAGACACTATTGTACGGGACACACTGCAATGTGTATTCCGATCATCAGAGCCTCAAGTACCTCTTCACCCAGAAGGAGCTAAACTTGCGGCAAAGGCGGTGGCTCGAGCTATTGAAAGACTATGACTTGTCGATCCACTACCACCCGGGAAAGGCAAATGTGGTGGCCGACGCCTTGAGCCGCAAGGGGCAGACAGAATGAGCAGAGGTAAGTGCTATTACCCAGCAGGACCGTCTAATTGCAGAGTTTTCACAATTGAGACTGGAGGTAGTGCCAGCGGGTACGGTCGCACGACTCACGACCCTGGTGGTCAGACCCACCCTGCTGGACAGGATCTCGGAAAGACAATCGACAGATACCAAGTTACAACTCGTGCGAGACAGAGTACCCTCAGACCAAGGGGGCGATTTCGCAATAGGCTCTGATGGCACCATACGATTCGAGGACGAATTTGCGTGCCGGACCTACCGGAACTCAAAGAGGAAATCCTGAGGGAAGCGCATGCTGCTCCCTACGCAGTGCACCCTGGGGGAACAAAGATGTACAAAGATATAAAGAAAACCTTCTGGTGGCCTAAGTTGAAGGCAGACGTGACCTGATTCATGGCCATTGCCTGGTGTGCCAACAAGTAAAGGCCGAGCATCAATGCCCAGCAGGGAAGTTACAACCGTTGCCGGTGCCTGAATGGAAGTGGGAGATGATTACGATGGATTTTGTGACCGGCTTCCCGAGGTCGCCACAAGGACATGATGCGATATGGGTCATAGTGGATCGTTTGACGAAATCGGCCCACTTCCTGCCCATACATACGACGTGGACTCGGGAACAACTGGCGCAAACATACATTAATGAAATAGTGAGGTTGCATGGAGTACCGGCGTCCATCACGTCGGACAGAGACACGCGATTTGTGTCGAACTTTTGGCCGAGCCTGCAACGAGCAATGGGAACCAAACTGCATTTCAGCACGGCTTTTCACCCGCAAACTGACGGACAATCGGAGCGGGTGATCCAAATCCTCGAAGACATGCTCCGGGCGTGCGTACTTGACTTGGGCGAAGGGTGGTCTCGATACCTACCCCTTGTGGAATTCGCCTACAACAACAGTTATCAAGCCAGCATTCAAATGGCGCCATACGAGGCTCTGTATGGGCGCCGCTGTCGGTCTCCAATATTTTGGGACGACTTGGGACAGCGCAAGTTCTTGGGCCCAGATTTAGTGGAGGAGACCGATGCAAAGGTGTGTCTGATCAAACAACGACTGCTGACCGCCCAGAGCAGACAGAAAAGTTACGCGGACCATAGACGACGGGATTTGGAATTCATGGTGGGTGAGCACGTGTTGCTCCGAGTTTCGCCTTCAAAAGGGACCCGACGTTTCGGCTTGAGGGGAAAGTTAAGTCCGAGGTACGTGGGACCATTCGAGATCCTAGAACGCGTGGGCCCGGTGGCGTACCGGTTGGCCTTACCGCCGAACCTCGATCGAGTCCACAACGTGTTTCACGTTTCAATGCTCCAGAAGTATCTCCCCCACCCCTCTCACGCCCTAGATGCATCCACTATCGAGTTACAAGAGGACTTAAGCGTCGAGGAGACGCCGGTGCGGATCTTGGCACGAGAGGATAAGAAGTTGCGCAATCGGACCATCCCCTATGTAAAGGTCCAGTGGAGCAACCACGAAGAACGCGAAGCGACGTGAGAACTGGAATCGAAAATGAAGGAATGTTTTCCCGAGTTGTTTAGCGAGAGTAGTAATTAAGTTTCGAGGACGAAACTTCTTATAAAGTGTGAGTGCTGTAATGACACGACTTTTCCGGTAATTTTTACCCTCTGTTAATAAAGTGTTTCTTTTAGTGAATTTGAATTACCGAGTTTTTGTGAGTCGGTCGAGTTGTGGCACAGGTATTTTTCTGTAAAAGGGCTCGAAAAATGATGACCGACGGTGCAATCGGATCTGAAATCCGAGTAGGGATCTCCGGAACAGGGTTTTAGAGCTGCGGTGACTTAACGTGCATCGGAATCCGTGTAAAATATCCTGCATGCTTTACGAGGAAATGCGGGTTTGTCCTGTGGGATTAATTAATTAAAGAATTAATTATCCGGTGAAGATATTAAACGGTGGGATTTAATTGTACGTACGAAAAGGAAAAAATCCCACTTTTCGCAAAAAGAGAAACCCTAGCGGAGAGAACGAGGGAGAAAAGAGAAGAAAAAGGCGGAACCCTAACCGGAAGAGGGAAAAAGAAAGAAAGAGGAAAAAGACGGAGGAATCCGATCACCCCGAACCACGTACCGGAATTAGGAGTGCGATCGGTCGACTCCCCCGTCGGAACTTTCGGTAAGTAGATTTCGTTTTGTGGTATTTTTTTGGGGATTTTCGTATCTTTTCGTTGTCGTCATCGCCGTCTCCGTCTCCGACGTCACAGCCGGCCCCCCGCTGCCGTCGCGCGATCTAGGTAACGGCGCGGGTGGACGGAAGACGCGCGGCGCCGCTAGGGCACTGCGCGGGCAGGCGGAAGGCGCGCGGCGTCGCTAGGGCACCGCGCGGGCGGATGCCGGGCGGGCGCCGCACGGGCGCCGCCCCCGGGCGCGCACGCGCGGCCTTGTGCCGCGCGGGGCGCCGCGGACGGGCAGGCGCCGCCCGCGGGGGTACACCGCGCGGCCTCGCGCCGCGCTGGGCACCCCCGGGCGGGCGGGCGACGCGCGGGCGCCGCCCGCGGGGGTGCACCGCGCGGCCTCGCGCGCGCCGGGGGGCACCGCAGGCAGGCAGGCACGCGCGGGTGCGCCCGCGGGCACACACACCGCGCGGCCTTGTTCCCCACCCGCGGGCCGACAGGCGCCGCGCGGGCGCCGCCGCGGACGCATGCCGCGCGGTTTCGTGCCGCGCGGGACATCCGCGAGCGGCGGCATCCGCGCGGGCAAACCCCGCGGGCGACGACTTCCGCGTGGGAGGGCGCGCGGGGCCGTCAAGTGATGTAAGAGCGCCGTTTTTGGGTTTTGCGTCGCAGGGTTAGTTTTGGATTTCCGTTTTCGCGGTGTAAGTGCGTGTTATTAATTATCATTTTTGGGGACTTCTTTAGGTCCAAGTGCGCAGCGGGAGTGTATTAAAGGTCCAAGTGCTCCGATCTTTCCGCAACCAGGTGGTACCCCTTTGCAATAAGTGCAATATGTCATCGTAAAAGTATGTTAATCTGTTTAATAAAGTAGATGAGGTGTTTCAGTTGAATTAACCTTTCGCATGAATATGTACCGTTCTTCTGTTATTAACTGTGGCGACCAGTGTCGCGGTGATTGTTACACGCCGTTTCGGCTATCATGTTCTTGGATGCTTACACGTACACAGGCGGATTGGCCTCCGCATGGGTGTACTTTTCCGGAGAAGTGGTCTGAATGACCCGTGTACCCCACAAAAGTGAAAGTGCCGGGTGGGACCTCTTCACGACAGCTAAAAGTGCCGCACTAGTGCCGTGAAGGGGTTAAAGGCATCACGTAAGTAAAGTAATTATTCACGAGGGGAGATCGTCGACTCCCCGACAGGTACCATGTGATTAAATCAATAAGTGTGGACTCATGAGGAGGAAAAGCGAAAGGTTCCGGTGTATTTCGTTTGATTTAAAGTTATTCTTATTGTTTGAAACATCTACTTTATTTGTCACTGACTTTACCCACTCCGTGACAGGTCCGTCTAGGTGTAGTAACGGGACGGTGGTGAGGCAGCGTCTAGAGGACCTTAGCCGTATGAGGCTTTACTACAGAACTCTTGTTTGGTTGATCTCATTTCTCTTTCTGGTTTAACTGTTAGTTTAATTTGCTTAATTGTGGATCATAATGGATGTTGGTTAGTTAATTAGTTGACACTGTGGATTTAACATACTGTTATGAATTCTTATGCGGTCGTTTTACATTAAACAAAGGTTTCGAAAACGTGTTTCCAAAAACCAAGTGTCGTGTAGGCACAATCTTGAAAACCTCTGAATTTATCCTTTCAAAAACATGTAGCCGCTTTTTGTGAATGCGTAGACGTTTTTGGAAAAATGGGTGTCGGGTGGACACAGTTTGCAAACCCGTAGTTATCTCTTGATGTGATTGAATGGAATTATTCTTCTTTACTATTTCACTGTGACTGTGTGGTTAAAGAAGGTTGTTGTTGTTGCTGTTGTTGTTGTAAATGTGACGTCGTGCATATACTAAGGAGACTCTGCCCGTTTGAAGAGTGAATGTATATGTGGGGGTCTGACCGCCCCGGTGGGCGAGGTCGTTATTCATAAAGAATTAAAAATAATATATATACGCTTTTTCGCTTATCCTTAGACCTCCGGGGCGCGACACCCGGTCCGAAGGAATCTCCTGTCCCTTCTGACACAAGCTGTAGTTGTGCGTTCGTCTTCTGACGTCCAGGATTTCCTCAAACTAGGTAGGCTTGACCACCAGGGGACAAAGTCTACGAAACAGCACCCGTCGGTACACACTCTAATCTCATCAGTGAGAATCCGCGATAAACGTCTTGCTGATGATTAGCGTCAGGCTGGTAACCTTCTGTCTTGACCTCCTGCTCAAGTGATCGGCAACTACGTTTGCCTTCACCGGGAGGTATTGAGGACAAAAGTCGTGAGCCTTTAGCAACTACAACCAGCGTATTTGCCGTAAGTTCAATTCGTTTTGCGTGAATAAAGATTTTAAGGCGCTGGTTGTCACGCCCGGGGTCGAAACTGCGACCCGGGCCGCCAACAGATTCGCGCCTATACAAAACCCCTCATAGGCGAAAGCGTTCGTACCTGCAAGAAAAGGACT
>CM055067.1:31357137-31396894 GCA_029204045.2 Tillandsia leiboldiana | reverse complement strand
CCAGGTAAGAAGCTGAGCCCAGGTGGATCAGCAGGTCGAACACGCCGCCACCAAGCCTCGGCGTTGCGCTCCAAGAAGTTCGTCGCAAAAAGGACCTGAAACCGCTCCTCGATGAGCAAGCTCTCAAAATGTCGCTCCATAGCCGTGATCCACGACTCTGCTCTCCCACGGCTCCGCACTCAGCCCCGAAAAATGAGGTGGGTCGAACTGACGGAATCTCATCAACAAATCCACCACCTCTCGCTTCTCTGCAGGGGTCAAGGTCCCGTCGACCCAGACGACAGTATGCAGGAAACCGGCGCAACAGGAACTGCCGATGCCGTCGGTACAACAAGGGGTGCCACAACTTGCGAAGAAGGTACAGGGGAACTTCTGGGGGTGCTACAACTGGCTGTGCCCTCTGCTCCAACATAAGCATCATCCGACCCATGGCCTCCTCCTGGCGCCGAGCAGCCTCTGACATCAGGGCCATCTGGGCACGAAGCTCCTGCACCTCACTCTGCTGTCCCTGTCCCGAGTCCTCCTGCTCGGCTCAGAGGAAGAAGGTTGCGAACGCGTCGACATCCCGCGTCGCGGAGGCATCACTCACCTGAGGAAAAAGAAGAGCAATCAGAACCAAAAACAACACTCGACCCAATCAAGGAAAGTTAAAGGCATGTCCCCCTTCCTGTAGTACTATGATGTCTGCAGCCAACATAGTTGCCACCGAGAGAAGACATGTCGATCACTCGTCCCATTCCTTGGGAGAGTTTGGAACCCAATCAGGACTCGCTAAAAATTACGGCTCTCACGTAAGTCATCCTAGGGTCCAACCACAAGCCTAGGGTTTCTAAGTCCTCAATGACCTACATCCTAGACTTGATACCACTCTAATCTGTCATGCCACGGAGTCGAAACTGCGACCCAGGCTCGCCAACAGATCCGCCGCCATACGGGAAACCCCGCATAGACGTAGCGACTAACCTGCAAAAGATCATCTACACTATACAGATATCAAAGCTGAAAAGTAAATGCTGAAAATAAAATAGATACAACTCCACAAATATACAACCCAAGTCCTCACCAATACATAAGTCTCTCAACTGTAAAAGAAATATATACAAGTCCCAAAGGAAACCCTAACAATACTAATACATCACCAAACAGGGTACCTCTACACTCTCACTGGCAGATGACTGGTAGGGATCTAGCGAGCGAGTCCCTTACCTCGATCTGAAGAAGCAGCAGCTGGAGCAGCAGGAACAGGAGTAGAAGTCCCTGGGGAAAAGACACCACGACGGGTGTGAGAACTACATCCCACAGTAGTTCTCAATAGGTACCGCCAACAAGCCTGACGTCTGCCCACTAAGTCTACTAAAGGCATAAAGTAACAAATGCAGTGCTGGAAGGAAAGCTGGAAAAATAAACTCTACAGCTACTATGCCTCTATCTAGAAGATCAAGGAGTGGAACAGAAAGAAACATGGTGCACTAAACCCTCAACTCAGATCACCCATTCTACACTGACAGCCACATCGGGTCCAGTCAAACTTGCGCCTACCTACTACCGTTACATCCGAAATGGGACCGGACTTACGTAGGGCGTCCGTGATTGCCAAAACTGGCCCAGCAGAGGGACTGCGTCGTACAAGTCGCGATAGCAAATATCAAGCCCAGCTCGGAGTGGCACTCGAGGGGCGCGACCCCACCGAGGAAAGTATCCGCGCATCCTTCTGTCGAGCTCAAATGTGGCTCATGCAGGCTATAATCCAAATCCTCGATCAACAATATCGGCAGTAACCAACAAAACACTCTCTCACTCACAGGCTGGAAAACTACACAGCCGAGACCCACTGTCACACAGACAGCTCCCAAAATGAAACCTGATCTATAGACTGCTATCAGACTCCACTCGGTCCCCAGACATGAGTGTAAAATGCATCCCACAACAAACCCGACCTCTCGGCCCACTACCCGGGCGACGGAAATTCTAAGTCCAGGATGAAACAGTAAATAACAGTGTGGGAATGTCTAAAGCAATAATAACCTAGCCCAAGTTGGAGTTTTCTACTAGTCTGGTCGAACATGGCATCATATGGATGGGGGGTGCTAGGTCAAGTCCCAAGATAAGAATAAATTAACAGGTTGTAGGAAACAATAAATCACATGATCATCTGAAAACATCAGGAACATCAACTCCTACATTCTAGCATGCTACATAGTACATTCACAAACATGCATGTCCTACACAGATAGAATTAATGCACAGCCCATAGATCCGGAAGACGAGGCAACCCACCTGAAGCGCTAAACTGTCCAAAGTCCCACAGCTGAGAATTACCAAAGAACAAATATCTCCAGATCCAACGGGTTCAGCAAGACCCGCAAACCCTCCTGGGTACAACACAAGGTCCACAGTTACACTTTATTCCAAAAATCATCAAAGTATACACAACCTGCAGAACAGTCCCAAAGATGCAAAATATTCACCTGCAGAAAGGGCTCTAAAAAATCCAACAAAAATACTTCTGTGATCGTCGCGTCGAGCTCTTCGAAACGAGTACCTGCACGTCCAAATCCGAGCCCCGCAGGTCGAGTTACAAATTCCACAACAAGGGAAGCGCAAAAACCCACAACAACATAACTTAACACCATGCACAGATAAAGGGAGAAAAATATACCTCCGGGCAAGCCTCAGAAAAATCCCAAAAAAATACGGCGATAATCCTTATGACACGTAGATGCAAAAAGTGTAGAAGTACACCTCAAACCGATGCTCTAGCGCGAAGAGCTCCACGCAACAACCTGCTGTCCCCGAAATCCTCACAGAAACAATAGGTCCCAGTAAGCAAGGAAAAACTCCAAGAAACACCCAAATGAGGGGAAGCTAAATACCAAGATCGTAGCCCTACCTGTCGCGGATCCAACGGCGCAAGAATCCGCTCGAAAAGGTGGTCGGAGTAGGCCGGGGGAGCTCGCGCACCGAAACACGACGGGAGGAAACACCGGTGAAGGAACGTCGCGATGCACCAAATAAAAGGAAATCTTGAAAGCGTGCCACGTAAAATCCCAGAAATCCTCACGTGGATGCAGCACAGCACGGGGATCAACTTTGCTGAAGGTCTCGAGTCGAAAAGGAAGCTCGAAAATGCGAAAAATCTGCAAAAGAAGGCGGCTCGGGCTTTAAATAGGCCGCTCGAAACAATTGGAGAAATTCCACCCGTGTCCCCGGATTCGGGCGCTGGAACCGGTTTCAGGCGCCCGAATCCGGCGGCAAATGGTACCGCTTGGGGAGCGCCCGATCTCCCCTGGGCTGACGCGTGTCCCGCACAGCAAACACGCTGTGCGGGGCGCGTCGGAAGTGGCCACGTGGCGCACCAGAGATCGGACCGTTGTCCCGCACAGCAAAGAGCTGTGCGGGGCGCGTCTGGTGCCGCCACGTGGGCCCTCCCCGGTCAAACGGGTAAGTGCGCCCGCGAATAGCGGGGCGCCACCTGTCCCGGCCCTGTCGCGGTCACACGTGCGGGCAGGCGCCGCCTGACAGCCTGCCACGCACGCACCACGAGGCGCTCGCCCCGCGTCCCCGTGCGCCGCGCCTCGTGAGCCCGCAAATCACAGCGCCGCCATGCGTCCCCTACACCCCGTTCCACGCACCCCACTTTGGGTTCCGTGGACCACGCCGCGTGCACTGACCAACCGGGGACTGCCACGTATCCCCGCCATGGTCCATGCACCGCCACGCAACTCTGTAGACCGCGCACCATGAGCCCGCCAATCAGGCGGCGCCACGTGTCCCCTGCGCCGGGTCTGTGCACCCAACCGCGACGCTCTGTGGACCGAGCACTATAAACCGGCCAATGACAGGCCGCCACGTGGCATGCCGGCGGTCCACGGCCCCTACCATGCACCGAAATCCACTAAAAACTTCCAGGAGTCCTTTTTGGGCCTCCGACTCAGAATCCAACAAGCAAATAGCCGTTTTCAGCGTTTTTCCGCGCTGAATCCAAATCCAAACCTCTGTTTGTCCCAAAACCTTTTCAAAAATTCGACAAATGTAGCCGAAGGCCATGTAAGGACCCGGCTTTTCCTTAACCCTTCTGGTCACCCTCTTCTTGTCATGCCTGACGGGGGCCTCATTTTTTGGCATTTTTCGGACAGACCGTCGGGGCCCGCAAATAATTTTAGGCGGTAGAGCTCGCGGAACGGAGCGCGGGGCGCGATCGGTTTATTTTTCCGACTCCCGGTCTGACCAGAATTAATTCTCGAAGTTTGGGGTCCCCCTTAGACACCTCGGGATCCGTGTTGGCAGCCGCACACCTTTAAGGTAAACCCTAATTCTTTTAGTATATCTATATGTAGCCGTGAGGGAAAGAGGATTAGGGTTCCTCTTATTCTCTTTTGGTGGCCGTCTCTTTTCTTTTTCTTCCTCCCTCGTAGCCGCCGGCAAAGGAGAAACCAAGCACACCGCAAGGGTGGACCGGTGGGGGCAAGCGGACGATCCCTCTCTTCCTCCTCTTTCGCACGTCGAGGTGAGTCGGACGCGTTTTCGTTCGGGGGAATCTCCCTCTTTCTTTCTTTCTTTTGTTGGTCACGAGGAGGGGAGGAGGCCCGGCGCCGTCGCGCACCGCGGGCCGCGCGCCCGCGCGGCGCTCGGCCCGCGCGGGGCCGCCCGCAGGAGGGGCGCCCGCGGCGGGCTGGTGCCAGCGCGGGGCCGCCCCGCAACCGCGGGCCGCGCGCCCGCGCGGCGCTCGGCCGCGCGGGGCCGCCCGCAGGAGGGGGCGCCCCGCGCGGCTGGTGCCGCGCGGGGCCGCCTCGCATCTCGGGCCGCGCGCCCGCGCGGCGTTCAGCCGCGCGGAGGCCGCCCGCAGCAGGGGGCGCCCGCGCGGGCTGGTGCCGCGCGGGGCCGCCCCGCACCGCGGGCCGCGCGCCCCGCGCGGCGTTCAGCCGCGCGGGGCCGCCCGCAGCAGGGGGCGCCCGCGCGGGCTGGTGCCGCGCGGGGCCGCCCCGCACCGCGGGCCGCGCGCCCGCGCGGCGTTCAGCCGCGCGGGGCCGCCCGCAGCGGGGGGGGCGCCCGCGCGCGGGCTGGTGCCGCGCGGGGCCGCCCCGCACCGCGGGCCGCGCAGCCCGCGCGGCGCTCGGGCCGCGCGGGGCCCGCCCGCAGGAGGGGGCGCCCGCGCGGGCTGGTGCCGCGCGGGGGCCGCCCCGCACCGCGGGCCGCGCGCCCCGCGCGGCGCTCGGCCGCGCGGGGCCGCCCGCAGGATGGGCGCCCCGCGCGGGCTGGTGCGCGCGGGGCCGCCCCGCACCGCGGGCCGCGCCGGCCCGCACGGCGCTCGGCCGCGCGGGGCCGCCCGCAGGAGGGGCCCCGCGCGGGCTGGTGCCGCGCGGGGTCGCCCACACCGCGGGCACGCGCGCCCGCGCGGCGCTCGGCCGCGCGGGGCCGCCCGCAGGAGGGACGGCCGCGCGGGCTGGTGCCGCGCGGGCCTGCGTCACCTGGCAGAGTGTTTCGTCGCACGGGCTGGTGCCGTGCGAAGAACTCCGCCGCACGCTGTAGGGAGTCGTTGTAAGTTTCGGACTTCTAAGTCTCGATTTGCTTATGTCCTTCAGGAGTACGGGACACTGTTGGCGACTGGAGCACACAGACGCGGACTGGACGAACGCAGGACGACGCACACAAGGTGGGTACTTCCCGGGGGTTTCGGGAATGGGGTTTAAACTGTTAGAAATAGCATGTCGGGGGCAAGGTGGAATTGTCAGTCTCCTTCTGTTTATGCACTAACCCTGTTTTGTTATGTTATTTATGCTATGATACTCAATATCAATCTGAGGCTCAAATTGCTACAACGCACACCCGCGGTTTGGCCACCGGCAATGGTGTGCTTTCCGGAAAAGTGGTACGTTGACCCGTGTACCCCACGCGAAGGTGGCGTTAGGAATGGGGGCCCCCATGGGTGGGGGGTGTGAGCGGTGACGTCGAGGCAGGTGCTCGGCGGCCGAGGCAGGTGCTCGGCGGTGGCATCGGGGAAGGTGCCCGATGTTGCTTTGTGAGGCAGGTGCTCGGCGGTGGGCATCGGGGAAGGTGCCCGATGTCGTATTGATACAGGGTGTGCTTAAGTGGAAAGTGCATGGGAAGGATAGTTGCTCCGGTGTTTGTGGTTTGCCTTATCTTTGTATACTACGCTTACCATGCTATTTCTAGTCACTGACTTCCCACTTCCGTACAGGTTCGTCCAGGGGCGAGTGCTAGGGGCGCCGGTGAGGACGTTAGGGTGCTGATCTGATTTTTGGATGACTTCAGATACAGTGACTCTTCTTTCCCTTTCCTTTTATTATTCATGGTAGCTAGATGTGGATTGCGACACCCCCCGGGGGGTCGAAGTGGATGTTGCCCTTTTCTTTCCTTTTATTTGAATAATTGAATGAATACTACGTTCTCTCTTACTTGGCCGTTTTGAACGATGAAAAAACAAAGAAAACCGTTTGCGAAAACTATTTTTAAAACGTGGTGTCGTGTGGGCACCGAGCTTTATAAACCTTGTGGGATTTATGTGTTTGCGAACTGTTTTCACAAACGAGGGCATCGTGTGGATGCCGCTTTCAAAACCTTGTGATTATTATCCTTTCAAAACACCGGCCTCCATGCTCTAAGTGAATGCTAGAATGTCATGTGAATTGTTTGGTTGTATGTGTACGAGACCCCAACTGATGTGGTTAGAGATTGTTTGTACTACGCCTTGTGAGACACTTTGTAGTTGAGACGCCGTGCATATAAAAGGGGCCTCTGCTTATTTGCCAGAGTGAATTTGTATATGCGGCGGGTCTGTGCACGCGCCGGGGAGTAACGTATTAAAAAAAATATATATGGCTGAGTCAGGGGCATCGGTGGCTCCTCTTCCGCGCGATTCGAACCCCCGGGGCGTGACAGATTAAGATGGTATCAGAGAGGTAAACTTTAACCACAACAGTCGGGGCCTAACATCCACGGGCGCAATACTCTGGCTACTGAGTAATAAAGTGAACACGGGATAAATAAAACGCGAGTGCTCGTTGGGGAAAAAGGGGGGAGGGAATTAGTGTTCTTTTTCTTTTCTCCCTCTAGTGCCAGCACTAGTGGCTTGCCGTCTTATTTGAACTAGGAGTAACTGGTTCGTGCAAATGTTCCGATCATGGCCAGGACTAGATCCACAGCCGAGGACACGGGGGCGGACGCAGCGGAAGCGATGACTGCGGAGAATCAGCTCCTAAGGCAGCAGCTACAAGAGATGCGGAACAGTTGGCAGCCCTGAACGACCGCGTGCGCCAACTGACGCAGCAACAGCAGGCCGCTGCGACGGCAGAGGTTGCCCCGGGCCGTCTCCCGGGCCCAGCTGCACCGGTGATGGAGACCGAAGGAGGGGCCTGCCCCCACCCGGGCCTCGCCCCAGAGGTGGCCCCTTCGACGGGCACACGGCAGGGCCGGCGGCGACACCAATCGTCGGAATTGCTCCGAGTGTGACGGTAGTGTTACCCACTCCCGCCGCGACCGCCAACGTCGCGAAGGAGGGGGCGAACCTACCAAACGAGCGAGACCGTGTGCGCGCCAACCTGGCCGACTTCAAGAAATACGACCCGCCAACGTTCGAGGGGGACACGACAGACCCTGGGTTGTGGAGAAATGGGTGGATACGATGGAGAAATTATTCGAGGACCTAATGATGGAAGACCACGAGCGGGTCCCCCTGGCCGCCACTTGCTCGAGGGGAACGCCCGCATTTGGTGGAAGGACCGTACGCCCCGACACTGCGTCGGGCGCTACCCTTCCGTCGTGGACTACCTTTAAACAGCAGCTATTCGGGGCGTTCTTTACCAATAGCGTGAAGAAACAACTGGAGGACGATCTAAACCACATCAGGCAGGGAACCAAAACAGTAATGGAGTACCAGAGGGAGTTCGTGAGACTGGCGAACTGTGTCCCGTTCGTCATTCGGGACGAATCCCATAAGGCACAACTGTTTGTGGATGGATTGAGGACTGACATTTTCCAAGTAGTGGACGCGGCAGATCTACATACCTTTCAGAAGGTGGTCGACCGAGCCACCATCGTGGAACGAGGCTTTGCCGTCACGCGCGCCCGAAGGGAAGGCTCCCACCAACAAGATGACAGGAAGCGGACCCAGACGACTTCAGGGGGAGGGGGCTCCTCCAGCGGGAATCGGCCCCCTAAGCGGTGGAGACCCCAGCAAGGACCAGGGGAGCGCCAGGAGAGGGACAACGCCCGGAGGACCGCTCGTGCGTGATCTGCGGCGGGGCGCACCGGGTGATGGATTGCTCCAAGAGACAGGACCATTGCTTCCGATGTGGCAAGCAGGGGCACTTCCGTTTCAACTGTCCCCTGAACCAAGGCACCACATCTTCAGCAGCCTCCGTGCCTTCACCCCAGCATGCAGGGCGGGGGAAAGCGCCAATGACGTCAGCCCCCAGACCGCCAGCACCCCGATCTGTGGGGGAGAAGCCACCGCCTTCGGGAGGCCGCGTCTATTCGATGGGTCAGCAGGAGACACACCCGTCTGAGCACGTCGTCGCAGGTATCACTCTTGCTTCTGTTTATACCGCGCTAGAACCCTTTTTGACACCGGAGCGACCCTCTCGTTATGTCTCGAGACTTCGCACTGACCCATGATTTTGAGTTGAGACCCTTACCCAGTTTGATGACCGTTCACACCGCGGGAGGATCCTTGGAGGCACGCAACATGGTGCCTTCCTGCCCTATATGGATGGGAAGGCTTCCGTGCCCCTGGGATCTGGTAGTCATTCCATTGAAAGAGTATGATGTAGTGCTCGGAATGGATTGGCTCACGTGGTACCTTGCGGTCATAGACTGTGAGAAGCGCGAGGTACGACTGATGTACCCCGATTTTCCGGAGAACGTGTACTTGGCCTGCAAGAGCGTTTCCTTTTCTTCCATGATTCCTGCATCCCGAGCCAGAAAGCTGGTAGAGGGCGGGTGTATGGCCTACATGGTGTCGGTGGCCCTGGCCGCCGGATCCTCCACGGCACTCCCCGACATCCCTGTAGTGAGGGACTTCCCAGATGTTTTTTCCCGGCCGAACTACCTGGATTACCCCCCGAGCGAGAAGTTGTCTTTCCCATTGAGCTTCCACCCGGCACTCGACCAATCACGAAGGCCCCCTACAGGATGGCCTTCGCGGAGCTGAAGGAACTTAAGGCGCAGCTAGAGGACCTCCTGGACAAGGGGTTTATCCGACCGAGTGTGTCCCCTTGGGGCGCGCCTGTACTCTTTGTACGAAAGAAAGACGGGAGCTTGCGGTTATGCATCGACTACCGGGAAATCAACAAAGTCACAGTGAAAAACAAGTACCCCTTACCTAGGATTGATGACCTCTTTGACCAGCTGCGGGGTGCAACTGTCTTCTCAAAAATCGACCTGCAGTCGGGATACCACCAGCTCAGAGTTCGAGACGAGGATATTCCGAAGACGGCATTCCGGACTCGGTATGGCCATTACGAGTTCACAGTAATGCCGTTCGGGCTTACTAATGCCCCAGCGGTGTTCATGGACATGATGAACCGAGTTTTCAGACCCTTCCTGGATCAGTTCGTTGTGGTCTTCATCGACGACATCCTAATTTACTCCACCACCGATGGAAGCACGAGGAGCACCTACGAATTGTTCTACAGACCCTTAGGGAGCAGGAGTTGTTCGCAAAACTTAATAAATGCGAATTCTGGCTTCGCGAAGTGGGGTTTCTAGGGCATATCATTTCAGCAGCAGGAGTCGCAGTGGATCCCAAGAAGGTGGAGTCGGTGACCGACTGGCCCCAGCCGACCACAGTGACAGAGGTGCGCAGCTTCTTGGGCCTTGCGGGATACTACAGACGTTTCGTGGAGGGTTTCTCGAAGATTGCGACCCCTCTGAACCGCCTAACCCGGAAAGGAGTAAAGTTCATATGGACGGTCCAATGCCAAGAGAGCTTTGAAGAACTTAAGAAACGGTTAACAAGAGCGCCTGTGCTTGCCTTACCAACCCCTGGAGAAGACTACGAAGTCTACTGCGATGCATCGCGAATAGGACTGGGAGGAGTACTAATGCAGCAAGGAAGAGTCATTGCCTATGCTTCAAGACAACTCAAGGATTACGAACAGAACTACCCGATCCATGACTTGGAGCTTGCCGCAGTGGTCTTCGTTCTGAAACTGTGGAGGCACTACCTCTACGGTGTGCATTGCAACGTGTTCTCGGACCACCAAAGCCTCAAGTACCTTTTCACCCAGAATGAGCTTAACCTACGGCAGAGGAGGTGGTTGGAGCTACTGAAGGACTACGACTTAACCATCCAGTACCACCCGGGGAAAGCAAATGTGGTAGCCGACGCTCTAAGCCGAAAGGGGCAAGCAGAAGGAACTTCGGCGGGCGCGATCACGCAGCAGACGACTTGATCGCGGAATTTTCACGATTGAGGTTGGAAGTGGTACCAGCAGGGACGGTTGAGCGACTGTTGACCCTAACAGTCGCGCCGACCCTATTGGAGAGGATTCGGGAAGGCCAAGGTGCGGATCCGCAGCTACAGCTGGAACGGGATAGGATTTCACCGGAGCAAGAAGGAGACTTCGCAGTGGGAACGGACGGCAACCCTTCGGTTCCGAGGGCGGATCTGCGTGCCCGATCTGCCGGATCTAAAGAAAGAAATCCTGACTGAAGCACATTGCGCCCCCTACGTGGCGCACCCTGGAGGCACCAAGATGTACCGAGATATCCGACAGACCTTCTGGTGGCCAAGATTGAAGGGAGATGTGACGCTGTTCGTGGCTCACTGTTTGATTTGCCAACAGGTGAAAGCCGAGCATCAACGGCCGGCGGGGAAATTGCAACCTCTACCCGTGCCCGAGTGGAAGTGGGAGCAAGTCACAATGGACTTCGTCACCGGATTCCCCCGTTCGCAGCAGGGACACGACGCCATCTGGGTTGTCGTGGATCGGCTAACGAAGTCAGCTCACTTCCTACCCATCCACACGACCTGGACACGCGACCGGCTGGCACAGGTCTACCTCAGCGAGATTGTAAGGCTGCACGGGGTGCCAACGACGATCACCTCGGACAGGGACACAAGGTTCGTTTCGAACTTTGGAAGAGTCTACAACGAGCCTTGGGGACCAAGTTACACTTCAGCTCAGCCTTTCACCCCCAGACGGACGGGCAATCCGAGCGGGTGATCCAGATACTCGAGGACATGCTTCGGGCGTGCGTGCTGGACTTGGGAGACGGATGGTCGCGCTACCTACCCCTTGCAGAGTTCGCTTATAACAACAGCTACCAAGCAAGCATTAAGATGGCGCCGTACGAAGCATTGTACGGCAGACGCTGTAGATCCCCGATCTGCTGGGACGATCTGGGGGAGAGAAAGTTTTTGGGGCCGGACCTAGTGGCCGAGACAGAGGAAAGGGTGCGCCTCATCAGGCAACGTTTGGCGACCGCCCAGAGCCGGCAAAAGAGTTACGCGGACCAGAGACGTCGCGACTTGGAATTCCAGGTGGGAGAGCACGTGTTACTGCGGGTGTCGCCGTCAAAGGGGGTGAAGCGGTTTGGGTTGAGGGGCAAGCTGAGCCCGCGGTACATAGGGCCGTTTGAGATTCTGGAGCGCATCGGCCCGGTAGCCTACCGCCTCGCCCTACCGCCGAACCTTGACCGCGTTCATGATGTGTTCCACGTATCCATGCTTCGGAAATACCTCCCCGACCCATCGCGAGTGCTGGACGCCTCCGCGATTGAACTCAAGGAGGATCTAAGTTTTGCGGAAGTACCAGTGCGGATCCTAGCCCGGGAGGACAAAAAGCTGCGTAGTCGGACGATTCCCTACGTAAAAGTGCTTTGGAGCAATCAAGAAGAGCGTGAGGCAACTTGGGAACCCGAGTCAAAGATGAGGGAGTGCTACCCGGACCTGTTCGCCGCTGGGGAAGATTAAGTTTCGGGGACGAAACTTGTTTTTAGCGGTAAGTGGTGTAAGACCCGGCTTTTCCTTAACCCTTCTGGTCACCCTCTTCTTGTAATGCCTGACCGGGGGCCTCATTTTTTGGCATTTTTCCGGACAGACCGTCGGGGCCCGCAAATAATTTTAGGCGGTAGAGCTCGCGGAACGGAGCGCGTGGGCGCGATCGGTTTATTTTTCCGACTCCCGGTCTGACCAGAATTAATTCTCGAAGTTGGGGTCCCCCTTAGACACCTCGGGATCCGTGTTGGCAGCCGCACACCTTTTAAGGTAAACCCTAATTCTTTTAGTATATATATATGTAGCCGTGAGGGAAAGAGGATTAGGGTTCCTCTTATTCTCTTTTGGTGGCCGTCTCTTTCTTTTTCTTCCTCCCTCGTAGCCGCCGGCAAAGAGAAACCAAGCACACCGCAAGGGTGGACCGGTGGGGGCAAGCGGACGATCCCTCTCTTCCTCCTCTTTCGCACGTCGAGGTGAGTCGGACGCGTTTCGTTCGGGGGAATCTCCCTCTTTCTTTCTTTCTTTTGTTGGTCACGAGGAGGGAGGAGGCCCGGCGCCGTCGCGCACCGCGGGCCGCGCGCCCGCGCGGCGCTCGGCCGCGCGGGGCCGCCCGCAGGAGGGGCGCCCGCGCGGGCTGGTGCCGCGCGGGGCCGCCCCGCACCGCGGGCCGCGCGCCCGCGCGGCGCTCGGCCGCGCGGGGCCGCCCGCAGGAGGGGGCGCCCGCGCGGGCTGGTGCCGCGCGGGGCCGCCTCGCATCTCGGGCCGCGCGCCCGCGCGGCGTTCAGCCGCGCGGGGCCGCCCGCAGCAGGGGGCGCCCGCGCGGGCTGGTGCCGCGCGGGGCCGCCCGCACCGCGGGCCGCGCGCCCGCGCGGCGTTCAGCCGCGCGGGGCCGCCCGCAGCAGGGGGCGCCCGCGCGGGCTGGTGCCGCGCGGGGCCGCCCCGCACCGCGGGCCGCGCGCCCGCGCGGCGTTCAGCCGCGCGGGGCCGCCCGCAGCGGGGGGGGCGCCCGCGCGGGCTGGTGCCGCGCGGGGCCGCCCCGCACCGCGGGCCGCGCGCCCGCGCGGCGCTCGGCCGCGCGGGGCCGCCCGCAGGAGGGGGCGCCCGCGCGGGCTGGTGCCCGCGCGGGGCCGCCCCGCACCGCGGGCCGCGCGCCCGCGCGGCGCTCGGCCGCGCGGGGCCGCCCGCAGGATGGGCGCCCGCGCGGGCTGGTGCCGCGCGGGGCCGCCCGCACCGCGGGCCGCGCGCCCGCACGGCGCTCGGCCGCACGGGGCCGCCCGCAGGAGGGGCGCCCGCGCGGGCTGGTGCCGCGCGGGGTCGCCCACACCGCGGGCAGCGCGCCCTCGCGGCGCTCGGCCGCGCGGGGCCGCCCGCAGGAGGGACGGCCGCGCGGGCTGGTGCCGCGCGGGGCTGCGTCCTGGCAGAGTGTTCGTCGCACGGGCTGGTGCCGTGCGAAGAACTCCGCCGCACGCTGTAGGGAGTCGTTGTAAGTTTCGGACTTCTAAGTCTCGATTTGCTTATGTTCCTTCAGGAGTGCGGGACACTGTTGGCGACTGGAGCACAGACGCGGACTGGACGAACGCAGGACGACGCACACAAGGTGGGTACGTTCCCGGGGGTTTCGGGAATGGGGTTTAACTGTTAGAAATAGCATGTCGGGGCAAGGTGGAATTGTCAGTCTCCTTCTGTTTATGCACTAACCCTGTTTTGTTATGTTATGTTATGCTATGATACTCAATATCAATCTGAGGCTCAAAATTGCTACACGCACACCCGCGGTTTGGCCACCGCAAGGGTGTGCTTTTCCGGAAAAGTGGTACGTTGACCCGTGTACCCCACGCGAAGGTGGCGTTAGGAATGGGGGCCCCCATGGGTGGGGGGTGTGAGCGGTGACGTCGAGGCAGGTGCTCGGCGGCCGAGGCAGGTGCTCGGCGGTGGCATCGGGGAAGGTGCCCGATGTTGCTTTGTGAGGCAGGTGCTCGGCGGTGGGCATCGGGGAAGGTGCCCGATGTCGTATTGATACAGGGTGTGCTTAAGGTGGAAAGTGCATGGGAAGGATAGTTGCTCCGGTGTTTGTGGTTTGCCTTATCTTTGTATACTACGCTTATCATGCTATTTCTAGTCACTGACTTCCCACTCCGTGACAGGTTCGTCCAGGGGCGAGTGCTAGGGCGCCGGTGAGGACGTTAGGGTGCTGATCTGATTTTTGGATGACTTCAGATACAGTGACTCTTCTTTCCCTTTCCTTTTATTATTCATGGTAGCTAGATGTGGATTGCGACACCCCCGTGGGGTCGAAGTGGATGTTGCCCTTTTTCTTTCCTTTTATTTGAATAATTGAATGAATACTACGTTCTCTCTTACTTGGCCGTTTTGAACGATGAAAAAACAAAGAAAACCGTTTGCGAAAACTATTTTTAAAACGTGGGTGTCGTGTGGGCACCGAGCTTTATAAACCTTGTGGGATTTATGTGTTTGCGAACTGTTTTCACAAACGAGGGCATCGTGTGGATGCCGCTTTCAAAACCTTGTGATTATTTATCCTTTCAAAACACCGGCCTCCATGCTCTAAGTGAATGCTAGAATGTCATGTGAATTGTTTGGTTGTATGTGTACGAGACCCCAACTGATGTGGTTAGAGATTGTTTGTACTACGCCTTGTGAGACACTTTGTAGTTGAGACGCCGTGCATATACAAAGGGGCCTCTGCTTATTTGCAGAGTGAATTTGTATATGCGGCGGGTCTGTGCACGCGCCGGGGAGTAACGTATTAAAAAAAAAATATATGGCTGAGTCAGGGGCATCGGTGGCTCCTCTTCCGCGCGATTCGAACCCCCGGGGCGTGACAGGCCAAACCAGCTAAAGATACCTCACAGGGTCCATCTGTGGCATCCCTTTGATGCACTATGGGCCAGACACACCAACACTAGGTGTTCTACACTATGGATTCACCGGAATAGTTGCATGGGATTCTGGACCACTACACTCTCTCTAGAAAAACTGCAATATAGCTTCCATGAGGCTCGACGCGCGCGTGCTCCACTCGGCTTCCGACCGTAGGTCCACACTACAAGCACACCTCCACCTCTCTCATTTCCTTCTTTTACTTCTCCTCAATTCCTCTTCTTCTTCTCCTTCTTCTCCTTCCTTTCATTCCTCTGTTTGATGCTCATTTCCTCTGTTTGAAGCAGGGTGGAAGAAGATGACATGGCATTGGTAATTAAGTAGCTAATTAGAGGTGCTTGGTGCATGGTGCAGGGGAAAAAACCCAATAAGCCCTCCAACACCAACAACTATCAAAACCAACTCCCTCTCTTTCTTTCTTTCTCTTTTTCTAATTTCCTTCTCTCTTAAACTCCAAGCAGATTTAACACTAATTAATTAAATTAATTATTTAATCCCTCAAATGCCGACTCCAACTCACTTTTCGCCTTCGGGGCCTCCGCACCAGTCCGAAACCTCCCGAACTCCGCTGTAATATGAAAATAGGTGTCCAAAGCTTTTCCCACTCAAAAAGCTCAATTGTGGAGTCGGTGTGCTCAATCCAAGAAAAATCCGGTGCTCTACAAGTACACAATGCCCCGAAAATGCAAATACAAGCCGGGGCTTCCGCGTCGATCCGACTCAACCCGAACTCATCTGTAAACACATATGGAACATGCCCAAGGCGATTTCTTCGCACCACGCCATCTTGCGAGGTCGGTGCGCTGTACAAAGTCCCGGTACTCTACACAGCGGGCGCGATCCACGGAGCAGGCGCGGAGGCGCCTCGGGCTGCGTGCCGGTTAGGGTGGCAGGCGGCGGGCGTGTAAGGACACGACTTTTCTAGTGATTTTTTACCCTCCTATTAGTAAAGTGCTCCTTTTAGTGAATCGAAATTACCGAGTTTTTGTAGGTTGGTCGATGTGTTGCACGAGTATTTTTCTGTGAAAGAGCACGAAAAACCATGACCGACGGTGCTATCGGATCTGAAATCCGACCTTGGGATCTCCCGGAATAGGGTTTTTAGTGTCGCGATGACTTAGCGCGCATCGGAATACGTGGAAAATATCCCGCACGCTTTTCAAGAAAATTACGAGTTTATCCCGTGTAATTAATTAATCAAACTATCTATTATTTGCTATTAAATATTTAAGTGGAGGAAATATTCGTACGTACTAGAGAAAATCCCACTTTTCAAAAAGAATGAAACCCTAGCCGGAGAGGAAAAGAAAGAAAAGGAAAAAACGAAACCCTAACCGGAGGGAAAAGAGAAGAAAGAGGAAAAAGGCGGAGGAGTCCGATCACCCCAATCAAAGTACCGGAAAGAGGAGCGCGATCGGATCGTCTTCCCCGTCGGAATTTTCGGTAAGTGGAATTCGTTTAGTGTATCGTTGGGGTTTTCGGGTCTTTTTCCATCGTCACCGTCATCGCCTCCGTCCCCGTCGTCCTCACCACCGTCGCCGCGCGATCTAGGGCGCCGCCGCCCGAGGCGCGCGCCGTGCGGCCCTATGCCGCGCGGGGCGCCACCCGCGGCCGGCGCGCACGCCGGGCCGCGGGTGGCGGCGCCCGCACGGGAAGGCATCGCTCGGGCGCCACCCGCGGGCGCGCGCCGCGCGGCTTCATGCCTCGCCGGGCGCCCGCGGGCGGGCGGACGCTGCGGGTGGCGCCCCGTCCCGCGCGGCCTTGTGCCGCGCGGGGCGCCCGCAGGCGGGCGGACGCCCCGCGGGAGGGCGGACGCCGCGCGGGCGCCGCGCGCAGGGCACCCGCGGGCAGGCAAACACCGCGCGGGCGCCACCCACGGGTGCGCACCGCGCGGCCTCGTGCCGCGCGGGGAGCCCGCGGGCGGCGGCATCCGCGCGAGTAAACGCCGTACGCACGTTGTTACGGGGCTTTCGTCGCGATGATGAGTTTTGGGTTTTCGTCGCATAGTTAGATCTTGAATTTCCGTCTTTGCGGTATTGGTATTGATTGTCGTTTCTGGGGACTTCTTTAGGTCCAAGTGCGCAGCGGGAGTGTGTCAAAGATCTAGTTGTTCCGATCTTCCCGCAACCAGGTGGGTAACTTTGCAATAAGTTCTTTATGATATCATAACAAGCGTAATAACAAGTCTAATAAAGTAGATGAGATGTATCAACTATTTAAACCTATCGCATGAGTATTTCCCGTTTCTTCTATAACTAACTGTGGCGACTGAGTGTCGCGGTGATTGTTTCACGCCGATTTCGGCAATTCATGTATTTATATGCTTACACGCACACCAGCGGTTTGGTCACCGAAAGGGTATACTTTTTCGGAATTGTGGTACATTGACCCGTGTACCCCACAAAAGTGAAAGTGCCGAGTGGGGACTCCTTCACGCCAGCTAAAAGTGTGGCACTAGCACCGTGAAGGGGTTAACAGCATTACGCAAGCAAAGTGGTTGTTCACGAGGGAGGTCATTAGACCTCCCGACAGGTATCATGCAAATAATCAAGGGATATGGACTTGTGAGGGAAAAAGCAAAAGATTCCGGTGTATTCGGTTTGCTTTAAAGGTACTTTAATTGTTTGGATCATCTACTTTATTTGTCACTGACAACACTGTGACAGGTTTGACTAGGTGTAGTAGTCGGGACGATGGTGAGGCAGCGTCTAAAGGACATTAGCCCATGGAGGCTTTATTTCCGTCGTTCTTGCTCTTGGGTTATCTCATCTCTTTTCCTTTTAAGCTTTTAAGTTTCAGTTGTTTGAATGTGGAACGTTATGAATGTTGGTTTGAGAGTACTCTAATATTGTGAACTTTGGGATGTTTTTACTTGGTTTGAATGCGGCATGTTTTACACTAAATAAAAGGATTTCGACAACTCTTTTCAAAATAAAGTGTCGTGTGGGCACTACTTGCAAAACCCTGGATTTATCCTTTCAAATGATGTAGCCGCCCTATTGTGACTTGTGTAAGTACATTTCAAAAATCTAGGTGTCGTGTGGACACCGTTTGCAACCAGTAGCTTTATCTCTGGATGTTTAATGTAAATAAATAGTATTACTCTCTCTCGTCGTATTCGCTGTGACTGTGTGGTTAAAGAATGCTGTTGTAATTGTGACGTCGTGCATATACAAAGGAGACTCTGTCCGTTTGAAGAGTGAATTTGTATATGTGGCGGGTCTGACGCGCACCGGTGGGCGAGGTCGTTTTCAAAGAAAAAAATATATGTACGTTTTCCGCTAATCCTTAGACCTCCGGGGCGTGACAGGGCGCAGGCGCGCGTGGGCGCGGCGACCGAGCCGCTGACCGCGGGTCCCCCCGCGTGGGCGCGCTACGCATCAGCCTCCGTGCGGGCCACGCGGCGCTTGGCGCTTGGCTATCTTGGCTGTCGCTTGTTCGGCGGTGACATGGCGCTCCCAGGATGTTTCGGGCGCAGGTCGGACGGGGGGTGTCCGACCGGGTTTCGGCGCCCGAATGATTCGGGCGCCCGAAACCGGGGACACCCCGGGTATTTTTGGATTTGTTCCAAAAGCCTATAAATAGGCTTTTGGTGCCTCTGGCGCGGGTTTTTGGCTTTTTTTGGAGCTCCCCTTTGAGCAGAGCCCTCACCCCTTCGTTCTCTACTCCCCGACGGATCTTGGATATTTTTGGAGCCCTCGGGATCTGCGTTTTCTGCGACGCGGCGCACTTCGACGCTCCTTCGATTTTGGGCTTCTACCGTCGCTTTTCCGTCCGAGAGACCCCCTGGACTACCCCTATAGACTTTTGACCCGATTTTTCCGGTAGCGCGATTATGAGAGGTACGCCTTCGATTTTTTGTGAATCACTTTGCCTTATTTTGGTTTTTTGGCACGGTTCCCGAGGCATTTATGTGACCCTTTGTACTGCTGCGAGGTACGGAACTGCGGTGGAGTATTCTTGAATTTTCTCGGTCTACGAGCATCGGAATGAGGCGTTTAAGGACTCGATCGATATCTACGCTTCGAGAGGAACGTATCCGTATTTTTATCAGAATTTTTGGAGGACTCTTTGAAGGTGATATTTACGCTTCTTTCGGACTGGTTTCCTACAGATTTTTGGTTGTGGTTACTTCGGCATACCCGCGTTGTCTTATTTATATCCTGGCCTACAGGTGTCGGAACGGGGTGTATAAATACTCGTTTTGGATCTACTCGTCGCGAGGATCGCAACCGTGATTTTTCTGGGATTTTTGGAGGACTGTACGCAGGTGAGAATCCCCCCTCTTCTCTGCTGGTTTGTAAAACAACATGTGTTGTTTGGGTACGTTTTGGGGTATTTGATTGTGTTGTTGCGATTGCGATGTTAGATGGAGTAGAGGCTTGTGCGACTGAGTACCAAGGGTGCAGTTTCGGCGGATTTTCGATAGTGTGTGACAACGCACTTCACCGACTTCGGCTTTTCCTGCGGAAAGCATTTTAGGTGGGTTGCTTCATCTCCAGAACCGGTGGACGGTTCTCTAATTCTGTATGTTAGAATGCATGCATGTTTAGGGTACATTGTATGTTATTGTGAGGTAAGCTAAGAAGGATGATTGTATAAGGGAATTGCAAGATTAATATTCATGTCAGATATTATTGAGGACTTGCAAGATTTGGATATCCATGATAATGAATAGTAAAAGCTTACCTAAAGGAATTTACCCTATGTGATTGTTAGCATGCATGTTTGATTGTACAATATTTAGCATCGAGATGGAAGCTTGAGGAATGGCCTAGATCATGCAGATTGATATACTGATCTTTTAGCATGCCATGTTATACATTGTCTTTTATGATATGATTACTCGATGGAGTAGGAGGCTATATCTATGTGCGGGTATTATTCTGATCATTCTTTTGATGGACCATGGATTATGGACGGGTATAGCGGATTAGTTGATTTGGCAGGTGGTGCTACTAATTGTTATATTTGTTTTATCTTCCTTGAGGATATTTGCATGTTTGTATGGACATCTAGATAGGCCATCATTTATCGCTACACTATCATGTTGGAATCTGACTTAGGAGAAACCATGTTTGTTCTTTCTCCTTTCTTTCTAGATTCAGGTTGTTCGGGTTCGAGCACGGGTTTGGGATAGTGTAGTCGAGACTTTGGGTCTGGGACAGGTTGGTTTTGATTGTGGGTATTGCGGTGACCGCGGATATTGGGCGGTCGGCCGAGTGTCGGTTGTACTTGATTGTGGATGCCAGGGTATTACGGTGACCGCGGACATTGGGCGGTTGACCGGAGGTTACTTGTGCATCAGATTAGGGATCAGGTTTCTTTAGTGGATGGATTTCCTACTTCGATCAGAGTCGTGATCCAGTCCTGCGATATCGTGATACTTGTTATAGTGATACTTTACTCGTGTGGGTCGCTCCCCTCGAGTGCCACTTTGGAGTGTGCGACCGTGCCGGTTAGGAACCGGTCTGTTACTTATTTTGGGATGCGACCGTGCCGGTCAGGAGCCGGTGTGTATCCCGCGGATGAGTTCTTGAGTTCGACAACAGAGCAGGCAGTACCAGTGTTTACTGGTGATTGGATTGGGTTTATTCAGGCCGGTACTTATGTTGTTGCACTCATGTCAGGGGGCCGAGTGGAGTCTAGTAGCTGTGTTTAGACCAGTGCTAGTTTTGTTGGGAACCATTTGGGGTTAACGGTGGTCCCGTGGTCGTTGTGAGTTTTCGACCGTGGTGCGAGAGGTTGAGGATCTTGAGTCTATCCGTTCTGAGAGAGAGCGTGGATTTCGACTATAGCCTGCATGAGCCACTATTCGATAGCGAGTTAGTCCGTTTGGACACCCTACGTAATTCCTTCCCGGCAGTTGGAGGTGGTTGTAGGTGGGCGCAGGCTTGACTGGACCAGATGTGGCAGTCAGCTCGATTAGGTCGATTGTGCACTTCATGTGCGAGTGGTTGCATAACTTTCATTGGTTTTCCCCTTTTGAGCATTTAGATAGAGGCATGGTGGTTGTTGAGTACTTCCAGCTTTCTTGTTTAGTTTTTACTGCATGGTTATCTTATGCCTCTAGTGGACTTAGTGGGCAGATCGTCGGGCCTGGTGGTGGTACCCACTGAGAACTCCCTTTTGGTGTAGTTCTCACACCCATTGGGGGTTTTCCCCCTCATTTTTCTTTCTCTCCTTTGTTTTGTAGAGTCTTAGCGGATGTTGCTGATTCTGCGGTTGCTGTGAGAGGCGAGGGAGTCGCGAGCTAGATCGCTACCCGTCTGTGGAGAGTAGCGGTACCCCTACATTGGAGATCCTGAGTACAGTCAGTAGTTTATTTATTTTCCGCTTTTGAGAGATCATTGTATTGTGAGGATCTGACTTGTACTGAGAGCCTGTACACTGATGTATTATTTCAGATTACCTCCCTTCTGAGTTCTGGTTTATTGTATTCGAGGATATTGTATGATTATCATTTATGGGAGATGGATATGGTATCATTATTTCCAGTTGTACAGATGATTGGTTTTAGTTTTATAGGACTTTTATTATATAGCTCTGATATCTGTTTAGCTGTAGTCCCTTTTCTTGCAGGTACGACGCTTCGCCTATGAGGGGTTTTGTATAGGCGGCGGATCTGTTGGCGAGCCCGGGTCGCAGTTTCGACCCCGGGGCGTGACAACCAGAGCCTTAAATATTTATTCACGCAAAACGAATTGAACTTACGGCAAATACGCTGGTTGTAGTTGCTAAAGGACTACGATTTGTCCATTCAATACCATCCCGGGAAGGCAAACGTAGTTGCCGATGCCTTGAGCAGGAAGGGTCAGACAGAAGAGTTACCAGCGAACGCTATCACTCAGCAAGACCGTTTAATCGCGGATTTCTCACTGATGAGATTAGAGGTTGTACCGACGGGTGCTGTTTCGCGACTTTTGTCCCTGGTGGTCAAGCCTACCTAGTTTGAGGAAATCCTGGACGGTCAGAAGACGAACGCACAACTACAGCTTGTAAGGGACAAGATTCCTTCGGACCGGGTGTCGCGCCCCGGAGGTCTAAGGATAAGCGAAAAAGCGTATATATATTATTTTTAATTCTTTATGAATAACGACCTCGCCCACCGGTGCGTGTCAGACCCGCCACATATACAAATTCACTCTTCAAACGGGCAGAGTCTCCTTAGTATATGCACGACGTCACATTTACAACAACAACAGCAACAACAACAACCTTCTTTAACCACACAGTCACAGTGAACATAGTAAAGAAGAATAATTCCATTCAATCACATCAAGAGTTAACTACGGGTTTGCAAACTGTGTCCACCCGACACCCATTTTTCCAAAACGTCTACGCATTCACAAAAAGGCGGCTACATGTTTTTGAAAGGATAAATTCAGAGGTTTTCAAGATTGTGCCTACACGACACTTGGTTTTTGGAAAACGTTTTCGAAACCTTTGTTTAATGTAAAACGACCGCATAAGAATTCATAACAGTATGTTAAATCCACAGTGTCAACTAATTAACTAACCAACATCCATTATGATCCACAATTAAGCAAATTAAACTAACAGTTAAACCAGAAAGAGAAATGAGATCAACCAAACAAGAGTTCTGTAGTAAAGCCTCATACGGCTAAGGTCCTCTAGACGCTGCCTCACCACCGTCCCGATTACTACACCTAGACGGACCTGTCACGGAGTGGGTAAAGTCAGTGACAAATAAAGTAGATGTTTCAAACAAATAAGAATAACTTTAAATCAAACGAAATACACCGGAACCTTTCGCTTTTCCTCCTCATGAGTCCACATTATTAGATTTAATCACATGGTACCTGTCGGGGAGTCGACGATCTCCCCTCGTGAATAATTACTTTACTTACGTGATGCCTTTAACCCCTTCACGGCACTAGTGCGGCACTTTTAGCTGTCGTGAAGAGGTCCCCACCCGGCACTTTCACTTTTGTGGGGTACACGGGTCATTCAGACCACTTCTCCGGAAAAGTACACCCATGCGGAGGCCAATCCGCCTGTGTACGTGTAAGCATCCAAGAACATGATAGCCGAAAACGGCGTGTAACAATCACCGCGACACTGGGTCGCCACAGTTAATAACAGAAGAAACGGTACATATTCATGCGAAAGGTTAATTCAACTGAAACACCTCATCTACTTTATTAAACAGATTAACATACTTTTTACGATGACATATTGCACTTATTGCAAAGGGGTACCCACCTGGTTGCGGAAAGATCGGAGCACTTGGACCTTTAATACACTCCCGCTGCGCACTTGGACCTAAAGAAGTCCCCAAAAATGACAATTAATAACACGCACTTACACCGCGAAAACGGAAATCCAAAACTAACCCTGCGACGCAAAACCCAAAAACGGCGCTCTTACATCACTTGACGGCTCCCCGTGCGCCCTCCCACGCGGAAGTCGTCGCCCGCGGGGTTTGCCCGCGCGGATGCCGCCGCTCGCGGATGTCCCGCGCGGCACGAAACCGCGCGGCATGCGTCCGCGGCGGCGCCCGCGCGGCGCCTGTCGGCCCGCGGGTGGGGAACAAGGCCGCGCGGTGTGTGTGCCCGCGGGCGGCACCCGCGCGGTGCCTGCCTGCCTGCGGGTGCCCCGCGCGGCGCGAGGCCGCGCGGTGCACCCCCGCGGGCGGCGCCCGCGCGTCGCCCGCCCGCCCGGGGGTGCCCAGCGCGGCGCGAGGCCGCGCGGTGTACCCCCGCGGGCGGCGCCTGCCCGTCCGCGGGCGCCCCGCGCGGCACAAGGCCGCGCGGTGCGCGCCCGGGGGCGGCGCCCGTGCGGCGCCCGCCCGGCATCCGCCCGCGCGGTGCCCTAGCGACGCCGCGCGCCTTCCGCCTGCCCGCGCAGTGCCCTAGCGGCGCCGCGCGTCTTCCGTCCACCCGCGCCGTTACCTAGATCGCGCGACGGCAGCGGGGGGGCCGGCTGTGACGTCGGAGACGGAGACGGCGATGACGACAACGAAAAGATACGAAAATCCCCAAAAAAATACCACAAAACGAAATCTACTTACCGAAAGTTCCGACGGGGGAGTCGACCGATCGCACTCCTAATTCCGGTACGTGGTTCGGGGTGATCGGATTCCTCCGTCTTTTTCCTCTTTCTTTCTTTTTCCCTCTTCCGGTTAGGGTTCCGCCTTTTTCTTCTCTTTTCTCCCTCGTTCTCTCCAGCTAGGGTTTCTCTTTTTGCGAAAAGTGGGATTTTTCCTTTTCGTACGTACAATTAAATCCCACCGTTTAATATCTTCACCGGATAATTAATTCTTTAATTAATTAATCCCACAGGACAAACCCGCATTTCCTCGTAAAGCATGCAGGATATTTTACACGGATTCCGATGCACGTTAAGTCACCGCAGCTCTAAAAACCCTGTTCCGAGAGATCCCTACGTCGGATTTCAGATCCGATTGCACCGTCGGTCATCATTTTTCGAGCCCTTTTACAGAAAAATACCTGTGCCACAACTCGACCGACTCACAAAAACTCGGTAATTCAAATTCACTAAAAGAAACACTTTATTAACAGGAGGGTAAAAATTACCGGAAAAGTCGTGTCATTACAGCACTCACACTTTATAAGAAGTTTCGTCCTCGAAACTTAATTACTACTCTCGCTAAACAACTCGGGAAAACATTCCTTCATTTTCGATTCCAGTTCTCACGTCGCTTCGCGTTCTTCGTGGTTGCTCCACTGGACCTTTACATAGGGGATGGTCCGATTGCGCAACTTCTTATCCTCTCGTGCCAAGATCCGCACCGGCGTCTCCTCGACGCTTAAGTCCTCTTGTAACTCGATAGTGGATGCATCTAGGGCGTGAGAGGGGTGGGGGAGATACTTCTGGAGCATTGAAACGTGAAACACGTTGTGGACTCGATCGAGGTTCGGCGGTAAGGCCAACCGGTACGCCACCGGGCCCACGCGTTCTAGGATCTCGAATGGTCCCACGTACCTCGGACTTAACTTTCCCCTCAAGCCGAAACGTCGGGTCCCTTTTGAAGGTGAAACTCGGAGCAACACGTGCTCACCCACCATGAATTCCAAATCCCGTCGTCTATGGTCCGCGTAACTTTTCTGTCTGCTCTGGGCAGTCAGCAGTCGTTGTTTGATCAGACACACCTTTGCATCGGTCTCCTCCACTAAATCTGGGCCCAAGAACTTGCGCTGTCCCAAGTCGTCCCAAAATATTGGAGACCGACAGCGGCGCCCATACAGAGCCTCGTATGGCGCCATTTGAATGCTGGCTTGATAACTGTTGTTGTAGGCGAATTCCACAAGGGGTAGGTATCGAGACCACCCTTCGCCCAAGTCAAGTACGCACGCCCGGAGCATGTCTTCGAGGATTTGGATCACCCGCTCCGATTGTCCGTCAGTTTGCGGGTGAAAAGCCGTGCTGAAATGCAGTTTGGTTCCCATTGCTCGTTGCAGGCTCGGCCAAAAGTTCGACACAAATCGCGTGTCTCTGTCCGACGTGATGGACGCCGGTACTCCATGCAACCTCACTATTTCATTAATGTATGTTTGCGCCAGTTGTTCCCGAGTCCACGTCGTATGTATGGGCAGGAAGTGGGCCGATTTCGTCAAACGATCCACTATGACCCATATCGCATCATGTCCTTGTGGCGACCTCGGGAAGCCGGTCACAAAATCCATCGTAATCATCTCCCACTTCCATTCAGGCACCGGCAACGGTTGTAACTTCCCTGCTGGGCATTGATGCTCGGCCTTTACTTGTTGGCACACCAGGCAATGTGCCATGAATCAGGTCACGTCTGCCTTCAACTTAGGCCACCAGAAGGTTTTCTTTATATCTTTGTACATCTTTGTTCCCCCAGGGTGCACTGCGTAGGGAGCAGCATGCGCTTCCCTCAGGATTTCCTCTTTGAGTTCCGGTAGGTCCGGCACGCAAATTCGTCCTCGAAATCGTATGGTGCCATCAGAGCCTATTGCGAAATCGCCCCCTTGGTCTGAGGGTACTCTGTCTCGCACGAGTTGTAACTTGGTATCTGTCGATTGTCTTTCCGAGATCCTGTCCAGCAGGGTGGGTCTGACCACCAGGGTCGTGAGTCGTGCGACCGTACCCGCTGGCACTACCTCCAGTCTCAATTGTGAAAACTCTGCAATTAGACGGTCCTGCTGGGTAATAGCACTTACCTCTGCTCATTCTGTCTGCCCCTTGCGGCTCAAGGCGTCGGCCACCACATTTGCCTTTCCCGGGTGGTAGTGGATCGACAAGTCATAGTCTTTCAATAGCTCGAGCCACCGCCTTTGCCGCAAGTTTAGCTCCTTCTGGGTGAAGAGGTACTTGAGGCTCTGATGATCGGAATACACATTGCAGTGTGTCCCGTACAAATAGTGTCTCCACAACTTGAGGACAAACACGACTGCTGCAAGCTCCAAGTCGTGCACGGGGTAATTTCTCTCGTACTCCTTTAGTTGTCTTGACGCATAGGCTATGGCCTTACCCCGTTGCATAAGCACACCTCCGAGGCCGTTTCGCGACTCATCGTAATAAACCTCATAGTCCTCCCCAGGCTCCGGTAAGGCGAGAACCGGGGCCCGCGTCAATCTGTCCTTGAGTTCCTCAAAACTCCTCTGGCACTGATCCTTCCAGATAAACTTCTCCCCTTTCCGGGTCAGGCGATTCAAGGGGGTAGCTATTTTGGAGAAGCCTTCCACGAAGCGCCGGTAATACCCTGCCAGACCCAGGAAACTTCGTACCTCTGTTACCGTTGTCGGTCGGGGCCAGTCTGTCACAGAGTTTATCTTCCTCGGGTCTACCGCAATTCCAGATGCCGAAACAACATGCCCCAAAAAGTCCACCTCGCGGAGCCAAAACTCACACTTTTTGAGTTTGGCATAGAGTTTCTGATCCCGGAGGATCTGAAGGACTATACGTAGGTGCTCCTCATGTTCCTCATCTGTACGTGAGTAGATGAGGATATCATCAATGAAGACCACCATGAATAAATCTAAGAAGGGTTTGAACACCCTATTCATCATGTCCATAAATACCGCTGGGGCATTGGTGAGCCCGAACGACATTACCGTGAATTCGTAGTGGCCGTAGCGAGTCTGGAAGGCCGTTTTGGGGATGTCCTCACCCCTAACTCTGAGTTGATGGTAGCCGGACTGCAGATCGACCTTTGAGAACACCGTTGCTCCTTGTAACTGATCGAATAGATCGTCGATCCTTGGCAGGGGGTATTTGTTCTTGATGGTGACCTTGTTTATATCCCGGTAGTCTATGCACAAACGAAGGCTTTCGTCCTTCTTTCTTACGAACAGAACGGGCACGCCCCATGGCGACACGCTCGGTCTGATGAAGCCTTTATCCAAAAGGTCCTCCAGCTGTGCCTTGAGTTCCTTCAACTCGGCGAAAGCCATCCCGTACGGTGCTTCGGTGATGGGTTTATTGCATGGGAGCAGCTCAATAGGGAATTCGACCTCTCGTTCAAGTGGCATCCCAGGGAGTTCCGTCGGAAACACATCCGGAAACTCCCTTACGACTGGGATGTCGGAAAGTGAGGGAGTGGGTCGAGCTACCAAGTCCACCGAGGCCAAATAGGCCACGCACCCGCCATCTATTAGTTTCCTAGCTCAAGACGCGGAGGTCACGTAACCAGCTCACTGAAAGCGTGCAGACATAGTGTCCACGATTTCGACCGAACTCAACCCACCTGGATGCTGGGTCTACAGTGGGCCGCAGCCCCACTCAATTTATCGGTCTACTGGCCCTATTGCCATGAGGCAGGGTGTTGGGCATACTTAGTTCCTAAATACCCAAAAAAATCCACAATAGAATCCCTTTTGTCTCACTTCGTTAGAACCTCCCCCTTAACAACGCTGGGTAAGACGGGGAAAAGGGAAGGAGTAGGACAGGGGTAGGACGCTCGGGTGTATCCGGTTCCCCCAATCAAAAGTAGAGAGAAAAATATCATAAAACGTTACCTGCTATTTCTCATTCCGGGACGTCGCGTCTTCCACTGGGGCGGCTCGGGGAGTCCGTCCACAACCCTTGGGCCAGCGACGTACGGCGTGGCGGGGTAGGGACCTAGTGTCGTTGTCACGCCCCGGGGTCGAAACTGCGACCCGGGCTCGCCAACAGATCCGCCACCTATGCCAACCTGCATAGGCGAAGCGTCCTACCTGCAAGAAAAGTACTACAGCTAAACAGATATCAGAGCTATAAATAACAACCTGCTGTATAACTAAAATCAATCACTGTACAACTAAAAATAATACAACAATGTCCGCCTCCCAAAAATAATAATAATACAATATCCTCAAATACAAGCTCAGAACCCAACCGGGAGGTAACTCCAATAAATACATCAGTGTACAGTCTCTCAATACATAATATATCCTCACTACATCAGTCTCTCAAAAGAGGAAAATAAAACAACTAATCTACTGAAGATCTCCTCTGGAGGGGTACCGCTACTCTCCAACGACGGGTAGGGATCTAGCACGCGACTCCCTCGCCTCGAACAACAACCGCAGAATCCGCAACACCCGCTAAGACTCTGCAAAACAAAGGAGAGAAAAGAAGGGGAGGGGGAAAACCCCCAACGGGTGTGAGAACTACACCTAAAAAGGGAGTCCTCAGTGGGTACCGCCACCAGGCCCGACGATCTGCCCACTAAGTCCACTAGAGGCATAAGATAACCAAAGCAGTAAAGACTGAAATAGGAAAGCTGGAGACTCTCAACAGCTACCATGCCTCTATCTAAATGCTCAAATGGGGAAAACTCTGATAAAGATATGCAACACTCGCACACGAGGTGCTCAATCGACCCAATCGAGCTGACTGCCACATCGGGTCCAGTCAAACCTGCGCCCACCTACAACCACCTCCCGCTGACGGGCAGGAATTACGTAGGGCGTCAAAACGGACTAACTCGCTATCGAGTAGTGGCTCATGCAGGCTATAGTCAAAATCCACGCTCTCTCTCAGAACGGATAAACTCAAGATCACCAAGCCTCTCGCACAACGGCCAACAACTCACAAAGACCTCGTGACCACAGTCCCCAAATGGATCCCAACAACACTAGCACTGGTCTAAACACAGCTACTAGACTCCACTCGGTCCCCCTGACACGAGTGAAACAAGAAAGTAAATGCTGGTAATAACCCGATCTGGCGCCACCAGTAAAACTGGCATTGCCTGCTCAGCGGAATCTGCACACAAGGCGCGAAACCGCGGGACCGGCCCGCACGGCTCGCATCCCAAAATAAGTATCAGACCGGCACACAAGGCTGGGTCCGAAAAGCCTACCTCCGGAGTGGCACTCGAGGGGAGCGACCCATACGAGTAATGTATCTCAGTAACAAGTATCTCTGTATAGCAGGACTTTGATCACAAATCTGATCAAAGTGGGAAAACTCAACCACTAAAGAAAGACCCGACCTCAATCGGATGCAACTAAACGATAAGTGGGAAACTCCATTCACTAGAGAAAACTGATACCCAATCTGGTGCATAGATAAGCATCCGGTCAACCGCCCAATATCCGCGGTTGCCGCAAAGCACCACAACTAATCCAACCTGACCCAGACACAAAGTCCCGACTACACTACCCAGACCCCCGCTCGAACCCGAGCAACACTGACCACCTGACTAACAAGAAGGTGAAAGGAAAAGCATGGTTTCTCCTAAGTCAAGTTCCAATAAGTAGTGTAGCAATAAAGGGTGGCCTAACTATATGTCCATATAAGCATGCATTTGTCCTCATGAATGATATAGAAAGTAAACCACATGCCTACACCTGATCATAATCCTCAATTATAATAACTCCTCAGAGTGAAAATCCGCACATAGCTACAAAATCATGTCCCAAAGCATAAACCAACCACATGAAAGGCTATGTGCTAACATGGCATGTTACATAATCTCATAGGGTAACATTATCCTAGGTAAGCTTACACTAATCATCAACCTAGATGTCCAAATCATGCAAGTTCTCAGTATACCTCATAAATACTATTCTTGCAATCATTTATACAATTATCATTATCACGCTTACCTACCTTACAAACATAAACCATGTACCCTAAACATGCATGCATCCTAACATACAGAATTAGAGAACCGTCCACCGGTTCTGGAAACAAAGCACCCACCTGAAGCGCTTTCCGCAGGCAAAGCCGAAGTCGGTGAAGTGTGTAGACGCTCACAGTCCAAAATCTGCCAAAATTGCACCCTCGGTACATGTCGCGCAAGCCTTGGCTCCAAACAACTGAAAACACCCGGAATCCACTATGTCCAATCTTCTCCAGTTCCAACAGGTCCAGCAACACTTGTAAACACCCCTGGGTACAACAATAAGGTCCAACATTACACTTTTATTCCAAAAATATTCCAAGTATATACAACATCAGAAAACAGCCCTGAAGATGTGCAGTTTTCACCTGCAGAACAGATTCTGAAAAATTCAACAAAATTACTGTCGCGTTCCTCGCGTCGATACCTTCGAAACGAGTACCTGCACGTCAAATTCCGAGCCCCGTAGGCCGAGTTACAAATTCCACAATACAGGGCGCTCACAAACACAAAACCACACATCTGTATTTCCATGCACAGATAAAGGGCGAAAAATATACCTTTGGGCAAGCCTTAGAAAAATCCAATAAAAATACTGTGACAATCATTGTGTCGAGAAGATGAAAAAAGTGCACAAGCACATCGCCATCCGATGCCCGGTTGCGGAGATAAAAATCCGGCAAGGTTTCACTGTCCAGAAATTCCATCAGCGGCAAAGAGGGTTAAAAACGTACCCGGAACCCCAAACAAAGCTCAAATCTGAGAAAAGTGGACAATACAAGAATCGTAGATATACCTCTCGTGAATCCAACGCCGTAAAAATTGTCCAAAAACACTGTCGGGGTAGCTCTGTACACCTCTCTGACCAAAGTGCGACGATAACAATCCTCCGATGAAAGAACGTCGCTCTGCGCTACGATGCCGAAGTCGTCAACGCCGCGCCTTCCAAAAATTCCGAGCTTCCTCCACAAGATGTGCGACAAGGTGAGCAACAAATTTTGTGAAGGGTGCACTGGCCAAAGAGCTCGGGAAAAGGCTCTACACGTTGAGCAAAAGGGCCTATTTATAGGCTCAACCCGAAAAGATCCAAAAAATCCCGAAATTGGGCTTTTGGGCAGATTTTCCGGGCGCCCGCAGGAATCGGGTGGCTACAGTGTTGGGCCCGGCCCAACACTGTTCACGCCCGGAAGGCCCAGGGCCCGCCACGTCTCACCCGAACAGCGGACAGCCGTGCAGGGCCATCCGCTGCTCGACACGTGGCGCGCGGGAGATGCCGACACGTGGACCGCACTCGGTCAAAGCGTCGCCTGCCGCGCCCCACGTGCGCGCTGCAAGCGCCGCCTGCGCCCCCTGCCAGGAACGCGCCCCGAGGCAGCCGCACCGGCTCCATGGACCGAGCGCACATGGACCGGCCAACTAGTGGCCGCCACGTGCCCCCCTCGGTCCACCGTACACCCGCACAATTCCCCCGTGGACCGCGCCCACAACACCAACAAATCACAACTTGCCACGTGTCCTGCCTCCGGTGCACGCCGGCACGTGGACCGCGCGCCTGCCCGAGCGCCTGCCCGCGCCCGCGCGCTTGCCCGCGGTCGCTCCGCCGCCTGCCCGAGCCCACGCCGCCGCGCTCCGCCGCTGCCCGCCGCCGCCGACGCTGCCCCCGGCCGCCGGAACAGTAACTCTGCCTCGAAATCCGTGCCGAATCATCCGGGCTCCGAAAAATACAAGTAGGTAGTCCATTTTCATCGTTTTCGGGCGCTGAATCCAAATTTGCTGTCTGTTTTGCCAAATTCCAACTCTGAAAATTGCCGAAGGCATCCGGAAAGGTGTTCCTTGGTCCAAACTTCGCACTAAGTCTAATTTTAATATCCATTGCGCGTGAAACCACTTCTAAACATCCAACGGAGTCAACCGATCACCCACGTGATCCATTTAAGCCCGAAGTCCCCCACTTGTGTCCAAATTGTGCACAAACCCCGCCGACGCGCCACATAGGCCTCCAGAAGCTGTAGATGCAACAGTGTTCCATAAGTGGGAATTTCGGGTCTTCACATCCTCCCCCACTAAAAGAAAGTTTCGTCCTCGAAACTAGCTCAAATCCACCAGGAGTCACAAATACAACGGGTGGGTATCCATCAATAACGCCTCCAGCTCCCCAAACACCACTCACTCCCCGTGACCACTTCCCAAAAACAACAATACCCAGTACGGCATGGCCCGATTGTGCATTCCCTCATCTCTCGAGCCAGAATTCGCAACGGGCGTCCCTCGTACTCCAAACACTCTTAGCACTCAAATGGTGCGAGTCAATCACGGGCGAGGGATCCAAAAGCAAAACACTCCTGAGCCGAGACGTGAAACAATACAGGGGCTCCATCAAAAGCTGGGGGAGACAAAATAACGACCAGTGCAACACGCACCAAACCACATCCTGGTGCCAATCTCAACAAGGCGACCCGAAGCGTACCCACACATTCATCAAATAAGCTGGGGTCTTCACTCGGTTACTTCCCGATCCAAAATCACCCGAGTGGACTACTCAACCGCGGGCTACCCTCAAAAGGGATCCTCAAGAGACACAATCTCATGCCACAGTTGGTCACTAAACGTGGCAACATAACCCCAACGGACCCACGGGTCGAAGTCGATCTCTCAACTAATAAGAACACCCTGACGGGGACCAAACCGTCAGTGAACGGGACTGAAAACTGGCTCAAAAGGCGATCATAATGCTGATGCCCAAACTCGCGGTCAAAAATCCAAACCAACAACGACAATCAGCGTAAATCCCACTCAAGATGCTGAGTAATCAGAACTGATAGCCAAGCAGGCATGGCCTACGCCCAGGTATATCAATCAAAGATGGAAGTAATAGACGTACTTAAAGGCTCAACAGTGGGATCCGAGCTGCCTGCAAAACAGCGGTTCGTCCTGCCTCAATACTCATAGGGTTGGACTAATGAAGTGTGGACCGAAAATCAACCCACGGTAACTCTACAGCCACAATGGGAGGCATCACTAAAACACACAAATCCATCTCCCAACACTGGAAACACTAGCATTAGCGCTGGCATCAGTCTCATTATCCATTGGCCATGCTCTCCCGGCACTGCCAAGTCTAAGAAGCTCCTCACCTCAAGGATAAATGTTGGTTTCAGCCAAACTCGAATAACATCCATTTGGTCGGATTCCACCGCGACTCCAATGGCTAGAATAAGGTGACCCAAGAAGCCATGCACTTGGAGCTAAAACTTGTACCTCAATAACTTGGCATACAGCTTCATCCACACAGGCATGGTAGCACATCCACAAGCGCTCCTCGTACTCCAAGTCGCTCTGGGAGTAAATCAAAATATCCTCGGGAAACAATACTCCCAGTCCGTCCAAGCACAACTAGGACATACAATTCCTCAGATCTTGAAGTCAACAGGGCATTCCTCATTCCATTGGGCCTCGCTATAAACTCAGAATGCCCCTACCGTGTCCTGAACGCCATCTAGGCGAAGTCCTCGGCTGTCTAATTCCAAGTAGGTACTCGCATCATACACTAACTGCCGGAGTATAACTCCATCAAAGGTCCTAGATACCGCCCGGACCTGTCTACACTCGAACCTTAAAAGGACCCTCACAGTCGTGTATCGACGACGTGGCATCACCACCGTGTACCAACGGCGTGGCATCACCACCGTATACCAAGGGCGTGGCATCACCACCGTATATCAACGGCGTGGCACTAGGTCAAACAGACCCCTCGATCCATCAGATCCTGCAACTGCGCCATCATCATTTCAGCTCTACAGGCGATATCTAATGAGGTGCTGTCGAGGGTGGCGCGGTTCCTCGAACCATGTCAAACGCAATCTCTATCTCCCTAACCGGCGGCATTATCAACAGCTCAGGTGAAATCACACCCGGGATCTCATGAGCAACAAGGATATCCCTGAGTCCCGGTGCCGCCGTAAGCACCTCTCACACCGTCGCTAAAACTGTGTGCTCTACAATCTCAATAACCAAGCCTCCTCTCGTCTGCCTCGCAGAAGGTCAACTTCCTCTCTCCCGCAGTCAAACATTCTATGGCACTGCGCCACCCAAAACCCAAGCACTGGGTCGAAATACCGTACTGCCACAATTACCAATAAACTGCCGTAACTCGCGGTCTCGGCCGCACTGGACAGGATCCAACAGCCTCCTCCACATGCACAACAACAACTGGAACCTGTACCTCTAGTGCACGTGGTAACAATTTTGCCTCTAGTCCATGCAGGAATGCAACATGCTCTAACTCCGGCTGCTGTGATGAATTCACACCTGCGACAACCCGATCCGCTGCTGTGGCGCCCTCCAACCGGGCGGCACAGGTTTATCCGCTCAATGCAAGTGGTTGTCGCTCAATCTGCAAGGAAATCAGGACTATCTACATAGGGACAGCACGACCTCAGTCTCCGCTCCCACAGAGTGACGAATAAGGTCCTCCGCAGATAACAAATCCACGCTACCGCTGCGCCCACTCCGATATAGATACTGATGCTGCCATCGGGGTCACCCGATCTCCGGCATCTCGGGAACTCGTTATCCGGAAAAAGAAATCAGAAATGCCTCTGCCGGCCGATCTGTCCTCCATCACCCCGCGCCAAGCGCCAAATCCAGAACTCGCCTCTGGCGGCAGATCCTATCCAAAGGAACTACAACGCCACGCTCCAAACACAACGCCTACACCAACGAGGCGTCAAAACCTATAACGGAGGGACTGAATAAACTGAAAGGTGTCCTCGCAATCCACTCCCAGTCTTACATATCCTATGCGCCTCGTCCCTCGAAACCTGAAGCGCGCAGTTCAACAACTGCATAAACTCTCTGGCACAGGGAGGCTCTCAATTGATCACTCCATCACCACCAACCACGACTCTGCCTCCAAAGGCTCCAAACTCAATCTACGAGTCGGGGTGGTTCATCTGCCAAATCTGGCTCAATAGATCGATCATGTCCCACAGCTCCTCTGCTGTCAACTATCCACCCTGCCTCGGTGCCTCGGCACTAAACGTTTGCACAGGGGGGTACTCAGTGCTCCGACAACTGTGTCACCAAGACCAGCTGCTCACTCTGCCGCTGATAAGCCTTTGACAATCCTGTCATCTGGGTCCGGAGTTCTCTGACCTCAATCCGGGTATCCGGCCCAAACCAACCGCTCAGCTCACTGCTATGACAGGATGCACACAGGTCAAACCCAGAGTCGGGAGACACAGCTCGCCACGACGAAACCACAAACAGCACGCAAAACCACTCGACCAATCCAGCGAAAGTCTAAAGCATGTCACCCGTTCCACAGCATTATGTTGTCTGCAGCCAACATAATCACTTAGGAGATTAACATGCCAATCACTCCTCCCGTCCCTTGGGAGAGGTATAAAACTCAATCAGGACTCTCGCTAAAAGTCACGACTCTCACGAAGTCAACCAAGGGTCAAACCATAAGCCTAGGGTTTCTAAGTCCACCATGACCTACAACCTAGGCTCTGATACCAACCTAATCTGTCACGCCCCGGGTCGAACTGCGACCCGGGCTCGCCAACAGATCCGCCACCTAAGCCAACCTGCATAGGCGAAGCGTCCTACCTGCAAGAAAAGTACTACAGCTAAACAGATATCAGAGTTAAAATAAAACCTGTCGTATAACTAAAATCAATCACTGTACAACTGGAAATAATACAACAATGTCCGCCTTCAAAAAATAATAATACATACAATATCCTCAAATACAAGCTCAGAACCCAACCGGAGGTAACTCCAATAAATACATCAGTGTACAGTCTCTCAATACATTATATATCCTCACTACATCAGTCTCTCAAAAGAGGAAATAAAACAACTAATCTACTGAAGATCTCCTCTGGAGGGGTACCGCTACTCTCCAAGACGGTAGGGATCTAGCACGCGACTCCCTCGCCTCGAACACAACCACAGAATCCGCAACACCCGCTAAGACTCTGCAAACAAAGGAGAGAAAAGAAGGGGAGGGGGAAAACCCCAACGGGTGTGAGAACTACACCTAAAAAGGGAGTCCTCAGTGGGTACCACCGCCACCAGGCACGACGATCTGCCCCACTAAGTCCACTAGAGGCATAAGATAACCAAAGCAGTAAAGACTGAAATAAAAGCTGGAGACTCTCAACAGCTACCATGCCTCTATCAAATGCTCAAGTGGAAAAAACTCTGATAAAGATAAGCACACTCGCACACGAGGTGCTCAATCGACCCAACGAGCTGACTGCCACATCGGGTCCAGTCAAACCTGCGCCCACCTACAACCACCTCCCGCTGACGGGCAGGAATTACGTAGGGCGTCCAAACGGACTAACTCGCTATCGAGTAGTGGCTCATGCAAGCTATAGTCAAAATCCACGCTCTCTCTCAGAACGGATAACTCAAGATCACCAAGCCTCTCGCACAACGGTCAACAACTCACAAAGACCTCGGGACCACAGTCCCCAAATGGATCCCAACAACACTAGCACTGGTCTAAACACAGCTACTAGACTCCACTCGGTCCCCCTGACACGAGTGAACAGGAAAGTAAATGCCGGTATAACCGATCTGGTGCCACCAGTAAAACTGGCATTGCCTGCTCAGCGGAATCTGGCACACAAGGTCTCACGCCCCGGGGTCGAACTGCGACCCGGGCTCGCCAACAGATCCGCCACCTATGCCAACCTGCATAAGCGAAACGTCCTACCTGCAAGAAAAGTACTACAGCTCAACAGATATCAGAGCTATATAAGTAATTCTGCTGTATAACTAAATTAATCACTGTACAACTGGAAATAATACAACAATGTTCGCCTCCCAAAATAATACTAATACAATATCCTCAAATACAAGCTCTAAACCCAACCGGAGGTATCTCCAATAAATACACACAGGTACAGTCTCTCAATGCATAATATATCCTCACTACAACAGTCTCTCAAAAGAGTAAAAATAAAACATAGTCTACTGAAGATCTCCTCTGAAAGGGTACGCTACTCTCCAACAACGGGGGGGATCTAGCTCGCGACTCCCTCGCGCCGACCAACAACCGCAGAATCAGCAACACCCGCTAAGACTCTGCAAAACAAAGGAGAGGAAGGAACAAGGAGGGGAAAAACCGCCAAGGGTGTGAGAACTACACCAAAAAGGAGTTCTCAGTGGGTACCCCGCCAGACCCGACGGTCCTGCCACCAAGTCCTCAGGAGACATAAAACTAACCCAAGTCATAAAGACTGAAATAAGTAAGCTGGAGACTCTCACAAAGCTACCATGCCCCTATCTAAAGGCTAAAAAGGGGAGAACCAACGAATGGTATGCAACCACCAGCACGTGAAGTGCACAAATCGACCCAATCGAGCTGCTGCCACACCTGGTCCAGTCAAACCTGCGCCCACCTACAACCACTTCCCGCTGATGGGCATGAATTACGCGTAGGCGTCCAAACGGACTAACTCGCTATCGAGTAGTGGCTCATGCAGGCTATAGTCAAAATCCACGCTCTCTCTCAGAACGGATAGAATCATGATGTTCAACCTCTCACACAGCGGTCAAAGTACTCTCAACGACACGGGACCACCGTCAACCAAACGGCTCTCAATAGTACTAGCACTGATCTAAACTCACTACCAGTCTGCACTCGGCCCCCAGGCACGAGTGTAACAATAAAAGTATCTGACCGAAATAAACTCAATCGAATGAACCGGTATAAAACCCGTACTGCCTGCTCTGTCACCATCTCACGAACTCAGTATCTCCACTGTCCAAATGACCGGAACCCAGCACGGTCTGACCGGAACCCAACACGTCTAACGGAACCCAACACGGTCTATAGCCTACTCCGGAGCGGCACTCGAGGGGAGCGACCCACACGAGTAAAGTATCTCTGTCATCAGTATCACAAGTATCTCTATATAGCAGGACTAGATCATGACTATGATCAAAGTGGGAAAGCCCAACCACTAAAGAAGACCCTCGTCCTCAATCAGATGCAAAATACTCAAATAGTGGGAAACTCCGTCCACTAGAGAAATCTGATACCCAATCTGATGCATAAATAAATATCCGGTCAACCGCCCAAAGTCCGCGGTCACCGCAAACCCTGCCAACCGCAATCCAGCACAACCCATCCCTGACACCAATGTCCCGGCTACACTACCCCAGACCCCTGCTCGCACCCGAGCAATACAGACCACCTGACTAACAAAGAAGGAGAAAGAAAAAGCATGGCTTCTCCTAAGTCAAGTTCCAATAAGTAGTGCAGCAGTAAAAGATGGCCTAGCTACATGTCCATACAAGCATGCTTTTTGTCCTCAGAAACGATAAAAGTGGGTGAACATATATTAGCAAAACATGCTAAAATATTCCTACTATGATATACCAATCCCGCCTAAATAGGCCCATGAATAACCATGTATGATCTCTATACCATCTAGTGTGGGATAAATATAACCTGTCTACCACATGCTAAGTCTCTAGTTCAATAAATGTGTACAATTATCAGGTAAGCACCAATCCACATTTTATAGGCCGTTCCATGCTTACCTCTCGCTCATATTAGTTGTACATTAAATTAGGCATGCTATCAATCATAAAGGGTGACCTTCCACAGATAAGCTTATCTTAACCATACATGAACATCCCCTATTACACCTCCCATAAGGCATAACATGCATATAAACTCTGTTATTCCCTCTAACAGTTGCAATTACTAAGTTTACCCACCTGAAGCGCTTAACCCAAGGCAAACCTGAAGTCGGTGAAGAGTGTAGACGCTCACAGTCCAAAATCTGCCAAATTGCACCCTCGGTACAAGTCGCGCAAGCCGTGGCTCCAAACAACTAAAAGTATCCCGAAATCAAAGTCTACAGATCCATCGGGTCTAGCAACACTTGGAAACACCCCTGGGTACAACAATAAGGTCCAACATTACACTTTCATTCCCCCAAATTAACCACGCACAAACACACAGAAAATCAGTCCCAAAGATATGCTTATTTCACCTGCCGAAATTGCCCAGAAAAATCCAATAAAAATATCACAGCAATCCTCGCGTCGATACCTTCGAAACGAGTACCTGCATGTCAAATTCCGAGCCCCGTAGGCCGAGTTACAAATTCCACAATGCGGTGAGCGCGAAAGTCTACAACATAACACAACTGTATCACATTGCACAGGAGAACGGGAAAAGTATACCTTCGAGCAATTCCCGGAAAATCCCAAAAAATACGGTGTAATCCTCGCGTCGAGTAGATGAAAAAAGTGCATAGGCTCGTCTCGATCCGACCGCCGTACAACACGTTGCACGCAAAAACGTGCACACTAACGAGTCCACGCGCAAAAACGAGGCGCGTCCAAACGCCAGCAGCAGTCCGCGCAGTACAAATGTCGTAGTAAAACACGGTCCCTACAACACCACACGAGTAAGGGTCAAATCCAATGTCCAAAGGACGCTCCAAAACTGTGCCAAAACTACCTAAAATTAACACACGGGACCTACCGACTGCGCCGCCGTGCCGAAACGCTCCCCACGAAAAACCTCGCGCGCGTCTCCACGAGGCCCACGACGCACCGCCGTAACACCTCCCAACCTCTCCCTCACTCTCCCTCACTCTCGGTTGGAGAAGAAAGGGAAAGAGGAGAAAAAATGGAGGTGCGGGGGGAAAGAAGAAGAAGAAAATGAGGGAGAGAGAAAAGTGGTCCACGGCACCCAGTCCCCGGTGCACCCCCGCACCACGGCACTCATGCGTGCACCGATCCAGGCGGGCAAAAAAGGCAGGCCACGTGGCCGCAGAGCCCAGGGCGCCGCATGCGCG
>CM055067.1:31288140-31357037 GCA_029204045.2 Tillandsia leiboldiana | reverse complement strand
ACGCGCGCGTCGAGCCTCATGGAAATGCTATAATTGCATGTTTTTTCTAGAGAGAGTGTGTGGTCCAGAATTCCCATGCAACTATTTCCGCTGACTCCTAGTGTCAACACCTAGTGTTGTCTGTGTCTGGCCCATAGTGCATCAAAGGGGATGCACAGATGGACCCTGTGAGGTACTTTAGCTGGTTTGGCCTGTCACGCCCCGGGGTTCGAATCGCGCGGAAGAGGAGCCACCGATGCCCCTGACTCAGCCATATATTTTTTTTTTAATACATTACTCCCCGGCGCGTGCACAGACCCGCCGCATACACAAATTCACTCTGCAAATAAGCAGAGGCCCCTTTGTATATGCACGGCGTCTCAACTACAAAGTGTCTCACAAGGCGTAGTACAAACAATCTCTAACCACATCAGTTGGGGTCTCGTACACATACAACCAAACAATTCACATGACATTCTAGCATTCACTTAGAGCAGGAGGCCGGTGTTTTGAAAGGATAAATAATCACAAGGTTTTGAAAGCGGCATCCACACGATGCCCTCGTTTGTGAAAACAGTTCGCAACACATAAATCCCACAAGGTTTATAAAGCTCGGTGCCCACACGACACCCACGTTTTAAAAATAGTTTTCGCAAACGGTTTTCTTTGTTTTTTCATCGTTCAAAACGGCCAAGTAAGAGAGAACGTAGTATTCATTCAATTATTCAAATAAAAGGAAAGAAAAGGGCAACATCCACTTCGACCCCACGGGGTGTCGCAATCCACATCTAGCTACCATGAATAATAAAAGGAAAGGAAAGAAGAGTCACTGTATCTGAAGTCATCCCAAAATCAGATCAGCACCCTAACGTCCTCACCGGCGCCCTAGCACTCGCCCCTGGACGAACCTGTCACGAGTGGGAAGTCAGTGACTAGAAATAGCATGATAAGCGTAGTATACAAAGATAAGGCAAACCACAAACACCGGAGCAACTATCCTTCCCATGCACTTTCCACCTTAAGCACACCCTGTATCAATACGACATCGGGCACCTTCCCCGATGCCCCCGCCGAGCACCTGCCTCACAAAGCAACATCGGGCACCTTCCCCGATGCCACCGCCGAGCACCTGCCTCGGCCGCCGAGCACCTGCCTCGACGTCACCGCTCACACCCCCCACCCATGGGGGCCCCCATTCCTAACGCCACCTTCGCGTGGGGTACACGGTCAACGTACCACTTTTCCGGAAAAGCACACCCTTGCGGTGGCCAAACCGCGGGTGTGCGTGTAGCAATTTTGAGCCTCAGATTGATATTGAGTATCATAGCATAACATAACAAAACAGGTTAGTGCATAAACAGAAGGAGACTGACAATTCCACCTTGCCCCGACATGCTATTTCTAACAGTTAAACCCCATTCCCGAAACCCCGGGAACGTACCCACCTTGTGTGCGTCGTCCTGCGTTCGTCCAGTCCGCGTCTGTGCTCCAGTCGCCAACAGCGTCCCGCACTCCTGAAGGAACATAAGCAAATCGAGACTTAGAAGTCCGAAACTTACAACGACTCCCTACAGCGTGCGGCGGAGTTCTTCGCACGGCACCAGCCCGTGCGACGAACACTCTGCCAGGACGCAGCCCCGCGCGGCACCAGCCCGCGCGGCCGTCCCTCCTGCGGCGGCCCCGCGCGGCCGAGCGCCGCGCGGGCGCGCTGCCCGCGGTGCGGGCGACCCCGCGCGGCACCAGCCCGCGCGGGCGCCCCTCCTGCGGGCGGCCCCGCGCGCCGAGCGCCGCGCGGGCGCGCGGCCCGCGGTGCGGGCGCCCCGCGCGGCACCAGCCCGCGCGGGCGCCCCTCCTGCGGGCGGCCCCGCGCGGCCGAGCGCCGCGCGGGCGCGCGGCCCGCGGTGCGGGGCGCCCGCGCGGCACCAGCCCGCGCGGGCGCCCCCTCCTGCGGGCGGCCCCGCGCGGCCGCGCCGCGCGGCGCGCGGCCCGCGGTGCGGGGCGGCCCCGCGCGGCACCAGCCCGCGCGGGCGCCCCCCCGCTGGCGGCCCCGCGCGGCTGAGCGCCGCGCGGGCGCGCGCCCGCGGTGCGGGGCGGCCCCGCGCGGCACCAGCCCGCGCGCGCCCCCTGCTGCGGGCGGCCCCGCGCGGCTGAACGCCGCGCGGGCGCGCGGCCCGCGGTGCGGGGCGGCCCCGCGCGGCACCAGCCCGCGCGGGCGCCCCCTGCTGCGGGCGGCCCCGCGCGGCTGAACGCCGCGCGGGCGCGCGGCCCGAGATGCGAGGCGCCCCGCGCGGCACCAGCCCGCGCGGCGCCCCCCCTGCGGGCGGCCCGCGCGGCCGAGCGCCGCGCGGGCGCGCGGCCCGCGGTGCGGCGGCCCCGCGCGGCACCAGCCCGCGCGGCGCCCCTCCTGCGGGCGGCCCCGCGCGGCCGAGCGCCGCGCGGGCGCGGCCCCGGTGCGCGACGGCGCCGGGCCTCCTCCCTCCTCGTGACCACAAAAAAAGAAAGAAAGAGGGAGATTCCCCCGAACGAAACGCGTCCGACTCACCTCGATGTGCGAAAAGAGGAAGAGAGGGATCGTCCGCTTGCCCCCACCGTCCACCCTTGCGGTGTGCTTGGTTTCTCTTTGCCGGCGGCTACGAGGGAGGAAGAAAAAGAAAGAGGCGGCCACCAAAAGAGAATAAGAGGAACCCTAATCCTCTTTCCCTCACGGCTACATATATATATACTAAAGAATTAGGGTTTACCTTAAAAGGTGTGCGGCTGCCAACACGGATCCCGAGGCGTCTAAGGGGGACCCCAACTTCGAGAATTAATTCTGGTCAGACCGGGAGTCGGAAAAATAAACCGATCGCGCCCACGCGCTCCGTTCCGCGAGCTCTACCGCCTAAAATTATTTGCGGGCCCCGACGGTCTGTCCGGAAAAATGCCAAAAATGAGGCCCCCGGTCAGGCATTACAAGAAGAGGGTGACCAGAAGGGTTAAGGAAAAGCCGGGTCTTACACCACTTACCGCTAAAAACAAGTTTCGTCCCCGAAACTTAATCTTCCCCAGCGGCGAACAGGTCCGGGTAGCACTCCCTCATCTTTGACTCGGGTTCCCAAGTTGCCTCACGCTCTTCTTGATTGCTCCAAAGCACTTTTACGTAGGGAATCGTCCGACTACGCAGCTTTTTGTCCTCCCGGGCTAGGATCCGCACTGGTACTTCCGCAAAACTTAGATCCTCCTTGAGTCAATCGCGGAGGCGTCCAGCACTCGCGATGGGTCGGGGAGGTATTTCCGAAAGCATGGATACGTGGAACACATCATGAACGCGGTCAAGGTTCGGCGGTAGGGCGAGGGCGGTAGGCTACCGGGCCGATGCGCTCCAGAATCTCAAACGGCCCTATGTACCGCGGGCTCCAGCTTGCCCCTCAACCCAAACCGCTTCACCCCCTTTGACGGCGACACCCCAGTAACACGTGCTCTCCCACCTGGAATTCCAAGTCGCGACGTCTCTGGTCCGCGTAACTCTTTTGCCGGCTCTGGGCGGTCGCCAAACGTTGCCTGATGAGGCGCACCCTTTCCTCTGTCTCGGCCACTAGGTCCGGCCCCAAAAACTTTCTCTCCCCCAGATCGTCCCAGCAGATCGGGGGGATCTACAGCGTCTGCCGTACAATGCTTCGTACGGCGCCATCTTAATGCTTGCTTGGTAGCTGTTGTTATAAGCGAACTCTGCAAGGGGTAGGTAGCGCGACCATCCGTCTCCCAAGTCCAGCACGCACGCCCGAAGCATGTCCTCGAGTATCTGGATCACCCGCTCGGATTGCCCGTCCGTCTGGGGTGAAAGGCTGAGCTGAAGTGTAACTTGGTCCCCAAGGCTCGTTGTAGACTCTTCAAAAGTTCGAAACGAACCTTGTGTCCCTGTCCGAGGTGATCGTCGTTGGCACCCCGTGCAGCCTTACAATCTCGCTGAGGTAGACCTGTGCCAGCCGGTCGCGTGTCCAGGTCGTGTGGATGGGTAGGAAAGTGAGCTGACTTCGTTAGCCGATCCACGACAACCCAGATGGCGTCGTGTCCCTGCTGCGAACGGTGGAATCCGTGAACGAAGTCCATTGTGACTTGCTCCCACTTCCACTCGGGCACGGGTAGAGGTTGCAATTTCCCCGCCGGCCGTTGATGCTCGGCTTTCACCTGTTTGGCAAATCAAACAGTGAGCCACGAACAGCGTCACATCTCCCTTCAATCTTGGCCACCAGAAGGTCTGTCGGATATCTCGGTACATCTTGGTGCCTCCAGGGTGCGCCACGTAGGGGGCGCAATGTGCTTCAGTCAGGATTTCTTTCTTTAGATCCGGCAGATCGGGCACGCAGATCCGCACTCGGAACCGAAGGGTGCCGTCCGTTCCCACTGCGAAGTCTCCTTCTTGCTCCGGTGAAATCCTATCCGTTCCAGCTGTAGCTGCGGATCCGCACCTTGGCCTTCCCGAATCCTCTCCAATAGGGTCGGCGCGACTGTTAGGGTCAACAGTCGCTCAACGTCCCTGCTGGTACCACTTCCAACCTCAATCGTGAAAATTCCGCGATCAAGTCGTTCTGCTGCGTGATCGCGCCCGCCGAAGTTCCTTCTGCTTGCCCCTTTCGGCTTAGAGCGTCGGCTACCACATTGCTTCCCCGGGTGGTACTGGATTGGTTAGTCGTAGTCCTTCAGTAGCTCCAACCACCTCCTCTGCCGTAGGTTAAGCTCATTCTGGGTGAAAAGGTACTTGAGGCTTTGGTGGTCCGAGAACACGTTTGCAATGCACACCGTAGAGGTAGTGCCTCCACAGTTTCAGAACGAAGACCACTGCGGCAAGCTCCAAGTCATGGATCGGGTAGTTCTGTTCGTAATCCTTGAGTTGTCTTGAAGCATAGGCAATGACTCTTCCTTGCTGCATTAGTACTCCTCCCAGTCCTATTCGCGATGCATCGCAGTAGACTTCGTAGTCTTCTCCAGGGGTTGGTAAGGCAAGCACAGGCGCTCTTGTTAACCGTTTCTTAAGTTCTTCAAAGCTCTCTTGGCATTGGACCGTCCATATGAACTTTACTCCTTTCCGGGTTAGGCGGTTCAGAGGGGTCGCAATCTTCGAGAAACCCTCCACGAAACGTCTGTAGTATCCCGCAAGGCCCAAGAAGCTGCGCACCTCTGTCACTGTGGTCGGCTGGGGCCAGTCGGTCACCGACTCCACCTTCTTGGGATCCACTGCGACTCCTGCTGCTGAAATGATATGCCCTAGAAAACCCCACTTCGCGAAGCCAGAATTCGCATTTATTAAGTTTTGCGAACACTCCTGCTCCCTAAGGGTCTGTAGAACAATTCGTAGGTGCTCCTCGTGCTTCCCATCGGTGGTGGAGTAAATTAGGATGTCGTCGATGAAGACCACAACGAACTGATCCAGGAAGGGTCTGAAAACTCGGTTCATCATGTCCATGAACACCGCTGGGGCATTAGTAAGCCCGAACGGCATTACTGTGAACTCGTAATGGCCATACCGAGTCCGGAATGCCGTCTTCGGAATATCCTCGTCTCGAACTCTGAGCTGGTGGTATCCCGACTGCAGGTCGATTTTTGAGAAGACAGTTGCACCCCGCAGCTGGTCAAAGAGGTCATCAATCCTAGGTAAGGGGTACTTGTTTTTCACTGTGACTTTGTTGATTTCCCGGTAGTCGATGCATAACCGCAAGCTCCCGTCTTTCTTTCGTACAAAGAGTACAGGCGCGCCCCAAGGGGACACACTCGGTCGGATAAACCCCTTGTCCAGGAGGTCCTCTAGCTTGCGCCTTAAGTTCCTTCAGCTCCGCGAAGGCACATCTGTAGGGGGCCTTCGTGATTGGTCGAGTGCCGGGTGGAAGCTCAATGGGAAAGACAACTTCTCGCTCGGGGGTAATCCAGGTAGTTCGGCCGGAAAAACATCTGGGAAGTCCCTCACTACAGGGATGTCGGGGAGTGCCGTGGAGGATCCGGCGGCCAGGGCCACCGACACCATGTAGGCCATACACCCGCCCTCTACCAGCTTTCTGGCTCGGGATGCAGGAATCATGAAGAAAAGGAAACGCTCTTGCAGGCCAAGTACACGTTCTCCGGAAAATCGGGGTACATCAGTCGTACCTCGCGCTTCTCACAGTCTATGACCGCAAGGTACCACGTGAGCCAATCCATTCCGAGCACTACATCATACTCTTTCAATGGAATGACTACCAGATCCCAGGGGCACGGAAGCCTTCCCATCCATATAGGGCAGGAAGGCACCATGTTGCGTGCCTCCAAGGATCCTCCCGCGGTGTGAACGGTCATCAAACTGGGTAAGGGTCTCAACTCAAAATCATGGGTCAGTGCGAAGTCTCGAGACATAAACGAGAGGGTCGCTCCGGTGTCAAAAAGGGTTCTAGCGCGGTAAACAGAAGCAAGAGTGATACCTGCGACGACGTGCTCAGACGGGTGTGTCTCCTGCTGACCCATCGAATAGACGCGGCCTCCCGAAGGCGGTGGCTTCTCCCCACAGATCGGGGTGCTGGCGGTCTGGGGGCTGACGTCATTGGCGCTTTCCCCCGCCCTGCATGCTGGGGTGAAGGCACGGAGGCTGCTGAAGATGTGGTGCCTTGGTTCAGGGGACAGTTGAAACGGAAGTGCCCCTGCTTGCCACATCGGAAGCAATGGTCCTGTCTCTTGGAGCAATCCATCACCCGGTGCGCCCCGCCGCAGATCACGCACGAGCGGTCCTCCGGGCGTTGTCCCTCTCCTGGCGCTCCCCTGGTCCTTTGCTGGGGTCTCCACCGCTTAGGGGGCCGATTCCCGCTGGAGGAGCCCCCTCCCCCTGAAGTCGTCTGGGTCCGCTTCCTGTCATCTTGTTGGTGGGAGCCTTCCCTTCGGGCGCGCGTGACGGCAAAGCCTCGTTCCACGATGGTGGCTCGGTCGACCACCTTCTGAAAGGTATGTAGATCTGCCGCGTCCACTACTTGGAAAATGTCAGTCCTCAATCCATCCACAAACAGTTGTGCCTTATGGGATTCGTCCCGAATGACGAACGGGACACAGTTCGCCAGTCTCACGAACTCCCTCTGGTACTCCATTACTGTTTTGGTTCCCTGCCTGATGTGGTTTAGATCGTCCTCCAGTTGTTTCTTCACGCTATTGGTAAAGAACGCCCCGAATAGCTGCTGTTTAAAGGTAGTCCACGACGGAAGGGTAGCGCCCGACGCAGTGTCGGGGCGTACGGTCTTCCACCAAATGCGGGCGTTCCCCTCGAGCAAGTGGGCGGCCAGGGGGACCCGCTCGTGGTCTTCCATCATTAGGTCCTCGAATAATTTCTCCATCGTATCCACCCATTTCTCCACAACCCAGGGGTCTGTCGTGTCCCCCTCGAACGTTGGCGGGTCGTATTTCTTGAAGTCGGCCAGGTTGGCGCGCACACGGTCTCGCTCGTTTGGTAGGTTCGCCCCCTCCTTCGCGACGTTGGCGGTCGCGGCGGGAGTGGGTAACACTACCGTCACACTCGGAGCAATTCCGACGATTGGTGTCGCCGCCGGCCCTGCCGTTGCCGTCGAAGGGGCCACCTCTGGGGCCGAGGCCCGGGTGGGGGCAGCCCCTCCTTCGGTCTCCATCACCGGTGCAGCTGGGCCCGGGAGACGGCCCGGGGCAACCTCTGCCGTCGCAGCGGCCTGCTGTTGCTGCGTCAGTTGGCGCACGCGGTCGTTCAGGGCTGCCAACTGTTCCGCCATCTCTTGTAGCTGCTGCCTTAGGAGCTGATTCTCCGCAGTCATCGCTTCCGCTGCGTCCGCCCCCGTGTCCTCGGCTGTGGATCTAGTCCTGGCCATGATCTGAACATTTGCACGAACCAGTTACTCCTAGTTCAAATAAGACGGCACGCCACTAGTGCTGGCACTAGAGGGAGAAAAGAAAAAGAACACTAATTCCCTCCCCCCTTTTTCCCCCAACGAGCACTCGCGTTTTATTTATCCCGTGTTCACTTTATTACTCAGTAGCCAGAGTATTGCGCCCGTGGATGTTAGGCCCCGACTGTTGTGGTTAAAGTTTACCTCTCTGATACCATCTTAATCTGTCACGCCCCGGGGGTTCGAATCGCGCGGAAGAGGAGCCACCGATGCCCCTGACTCAGCCATATATATTTTTTTTAATACGTTACTCCCCGGCGCGTGCACAGACCCGCCGCATATACAAATTCACTCTGCAAATAAGCAGAGGCCCCTTTGTATATGCACGGCGTCTCAACTACAAAGTGTCTCACAAGGCGTAGTACAAACAATCTCTAACCACATCAGTTGGGGTCTCGTACACATACAACCAAACAATTCACATGACATTCTAGCATTCACTTAGAGCATGGAGGCCGGTGTTTTGAAAGGATAAATAATCACAAGGTTTTGAAAGCGGCATCCACACGATGCCCTCGTTTGTGAAAACAGTTCGCAAACACATAAATCCCACAAGGTTTATAAAGCTCGGTGCCCACACGACACCCACGTTTTAAAAATAGTTTTCGCAAACGGTTTTCTTTGTTTTTTCATCGTTCAAAACGGCCAAGTAAGAGAGAACGTAGTATTCATTCAATTATTCAAATAAAAGGAAAGAAAAAGGGCAACATCCACTTCGACCCCACGGGGGTGTCGCAATCCACATCTAGCTACCATGAATAATAAAAGGAAAGGGAAAGAAGAGTCACTGTATCTGAAGTCATCCAAAAATCAGATCAGCACCCTAACGTCCTCACCGGCGCCCTAGCACTCGCCCCTGGACGAACCTGTCACGGAGTGGGAAGTCAGTGACTAGAAATAGCATGATAAGCGTAGTATACAAAGATAAGGCAAACCACAAACACCGGAGCAACTATCCTTCCCATGCACTTTCCACCTTAAGCACACCCTGTATCAATACGACATCGGGCACCTTCCCCGATGCCCACCGCCGAGCACCTGCCTCACAAAGCAACATCGGGCACCTTCCCCGATGCCACCGCCGAGCACCTGCCTCGGCCGCCGAGCACCTGCCTCGACGTCACCGCTCACACCCCCCACCCATGGGGGCCCCCATTCCTAACGCCACCTTCGCGTGGGGTACACGGGTCAACGTACCACTTTTCCGGAAAAGCACACCCTTGCGGTGGCCAAACCGCGGGTGTGCGTGTAGCAATTTTGAGCCTCAGATTGATATTGAGTATCATAGCATAACATAACATAACAAAACAGGGTTAGTGCATAAACAGAAGGAGACTGACAATTCCACCTTGCCCCGACATGCTATTTCTAACAGTTAAACCCCATTCCCGAAACCCCCGGGAACGTACCCACCTTGTGTGCGTCGTCCTGCGTTCGTCCAGTCCGCGTCTGTGCTCCAGTCGCCAACAGTGTCCCGTACTCCTGAAGGAACATAAGCAAATCGAGACTTAGAAGTCCGAAACTTACAACGACTCCCTACAGCGTGCGGCGGAGTTCTTCGCACGGCACCAGCCCGTGCGACGAACACTCTGCCAGGACGCAGGCCCGCGCGGCACCAGCCCGCGCGGCCGTCCCTCCTGCGGGCGGCCCCGCGCGGCCGAGCGCCGCGCGGGCGCGCTGCCCGCGGTGTGGGCGACCCCGCGCGGCACCAGCCCGCGCGGGCGCCCCTCCTGCGGGCGGCCCCGCGCGGCCGAGCGCCGTGCGGGCGCGCGGCCCGCGGTGCGGGGCGGCCCCGCGCGGCACCAGCCCGCGCGGGCGCCCATCCTGCGGGCGGCCCCGCGCGGCCGAGCGCCGCGCGGGCGCGCGGCCCGCGGTGCGGGGCGGCCCCGCGCGGCACCAGCCCGCGCGGGCGCCCCCTCCTGCGGGCGGCCCCGCGCGGCCGAGCGCCGCGCGGGCGCGCGGCCCGCGGTGCGGGGCGGCCCCGCGCGGCACCAGCCCGCGCGGGCGCCCCCCCCGCTGCGGGCGGCCCCGCGCGGCTGAACGCCGCGCGGGCGCGCGGCCCGCGGTGCGGGGCGGCCCCGCGCGGCACCAGCCCGCGCGGGCGCCCCCTGCTGCGGGCGGCCCCGCGCGGCTGAACGCCGCGCGGGCGCGCGGCCCGCGGTGCGGGGCGGCCCCGCGCGGCACCAGCCCGCGCGGGCGCCCCCTGCTGCGGGCGGCCCCGCGCGGCTGAACGCCGCGCGGGCGCGCGGCCCGAGATGCGAGGCGGCCCCGCGCGGCACCAGCCCGCGCGGGCGCCCCCTCCTGCGGGCGGCCCCGCGCGGCCGAGCGCCGCGCGGGCGCGCGGCCCGCGGTGCGGGGCGGCCCCGCGCGGCACCAGCCCGCGCGGGCGCCCCTCCTGCGGGCGGCCCCGCGCGGCCGAGCGCCGCGCGGGCGCGCGGCCCGCGGTGCGCGACGGCGCCGGGCCTCCTCCCTCCTCGTGACCAACAAAAGAAAGAAAGAAAGAGGGAGATTCCCCCGAACGAAACGCGTCCGACTCACCTCGACGTGCGAAAGAGGAGGAAGAGAGGGATCGTCCGCTTGCCCCCACCGGTCCACCCTTGCGGTGTGCTTGGTTTCTCTTTGCCGGCGGCTACGAGGGAGGAAGAAAAAGAAAAGAGACGGCCACCAAAAGAGAATAAGAGGAACCCTAATCCTCTTTCCCTCACGGCTACATATATATATACTAAAAGAATTAGGGTTTACCTTAAAAGGTGTGCGGCTGCCAACACGGATCCCGAGGTGTCTAAGGGGGACCCCAACTTCGAGAATTAATTCTGGTCAGACCGGGAGTCGGAAAAATAAACCGATCGCGCCCACGCGCTCCGTTCCGCGAGCTCTACCGCCTAAAATTATTTGCGGGCCCCGACGGTCTGTCCGGAAAAATGCCAAAAAATGAGGCCCCCGGTCAGGCATTACAAGAAGAGGGTGACCAGAAGGGTTAAGGAAAAGCCGGGTCTTACATGGCCTTCGGCTACATTTGTCGAATTTTTGAAAAGGTTTTGGGACAAACAGAGGTTGGATTTGGATTCAGCGCGGAAAAACGCTTGAAAACGGCTATTTGCTTGTTGGATTCTGAGTCCGGAGGCCCAAAAAGGACTCCTGGAAGTTTTTAGTGGATTTCGGTGCATGGTAGGGGCCGTGGACCGCCGGCATGCCACGTGGCGGCCTGTCATTGGCCGGTTTATAGTGCTCGGTCCACAGAGCGTCGCGGTTGGGTGCACAGACCCGGCGCAGGGACACGTGGCGCCGCCTGATTGGCGGGCTCATGGTGCGCGGTCTACAGAGTTGGCGTGGCGGTGCATGGACCATGGCGGGGATACGTGGCAGTCCCCGGTTGGTCAGTGCACGCGGCGTGGTCCACGGAACCCAAAGTGGGGTGCGTGGAACGGGTGTAGGGGACGCATGGCGGCGCGTGATTTGCGGGCTCACGAGGCGCGGCGCACGGGGACGCGGGCGAGCGCCTCGTGGTGCGTGCGTGGCAGGCTGTCAGGCGGCGCCTGCCCGCACGTGTGACCGCGACAGGGCCGGGACAGGTGGCGCCCCGCTATTCGCGGGCGCCACTTACCCGTTTGACCGGGGAGGGCCCACGTGGCGGCACCAGACGCGCCCCGCACAGCTCTTTGCTGTGCGGGACACGTGTCCGATCTCTGGTGCGCCACGTGGCCACTTCCGACGCGCCCCGCACAGCTGTTTGCTGTGCGGGACACGCGTCAGCCCAGGGGAGATTCGGGCGCTCCCCAGCGGTACCATTTGCCGCCGGATTCGGGCGCCTGAAACCGGTTCCAGCGCCCGAATCCGGGGACACGGGTGGAATTTCTCCAATTGTTTCGAGCGGCCTATTTAAAGCCCGAGCCGCCTTCTTTTGCAGATTTTTCGCATTTTCGAGCTTCCTTTTCGACTCGAGACCTTCAGCAAAGTTGATCCCCGTGCTGTGCTGCATCCACGTTGAGGATTTCTGGGATTTTACGTGGCACGCTTTTCAAGATTTCCTTTTATTTGGTGCATCGCGACGTTCCTTCACCGGTGTTTCCTCCCGTCGTGTTTCGGTGCGCGAGCTCCCCCGGCCTACTCCGACCACCTTTTCGAGCGATTCTTGCGCCGTTGGATCCGCGACAGGTAGGGCTACGATCTTGGTATTTTAGCTTCCCCTCATTTTGGGTGTTTCTTGGAGTTTTTCCTTGCTTACTGGGACCTATTGTTTCTGTGAGGATTTCGGGGACAGCAGGTTGTTGCGTGGAGCTCTTCGCGCTAGAGCATCGGTTTGAGGTGTACTTCTACACTTTTTGCATCTACGTGTCATAAGGATTATCGCCGTATTTTTTTGGGATTTTTCTGAGGCTTGCCCGGAGGTATATTTTTCTCCCTTTATCTGTGCATGGTGTTACAGTTATGTTGTTGTGGGTTTTTGCGCTTCCCTTGTTGTGGAATTTGTAACTCGACCTGCGGGGCTCGGATTTGGACGTGCAGGTACTCGTTTCGAAGAGCTCGACGCGACGATCACAGAAGTATTTTTGTTGGATTTTTTAGAGCCCTTTCTGCAGGTGAATATTTTGCATCTTTGGGACTGTTCTGCAGGTTGTGTATACTTTGATGATTTTTGGAATAAAAGTGTAACTGTGGACCTTGTGTTGTACCCAGGAGGGTTTGCGGGTCTTGCTGAACCCGTTGGATCTGGAGATATTTGTTCTTTGGTATTCTCAGCTGTGGGACTTTGGACAGTTTAGCGCTTCAGGTGGGTTGCCTCGTCTTCCGGATCTATGGGCTGTGCATTAATTCTATCTGTGTAGGAACATGCATGTTTGTGAATGTACTATGTAGCATGCTAGAATGTAGGAGTTGATGTTCCTGATGTTTTCAGATGATCATGTGATTTATTGTTTCCTACAACCTGTTAATTTATTCTTATCTTGGGACTTGACCTAGCACCCCCATCATATGCTGCATGTTCGACCAGACTAGTAGAAAACTCCAACTTGGGCTAGGTTATTATTGCTTTAGACATTCCCACACTGTTATTTACTGTTTCATCCTGGACTTAGAATTTCCTCGCCCGGGTAGTGGGCCGAGAGGTCGGGTTGTTGTGGGATGCATTTTACACTCATGTCTGGGGACCGAGTGGAGTCTGATAGCAGTCTATAGATCAGTGTTTCATTTTGGGAGCTGTCTGTGTGACAGTGGGTCTCGGCTGTGTAGTTTTCCAGCCTGTGAGTGAGAGAGTGTTTTGTTGGTTACTGCCGATCTTGTTGATCGAGGATTTGGATTATAGCCTGCATGAGCCACATTTGAGCTCGACAGAGATGCGCGGATACTTTCCTCGGTGGGGTCGCGCCCCTCGAGTGCCACTCCGGAGCTGGGCTTGATATTTGCTATCGCGACTTGTCGACGCAGTCCCTCTGGCTGGGCCAGTTTTGGCAATCACGGACGCCCTACGTAAGTCCGGTCCCATTTCGGATGTAACGGTAGTAGGTAGGCGCAAGTTTGACTGGACCCGATGTGGCTGTCAGTGTAGAATGGGTGATCTGAGTTGAGGGTTAGTAGATGCACCATGTTTCTTTCTGTTCCACTCCTTGATCTTCTAGATAGAGGCATAGTAGCTGTAGAGTTTATTTTTCCAGCTTTTCCTTCCAGCACTGCATTTGTTACTTTATGCCTTTAGTAGACTTAGTGGGCAGACCGTCAGGCTTGTTGGCGGTACCTATTGAGAACTACTGTGGGATGTAGTTCTCACACCCGTCGTGGTGTCTTTTCCCCAGGGACTTCTACTCCTGTTCCTGCTGCTCCAGCTGCTGCTTCTTCAGATCGAGGTAAGGGACTCGCTCGCTAGATCCCTACCAGTCATCTGCCAGTGAGAGTGTAGAGGTACCCTGTTTTGGTGATGTATTAGTATTGTTAGGGTTTCCTTTGGGACTTGTATATATTTCTTTTACAGTTGAGAGACTTATGTATTGGTGAGGACTTGGGTTGTATATTTGTGGAGTTGTATCTATTTTATTTTCAGCATTTACTTTTCAGCTTTGATATCTGTATAGTGTAGATGATCTTTTGCAGGTTAGTCGCTACGTCTATGCGGGGTTTCCCGTATGGGCGGCGGATCTGTTGGCGAGCCTGGGTCGCAGTTTCGACTCCGTGGCATGACAGATTAGAGTGGTATCAGAGTCTAGGATGTAGGTCATTGAGGACTTAGAAACCCTAGGCTTGTGGTTGGACCCTAGGATGACTTACGTGAGAGCCGTAATTTTTAGCGAGTCCTGATTGGGTTCCAAACTCTCCCAAGGAATGGGACGAGTGATCGACATGTCTTCTCTCGGTGGCAACTATGTTGGCTGCAGACATCATAGTACTACAGGAAGGGGGACATGCCTTTAACTTTTCCTTGATTGGGTCGAGTGTTGTTTTTGGTTCTGATTGCTCTTCTTTTTCCTCAGGTGAGTGATGCCTCCGCGACGCGGGATGTCGACGCGTTCGCAACCTTCTTCCTCTGAGCCCGAGCAGGAGGACTCGGGACAGGGACAGCAGAGTGAGGTGCAGGAGCTTCGTGCCCAGATGGCCCTGATGTCAGAGGCTGCTCGGCGCCAGGAGGAGGCCATGGGTCGGATGATGCTTATGTTGGAGCAGAGGGCACAGCCAGTTGTAGCACCCCCAGAGAGTTCCCCTGTACCTTCTTCGCAAGTTGTGGCACCCCTTGTTGTACCGACGGCATCGGCAGTTCCTGTTGCGCCGGTTTCCTGCATACTGTCGTCTGGGTCGACGGGACCTTTGACCCCTGCAGAGAAGCGAGAGGTGGTGGATTTGTTGATGAGATTCCGTCAGTTCGACCCACCTCATTTTTCGGGGCTGAGTGCGGAGCCGTGGGAGGCAGAGTCGTGGATCACGGCTATGGAGCGACATTTTGAGAGCTTGCTCATCGAGGAGCGGTTTCAGGTCCTTTTTGCGACGAACTTCTTGGAGCGCAACGCCGAGGCTTGGTGGCGGCGTGTTCGACCTGCTGATCCACCTGGGGCTCAGCTTCTTACCTGGGCGGAGTTTCCCAGTCTTCTTCTTGGGGCTTTCTTCCCGGAGAGCGTTCGGTAGAGGTTGGAGGAGCAGCTGAAGAATCTCCGACAGGGAGATCGGCCCGTGCATGAGTACATTTCATATTTCAACCAGCTGTTGGCTTGTGTACCGCACGTGGCCAGGGATGAGGCACATCGGATCTACATGTTTGAGCGAGGGTTGCGCCGGGACCTTTTCGAGTTCGTCCGTTCGGGCAGATTGCAGACTCTGGAGGCTTCTATGGAGCAGGCACTCTATGTTGAGCGCGGAGAGGCGGTGATGGAGGAGGTGGCTCCAACTCCCGCAGTGATTCCAGGGGCGAAGCGCCCAGCACCGATGGATGAGGGGCAGTCGAGTCGGCAGGGACCCCCGAGACCTCCACGATTCCAACCTCAGGGTCGTGGGTTTCAGGGGCGCCAGAGATCAGGAGCACCCCGTCAGTCTCAGCAGCAGCAGTGTCGACCGCCTCGGCAGCAGCAGCCTTCGCAGCAGCAGCAGACCTCGCGGCAGCCACGCCTGGACCGATGTATTATCTGTGGAGGGCCGCACTCACCGATCGAGTATCCTCAGAGGCAGGGCCGTTGTTTCCGTTGCGGGCAGACTGGCCACTTCCAGGGGTCGTGCCCCAGAGCAGGCCTTCTAGTTCCTTCCTCGGCTTCAGCACCCTCTTTTCCTCATCAGACGGTGGGAGTTTCAGCGGCCTACGGTAGGCCCGATCATGCTTCTTCTTCCTCGCGATAGCCAGAGCGACGACCCTAGCGCTGAGCGGGCGAGTCTGTGCCACTCAGGTTGAGGATGATTCAGCGGCTGACCACGTCGTCGCAGGTATTATTTTGATTTCTGCAGTTCGTACTCGAGCTCTTTTTGATACCGGTGCATCGCACTCATTCATTAGTAGAGCATTTGCATCCCTACATGGTATAGAGGTAGTTTCTTTATCGCATGCATTAGAGATTCATATTCCATATCATATTTTGCATGTCTAGGAGTGTTGTAGGGATTGCCCTGTACAGTTGGGATCTTGGATCTTGCCAGCAGAATTGCTTGTCTTGCAGCAGCTCCAGGATTTCGATGTTGTACTTGGCATGGATTGGTTGTCACGGTATTTTGCCACCATAGACTGCAGAGAGAGGATTGTGACCCTCCGCGAGCTTGGTCAGGAGGAGTTCGTCTACAGAGACTGCCAGAGCACCTTGTTTGCGGTGACTATTTCTTCGGCGAAGGCTAGGCGGATGATGAGCAGAGGTTGTACCGCTTTCTTGGCGACGATTGTAGAGGTGTCTACGGCGGCACTGGGCTCGAGGATATTCCGATTGTCCGCGATTTTCCAGATGTGTTTCCCCCGGAGTTGACGACTATGCCACCGGAGAGCGAGATAGAGTTTGTGATTGATGTGGTTCCAGGAACCGCACCAATCTCTAAGGCACCTTATAGGATGGCACCTACCGAGTTGAGGGAGTTGAAGGCCCAGTTACAGGACCTGATGGATCGGGGTTTTGTTAGACCCAGTGTATCTCCGTGGGGAGCGCTGGTGTTGTTTGTGAAGAAGAAGGATGGGTCGCTTCGATTATGTGCGGATTACAGGGAGCTGAACAAAGTGACCATCCGGAACAAGTATCGTTTACCATGGATTGATGATTTGTTCGATCAGCTGCAGGGAGCGTCAGTGTTCTCAAAGATTGATCTCCAGTCCGGTTACCACCAGCTGAGGGTGAGGGCCGAGGACATCCCCAAGACGGCTTTTAGATCCCGGTACGGGCATTATGAGTTCACTGTGATGCCTTTTGGTTTAACTAATGCCCCTGCTGCATTTATGGATTTGATGAACCGAGTATTTCAGCCGTACTTGGACTTGTTTGTGGTGCTCTTCATCGACGACATTTTGATTTACTCCCGGAGTGATATGGAGCATGAGGAGCACCTGAGGATAGTGCTACAGCTTCTGCAAGAGAAGAAGCTATATGCCAAGTTTAAAAAGTGCGAGTTCTGGCTTCGGGAGGTTGCATTTTTAGGCCATATTGTATCAGCCGCAGGAGTGGCAGTAGACCCGACGAAGATTGATGTTGTTCGGGATTGGCCGAGACCGACGACGGTTACGGAGGTTCGGAGCTTTTTGGGCTTGGCAGGTTATTATCGTCGGTTCGTGGAGGGCTTTGCGAAGCTCTCTACCCCCCTGACCAGTTTGACTACGAAGGGGACAAAGTTTGTTTGGACTGAGCAGTGCCAGCTGAGTTTTGAGGAGCTGAAGAGGAGATTGATTTCAGCACCGGTTCTAGCATTGCCAGTGATGGGTGATGGATTCGTGATCTTTAGTGATGCCTCTCACAACGGTTTGGGTTGTGTTTTGGTGCAGCATGGTAGGGTAATTGCTTATGCTTCAGGCAATTAAAGGATTATGAGAAGAATTACCCTACTCATGATTTGGAGCTTGCAGCTTTGGTGTTCGCTTTGAAGTTGTGGCGGCATTACCTCTATGGAGAGCACTGCGAGATCTACACTGATCATAAGAGTTTGAAGTATTTATTTACTCAGAAGGAGCTGAATTTGAGGCAACGCCGGTGGTTAGAGTTACTGAAGGACTATGATGTGAGCATCCTTTATCATCCCGACAATGCCAATGTTGTTGCAGATGCTTTGAGCAGGAGGTCAGTGCAGAGTCTGAGCATGTTGATCACGCAGCAGGCACCGCTAGTTGAGAAGATGAGGCGTTTACAGATTGAGGTGGTATCCCCTGGGGTCTCTGCTAGACTTATGTCTATGGTCTTGCATCCCACTCTGTTGGACAGGATTAGGGAGGCACAGAGTGAGGACCCCCACTTGACCAGGATCAGAGAACAGATTCAGACAGATCAGATAGGGAATTTTTCAGTGGATACCTCGGGAGTACTTCGATATAGGGACCGAGTGTGTGTGCCTACGGATCCTGAGATCAGAGACCAGATTTTGAGAGAGGCCCATTATACACCTTATACCATTCATCCTGGTGGTACTAAGATGTATAAGGACCTCAAGGCACACTTTTGGTGGTCCGGAATGAAGCGGGACATTGGAAGATTTGTGGCTCACTGTTTAACTTGTCAGCAAGTGAAGGCAGAGCACCGGGTTTCTGCTGGCAAGTTGCAGAGTCTTCCAATCCCCGAGTGGAAGTGGGACCACATCACTATGGATTTCGTCACAGGACTGCCGAGGGCGCAGAGTGGAGCAGACGCGATTTGGGTTATTGTGGATAGACTCACCAAGTCTGCTCACTTCTTACCTGTACAGGTGACTTGGCCATTGGAGCGACTTGCACAGTTGTATTTGGATGAGGTGGTGAGGCTACATGGTGTACCCACCTCGATTGTATCAGATAGGTAACCGAGATTTGTATCGCATTTTTTGGGGAGTCTACAGTCAGCCTTGGGGACACAGCTCCGCTTTAGCACAGCATTCCACCCACAGACTGATGGACAGTCCGAGCGCACCATACAGACCCTCGAGGACATGTTGAGAGCGTGCGTCATGGATTTTGGAGGGGGGTGGTACCGGCACTTAGCATTGGTTGAGTTTGCGTAACACAACAGCTATCAGGCGAGCATTCAGATGGCTGCGTTTGAGGCGTTGTATGGACGCAAGTGTCGGTCGCCCTTGTATTGGAGTGACGTGGGTGAGAGGAGGACTTTGGGACCTAATTTACTGCCGGAGGCAGAGGAGAAAGTCAGATTAGTTCGCTGACATCTTGAGATAGCCCAGAGTCGTGAGAGGAGCTACGCTGATACACGGCGGCGAGATCTAGAGTTCCAGATTGGTGATCATGTCTTTTTGAAGGTCTCGCCTTCGAAAGGGGTCCGGAGATTTGGAGTTCGGGGGAAGCTCAGTCCCCTCTTTATTGGACCCTTCGAGGTACTTGAGAGAGTAGGCCCTATGGCTTACAGAGTTGCCCTTCCTCCACGCCTGGCCGGAGTTCATGATGTTTTCCACGTCTCGGCTCCGAGGAGATACGTTTTCGACCCTTCGCACGTGATTGACTTCACTTCCTTGGAGGTCGGCGAGGACCTTGGATATGAGGAGCGCCCGTTGCAAATTCTAGCTCGTGAGGTGAGGGAATTGCGCAACCGGGTCATTCCGTATGTGAAGAGCTTGTGGAGCAATCACGAGGAGCGTGAGTCTACTTGGGAGCTAGAGACGGTGATGAGAGATACCTATTCCTTTCTGTTCGAGGCTTCCGGCTGAGGTACGCCTATTTTGTTTTCTTTGTTTCGGGGACTAAACTTCCTTTTAGTGGGGAAGGATGTAGTGGTCCAGAATCCCATGCAACTATTCCGGTGAATTCATTGTGTAGAACACCTAGTGTTGGTGTGTCTGGCCCATAGTGCATCAAAGGGATGCCACAGATGGACCCTATGAGGTATCTTTAGCTGGTTTGGCCTTCGGCTACATTTGCCGAATTTTTGAAATGGTTTTGGGACAAACAGAGGTTGGATTTGGATTCAGCGCGGAAAAACACTTGAAAACGGCTATTTGCTTGTTGGATTTTGAGTCCGGAGGCCCAAAAAGGGACTCCCAGAAGTTTTTAGTGGATTTCGGTGCATGGGAGGGGCCGTGGACCGCCGGCATGCCACGTGGCGGCCTGTCATTGGCCGGTTTACAGCGCTCGGTCCACAGAGCTTCGCGGCTGGGTGCACAGACCCGGCGCAGGGACATGTGGCGCCGCCTGATTGGCGGGCTCATGGTGCGCGGTCTACAGAGTTGGCGCGGCGGTGCATGGACCATGGCGGGGACACGTGGCAGTCCCCGGTTGGTCGGTGCACGCGGCGTGGTCCACGGAACCCGAAGTGTGGTGTGTGGACTGGGTGCAGGGGATGCGTGGCGGCGCGTGATTTGCGGGCTCACGAGGCGCGTCGCACGGGGACGCGGGCGAGGGCCTCGGGGCGCGTGCGTGGCAGGCCGTCTGGCAGCGCCTGCCCGCACGTGTGACCGCGACAGGGCCGGGAAAGGTGGCGCCCCGCTATTCGCGTGCGCCACCTACCCGTTTGACCGGGGAGGGCCCACGTGGTGGCACCGGACGCGCCCGGCACAGCTGTTTGCTGTGCGGGACACGTGTCCGATCTCTGGTGCGCCACGTGGCCACTTCCGACGTGCCCCGCACAGCTGTTTGCTGTGCGAGACACGCGTCAGCCCAGGGGAGATTCGGGCGCTCCCCTGCGGTACCTTGTGCCGCCGGATTCAGGCGCCCGAAACCGGTTCCAGCGCCCGAATCTGGGGACACGGGTGGAATTTCTCCAATTGTTTCGAGCGGCCTATTTAAAGCTCGAGCCGCCTTCTTTTGTAGATTTTCCGCATTTCCGAGCTTCCTTTCGACTCGAGACCATCAGCAAAGTTGATCCCTGTGCTGTGCTGCATCCACCTGAGGATTTCTGGGATTTTACGTGGCATGCTTTTCGAGATTTCCTTTTATTTTGCGCATCACGACGTTCCTTCACCGGTGTTTCCTGCCGTCGCGTTTCGGTGCGCGAGCTCCCCCAGCCTACTCCGACCACCTTTTCGAGCGATCTTGGTAATTTTAGCTTCCCCTTGTTTCGGGTGTTTCTTGGAGTTTTTCCTTGCTTACTGGGACCCATTGTTTCTGTGAGGATTTCGGGGACAGCAGGTTGTTGCGTGGAGCTCTCCGCGCTCGAGCATCGGTATGAGGCGTGCCTTTACACTTTTTGCATCTATGCGTCGCGAGGATTATCGTCGTATTTTTCTGGGATTTTTCTGAGGCTTGCCCGGAGGTATATTTTTCTCCCTTTATCTGTGCATGGTGTTACAGTTATGTTGTTGTGGGGTTTTGCGCTCCCCGTGTTGTGGAATTTGTAACTCGGCCTACGGGGCTCGGATTGGGACGTGCAGGTACTCGTTTCGAAGAGCTCGACGCGACGATCGCAGCAGTATTTTTGTTGGATTTTTCGGAGCCATTTATGCAGGTGAATATTTTGCATCTTTGGGACTGTTCTGCAGGTTGTGTATACTTGGATGATTTTTGGAATAAAAGTGTAGCTGTGGACCTTGTGTTGTACCCAGGAGGGTTTGCGGGTCTTGCTGAACTCGTTGGATCTGGAGATATTTGTTCTTTGGTATTCTCAGCTGTGGGACTTTGGACAGTTTAGCGCTTCAGGTGGGTTGCCTCGTCTTCAAGATCTATGAACTGTGCATTAATTCTATCTGTGTAGGAACATGCATGTTTGTGAATGTACTACACTACAAAAAAAGGGGTCTATACCGACGCTTTTACGACGACGCATTTAAAAAGCGTCGGCAATTTCTTCTCCTGTCAAAAAATTACCGACGCTTGGGTTTTGCGTCGGCAAATAAACGTGGTGGGAAACACCAAAAAATAACTTTTTACTTTCCCCACTCCTTTTCCCCCCACCACACGCCACAGCCCCCCCACACTTTACCGTTTTCCCCACCCGTCTCTGGGGCTCGCCATGATCTACCTCCTCAGTGGGAGGGTGAGCTTCTCGTGCCGCCCCGATCGGGAGGCGTCCGTCGTCAGGTACCTCGGAGAAGAGGGGGAGAGGTTCGCGATGGCGGCCGATGAGAGGATCACCGTGCACGATTCGGAGGACGCGAGGTTGATCCATGAGATGAATGGCGGCAAGAGGGTCCTATGTGTTCTCCCTACAGAGGTATATAAAGGAATTTAGGGTTTTTTCTTACTATTCATAAATTCATAATCCTGTCATTATTTTTAGGATATAACTTTTTCTCCCCATTATAGCATGGCATATAAAACAATTTTTTTTTATCAAATGATTTGATTTTGTTTGAACTGTATGATGTATGTTTAGTTCTCCTGGGACTTAGATTCTTTATGGAGTTATTTGATATGAAGATTTGGGCACTTAGGTGATTTTTTCTATAAACACACTATCTGTTGCGAAACATGAAGTGTAATTTTTGTTTGTAGCTTAGGTAATTTGCTCTTTCATATGGGTTATTGAGGATTTAGTTGATTATTATTTCAATTCCTTGAGTGCAAATAATACTATGCAAAAACATCCCAATTTTTCCGACGCAAAGCCAGGAAGATAGAAAGAAAGCAGCTTCTTTTCTTCCGTTTTCCTGGTATTGTTTTGCTTCTGTTCTCTCCACATTAATTTTCTGTTGAGGAACTTCTAGTGCTCTCTTCAACAGGAGTTGTAAGAAATCAGGGGAGCCTGGCTTTGGACCTTCGGGCGTCCACTGGTGCGTAATTGCATGCCTTTGCAGGCACGCATATGTTATACTTTCATGCGAAAATGTTTTATTTTATTTTATTTTGTGACTAATTGTATTTTGTTTCACCTTGATTATGTACATTATGAATAATTGTATGAGGAAGTTGAATGAGATTGTATCTGTATGTTATTAGGTTATCAAACATTTTTGCCATATATGTGTTCATATCAAAAGAGAGTGGAAGATTCGTTTGTTCCCAATTTGTTAGTCGCCACCTCTTACACAGTTTAACATCTGAAATATCTTTTTTCGCATATTGATTCAAGTTAGTTCGTGAAATCTGAAGTATGTTTCTTCCATTTTTTAATTAGCATATTTGATTCGTGCAAGATATGTGTTCTTGAGGATGGGAGATTTGGCGTTGGACCCCCAACCTGAATAGGGGAGCCAAAACCCCAATCTAGGGGTTCCCCATGATACTTGCATATTCTCTCTCCATGTTGTTATTTCCTCTATGTTTGTATATACAAGACGATTACTCCCAACAATTTCTTTCTTCAAATGTAGAATGATGTTAAAAAAATTTGATTGCTAATTTAGTATTCGCTTTAAATGTAGCAGAGTGGAATTCTCTATGCTGGTGGAGAGGACCGCGCCATTACTGCATGGGACACAAGCAGTGGCAAAGTTGCATATAGCATTCAGGATGGTCACTCATCGCGAATAAAAGGACTTGTTGCTTTCAAAAGCCGAAGTGATGATCCAGAAGCATCTAATTTAGTTATTTCTGCATCCTCAGATGGTTTTATAAAAATATGGGATGTTCGAATGACCGCGAAAGATAAGTCAACTCCATTGGCTGAGGCTAATACAAAATCCAGACTGACTTGCCTTGCAGGATCATCTCTAAGAATGTGGGTGCATGAAATTCTCTTGAAAAAATGCTTTGTGCTTTTATTTCAGCTAAAATGTGCATGCACTATGCACCCATAAAATCATAGTTGATTTTGGAAATAGGTCGTCACAGCCCATATTTTTTTTTGTTTTTCTTTTTAACTCAAAAGTTATGTGATTGGATGCGTAGGCTGATCATTGGTCGTTTGCAATTATAAGTTGATAATGTTTCTTCGGTAACAAAAGATAAAAATTTACTAGTGATTTTTTTTTAAATTTTTTTTTTTTTTTTGTGTGAAAGAGACAACTTTGTAAGTTAGATATAAATAATAAAAATGGAGAACTCCTCTTTTTATCCTTTTGATTTGAGCCCTTCTGATATTGTACTATTTGATTTTGAATGGAAGGTTTGTTCTTCTGATTTTAGTCAAATTTCATTACAACTTGACCATCGCTATACCATTTTGATGGAATGTTCCACAATTTAACTGTGTATTACTGTATTCCTTTATTTTCTTGAGATAAACTGATAAAAGCCTCATGAAATCTATCTAAAATCAAACAGTTCCATAGTTAGGGTTCAAATCAGAGGGAACATGTTCAGCGAGGGTGTCATACATATGAGCCTTGTACTTCGTCTATTTTGTTTGCTCATATCCTTTTTTATGTTTTCCCTTGTAGGTCCTACTACCTCAGTAAATTTACTGTCATGGCAGCAGCTCAGGCTGCTGCTCAAGCAGCAGCACAGGCTGCTGCTTGAGCAGCAGCTAAGGAGCTGCTGCTTTGCTCTCTGCTGCTCAAGCAGCAGCTCCGGCTGCTGCTTTGAGCAGCAGGGAATTTAGAGTTTTTAAAGCTTTAAATTGCAAAGCTTAAGTTCCCGTTCGCCAAATTTGCAAAATGGCGAAATGCGGCAAAATGACCTGTAACATATTTTAAATATGATTACAGTCGAGTTCGGTGCGTTTCGGACCGACGCGAAGTGCATCGGGTCGAAAAGTGAGTTGAAGTTCAAGGAATTAGCGAATTTCAGAAATTCAGAAATTAGCGAAGCTTAAGGAGCTGCTGCTCAAAGCAGCAGCTCAGGCTGCTGCTCAAGCAGCAGCACAGGCTGCTGCTCAAGCAGCAGCTCTCTGCTGCTCAAGCAGCAGCTCAGGCTGCTGCTTGAGCAGCAGCTAAGGAGCTGCTGCTCAAAGCAGCAGCTCAGGCTGCTGAGCAGCTCTCTGCTGCTCAAGCAGCAGCTCAGGCTGCTGCTTTGAGCAGCAGCTCTCTGCTGCTCAAGCAGCAACACAGGCTGCTGCTTGAGCGGCAGCTAATTTAATTAAGCTAATTTAATTAAGCTTTAATTTAATTAAGCTCTAAATTTTTACTATTATTTTTCTTTCTTGTAGAGTATGTTTGTTCTTCCTCGCGATGATAAAGTTGGAAAGGCATCTCGTGCAAATCATACAACTCCTCACACAACTGGTTCCTAAAGTTTTGCAAGAACGAGACACGAATTTGTATTAAATTCTTTCTTTATTCTATAAATTTACTTATATAGATTTTTATGTTTCTAGTTTCAAGTTGATTTAGTTGAATTATATTTTTGTGCTAAGCTTGTTAATATGATTATTGTCAGGTGGAGCAAAATGATAGAGATCCAGGACGTATTGAGTTTTTTGTAATAACTCACAAAACTAAAGATGGAGAATATATTAACCAAGCATCAAATGATTTTGCGGTATTCAAAATGCATTTTGTTTTAACATTTTTATGCATCAATAAACTTATTTGGCAAGTAATTGATATGTTTATGTATCTTGCTTTAATGTAGGAGAACTTATTGGGAGATCTAACTAAACAAGCGAGCACATCGGAGTTCTCAAATGCCACCAAAGAAATTGAAGATACTATTTTCAAGGAAAAACAAGGAGAAGATCGATATGGTCATGTGAGGGGCTATGGGATTGGTCCTACACCAACACAAGTTTTTGGAATTCATGCTCAACTAAGGAATGTAGAGAATGAAAGGCATGATCCAATGAAAGAGGAAGTTCAAAAGTTGCAAGCTCAAATGCAAGATATGAAAAAGAAACACGAATCGGAAATGAATGAAATAAAATTGCCCGGCTAGGTTATTATTGCTTTAGACATTCCCACACTGTTATTTACTGTTTCATCCTGGACTTAGAGTTTCCTCGCCCGGGTAGTGGGCCGAGAGGTCGGGTTATTGTGGGATGCATTTTACAATCGTGTCTGGGGACCGAGTGGAGTCTGATAGCAGTCTATAGATTAGTGTTTCATTTTGGGAGTCGTCTGTGTGACAGTGGGTCTCGGCTGTGTAGTTTTCCAGCCTGTGAGTGAGAGAGTGTTTTGTTGGTTACTGCCGATCTTGTTGATCGAGGATTTGGATTATAGCCTGCATGAGCCACATATGAGCTCGACAGAGATGCGCGGATACTATCCTCGGTGGGGTCGCGCCCCTCGAGTGCCACTCCGGAGCTGGGCTTGATATTTGCTATCGCGACTTGTCGACGCAGTCCCTCTGGCTGGGCCAGTTTTGGCAGTCACGGACGCCCTACGTAAGTCCGGTCCCTTTTCGGATGTAACGACAGTAAGTAGGCGCAGGTTTGACTGGACCGATGTGGCAGTCAGTGTAGATTGGGTGATCTGAGTTGAGGGTTAGTAGATGCACCATGTTTCTTTCTGTTCGACTCCTTGAGCATCTAGATAGAGGCATAGTAGCTGTAGAGTTTATTTTTCCAGCTTTTCCTTCCAGCACTGCATTTGTTACTTTATGCCTCTAGTAGACTTAGTGGGCAGACCGTCGGGCTTGTTGGCGGTACCCACTGAGAACTACTGTGGGATATAGTTCTCACACCCGGCGTGGTGTCTTTTCTCCAGGGACTTCTACTCCTGTTCCTGCTGCTCTAGCTGCTGCTTCTTCAGATCGAGGTAAGGGAGTCGCTCGCTAGATCCCTACCAGTCGTCTGCCAGTGAGAGTGTAGAGGTACCCTATTTTGGTGATGTATTAGTATTGTTAGGGTTTCCTTTGGGACTTGTATATATTTCTTTTACAGTTGAGAGACTTATGTATTGGTGAGGACTTGGGTTGTATATTTGTGGAGTTGTATCTATTTTATTTTCAGCATTTACTTTTCAGCTCTGATATTTGTATAGCGTGGATGATCTTTTGCAGATTAGTCTCTACGTCTATGCGGGGCTTCCCGTATGGGCGGCGGATCTGTTGGCGAGCCTGGGTCGCAGTTTCGACTCCGAGGCGTGATAGAGAGAGAGAAAGCTTGGTTTGGATTTTGTTGATGGATTTTGTTGATGGATTTGATGGACTTGCTGTCCATGAGTGGAGGATAGGCCAGCAGAGGGTGCCGTGCGGGCGCGCAGAGGCGCCGCGCGCGGCTGGTGCAAGTCGCTGCGCGGGAGCGCATGGGCGCCGCGCGCAGCAGCTGCGGGCGCCGCGCAGCACGGGGCGCGGGCTCGCGCAGCGGGCGCGGGCGAGCGCCGCGGGCCAGGGCGCCACGCGGCTGGCGCTTGGGCGCCGCACGGCTGGAGCTTGGGCGCCGCGCGTGCGGGGGCTTGAGCGGGCGCTTGTGGTTTTAGCTTGGAGTTCCGGAACCCATAAGGGAATTTCGGAACTGGATCTGGGTACCGGTACCGCATGGAGGGTACCGGTACCCCATCTTGCTGGGTGCTATTTTTGGGACTTTTGGCAAGGGCAGTTCGGTAATTTCACTTCTCCAACCTTCCAGTTGACTGTTGACCCCCTCTCTTCTCTATTTAACGACTCCCCCACCTCCTCTCTTCTCAGCTGGAATCAGAGAAAGAAAAGAGAAGAGAAGAAAGAAAGAAAGAAAGAAAAGGATGAAAGTAAGGAAAAGATAGAGAAGGAGAAGAAGGGAAGTGAAGGTGGCAGCTTGGAGTTCTTGCTGCTTGGTCCTAAGTGGAGCTGCGCGCGCGTCGAGCAATGTACGAGGTAAGTTGGCAGATTTTCGTAGTTAGGTTTTTGGATTTCTTGAGATGAATTTGAATGAGATTTTTGAGTGGAAATTGGTTGTTCTTCCATGTTTTCGTGTGCACATTGGGGAGCGGCTTGTGTGCTGTTGGTTGTGAGCTTTGGATTTTACTGCGCGGAGCCGAGGGCATGCGCGCACACTGTGAGTGGACAGCGAGGGAGCCGGAGCATGCCGGATTTTTATTAGAAGACTCGAGGGACTTGTTCGAGCTTCCGGGGAATTTTCTGAGGATCGCGACAGTGCGCGCGCGCGTGGCGCGGTTTTGGTGTTTCCGGCAGATTTTTGACAGTGAATGTTCGGCACTTCACCGACTTCAGCGTTTGCCTGCGGAATGCATTTGAGGTGGGTTGGAATTTCTTCAAGATGTATGGAATGCCCTCTAAAGCATTTGTAAGCTTGTTGAGCATGTTTAGTTTACCTGTTTTATATTTGATAAATCTGATAGTTGCCTAGAAAATTGTAGGAAGACATTTCTAAGCCCCGGACATTTTTAGTATGATCTAGAGGTGATTTGACACTAGACTGCATATTTTCTTGAGATTCGGGTTGAATTTGGACCTTCAAAATATTTTTGTAACCAGTTTTAAGTAAAACTCCATTTTTAAAGAGTTTTTAAATATTGGGAACATTATGAATGGTCCAGATAGTTCGTGATGCATGTTTCTCGTGCCGGAGGGCCGAGTGGATTTTTAGAGCCTTATGAGATGAGTTTCTAGCGTCATGAGAGATTGGGCATTGTTTTCTTGTTGGGGGCGGAAGCTACGGGCGGCTGTGCCTGCATCCTGTTCTTGTGTGATTTGGGATGTAGGCGGCAGTCGTTCAGAATTTCCAGGCATCCAGTGTGAGAGATTGAGGATTTATTCTCGGATTGGGTTACTCTAGATCATGGTTTATGCATTAGCTATGAGTTTTGGGGGTTTTGGCAGATCGAGTCGTGGAGGTATCCCGACTTAGCCATGAGTTGTGCATTATCAGATTGAGTCATGAGGGTTCTCCGACATAGCTGTGAGAGTGTTGGCCATTTCCTGATCGAGTCGTGGAGGGTTCCCGACTGAGTTGTGTTATCTGAGCATTGAGTTCCGATCTGTTTGATCGTGGATCATAGCCTGCATGTGCCGCTTATGAGACAGTTGAGACTGATGAGATACTTGAGCTCGGTGGGGTCGCTCCCCTCGAGTTACGCTCCGGATGCGTGATGATGATGATTGAGATAGTTAGACTAGGACGCCCCACGTGGAGTGGGCAGGTGCATTCCTAGTAGTCAGTTTAGGACGCCCCACGTAAATCCCGTCCTCTTGTGGATGCGTGGTAGTGGGCAGGTGCGTTTCTAGACGACAGGCGCGGGCTTGACTGAGCCAGTTTTGGGCAGTCATTGAGATTTGGGTTTTGTGAGCACCTCGTGTGCGAGTGGTGCATAGCATGTTCTTAGATGAGTTTTCCTTTGAGCATGATACATGAAGCATTTAGTAGTGAGAGTGTATGCATAGCAGGTTCATAGTAGAGATTTCCTTGAGCATGATGTTGTGACATATTAGCTGTAGCTCATTTCCTGCTTTCCTATATATATCTATCTGCATACCTATCTGTTTGCCTCCAGTAGACTTAGTGGGCATACCGTGGATATTGGTGACGGTACCCACTGGGAACTACCTTCTGTAGTAGTTCTCACACCCGCTGCGGTGACAGGTTTCCTGAGGTTGCTGTTCCGGTTTGGTTCGCGCGGAGACAGCTGATCGAGGTGAGGACGTGGCCGATTGTCACGCCCCGGGGTCGAACTGCGACCCGGGATCGCCAACAGATCCGCCGTCTGTACGGAAACTGCCACACAGACGAAGCGTCTACCCTGCAAAAGATCTATAGCTAAAAATGTATCAGAGCTGAAAAAGAACTAATAGCTACAGAAATCAACTGAACATCTGGATAAATAAAAATCTTCAATACAAAGTCTGTCTAGCAATGAAAAAAATAAATACAATCCTCACAAGTCTCTCAGAATGTCCAGTACAAAAGTGGAATCATAAAAATACCGGGTGCATCTACCTCTGACTCTCAATGCTGGTAAGGAACTACTCGGCCACGTCCTCACCTCGATCAGCTGTCTCCGCACGTGCTAAGCCGCAACAGCAACCTCAGTAACCTGTCACCGCAGCGGGTGTGAGATCTACTGCAGAAGGTTGATCCCAGTGGGTACCGTCACCAACATCCACGGTATGCCCACTAAGTCTACTGGAGGCAAACAGATAGGTATGCAGATAGATAGATAAAAGGTAAGCTGAATGAAAACTACAGCTAATAAGTGTCAACCATCATGCTCAAAAGGAAAGAAACCCATCTAAGAACATAATATGTGACCACCCGCTCATATCACCCAATCTCAATGACTGCCTCATAGGGTCCAGTCAAGCCTGCGCCAAACCTACTGCCACCTCATCCACACTGGGACGGGACTTACGTAGGGCGTCCCACACGGACTATCTCAATCTCAAGCGAACTCTAGTGTATCAACTAGTCGCATCAATAACACGCACCCGGGGCGTAGCTCGAGGGGAGCGACCCCACCAAACTCAAGTATCTCATGAGTCTCAACTGTCTCAAAAGCGGCACATGCAGGCTATAATCCACGATCAAACAGATCGGCAACTCGATGCTCAAAAAGCACAACTCAGTCAGAAAAAGACTCCACGACTCAATCAGAAAAAGCCCAAACACTCACAGCTATGTCGGAGAATCCTCTACGAGTCAATCTGATAATGCACAACCCATGGCTAAGTCGGGAAACCTCCACGACTCGATCTGCCAGAACCCCGAACTCTCAAAGCTAAGTCGGAGAACCACCTCCACGACTCAATCTGATATGACAAAATCCATGATCTAGAATAGTCTCAACAAGAAATCTCAAACTCACCTGACACTATAAACTCGTCTCAAAACTCAAAAAGAAACCACTCGGCCCCCAGGCACGAGGTTAAATGCACCCTGAATCTATGCCATACCTCTGACGAACACATGATTTAAAAACCACTTTTAAAAATGATGATTTTGCTAAAAATGGGTTTTCTCAATTTTTAAAACGACCAGGGTGCAAAAATAATGCCAACGGAACATGAAGACTAGTGTCAAATAGTATCAGGAGTCTACGAATAATAATTTGGGGTTCCAATAAATTTCCTAGAAAATTCCAGGCAACTATCAGATTTACTACAGTAAAAATAACATGCTAAACATGATCAAATTGCATTCAGGAGCATTAAAGGGCATTCCATAAATTTTGGAGAAATTCCAACCCACCTGGAACGCTTTCCGCAGGCAACGCTGAAGTCGGTGAAGCGCCGAAACCTCAAACTGACGAAACTCTGAAAATCGCGCCACGCGCTCACACTGTCGCGAACCACGGAAAATCCCCAGAACTCAAATAATTCCCCTGAGTCCACTACAAAAATCCGGCGTGCAAACAACTCACTACATTGCCAACATACACCACACGGTCGCGCTCCACATGCTACGAACCCACAAAACACACACCAAAAGCCCACAGCAGGTCCAAGTCCAACCACAACATCAACAGCTCACATAAAAACATATAACCACCTACAGCTCCAATGCACAACACACATACATCTCACAGAACCAACACAAAACTCACTGTACACTATAAAAGGTTTCTCTCTCTCTTTCTCTGAACTCCAAAACCTCGAGCCAACTTGTCACGCCCCCGGGGGTTTTTGAGTCTATCAAAGCGGAAAATCGTGTGTATCTTTTTTTTTCTTCTTAACAAGGTAATTTAAACCTCATCCCCGGTGCGTGCCAGACCGCCACATACACAAATTCTCCCTGCCCACGGACAGAGTCTCCTTTGTATATGCACGGCGTCTCATTTACAACAACATACATCAAACACCAACCATCAACCATACAATAGACATACAACATCAAGCGGAATATTAAAGCGGCATTAGTGTTTAGAAAGGATAAAGCCAGCGGTTGCAAAACCCGTGCCCACACGGCACTTCGTTTTGAGAAAACCTTTTCGAAATCATTCGGTTTATCATAAAAACGTGCCACATAAGAAAACATCACCAAAAGAAACGAATATAAAAGTACACCTCATCCACAGCGCTAAGTAATCCATGTCCACGAATATTACGACCCACAAGCAAATTAACTAAATTAAGCGTAAGAGAAATGAGATAGTAAAAACCAAGTGTTCTGACTACGGCCCTCGCGACGCAGTCTCACTGCCCTCCCGGCTAACGCACCTCGTAACACCTGTCACGGAGTGGGTAATGTCAGTGACAAACAAAGTAGATGTCTATTATCAATAAAGAATAAGAAGCAAACCGAATACACCAGAACTATTTCACTAAAACCCTGCACATATTAAGCTGGGCCCCAACCCCAGATTTATCAATTTAATTGGGCACCAACCCCAGATTATTTGTCGGAGAGACTAAAGTCTCCCCTCGTGCGCAAACACCTCTTTGATGCTTTTAACCTCCTCGCGGTGCTGGTGTGCTATTTTCAGCGGGCGCAAAGAGGTCCTCACGGCACCCACACCTTTGTGAGGAACACGGGTCATAAGAGACCACTCTTCCGGAAAAGTACACCCAAGCGGAGGCCAATCCGTCTGTGTACGTGCAGCATCCGAAAACGGATTTGCCGAGATCGGCGTGTCATGAGCACCTCGACCGTAGCCGCTTCAATTGTTAGATAAAAACACAATTATGCGAAAGGTTAAACTGTCCATCTACTTTGTTAGATAAATTAAGAGCACTTTAATGACGATAGATGCACTTACTGCACTTGTTACACTTATTGCAACCGTACCCACCTATTTGAAGAGAAATCGGAACACCTGAATCTTTCGCGCACCCCCGCTGCGCACTTGAACCTAAAGAAAAGTCAGCAAGGATAACTATAGTCAAAAACGTGTACTAACATCCGAAAACACAAGACCCAATTTACTCTTTTCGACGGAAAAGTCCAACACCGTCCGGGTTGACGATCCGGAATTCCAGCGCCGCCGTCGTCGTCCGCCGGAGCCCCGCGTGGTTCCAGCGCCGGAGCTCCGCGGGCGACGCCCACACGGCGCGGTGCCTCGCGCGGCGTTGCCCGTGCGACGGCCGCACGGTGCCCGCGCGGGTGCGGCCCCGCACGGCGCCCGCGCGGTTGCGGGTCCGTGCGGGTACGGGTCCGCGCGGGTGCCTACCGCGCGGCGGCCGCGCAGCAGCCGCGCGGCGCCCGCATGATTGCGGGTCCGCGCGGCAACCGCTCGGCGCCCGCGCGGTGCCCGCATGGTTGCGGCCCGCGCGGGTGCCGCCGCTCGGCAGCCACACGGCGCCCGCACGGTTGCGGGTCCGCGCGGCAACCGCGCAGCGGCAGCGCGGCGCCCGCGCGGTGCCCTCACGGTTGCGGGCCCGCGCGGGTGCCGCCCGCACGGTTGCGGGTCCGCGCGGCAGCCGCGCGGCGCCCGCGCGGTGCCCGCACGGTTGCGGGTCCGCGCGGCGGTCCGCGCGGCGCCCATGCGGTGCCCGCGCAGTTGCGGGTCCGCATGGGTGCCGTCCGTGCCCTCCTCCGCGCGATGCCCTAGCGGCACCGCGCGCCTCCGCCGTCCGTTCCGTGCCCTATCAAGAAGACGATGTCGGCGACGGTGGCGGATACGACGGAGAAAACAAGAAACCAAGAACTCAAACAAAAGAGACGACGGGAAAATCCCAAATAATTTAAAACAATTATTTTACTAACCGAAGATCGACGGGAAGGTTGTCCGGTCGCGTTCTTGCCTTCGGTTCGGTGTCCGGGAAGATCGGGCCCCTTCTCTTTCTCCTTTCCCTTTCTTCTGGCTAGGGTTCCGTCTTTTCTTTTCTTTTTCTCTTCTCACCGATTAGGGTTTTTATTTTCTTCTTTTCTTTTCTTTCCGATAATCGAGATCCCTTATATAGTCGTACTTTATCTTTAATTAATTTCTCTTTAATTCGTATGTAAGAGAATTATTAATTTTCCGTCTGGGATAATTAATTAACTAATTAATTATCCCCTACGAGATAACCCACCTTATCTCTAACGGGTGCAAGATATTTTGCACGGATTCCGATGCACGACTAATCACCGTATCACTTTGAATCCCGTTCCGGGGGATCCCGATATCGGATTTCAGATCCGATCGCACCGTCGGCTTTCTTTTTCCGCGCTCTATCGCAGAAAAATACTAGCACCTCACAATGGCCAACTTTTAAGAATTGAATAATTTTATTTCACTTAAAGGCTTAAATGACTGCATGTAAGTCAAAAATACCCCGAAAGGCCGGATCACTACACCACTCACACTTTATAAAAAGTTTCGTCCCGAAACTTAAGTACAAACCCCACTAATCAATTTGGGAAAACATTCTCTCATTTTCGATTCCAGTTCCCACGTCGCCTCGCGCTCTTCGTGGTTGCTCCACTGGACCTTCACATAGGGGATAGTTCGATTGCGCAACTTCTTGTCCTCTCTTGCCAAAATCCGCACCGGCGTCTCCTCGACGCTTAAATCCTCTCGCAACTCGATGGTGGAGGCATCCAAGGCATGAGAGGGATCAGCTAGGTATTTCCGGAGCATTGAGACATGGAACACGTTATGGACTCGTTCGAGATTCGGCGGCAGGGCTAATCGGTATGCCACCGGTCCTACGCATTCTAGGATCTCGAACGGTCCTTCGTACCTCGGGCTTAACTTTCCCTTTATGCCGAAGCGTCGGTTCCCCTTGGAGGGCGAAACTCGGAGTAACGCGTGCTCACCCACCATGAACTCTAAGTCTCGGCGTCTGTTGTCCGCGTAGCTTTTCTGTCTGCTCTGGGCGGTCAGTAGCCTTTGCCTAATCAATCGCACCTTTGCTTCGATCTCCTCCACCAAATCTGGGCCCAGAAACTTACGCTCACCCAAGTCGTCCCAGCATATTGGAGACCGACAGCGGCGCCCGTACAGGGCCTCGTATGGCGCCATCTGAATGCTGGCCTGGTAACTGTTGTTGTAGGCAAATTCCACTAGGGGCAAGCACCGTGCCCATCCTTCGCCCAGGTCTAAAACGCATGCCCGAAGCATGTCCTCCACAATTTGTACCACCCGCTCTGATTGTCCGTCGGTCTGCGGGTGAAAAGCCGTACTGAAGTGCAACTTGGTTCCCATTGCTCGCTGCAGGCTCTGGCAAAAGTTTGACACAAATCGCGTGTCCCTGTCCGACGTGATGGATGTCGGCACCCCATGCAACCTTACTATCTCGTTGATGTAGGTTTGTGCCAGTCGTTCCCGCGTCCACGTCGTGTGTATGGGCAGAAAGTGGGCCGATTTCGTCAGACGGTCCACAATTACCCATATCGCATCGTGTCCCTGTGACGATCTCGGGACCCCGGTCACAAAATCCATGGTAATCATGTCCCATTTCCACTCGGGCACCGGTAGGGGTTGCAATTTTCCTGCCGGGCACTGGTGCTCGGCCTTCACTCGTTGGCACACCAGGCAGTGTGCCACAAACCGAGTCGCGTCTCCCTTCATTTTGGGCCACCAGAAGGTCTGCTTGACATCCTTGTACATCTTCGTTCCCCCGGGATGCGCTGCATATGGAGCAGTATGCGCCTCCCGCAGGATTTCCTCTTTGAGTTCCGGTAGATCCGGCACGCAGATTCGTCCCCGAAATCGTATCGTGTCGTCGGAGTTTACTGTGAAATCACCTTCTTGGCCGGCAGTTACTCTACTTCGCACCAGCTGGAGTTGGTCATCAGTCGACTGCCCCTCAAGAATTCTGTCAAGCAGGGTAGGTCTGACCACCAGTGTCAGAAGTTGTTCGACTGTACCCGCTGGTACTACTTCTAGTCTTAATTGCAAAAATTCCGCAATCAGACTATCTTGCTGGGTGATGGCACTTACCCCTGCCTTCTCGGCCTGCCCCTTACGGCTCAGGGCGTCGGCCACCACATTTGCCTTTCCCGGGTGGTAGTGGATCGTTAAATCGTAATCCTTCAGTAGCTCGAGCCACCGTCTTTGTCGCAAATTTAACTCCTTTTGGGTGAAAAGGTACTTAAGACTTTTATGATCTGAGTACACATTGCAGTGTGCCCCATACATGTAGTGTCTCCAAAGCTTGAGGACGAACACAACCGCTGCGAGTTCCAAATCGTGCACGGGGTAGTTTCGCTCGTATTCCTTGATCTGCCTTGACGCATAGGCTATAACCTTTCCCCATTGCATGAGTACTCCACCCAGTCCGTTTCGCGACGCATCGCAATACACTTCATAATCCTCCCCTGGTTCTGGCAGGGCGAGAATCGGAGCTCGCGTCAATTTATCCTTGAGCTCCTCGAAGCTCCTCTGACATTTGTCCGTCCAGATGAACTTTTCCCCCTTTTTAGTCAAATGGTTTAAGGGGGGTGGCTATCTTGGAGAAACCCTCCACGAAGCGCCGGTAGTACCCGGCTAATCCTAGAAAGCTTCGAACCTCTGTTACCGTCGTCGGTTGGGACCAGTCCGTCACCGAATCTATCTTCTTCGGATCGACTGCGACCCTAGCCGCCGAGATTATGTGCCCCAGGAAGCCAACCTCTCGGAGCCAAAACTCACACTTTTTGAGTTTGGCGTAGAGTTTCTGTTCCCGTAGGGTCTGGAGGACTATGCGCAGATGTTCTTCATGTTCCTCGTCTGTACGGGAGTAGATGAGGATATCGTCGATGAAGACCAGCACGAATAAATCCAGGAAGGGTTTGAATACCCTGTTCATCATGTCCATGAACACCGCCGGGGCATTCGTGAGCCCGAACGGCATTACTGTAAATTCGTAATGACCGTAGCGAGTCCGAAAAGCCGTTTTGGGGATGTCCTCCCCCTTGACCTGGACCTGATGATAGCCCGACTGCAGGTCAATCTTTGAAAACACCGTCGCCCCCTGTAGTTGGTCGAAGAGGTCGTCGATCCTTGGCAGGGGGTACTTGTTCTTGACGGTGACCTTATTTATCTCCCGGTAGTCGATGCACAACCGGAGACTTCCGTCCTTCTTTCTCACAAACAGGACGGGCGCGCCCCAGGGTGACGCGCTAGGTCTGATGAAGCCCTTATCCAAAAGGTCCTCCAACTGTGCCTTGAGTTCCTTCAACTCCGCGAAGGCCATCCTGTACGGTGCCTTGGTGATGGGTTTGGTCCCGGGAAGTAGTTCAATAGGGAAGTCGACCTCTCGTTCCGGCGGCGCTCCGGGGAGCTCTGCCGGAAACACGTCCGGAAATTCCCTTACCACGGGACCGCTGATCCTTATCTGGGGAGCGGCCCTGAACCACCTATCGGCCCATTGGGTTCTCGGCTGCAAGGCATAGGGTGGAGCCTATTTATTCCTTGCATGGCCCTTAACGGGCCCCGAGTACACAAGGTTCTCCTATGCTTCGAAGCTCGCCCGCGCACATCGGCCGGGGGAGGCTTCACCTAATACTTAAGGATTCTAGAGAGAGGGAGCGAGAGAGAGAGTCTAACAGGGGTAGCAGGCTAAGGTGTGACCGGTGCTCCTAGTCTAAGAGGGAAAAGTGAAACCAAAAATTTACCTGCCGTTACTAGGTCTGGGACGTCGCGTCCTCCACTGCAGTATCCCGGGGAGCCCGTCCACAGCCCTTGGGCCAGCGTCGTACGGCGTGCTGGGGAAGGGACTTGACGTCTGAGGAGTCTGCGGATTGCTGGTCGTCAGGCGAATCCTTTGGCTGAACGGGGGCCGCAACACTATCTGGTCCTTCCTGCTGTGGTGGCGCGGCGGCGGCGGAAGTGAGCCTCTGAGGGCAGAAGGCACGGGAGTGGTCCGGTAAGCCGCACTGATTGCAGTAATGGTACCTCCACGTGCATTCTGCCACCGGGTGAGCACCCTTGCAGATTACGCACGGTCCCTGAGGTGGTTTCGCTTCCCTTGCTGGTGTCGGTTCGTCCTTCCGCGCTTTCTCCGAACGTCCTCCTCCTTGGCCCTCCGGGGCGGGGCCCCCTTGTGGAACGGGTGCAGCAGTCTTCCCTGTCCCCTCCGGTCGCGGTGCCGGAGGCCTGGTGGTGCCCGGTTTCCGTGGGCACTCGTAGCGTGCGTGTCTTGGTTTGCCACACCGGTAGCAGTGGTCGTGACTCCATGGACAGTCAGTCACCTGATGCGCCCCACTGCATATGGGACAAGGCTTCCTCTGCGGTTTGGATCCTCCTCTCATTGCCTTTCCAAAGTTTCCCTCTGTCCTCGGGCGTTTGAGTGCCGGGCCCTGCTGGAAAGGGTCCTCTGCCGGACTGGGATAGGGATAACTCTGCCGAGCGCGTGTCTCGGCCAGTTCTTGCTCTGCCCGCCGGGCCAACATAACCGCTTCGTTAAAAGTAGGGAACCCTGCCGGCGGCATTCCCCGATAGGCGCCGTCCCTGGCGTCCTGCCGGATGCGGTCGACACCCTCAAAATCCTGAGTCAGTATGCCTAGGCGCTGAGTGAGAGTTAGCATTTGCCCCGCTATGTCGCGTAGCTGGTTGCGGAGTAGGCGGTTGGCTGCGGCTACGGGATCCATCCTGTCCATTGAGAATGGTTAGCACTCGGTGGCCGGATCCTGGCCGTTGTCTGCTGTGATACAAAGAAACCACGTTAACCCTAAGGTTATAACCCTAACACCCTGTCTTACGATTACACCTACATTACGTTCCCTTTTCCCCGTAATCTCACGTACTACGCACCTATACCTTGGTTATCTCATGTCTAATTTGCTTGTGGTACCCTACACTGTGGATGTGGATCACGTCTACTATGGTTATGGTTGTTTTTCTCTGATACCATTTAATCTGTCACGCCCCCGGGGGTTTTTGAGTCTATCAAAGCGGAAAATCGTGTGTATCTTTTTTTTTTCTTCTTAACAAGGTAATTTAAACCTCATCCCCGGTGCGTGCCAGACCGCCACATACACAAATTCTCCCCTGCCCACGGACAGAGTCTCCTTTGTATATGCACGGCGTCTCATTTACAACAACATACATCAAACACCAACCATCAACCATACAATAGACATACAACATCAAGCGGAATATTAAAGCGGCATTAGTGTTTAGAAAGGATAAAGCCAGCGGTTGCAAAACCCTTGCACACACGGCACATCGTTTTGAGAAAACCTTTTCGAAATCAGTCGGTTTATCATAAAAACGTGCCGCATAAGAAAACATCACCAAAAGAAACGAATATAAAAGTACACCTCATCCACAGCGCTAAGTAATCCATGTCCACGAATATTACGACCCACAAGCAAATTAACTAAATTAAGCGTAAGAGAAATGAGATAATAAAAACCAAGTGTTCTGACTACGGCCCTCGCGACGCAGTCTCACCGCCCTCCCGGCTAACGCACCTCGTAACACCTGTCACGGAGTGGGTAATGTCAGTGACAAACAAAGTAGATGTCTATTATCAATAAAGAATAAGAAGCAAACCGAATACACCGGAACTATTTCGCTAAAACCCTGCACATATTAAGCTGGGCCCCAACCCCAGATTTATCAATTTAATTGGGCACCAACCCCAGATTATTTGTCGGAGAGACTAAAGTCTCCCCTCGTGCGCAAACACCTCTTTGATGCTTTTAACCTCTTCGCGGTGCTGGTGTGCTATTTTCAGCGGGCGCGAAGAGGTCCTCACGGCACCCACACCTTTGTGAGGAACACGGGTCATAAGAGACCACTCTTCCGGAAAAGTACACCCATGCGGAGGCCAATCCGCCTGTGTACGTGCAGCATCCGAAAACGGATTTGCCGAGATCGGCGTGTCATGAGCACCTCGACTGTAGCCTCTTCAATTGTTAGATAAAAACACAATTATGCGAAAGGTTAAACTGTCCATCTACTTTGTTAGACAAATTAAGAGCACTTTAATGACGATAGATGCACTTACTGCACTTGTTGCACTTATCCAACCGTACCCACCTATTTGAAGAGAAATCGGAACACCTGATTCTTTCGCGCACCCCCGCTGCGCACTTGGACCTAAAGAAAAGTCCGCAAGGATAACTATAGTCAAAAACGTGTACTAACATCCGAAAACACTAGACCCAATTTACTCTTTTCGATGAAAAAGTCCAACACCGTCCGAGTTGACGATCCGGAATTCCCGCGCCGCCGTCGTCGTCCGTCGGAGCCCCGCGTGGTTTGGAACCGCGCGGCGTGTCTCCGCGGGCGACGCCCACGCGGCGCGGTGCCTCGCGCGGCGTTGCCCGTGCGACGGCCGCACGGTGCCCGCACGGGTGCGGCCCCGCATGGCGCCCGCGCGGTTGCGGGTCCGTGCGGGTGCTGCCCGCGCGGCAGCCGCGCGGCGCCCGCGCGGCAGCCGCGCGCCGCCCGCGCGGTGCCCGCACGGGTGCGGATCCGCGCGGTTGCCTCCCGCGCGGCAGCCGCGCGGCGCCCGCGCGGTGCCCGCATGGTTGCGGGCCAGCGCGGGTGCCGCCCACGCAGCAGCCGCATGGCGCCCGCACGGTTGCGGGTACGCGCGGCAACCGCGCGGCGCCCGCGCGGTGCCCGCATGGTTGCGGGCCCGCGCGGGTGCCGCCCGCACGGTTGCGGGTCCGCGCGGCAGCCGGGCGGCGCCCGCGCGGTGCCCGCACGGTTGCGGGTCCGCGCGGCGGCCGCGCGGCGCCCATGCGTTGCCCGCGCAGTTGTGGGTCCGCATGGGTGCCGTCCGTGACCCTCCTCCGCGCGATGCCCTAGCGGCACCGCGCGCCTCCGCCGTCCGTTCCGTGCCCTATCAAGAAGACGATGTCGGCGACGGTGACGGATACGACGGAGAAAACAAGAAACCAAGAACTCAAACAAAAGAGACGACGAAAAAATCCCAAATAATTTTAAACAATTATTTTACTAACCGAAGATCGACGGGAAGGTTGTCCGGTCGCGTTCTTGCCTTCGGTTCGGTGTTCGGGAAGATCGGGCCCCTTCTCTTTCTCCTTTCCCTTTCTTCCGGCTAGGGTTCTGTCTTTTCTTTTCTTTTTCTCATCTCACCGATTAGGGTTTTTATTTTCTTCTTTTCTTTTCTTTCCGATAATCGGGATCCCTTATATAGACGTACTTTATCTTTAATTAATTTCTCTTTAATTCGTACGTAAGAGAATTATTAATTTTCCGTCTGGGATAATTAATTAACTAATTAATTATCCCCCACGAGATAACCCACCTTATCTCTAACGGGTGCAAGATATTTTGCACGGATTCCGATGCACGACTAATCACCGTATCACTTTGAATCCCGTTCCGGGGGATCCCGATATCGGATTTCAGATCCGATCGCACCGTCGGCTTTCTTTTTTCACGCACTATCGCAGAAAAATACTAGCACCTCACAATGGCCAACTTTTAAGAATTGAATAATTTTATTTCACTTAAAGGCTTAAATGACTACATATAAGTCAAAAATACCCCGAAAGGCCGGATCACTACACAACTGCAATCCATCGCTCTGCTGCGCACTCGATCCGGGCTCCGCACGGCTCTTCGCCGAAAACTACCACGATTTACGGCGTCCTGTGAGAGAAAAAAAAAAAAAGGGAAAAACCTCATTAAACGGTCCACAAAAACTCACGCGACACCCCGGGAAACAACAGCCCTCGCCGTAAGCTCACACCGCTCACCGCCACCCGCCCGGATCCGCGCGCCGACCGCATGCAGCAGCCACGCGCACTGCCTTCGTCAGCCGCGCACAGCGCGCGGCCTTGCGGGCCAGCACAGCGCCTGCGCGGCGCCCCTGCGCGCATGCCGCGCCCCTGCGCGGCACGCCAGCACATAAGCCGCGCGCCTCTGCGAGCTTGCTGCGCACCCGCGCGCTCCAGCGCAGCGCCCGCGCGGCGCCCTACGCCCGCACGGCGCCCTGCGCAGCGCCAGCAAGGCGCCCTGCGCGCACCTACGCAGCGCCCGCGCGGCGCCCCCGCGGCACCCCGCTCGCTCCTGCGCAGCGCCCGTTGCGCGCAACCGCGGCGCGCGCCCGCTGCGCAGCGCCCGCAGCGCGCGCCCGCGCCCGCTGCTGAGCGGCGCCCGCCTCCAGCGCGCGCAACGCCCGTAGCTGTTGCATGCGGCGCCCTTGCGCGCCCGCGCAGCATACTGCGCCAGCCTCACGCGGCGCCCATGTAAGACCCGGTCTTTCCTAAACCCTTCTTGTCACCCTCTTCTTGTAATGTCCGACCGAGGGCCTCATCTTGGTGTTTTTCCGGATAGACCGTCGGGGCCCGCAGATAATTTTAGGCGGTAGAGCTCGCAGAGCGGAGCGCGCGGGTGCGATCGGTTTTAATTTTTGACTTCCGGTCTGATCAGAATTAATTCTTGAAGTTGGGGTCCCCTTAGGCGCCTCGGGATCCGTGTTGGTGACCCGCACATTTTTGAGGTAAACCCTAACTTTTTAGTATATATATAGCCGGATGGGAAAGGGAATTAGGGTTCCTTTTGTTTTTGTGGCCGCCACTTTTCTTTTACTTCTACCCTCGTAGCCGCCGGCAAGGAGGAACCAAGGACTCGGGCGAGGGTGGACCGGTGGAGGCAAGCGGACGATCCCTCTCCTTCCTCCTCTTTCGCGCATCGCGTGAGTCGGGTGCGTTTTCGTTTGGGTTTTCTTTTCCTTTCGTTTTGTTGGTCACGAGGAGGGAGGAGGGGCGGTGCCGTCGCGCACCGCCGCGCGCGGGGCCGGCCGCGGGTGGGGCGCCCGCGCGGGCAGGTGCCTCGCGGGGTCGCCCCACACCGTGGGCAGCGCGCCCGCGCGGCGCTCGGCCGCGCGGGGCCGCCCACAGGTGGGGCACCCGCGCGGGCTGGTGCCGCGCGGGGTCGCCCCGCACTGCGGGCAGCGCGCCCGCGCGGCGCCCGGCCGCGCGGGATCGCCCGCAGGAGGGGCGCCCGCGCGGGCTGGTGCCGCGCGGGGTCGCCCCGCGCCGCGGGCAGCGCGCCCGCGCGGCGCCCGGCCGCGCGGGGCCGCCCGCAGGAGGGGCGCCCGCGCGGGCTGGTGCCGCGCGGGGTCGCCCCGCGCCGCGGGCAGCGCGCCCGCGCGGCGCCCTGCCGCGCGGGGCCGCCCGTAGGTGGGGCGGCCGCGCGGGGTCGCCCCGCGCCGCGGGCAGCGCGCCCGCGCGGCGCTCGGCCGCACGTGGCCGCCCGCAGGAGGGGCACCCGCGCGGGCTGGTGCCGCGCGGGGTCGCCTCGCGCCGCGGGCAGCGCGCTCGCGCGGCGCTCGGCCGCGCGGGGCCGCCCGCGCGGCCGCCCGCAGGAGGGGCACCCGCGCGGGCTGGTGCCGCGCTGGGTCGCCCCGCACCGCGGGCAGCGCGCCCGCGCGGAGCTCGGCCGCGCGGGGCCGCCCGCAGGAGGGGCGCCCGCGCGGGCTGGTGCCGCGCGGGGTCACCCCGCGCCGCGGGCAGCGTGCCCGCGCGGCGCTCGGACGCACGGGGCCGCCCGCAGGAGGGGCGCCCGCGCGGGCTGCTGCCGCGCGGGGCGGTGCCCTGGCGGAGTGTGCGCCGCACGGGCCGGTGCCGTGCGGGGAACTCCGCCGCACGCTGTTGGGAGTCGATGTGAGTTTCGGACCTTTAAGTCTTGACTTGCCCATGTTCCTTCAGGAGTGCGGGACGCTGTTGGCGACTGGTGCACGGACGCGGACTGGACGAACGCAGGACGACGCACACAATGTGGGTACATTCCCGGGGATTGTGGGAATAGGGATTTACTGTTAGAAATAGCATGTTGGGGCAAGGTGGAATTGTTAGTCTCCTTCTGATTATGCACTAACCCTGTTATGTTATTGTACTTAATATCAATCTGAGGCTCAAGTTTTGCTACACGCACACCAGCGGTTTGGCCACCGCAAGGGTGTGCTTTTCCGGAAAAGTGGTACGTTGACCCGTGTACCCCACGCGAGGGTGGCGTTAGGAATGGGGGCCCCCATGGGTGGGGGGTGTGAGCGGTGATGTCGAGGCAGGTGCTCGGCGGCCGAGGCAGGTGCTCGGCGGTGGACATCGGGAAAGGTGCCCGATGTTGTTTTGATACAGGGTGTGGTTATGGTGGATGATGCATGAGAGGGATGGTTGCTCCGGTTTTGTGGTTTGCCCTATTATTGTTTCTTTTATGCTTATCATGCTATTTCTAGTCACTGATTTCCCACTACGTGACAGGTTCGTCCAGGGGCGAGTGCTAGGGCACCGGTGCGGCCGCGAGGATGCTGTACTGATTTTTAGTGACTTCAGATACAGTGACTCTTCTTTCCTTTTCCTTTTATTACTCATGTTAGCTAGTTTGTGGATTGCGACACCCCCGTGGGGTCGAAGTGGATGTTGCCCTTTTCCCTTTTTCGAATAAACGAATGATTATTACATTCTCTCATACTTGGCCATTTTAAATAATGAAAAGCAAAGAAAACCGTTTGCGAAAACTTCTTTTAAAACGTGGGTGTCGTGTGGGCACCGAATTTTACAAACCTTGTGGATTTATGTGGCTTTCGAACGGTCTTTCCTAAAACGATGGCATCGTGTGGATGCCGCTTTCAAAACCTTGTGATTATTTATCCTTTCAAAACATCGGCCTCTATGTTCTAGGTGAATACTAGAATATCATGTGAGTTGTTTGGTTGCATGTGAACGAGACCCCAACTGATGTGGTTAGAGATTGTATGTGCTACACCTTGTGAGACATTTGTTGTTGAGACGCCGTGCATATACAAAGGAGACTCTGCCCGTTTGCAGAGTGAATTTGTGTATGCGGCGGGTCTGGACACGCACCGGGCAGCATTGGTTTACAAAAAAAAATATATGGCTGAATCAGGAGCATCGGTGGCTCTTCTTCCGCGCGATTCGAGCCCCGGGGCGTGACAGATTAAGATGGTATCAGAGCGGTAAGCTTTAACCACAACAGTCGGGGCCTAACATCCACGGGGCGCAATACTCTGGCTAATAAGTAATAAAGTGAACACGGGATAAATAAATAAAACGCGAGTGCTCGTTGAGAGAAAGGGGGGGGGGATTAGTGTTCTTTCTCTTTTCCTCCCTTTTAGGGCCAGCATTAGCGGTGTTCCATTTTGTTTAAACTAGGAGTAACTGGTTCGTGCAAATGTTCAGATCATGGCCAGGACTAGATCCACAGCCGAGGACACAGGGGCGGACGCAACGGTAGCGACGACCGCGGAGAATCAGCTCCTAATGCAGCAGCTACGGGAGATGGCGGGGCAGTTGGCAGCCCTGAACGACCGCGTGCGCCAACTGACACAGCAACAGCAGGCCGCTGCGACGGCGGAGGTTGCCCCGGGCCCTCTCCCGGGGCCAGCTACACCGGCAATGGGACCGCCGACGATGGAGACCGAAGGAGGGGCTGCCCCTACCTGGGCCTCGGCGCCTGAGGTGCCCTTAACCCAACCGACGGCGCCAGAGGTGGCCCCTTCGACGGCAGCGGCAGGGCCGGCGACGACACCAATCGTCGGAATTGCCCCGAGTGTGACGGTAGTGTTACCCACTTCCGCCGCAACCGCTAGCGTCGCGAAGGAGGGGGCGAATCTACCAAACGAGCGAGACCGCGTGCGCGCCAACCTGGCCGACTTCAAGAAGTACGACCCGCCAGTGTTTGAGGGGGACACGACAGACCCCTGGGTCGTGGAGAAGTGGGTGGACACGATGGAGAAATTATTCGAGGACCTGTTGATGGAAGACCACGAGCGGGTCCCCCTGGCTGCCCACTTACTCGAGGGGAATGCCCGCATTTGGTGGAAGACTGTACGCCCCGGATCTGCGACGGGCGCTACCCTTCCGTCATGGACTACCTTTAAACAGCAGCTGTTCGGGGCGTTCTTCACCAACAGCGTGAAGAAACAACTGGAGGACGACCTCAACCACATCAGGCAGGGAACCAAAACAGTAATGGAGTACCAGAGGGAGTTCGTGAGACTGGCGAACTGTGTCCCGTTCGTCATTCGGGATGAATCCCATAAGGCGCAACTGTTTGTGGATGGATTGAGGACTGACATTTTCCAAGTGGTGGACGCGGCGGATCTGCATACCTTTCAGAAGGTGGTCGACCGAGCCACCATTGTTGAACGAGGCTTTGCCGTCACGCGCGCCCGAAGGGAAGGCCCCCACCAGCAAGACGACAGGAAGCGGACCCAGACGACTTCAGGGGGAGGGGGCTCCTCCAGCGGGAATCGGCCCCCTAAGCGGTGGAGGCCCCAGCAGAGGACCAGGGGAGCGCCAGGAGAGGGACAACGCTCAGAGGATCGTCCTTGCGTGATCTGCGGCGGGGCGCACCGAGTGATGGATTGCTCCAAGAGACAGGACCATTGTTTCCGATGTGGCAAGCAGGGGCACTTCCGTTTCAACTGCCCCCTGAACCAAGGCACCACATCTTCAGCAGCCTCCGTGCCTTCACCCCAGCACGCAGGGCGAGGGAAAGCTCCGATGACGTCGGCCCCCAGACCGCCAGCACCCCGATCTGCAGGGGAAAAGCCACCACCTTCGGGAGGCCGCGTCTATTCGATGGGTCAGCAGGAGACACGCCCGTCTGAGCACGTCGTCGCAGGTATCACTCTTGCTTCTGTTTATCGCGCTAGAACCCTTTTTGACACCGGGGCGACCCTCTCGTTTATGTCTCGTGACTTCGCACTGACCCATGATTTTGAGTTGAGACCCTTACCCAGTGTGATGACCGTTCACACCGCGGGGGGATCCTTGGAGGCACGCAACCTTGTACCTTCCTGCCCTATATGGATGGGAAGGCTCCCGTGCCCCTGGGATCTGGTAGTCATTCCATTGAAAGAGTATGATGTAGTGCTCGGAATGGATTGGCTCACGTGGTACCTTGTAGTCATCGACTGCGAGAAGCGCGAGGTGCGGCTGATGTACCCCGATTTTCCGGAGAACGTGTACTTGGCTTGCAAGAGCATTTCCTTTTCTTCCATGATTCCTGCATCCCGAGCCAGGAAGTTGGTTGAGGGCGGGTGTATGGCCTACTTGGTGTCGGTGGCCCTGGCCGCCGGATCCTCTACGGCACTCTCCGACATCCCTGTGGTGAGGGACTTCCCAGATGTCTTTCCGGCCGAACTACCTGGTTTACCCCCCGAGCGAGAAGTTGTTTTTCCTATTGAGCTTCCACCCGGCACACGACCAATCACGAAGGCCCCCTACAGGATGGCCTTCGCGGAGCTGAAGGAACTTAAGGCGCAGCTGGAGGACCTTCTAGACAGGGGGTTTATCAGACCGAGTGTGTCCCCTTGGGGCGCACCTGTACTCTTTGTACGAAAGAAAGACGGGAGCTTGCGGTTGTGCATCGACTACCGGGAAATCAACAAGGTCACAGTGAAAAACAAGTATCCCCTACCTAGGATTGATGACCTCTTTGACCAGCTGCGGTGTGCAACTGTCTTCTCGAAGATTGACCTGCAGTCGGGCTACCACCAGCTCAGAGTTCGAGACGAGGATATTCCGAAGACGGCGTTCCGGACTCGGTATTGCCATTACGAGTTCACAGTAATGCCATTCGGGCTTACCAATGCCCCAGCAGTGTTCATGGACATGATGAACCAAGTTTTCAGACCCTTCCTGGATCAGTTCGTAGTGGTCTTCATCGACGACATCCTAATTTACTCCACCACCGATGAGAAGCACGAGGAGAACCTACGAATTATTCTACAGACTCTTAGGGAGCAGGAGCTTTTCGCAAAACTTAAGAAATGCGAGTTTTGGCTTCGCGAGGTGGGATTTCTGGGGCATATCATTTCAGCAGCGGGAGTCGCAGTGGATCCCAAGAAGGTGGAGTCGGTGACCGACTGGCCCCAGCCGACCACGGTGACAGAGGTTCGCAGCTTCCTGGGCCTTGCAGGGTACTACCGGCGTTTCGTGGAGGGTTTCTCGAAGATTGCGACCCCTCTGAACCGCCTAACCCGGAAAGAAGTAAAGTTCATTTGGACGGCCCAATGCCAAGAGAATTTTGAAGAACTTAAGAAGCGGTTAACAAGAGCGCCGGTGCTTGCCCTACCAACCCCCGGGGAAGACTACGAAGTCTACTGCGATGCATCTCGAATCGGACTGGGAGGAGTACTAATGCAGCAAGGAAGAGTCATAGCCTATGCCTCAAGGCAACTTAAGGATTACGAACAGAACTACCCGATCCATGACCTGGAGCTTGCCGCAGTAGTCTTCGTTCTGAAACTGTGGAGGCACTATCTCTACGGTGTGCATTGCAACGTGTTCTCGGACCACCAAAGCCTTAAGTACCTTTTCACCCAGAAGGAGCTTAACCTACGGTAGAGGAGGTGGTTGGAGCTACTGAAGGATTACGACTTAACCATCCAGTACCACCCGGGGAAAGCAAATGTGGTAGCCGATGCCCTAAGCAGGAAGGGACAAGCAGAAGGAACTTCGGCGGGCACGATCACGCAGCAGAATGACTTGATCGCGGAGTTCTCACGACTGAGATTGGAGGTGGTACCAGCAGGGACGGTCGAACGGCTTTTGTCTTTAACGGTCGCGCCGACCCTATTGGAGAGGATTCGAGAAGGCCAAGGTGCGGATCCACAGCTGCAGCTGGAACGAGATAAGATTTCACCGGAGCAGAAAGGAGACTTTGCAGTGGGAACAGACGGCACCCTTTGGTTCCGAGGACGGATTTGCGTGCCTGATCTGCCGGACCTAAAGAAGGAAATCCTGACTGAAGCACATTGCGCCCCCTACGTGGCGCACCCTGGAGGCACCAAGATGTACCGAGATCTCCGACAGACCTTCTGGTGGCCAAGATTGAAGGGAGACGTGACGCTGTTTGGGGCACACTGTTTGATTTGCCAACAGGTGAAAGCCGAGCATCAACGGCCGGCGGGGAAATTGCAACCTCTACCCATGCCCGAATGGAAATGGGAGCAAATCACAATGGACTTTGTCACCGGATTCCCACGTTCGCAGCAGGGACACGACGCCATCTGGGTTGTCGTGGATCGGTTAACGAAGTCAGCTCATTTCCTACCCATCCACACAACCTGGACACGCGACCGGCTGGCTCAAGTCTACCTCAGCGAGATTGTGAGGCTACATGGGGTGCCGACAACGATTACTTCGGACAGAGAGAAAGGTTCATTTCGAACTTTTGGCAGAGTCTACAACGAGCCTTGGGGACCAAGTTACACTTCAGCTCAGCCTTTCACCGCCAGACGGATGGGCAATCCGAGCGGGTGATTCAGATACTCGAGGACATGCTTCGAGCGTGCGTACTGGATTTGGGAGACGGATGGTCGCGCTACCTACCCCTTGCAGAGTTCGCTTATAACAACAGCTACCAAGCGAGCATCCAGATGGCGTCGTACGAAGCATTGTACGGCAGACGCTGTAGATCCCCGATCTGTTGGGACGATCTGGGGGAGAGAAAGTTTTTGGGGCCGGACCTGGTGGTTGAGACTGAGGAAAAGGTGCGCCTCATCAGGCGACGATTGGCGACCGCCCAGAGCCGGCAGAAGAGCTATGCAGACCAGAGGCGTCGCGACTTGGAATTCCAGGTGGGAGAGCACGTGTTGTTGCGGGTGTCGCCGTCAAAAGGGGTGAAGCGGTTTGGGTTGAGAGGCAAGTTGAGGCCGCGGTACGTGGGGCCGTTTGAGATTCTGGAGCGCATCGGCCCGGTAGCCTACCGCCTCGCCCTACCACCGAACCTTGACCGAGTTCATGATGTGTTCCACGTATCCATGCTTCGGAAGTACCTCCCCGATCCATCGCGAGTGCTTGACGTCTCTGCGATTGAGCTCAAAGAGGATTTAAGTTTCGCGGAAGTACCGGTACGGATCCTAGCCCGGGAGGACAAAAAGCTGCGTAGTCGGACAATTCCCTACGTGAAGGTGCTTTGGAGCAATCAGGAAGAGCGTGAGGCAACTTGGGAACCCGAGTCAAAGATGAGGGAGTGCTACCCGGACCTGTTCGCCGCTGGGGAAGTTTAAGTTTCGGGGACGAAACTTGTTTTTAGCGGTAAGTGGTGTAAGACCCGGTCTTTCCTAAACCCTTCTTGTCACCCTCTTCTTGTAATGTCCGACCGAGGGCCTCATCTTGGTGTTTTTCCGGACAGACCGTCGGGGCCCGCAGATAATTTTAGGCGGTAGAGCTCGCGGAGCGGAGCGCGCGGGCGCGATCGGTTTTAATTTCCGACTTCCTGTCTGATCAGAATTAATTCTTAAAGTTGGGGTCCCCTTAGGCGCCTCGGGATCCGTGTTGGCGACCCGCACATCTTTTGAGGTAAACCCGAACTTTTTAGTATATATATAGCCGGATGGGAAAGGGAATTAGGGTTCCTTTTGTTTATGTGGCCGCCTCTTTTCTTTTACTTCTCCCCTCGTAGCCGCCGGCAAGGAGGAACCAAGGACTCGGGCGAGGGTGGACCGGTGGAGGCAAGCGGACGATCCCTCTCCTTCCTCCTCTTTCGCGCATCGAGGTGAGTCGGGTGCGTTTTCATTCGGGTTTTCTTTTCCTTTCGTTTTGTTGGTCACGAGGAGGGAGGAGGGGCGGTGCCGTCGCGCACCGCCGCGCGCGGGGCCGGCCGCGGGTGGGGCGCCCGCGCGGGCAGGTGCCGCGCGGGGTCGCCCCACACCGTGGGCAGCGCGCCCGCGCGGCGCTCGGCCGCGCGGGGCCGCCCACAGGTGGGGCGCCCGCGCGGGCTGTTGCCGCGCGGGGTCGCCCCACACCGCGGGCAGCGCGCCCGCGCGGCGCCCGGCCGCGCGGGGCCGCCCGCAGGAGGGGCGCCCGCGCGGGCTGGTGCCGCGCGGGGTCGCCCCGCGTCGCGGGCAGCGCGCCCGCGCGGCGCCCGGCCGCGCGGGGCCGCCCGCAGGAGGGGCGCCCGCGCGGGCTGGTGCCACGCGGGGTCGCCCCGCGCCGCGGGCAGCGCGCCCGCGCGGCGCCCGGCCGCGCGGGGCCGCCCGCAGGAGGGGCGCCCGCGCGGGCTGGTGCCGCGCGGGGTCGCCCCGCTCCGCGGGCAGCGCGCCCGCGCGGCGCCCGGCCGCGCGGGGCCGCCCGTAGGTGGGGCGGCCGCGCGGGCTTGTGCCGCGCGGGGTCGCTCCGCGTGGGCTGGTGCACGGACGCGGACTGGACGAACGCAGGACGACGCACACAAGGTGGGTACATTCCCGGGGATTGTGGGAATAGGGATTTACTGTTAGAAATAGCATGTTGGGGCAAGGTTGAATTGTTAGTCTCCTTCTGATTATGCACTAACCCTGTTATGTTATTGTACTTAATATCAATCTGAGGCTCACGTTTTGCTACACGCACACCAGCGGTTTGGCCACCGCAAGGGTGTGCTTTTCCGGAAATGTGGTACGTTGACCCGTGTACCCCACGCGAGGGTGGCGTTAGGAATGGGGGCCCCCATGGGTGGGGGGTGTGAGCGGTGATGTCTAGGCAGGTGCTCGGCGGTGGACATCGGGAAAGGTGCCCGATGTTGTTTTGATACAGGGTGTGGTTATGGTGGATGATGCATTAGAGGGATGGTTGCTCCAGTTTTGTGGTTTGCCCTATTATTGTTTCTTTTATGCTTATCATGCTATTTCTAGTCACTGATTTCCCACTCCGTGACAGGTTCGTCCAGGGGCGAGTGCTAGGGCACCGGTGAGGCCGCGAGGATGCTGTACTAATTTTTAGTGACTTCAGATACAGTGACTCTTCTTTCCTTTTCCTTTTATTACTCATGTTAGCTAGTTTGTGGATTGCGACACCCCCGTGGGGTCGAAGTGGATGTTGCCCTTTTCCCTTTTTCGAATAAACGAATGATTATTACATTCTCTCATACTTGGCCATTTTAAATAATGAATAGCAAAGAAAACCGTTTGCGAAATCTACTTTTAAAACGTGGGTGTCGTGTGGGCACCGAATTTTACAAACCTTGTGGATTTATGTGGCTTTCGAACGGTCTTTCCTAAAACGATGGCATCGTGTGGATGCCGCTTTCAAAACCTTGTGATTATTTATCCTTTCAAAACATCGGCCTCTATGTTCTAGGTGAATACTAGAATATCATGTGAGTTGTTTGGTTGTATGTGAACGAGACCCCAACTGATGTGGTTAGAGATTGTGTGTGCTACACCTTGTGAGACATTTGTAGTTGAGACGCCGTGCATATACAAAGGAGACTCTGCCCGTTTGCAGAGTGAATTTGTGTATGCGGCGGGTCTGGACACGCACCGGGGAGCATTGGTTTACAAAAAAAAATATATGGCTGAATCAGGAGCATCGGTGGCTCTTCTTCCGCGCGATTCGAGCCCCGGGGCGTGACAGCCCATGCGCGCCCGCGCGGCTCCCCTGCTGCGGCACTCCGCCGTGCACCCCAAACCAAAAGCTGCAGTCCCCTCGACCATGGACAAGCAGTCCGGCGACAACAACATCCTCCAAAAGCCCAAACCGACTCAAATCCAAAGTTAACCAAGCTCTCAACAAAAACAGCAACGTACCTCGTTGAAGCTCTTCGCGCGCGCACGACTCCACCGGCTAGCACACAGCAGGACCACACCTACCCACATGCACACCCTTCACTTCTCATCTTCTCTTCTCTCTTTTTCTCCTTCTTTTTCTCCTTCTTCTTCTTCCTTTCTTTCCTCTGTTTTTAACTCATTCCTCTGTTTGAAGGGATGGAAGAGGCGATGATGTGGCAGCTCTCTTAATTAAAGGTGTGAGGACTCGGATCCCCATGATGAGTTTACTACTTGATCGGCAGCTTCTAGAGGCCTACGTGGTGTGTCGGTGGCGTTTGTGCACAATTTGGACACAAGTGATGGACATCGGGCTTAAAATGGATCACGTGAGTGATCGGAGGACCACGTTGGATGTTTATAAGTAGTTTCGCGCGAAGCGGATTTTAAAAATGGACTCAGTGCGAAGTTTGGACCAAAGAACACCTTTCCGGATGCCTTCGTCAATTTTTAGAAATGGAATTTGGCAAAACGGACAGCGGATTTAGATTCAGCGCGCGAAAACGATGAAAACGGACTATTCACTTGTATTTTTCGGAGCCCGGGTGCCGCGCATGGATTTCGAGGCAAGGGGGCACTGTTCCGGCAGCCGGCGGGCGGCGGCGGCGGCGGGCAGCGGCGGCGCGGGGTCGGGCAGGCGGCGGAGCTGGCGCGGGCAGGCGCGCGGGCGTGCGGTGCACGGGTCCGCCGTGCCACGTGGCGCAATTCTATTGGAGGGGTGCGGACGCGTGGCGGGCTAGGAGAGGTTGGTGTAGTGAACGCGGTCCACGGAGCAGGCAGGGGATGCCTCGGGCTGCATGCCGGTCAGGGTGGCAGGCGGCTGTGCGGGGAGCACGCAAGCGCACGTGGGCCATGCGGTTGGCCGGTGCCAACCACCCGCATGCAGTGGTGCACGCCACGTGGAGCCATGCGGTTGGCTGTGGTCCGTGTTTGCTGTGCGGGCTGACGTGGCGCATCACAGTGGTTTCGGACGCAGCCTGTTTGGGGACTTTCGGGTGCACTGTAGGCGCCCGAAAGTTTCGGGCGCCCGGAAAATGTACCAGGAAGTACATTTTCTGGCTTGGATTTCAGCCTATAAATAGGCAGCAAGGGGCCTTTTGTGGGTTTTTTGCTTGTTCGGGAGCTCCCTCTTCTACATAGCCCTTCTAATTCACCCCCTCCACCACTTGATGTATTTTCGGGATTTTTGGAGAACGTGCCATCGACGTTATCTGCGACGCGGCGCACATCAACGCACCTTGGATTTTGGCTATTACCGTCGCTCTTCATTCGGCGAGGCACACCGGATCACCTCGACGGAATTTTGAGCCGATTTTCATGGCGGCGCGTTCACGAGAGGTAAGGCTTCATTTTCCGTGTTGATCACTTCTCCTTGTTTCGAGTTTTCGGCACTGTTCCCGAGGTATTTCTGTGACTTCTTTTCCTGCTGTGAGGTTTTGGACAGCGGAGGCTTGTCAATTTTCTATCTTCGCACTCAAGCATCGGATGGAGATGTGCCCATAGTCGGTTTGCATCTACACATCGCAAGGAACGTCCTCGTAATTTTTCTGGATTTTACTGAATTTTCCCGAAGGTAAGAAAATTCCATTTTTCTAGACAGAGTGGTACAGTTTTTGTCCTCGGGGAATTTCGAGATGGTCACCTTGTGGAATTTGTAACTTGAGCTACAAAACTCGGATTGGGACGTGCAGGTACTCGTTTCGAAGGGCTCGACGCGACAAATGCAGCGGTTATTTTTTCGGATTTTTCTGAGTTTATCTCGTAGGTGATATTTAAGCTTTTTCTGGGTTGTATCCCGCAGTTTTTGCAGTGTAGTGGATTGTCGGCGCCCCGCATTGTATAATTTGTATCTTGGCCTACAGGTGTTGGAACGGGGCGTATAAATACTCATTTTGGGGCTACTCGTCGCGAGGATCGTAACCGCGCATTTTCTGAAATTTTTGGAGCACTGCCTGGAGGTGAGAATTGCCTATCTCTATGCTGTTTGGGAAAAACAGCATTGTTGTTGGTGTTTGTTGGGGTATAGTTTTATCGTGATGTTGTTTGTTGTGGTGTTGCTTGGTTGGCGTGATGTTGTTTGGAGTCGAGGCTTGCGCGACATGTACCAAGGATACGGGTTCAGCGGATTATGTTAGCAGGTGGCCACGCTCTTCACCGACTTCGGCTTTGCCTGCGGAAAGCGTTTCAGGTGGGTGCTTTGTTTCCAGAACCGGTGGACGGTTCTCTAATTCTGTATGTTAGGATACATGCATGTCTAGGGTACACGGTATATGATTAAGAGGTAGGTAAGCTTGATAATGATAATTGTATGATTAATTGCAAGAATAATATCTATGTTGATGATTAGTGTGAGCTTACCTAGGATAATGTTACCCTATGTGATTATGTAGCGTGCCATGTTAGCACATAGTGTCACGCCCCGGGGTCGAAACTGCGACCCGGGCTCGCTAATAGATCCGCCATCTGTACGGAAACTGCCGTACAGACGAAGCGTCTAACCTGCAAAAAGAATCAACTACAGTATACAGATATCAGAGCTGAAAGTAACTACTAAAAACTGAAATCCAAACACTGTACAACTGAAAATAATACAATATTCATCTCCCAAATACGATCGTATAAAAAGTCCTCTGATACAAGAACAGACTCTAGGCTCAGCCTATCGAAGTTCTCGATCCTTTACCGTTCAGGGATTTGGCCCTTTTCGGTTAAAGTGGGAAACTATCTCAACACACAAACTCCTGGGTCTCGCTCCGCTCTGATAGCTTTGCCTCCCGCTGCTCGGGTACTCATCAGATGCGGGGTGTGTGTCCTCTTCACAACACGACGTCTCAGGGGTATCACAATCCACTACACAATAACAAACATCAGGACACAACAACCATACGACCCAATCCAGCGAAAGTCTAAGACATGCCATCCATTCCATAGCATTATGTTGCCTGCAGCCAACATAATCGCTTGGGAAAGTAAACATGCCAATCATTCATCCCGTCTCTTGGGAGAGGTAAAAACTCAATCAAGACTCTCGCTATAAGTCACGACTCTCACGTAGTCATCCTAATGTCCAACCACAAGCCTAGGGTTTCTAAGTCCACCACGACCTACAACCTAGGCTCTGATACCACTCGAATCTGTCACGCCCCGGGGTCGAAACTGCGACCCGGGCTCGCTAACAGATCCGCCATCTGTACGGAAACTGCCGTACAGACGAAGCGTCTAACCTGCAAAAAGAATCAACTACAGTATACAGATATCAGAGCTGTAAGTAACTACTAAAAACTGAAATCCAAACACTGTAAAACTGAAAATAATACAATATTCGTCTCCCAAATACGATCGTATAAAAAGTCCTCTGATACAGAAATCAAAAGGGAGATATCTCCAATAAAATACATCGGTGTACAAGCCCTCAATACAAATATCCTCACTACATCAGTCTCTCAAATTGTAAAATAAAGTACAACTCTATACCTCACAACAAAGGTCTCTCAACAGAGGAAAAAGAAGTAAACTAATCTACTGAAGCTCTCCTCTGAAGGGGTACCGCTACACTCCAACGACGGGTAGGGAACTAGCTTGCGACTCCCTCGCCTCGGTCAGAAGGATCAGTAACTGGTGCAACAGGAACAGGAGAAGAAATTCCTGGGGAAAAAGACACCACGACGGGTGTGAGAACTACTTCCCACAGTAGTTCTCAGTGGGTGCCGTCAACAAGCCCAACGGTCTGCCCACTAAGTCTACTAGAGGCATAAGATAACAGTGCAATGAAATCTGAACAAGAAAAGCTGGAGCTACTCTACAGCTACCCTGCCTCTATCTAGATGCTCAAAAAGTGGAACAGATGAAAGTAAAGGTGACCACTCGCACCCAAGGTGCTCAATCGACCCAATCGAACTAACTGCCTCATAGGGTCCAGTCAAGCCTGCGCCTGTCGACTAGGAACGCACCTGCCCACTACCACACATCCACATGAGGACGGGATTTACGTGGGGCGTCCTGCCCGACTAACTCACCCCTCGCGCAAAACTGCCTCAACAGGCCCATCGTTGCATCCACTGCGGAAAACTGCCTCAACAGGCCAACCATCGTATCCACAGCGGCATCTCAGGGACGCGACTCCAACTAAGGAAAACGGCGCGGCATAGAGTATCAAACATTGGCAAAAGCAGGCTATAGTCAAGATCCACGCTCAGTCTTACAACGGTATGACTCAAGATCCCCAAATATCTCGCACAACAGTCGGAGCACAAAGCACACTGGCTGGAGGTACTCCACAGCCAGGAACGACCCACAACTCAGGCTAACAATACTGGTCGGACAACACTCACGACCTGGGACCACCGTCAACCCCAACGGTTCCCAACAACACTGACCGGAAGATACTCGACGGCCCGGGACTACCGTCTGCTCAACGGCTCCATCCGACGACAGCACAACAGGGATACAAAACCTCCCGGGACTACCGTTTACCCAAACGGCTCCGGGCACAGATAAGCAACCCACTACAACCACCAGACTCCACTCTGCTCCCAAGCACGAGTGCAAATGCATCCCACACTAAAAGACAGTCCCGACCTCTCGGCCCATTACCCGGGCGAGGATAACACTATGTCCAGGAATAGAAAAACAGTGTGGGTGTCTAAACATAAATAACCCTAGCCCGAGTGAGGGTTTTCTACTGGTCTGGTTGCACATGCAACATATGACGGGGGTGCTAGGTCAAGTTCCAAGATAACTATATTAACAGATGATAAAAGGAATAACAATTCCTACAATCTAGCATGCTACACAAGGAAATAAACTATCATGCATAGTCCTACATCAGTAGAATTAATGTACAGTCCATAAAACTTGGAGATAAGGCCACCCACCTCGATTTGCCACCAATTGCTCGTAGACACTTGCAATTGGCTTCCACGCGATCCGCACGCAAAACGGAGGACGGTGCCGGAGTCCGCACGCAAAACGGAGCACGCCGCTTGAGTCCGCACGCAAAATGGTGCACGGTTCCGGAGTCCGCACGCAAAACGGAGTCTGCACGCAAAACGGTGCACGGTGCCGGAATCCGTATGCAAAACGGAGGACGCCGCCGGAGTTCGCACGCAAAATGGTGCACGGTGCCGGAGTCCGCTCGCAAAACGGTGTACGGTGCCGGAATCCGCACGCAAAACGGAGCACGGTGCCAGAATCCGCACGCAAAACGGAGCACGGTGCCAGAATCCGCACGCAAAACGGAGTCCGCACGCAAAACGGTGCACGGCGTCGGGGACCGCACGCAAAATGGTGCAGTAAAACACGGTCCCTAACACAGATATGAGCAAGAGGGTCAATTCACTGTCCAAAAGATCGCTCCAAAACTGTGCCAAAAATACCGTAAAAACAAGGCGCGGGACTTACTCGACCGCGCCGCCGCCGCCAAACGCCCCCATCGGAAGCCTTGCGCGCTCCACGAGGCCCACGACGCCACGCCGCAACACCTCCCAACCTCCTCCCTCACTCTCCCTCACTCTCGGTTGGAGAAGAACGGAAAAAGGAGAAAAAAATGGAGGTGCAGGGGAGAAAGAATAAGATGAAAAGGAGGGAGAGAGAAAATGTGGTCCACGGTTCTCGGTCCCCGGTGCACCCGCCGGTCCACGGCACTCAAGCGGGTGCACCCGGTCCAGGCGGGCAAAAGGCGGGCCACGTGGCCGCGGCTCTGCGCGCCACGCGACCGCGCAGCCCGGGCGCCGCATGCGCGGCGTGACACCGCGCCCCCCGCAGGCGCTGGACACGCGCCCGTGACACGGGCGCGCGCCCCCGCGCTCGCGCGGGCGCCAACGGGGGCCCGCCATGTGGCGACCCCCGCGTGGCCCGTGCCGAAGGCGCGCCTCCCCGCGCGCCTAATGCGCCTGCCGCGCGTGCCTCGAGCCCCGTGCCGCCACCTCGGGATCCGCGCTGTGCCAACGCCTCGGTTTGCGTGCCGCGTCGCCTCGAAAAGCACGCACGCCTACCGGACTCCAAAACCAACAAATAAATAGTCCATTCCTAGCGATTTCGTGCGCTGAATCCAAAAACGATGCCCATTTTTCCAAATTCTCATCCGAAAATTGCGGAGTGCCCCCGGATAGCCCACTTGATCCGATTTTTCGCGCCGGGTCCAATTTTGAAGTCTGATTTGCCAAATTCCAAAACTAAAAATTCCCGAAGGCAACCGGAGAGGAAATCTTTTATCCAAACTTCGCCCGAAGTCCAAATTTGACATCCGTGTCGCGCGAAATCACCTCTAAACACCCGACGGGTCCTCCAATTTCCCACGGGATCTCCTTTTAAGCCCAAAGTCCAACACTTGTGTCCAAATTACGCGCAAACACACCGACACACCACGCAGGCCTCCAGTGATGCAACTAAATCCCAAATTGCATCACAAATCTATTTCTTGGGCCCGACACGCGCACAAACACTCCCAAAGGCCACTAAACCGACAGAAATCTCTTAAGTGAGAATTCGGGTCCTCACATCCTCCCCCACTAAAAGAAAGTTTCGTCCTCGAAACTAGATCAAGTCCATCAGGAGTCACAAATACCACGGGTAGGTTTCCATCAATACGCCTCCAGCTCCCGAAACACCACTTACTCCCCGTGATTACTCCGCAATAACGACAACAACTAGTACGGTATGGCCCGATGTGCAATTCTGTCATCTCTCGAGCCAGAAATTGCAACGTGCGTCCCTCGTACTCCAACAATCACAGATCTCAAAGGGGCAAGTAAATCACGGGCGAGGAAAAACACATCACTCCTGAGCTGAGACGTGAAATACCCAAGGGGCTCCAGTAAAAGGCTGGGGGAAACGGAAATGACCACTAGTGCAACACGCACCAAACCACATCATGGTGCCAACCTCAACAAGGCGACCCGAAGCATACCCACACATTCATCCAATAAGGAAAGGAATCCAATAAGCTGGGGTCTTCACTCGGTTACTTCCCGATCCAAAACCACCCGAGTGGACTACTCAACTGCAGGCTAACCTCAAAAGGGATCCTCAAGAGACACAATCTCATGCCACAGTTGGTCACTCAATATGCTATCATAACCCCAACGGACCCACGGGTCGAAGTCGATCCCTCCACTAATAAAGAACACCCTGACGGGGACCAAACCGTCGGTGAACAGGACTGAAAACTGGCTCGCAAGGCGATCATAAAGCTGATGCCCAAACTCGCGGTCAAAAGTCCGAACCATCCAAAAACTCTCACCGTTGTGTACCTACAACGTGGCATCACTGCCGTGCACCAACAGCGTGGCATCACCACCGTGTATCAACGGCGTGGCATCACCACCGTGTATCAACGGTGTGGCAACACCACCGTGTATCAACTGTGTGGCATCACCACCGTGTATCAACGGTGTGGCATCACCACCGTGTATCAACGGTGTGGCATCACTCAAGCATCAAGGTCTCAGATCCTCATAGTCCTATACCCAACACTACCTCGAAATCCCGGACCTGAGGAAGGGCCAAAAGATCAACAGGCAAAAACCAGGGCCCTAACTGCACTGGGAAGGACCAACAACACTCATCTATGTCCAACACATGGTCAGGTATCTGAACCTCACGAGCACAAGCTAAGGGTCCTATCTCTAGCCCATACAACAATGCAAATGCCCTACAGAAGAAAAGAATGCGATGCTCCGGTAACAAATAACGCTCAAGTGCGTGAAGGGGAGATAAGATTAATACCTGCCACCACGTGGCTAGCTGCCCCCGAATCCTCATCCTGTGCGACATAGACGCTCCCGCTCGGGGGTGGTCGTCCGTCGGACTGTCGCGAAGAAGTGGCCCTAACTATCTGGCCATAACCTATTGAAGCTCCGCCTGTCTGGAAGAGCGGAGGAGGAGGAGCCGAAGCTGCCCAAGCGACTGATGACCCCGCTTTAGGACAAGACCATGATCTGTTCCCTGCCTGTGGTCACTCTGCGGCGCAAAATGCGGCCCACCACAAAGGGCACAGTCATCCCGCTGCTGCTGCTGATACATCGGCTGTGGAGAACCTTCTGGTCTCTGTCTCCTCTGAGACTCACGACCCTCAGACTGGAATCGTGGCGGCCCCGGGGTCTCGATCTACTCGACTGTCCAAACTCAGGCGGCACTGGATGCCTCTCCCCGGAGCTGGTCCCTGGCGCTCCGTCTATCTCTCACATGATCACTGATCCTCGGTCAACCCGCTAAGCATGCTCAATCGCTGCATCTAACGTCGGCACCCGCCGAGAATACACCAAGTGATAGATATTCCGATGCAGTCCTTTCTCAACTAGCTCAACCTCCTGGGCCTCATCCAGGCGACATGGGGTACACGGCTCAACCATCGCAAAACTCGCGAACATACTCCAAAAGAGGTCGACTCCCCTGCTGCAGGAGTCTAAGATCCCCTTCCAGTTTCTGCTTACATTGTCAGGAAAGAAGGCCCTGAGCCGCAAAGCACGAAACTGGTTCCAAGTCAACAACTGCGCTCCCGGTAGTCCAACAGGCTGAACTCGACGCCACCCAATTTCGGCGTCCTGTCAGACCATCTCAATCTCACTAAATCAACCACCCGGTAACTCGGCCAGGGCATGTACCCACCTGGTAACTCGGCCAGGGGTATGTACCCATCTGGTAGCTCGGCCAGTGGAAAGTATCCTCCTGGTAACTCGGCCAGGGAAAAGTGTCCTCCTGGTAACTCGGCCAGGGCATGTGCCCACCTGGTAACTCGGCCAGGGCATGTGCCTACCTGGTAACTCGGCCAGGCCAGTGGAAAGCATCTACACAACTGGGACTGCCGTCACTCCAAACGGCTCCCATAACAACATCCCACTCATAGGCGAGAAGAACTGATTGACGCGGCAAAGATCCGAAAATCTCGATAGACCGGTGCTTAGAACCCCAATCAAACAAGAACAGACTCTAGGCTCAGCCTATCGAAGTTCTCGATCCTTTACCGTTCAGGGATCTGGCCCTTCTCGGTTAAAGTGGGAAACTATCTCAACACACAAACTCCTGGGTCTCGCTCCGCTCTGATAGCTTTGCCTCCCACTGCTCGGGTACTCATCAGATGCGGGTTGTGTGTCCTCTTCACAACACGACGTCTCAGGGGTATCACAATCCACAACACAATAACAAACATCAGGACACAACAACCATACGACCCAATCCAGCGAAAGTCTAAGACATGCCATCCATTCCATAGCATTATGTTGCCTGCAGCCAACATAATCGCTTGGGAAAGTAAACATGCCAATCACTCATCCCGTCTCTTGGGAGAGGTAAAAACTCAATCAAGACTCTCGCTATAAGTCACGACTCTCACGTAGTCATCCTAATGTCCAACCACAAGCCTAGGGTTTCTAAGTCCACCACGACCTACAACCTAGGCTCTGATACCAATCTAATCTGTCACGCCCCGAGGTCGAAACTGCGACCCGGGCTCGCTAACAGATCCGCCATCTGTACGGAAACTCCCGTACAGACGAAGCGTCTAACCTGCAAAAAGAATCAACTACAGTATACATATATCAGAGCTACAAGTAACTACTAAAAACTGAAATCCAAACACTGTACAACTGAAAATAATACAATATTCATCTCCCAAATACGATCGTATAAAAAGTCCTCTGATACAAAACTCAAAAGGGAGATATCTCCAATAAAATATATCGGTGTACAAGCCCTCAATACAAATATCCTCACTACATCAGTCTCTCAAACTGTAAAATAAAGTACAACTCTATGCTTCACAACAAAGGTCTCTCAACAGAGGAAAAAGAAGTAAACTAATCTACTGAAGCTCTCCTCTGAAGGGGTACCGCTACACTCCAACGACGGGTAGGGAACTAGCTCACGACTACCTCGCCTCGGTCAGAAGGATCAGCAACTGGAGCAACAGGAACAGGAGAAGAAATTCCTGGGGAAAAAGACACCACGATGGGTGTGAGAACTACTTCCCACAGTAGTTCTCAGTGGGTGCCGTCAACAAGCCCAACGGTCTGCCCACTAAGTCTACTAGAGGCATAAGATAACAGTGCAATGAAATCTGAACAAGAAAAGCTGGAGCTACTCTACAGCTACCCTGCCTCTATCTAGATGCTCAAAAAGTGGAACAGATGAAAGTAAAGGTGACCACTCGCACCCAAGGTGCTCAATCGACCCAATCGAACTGACTGCCTCATAGGGTCCAGTCAAGCCTGCGCCTGTCGACTAGGAACGCACCTGCCCACTACCACACATCCACATGAGGACGGGATTTACGTGGGGCGTCCTGCCCGACTAACTCACCCCTCGCGCAAAACTGCCTCAACAGGCCCATCGTTGCATCCACTACGGAAAACTGCCTCAACAGGCCAACCATCGTATCCACAGCGGCATCTCAGGGACGCGACTCCAACTGAGGAAAACGGCGCGGCATAGAGTATCTTTCATTGGCATAAGCAGGCTATAGTCAAGATCCACGCTCACTCTCAGAACGATAGGACTCAAGATCCCCAAATATCTGGCACAACAGACGGAGCACAAAGCACACTGGCTGGAGGTACTCCACAGCCGGGAACGACCCACAACTCATGTGGTGACCCGGACCTTTGCAGGGCTTCTACAGTGTGACCAGCAGCTTCTGGAAGCCTACGTGGCATGTCGGCGGTGTTCGCGCGCCAGTTTGGACACAAGAGATGGACTCGGGGCTTAAAATGGATCTCGTAGGTGATCGGGGGACCCCATCGGATGTTTAGAAGAGTTTACGCGTGGTGTGGATATCGAATTTAGGATCGGCGCGGAATTCGGATTAAAAATACCTTTCCGGGAGCCTCCGGCAAATTATAGGTTTGGAATTTGGCAGAATGGACGTCGTTTTTGGAATCAGCACGCGAAAACGATCAAGATGGGCTATTTGCTTGATGTTTTTGGGTTGGCGGTTACTGTTTATGCCGGAACAGTACCTCCGGCAGTCGCCGGCGGCGGCGGGCGGCGCCGGCGGGCGGCGGCGCGGCCTAGGGCAGGCGGCACGCGGCGGCACGCGACGCGGGCAGGGCGCGGGCAGGCGCCCGGGCGCGCGGGCAGGCGCGCGGTCCACCGCGGAGGTCCTGCACCGGGGGCGGGCCACGTGGCGCTCTCCGGTTGGCCGGTGCAGCAGGCGCGGTCCACTGAATTTGGGCCCGGGTGCACGGTGGACCGGGTGGACACGTGGCGTGAGGTAGTTGGTCCGGTGTTGTGCTCCCGGTCCACGCAATCGGTGGAGTTGTTGACCGGGGTAGGTTGCCGTACGGCGGGGCAGGTGGCCGTACGGGCCCGGGTCAGCCGCGACGTGCGCGGTCCATGGCGCGACGTGCGTGGTGCACGGGTTGCCGGGCCACGTGTCGCGTCGCCATTTGCGGGCGCAGGTGCACCAGGTGCAGTGGGGCCCGGGGGAGTAGTGGACTGGGCTGTGTGGTGGACCGGGCCGCACTGTGCGCGCCCGAAACTTGGCGGGCCGGGCCGCACTGTGCGCGCCCGAATTCGGGCGGACCGGACCGGGCGCCCGGAAGTTGGGACATGATGGGAATTTTCCCAATTGTTTTCTTCAGCCTATAAATAGGCAGCCTGAGCCCTCTTTTCTGCTCTTTTTCTCTCAGCCCTTGCAAGATCTCCCCGAGCTCCCTTCTTGGAAGATTTTCATCTTCAAGTGCTTGATCTTCCTGCCAAGTTCTAGGATTTTAGGAGGCACGAATCCCGAGGTTCCCCATTTTACGGTGCGGAGCGATGTTCCTTTCTAGTGTTCTTCTTCGGCGCAGCGACAGTGTTTTGGCTCCCCTGGGCTACCCCGAGCTCCTTTTTCTGTGATTCTTGCGCCGACAGACTCCTAAGAGGTAGGGCTTCATCTTTCGTATTGATCGCACTTTCCCGTTGCGAGTTTTTGGCACGGATCCCGAGGCAACACTGTGACCCATTTTCTGTTTGGCTTTGTGGGACAGCATCAAGGTGTTTTGGCCATATCTTTGCGCACAAGCGTCAGCCGGAAACGAGCTTATACAACTTTTTCATCTACAGATCGCAAGGAACGCACTCGTATTTTTCTTGGATTTTTCTGAGATTTCATCAGAGGTGAAAATTACTGTTTTCTCAGTGAACAGTGTACAGTTTTAATACAGATTTTTGTATGAGTGTACCCCCTTGCCGAATTTTTATCTTGGCTTACCGAACTCCGATTTGGGCGTGCAAGGTACCGTTTCGAAGCTATCGACGCAAGGATTGCTGTGATATTTTTATTGGAATTTTCTGGGCACTATCTGCAGGTGATAATTTAACAGTTCAGAATTTGAGGTTGTATGTGGTTTTAAGTGCTATAATTGGGGGCCTAGTTTAATTAGTGGACTTTGTATTGTGCCAGGAGAGTTACGGGTGTGCTGAACATATTGGAGCAAGGGATTAGAGTTATTTGGTGTTTTCAGCTGTTGGGCTTTGGACAGTCAGCTTTTCAGGTGGGTGCCTTATTCCCGGAACCGGTGGACGGTTCTCTAAATTTTCATATGTTAGCATTGCATGCAGGTGAATGGTACAATAGCTGGGATTGATCGGTAAGTTTAACAATGAGGATTTTATGGAAATTGCAAGTGAATTATTCACAGTATGACAATGGTATTAATCAAATAGTCATGTTGATGATTAGTGGAAGCTTATCTAAGGCAAGGATACCCTATATGATTAATTATCATGCCATATTAGCACATAACCTTTTATGAGGATGGTTTATGCATTGGGATAGGATTATGTATTTATGTGCAGGTTCTACTCTGAGGAGCCATTATGGATTGAGAATTATGGACAGGTATGGTCATTGATAATTTTGGCATGAGGTTTATTTTCTTTATTCTTCTTGAGGACAAATGCATGCTTGTATGGACATATGTGTATGGACATATAGTTAGGCCATCTTTTACTGCTGCACTACATATTGGAATTTGACTTAGGAGAAACCATGATTGCTTTCCTTCTCCTTTTTATTTAGACTTTTGAGTCATGTTGCTCGGGTTCGAGCAGAGGTTTGGGATAGTGTAGCTGGGACCTTAGGGTCAGAGACAGGGTGTGCTTGATGTTGGATTGTGGGTTATTGCGGCAACCGCGGACAGTAGGCGGTTGACCGGATCTTGATTAATTTACCCAATTGTGGATTGTGGGTTATTGCGGCAACCGCGGACAGTAGGCGGTTGACCGGATCTTGATTAATTTACCCAATTGTGGATTGTGGGTTATTGCGGCAACCGCGGACAGTAGGCGGTTGACCGGATCTTGATTAATTTACCCAATTATGGATTGTGGGTTATTGCGGCAACCGCGGACAGTAGGCGGTTGACCGGATCTTGATTAATTTGCCCAATTGTGGGTTGTGGGTTATTGCGGTGACCGCGGACTTTGGGCGGTTGACCGGATGTTGACTATTGCATCAGATTGGGTATCAGATTTGTTCTAGTGGATGGTGTTTCCCACTTTTTGAGTACTATTGCATCAGATCGGGGTTTTGTTAGTGGACGGAGTTTCCCACTTTGATCATAGTCTTGATCCAGTCCTGCTATTATGAGACAGTGGTTACAGAGATACTCGATACAGTGATGCTTGATACAGTGATACTTTACTCGTGTGGGTCGCTCCCCTCGAGTGCCACTCCGGAGTAGGCTTTCCACGGTGTGAGCGCCGGGCACCAGGCAGGGTTCTTGAGTTCGACAGCAGAGCAGGCAGTACCAGTGATTACTGGTCTATCGATTGGGTTTATTCAGGCAGATACTTTTTGTTACACTCGTGCCTGGGGGACCGAGTGGAGTCTAGTAGCTGTGTTAGACCAGTGCTAGTATTGTTGGGAACCGTTCGGGGTTTGACGGTGGTCCCGTGGTCGTTGTGAGTTCTTTGACCATTGTGTGAGAGGTTGAGCATCTTGAGTCTTTCCGTTCTGAGAGAGAGAGGGCATGGATTTGACTATAGCCTGCATGAGCCACTACTCGATAGCGAGTTAGTCCGTTTGGACGCCCTACGTAATTCCTGCCCGTCAGCGGGAGGTGGTTGTAGGTGGGCGCAGGTTTGACTGGACCCGATGTGGCAGTCAGCTCGATTGGGTCGATTGAGCACCTCGTGTGCGAGTGTTGCATATCTTCATCAGAGTTTCCCCATTTGAGCATTTGGATAGAGGCATGGTAGCTGTAGAGTGTTTCCAGCTTCTTCTTTCAGTTTTACTGCATCGGTTATCTTTTGCCTCTAGTAGTCTTGGTGGGCAGATCGTCGGGCCTTGTGGCGATACCCACTGAGAACTCCCTTATTGCGTAGTTCTCACGCCCGTTGGGGGTTTTCCCCCCTTTTTGTCCTTTCTCCCCTTTGTTTTGCAGAGTCTTGGCGGGTGTTGCCGTTCTGTGGTTGCTGTGCGTGGTGAGGGAGTAGCGAGCTAGATCCAGACCCATCTTGGGAGAGTAGCGGTACCCCCTTTGGAGGAGATCTTCAGTATAGTCGGTAGATTGGTATTTATTTCCTCTTTTGAGAGACTGAGGTAGTGAGGATATGATGTATTGAGAGCTTGTACACTGATGTTTTATTTGAGATATCTCCCTGTTGAGCTAACAGTTTTGTACTCGAGGTTAATGTATGATTATCATTTTTGGGAGATGGACCTTGTTGTTTTATTTTCAGTTGTACAGTGGTTGATTTTATTCTACAGCAGTTTTATCTTTTAGCTCTGATATCTGTTAGCTGTAGCTCTTTTTGCAGGTAGGACGCTTCGCCTATGCGGGTTTGGCATAGGTGGCGGATCTGTTGGCGAGCCTGGGTCGCAGTTTCGACCCCGGGGCGTGACAGATTAGGTGGTATCAGAGCCTAGGTTGTAGGTCATGGTGGACTTAGAAACCCTAGGCTTGTGGTTGGACCCTAGGATGACTTCGTGAGAGTCGTGATTTGTAGCGAGAGTCCTGATTGAGTTTTACACCTCTCCCGAGGGACGGGATGAGTGATTGGCATGTTTATTCTCCTAAGTAGTTATGTTGGCTGCAGACAACATAACGCTATGGAATGGGTGACATGCTCTAGACTTTCGCTGGATTGGGTCGAGCGTTGTTGTGTGCTGATTTGTGGTTTCGTCGTGGCGAGCGGTGTCTCCCCGACGCTGGGTTTGGGACCCTTGTGCATCCTGTCATGGCAGTTGAGCTTGAGCGGTTGGTTTTGGACCGGATACTCGGATTGAGGTCAGAGAACTCCGGACCCAGATGACAGGATTGTCAGAGGCATATCAGCGGCAGAGCGAGCAGCTAGTTTGGTGACGCAGTTGTCAGAGCAGTGGGCAGCCCGACAGTACTTTTCTTCTGAGACCACCAGGATGTAGTATCCTCAGCGGCAGGGACTTCTGTAGTGCCAATAGAGCGAGTGGCCCCCTCCGTGCCAATGTTTAGTGCCAAGGCACTGAGGTAAGGTGGATGGTTGACAGCAGAGGAGCTGTGGGGCATGTTTGATTAAGTGAGCCAGATTTGGCAGATGAACCACCCCGACTTGTAAGATTGAGCTCGGAGCCTTTGGAGGCAGAGTCGTGGTTGGGGGTGATGGAGTGATCAATTGAGAGCCTCCCTGTGCTAGAGAGTTTATGCAGTTGTTGAACTGGCGCTCTAGGTTTCGAGGGACGAGGCACATAGGATAAGTGAGATTGGGAGTGGATTGCTCCAGGATACTCCTTAGTTTCTTTTCGGTCCCTCCTGTTCGGGTTTTGGACTGTGGATGCCTCGTCGGAGTAGGCATTGTGTTTGGAGCTGGACACTGCAATTCCTCGGATGGGGATCTGCCGCTAGAGGCGAGTTCTGGAGGGAGGCGCTTGGCGCTAGATGATGGAGGACAGATCGGCATGCAGAGGCATTTTCGTTTAGCTTTCCTGGGTGGTGGATATCCTTGTGGATGGTTAATGTAAAGCTTACCCAAGAGGGGATGTTACCCTGTGTGATTGATAACTGGCATGTTTGGGGTGCTATATATGTGATTGAGGGGTGAGCTTAGTAAGGATAATTGTATAAGGAATTGCATGAATCAATCGTGCTTGGTCGTATGACGATGATACCCAAGTGGATTTCTGAGACGTCAGGGGTTGGGTGGACCCCGATGACAGCAACAGCCATTTTATCAGAGTGGCGCAGCGGTAGCGTGGATTGATTGTTTGCGAGAGACCACGTTCAGCATCTCAGTGTGAGCATGGACAGAGGTCGTGCTCCCTTTGTGATTGGTCTAGATATTTTGGCAGGCTGAGCGACGACCACTTGCATCGAGCGGATGAATCTGTGCCGCCCGGTTGGGGGGCGCCACGGTAGTGGATTGAGTTGTCGCAGGTGTGTTTTTTTTCACAGCAGTCGGAGTTAGGACATGTTACGTTCCTGCATGGGCTAGGGGTAGAGTCGTTACCACATGCACTTGAGGTACAGGTTACTGTTGGCATTGTGCAAGTGGAGGAGGCTTGTGGATTATGTCCAGTGCAGCAGAGGCCGTAAGTTATGCCGGCATACTTATTGGTTTTTACGGCAGCACAGTGTTTTGACCCAGTGCTTGGGATCGGTTGGCATAGTGCCACAGGATGTTTGACTGCTGAGAGAAAGGATTTTGACTTTCTGCGAGGCAGATAATGGAAGGCATTTTGTTTGTGAGACTATTTGAGAACACTGGTTACAGCGTCCGTGTGAGAGGTGGCCTACGGCGGCAGCGGGACTTAAGTATGTCCCTATTGCCCATAAAATCCCGGGTTGTGAGTCCACCTAAGCCGATGATTAGGCCGCCAGAAAGGAAGATTAAGATGCGATTGACGTGATTCTGGAAACCGCGGCCAACTTCAATAGCCCCTCTTTGGATATCGCCTTTAGAGCTGCGAGAGTTGATTTCTTGGTGCGTGGATTTGATGGATAGAGGGTCTGTTTGACCTAGTGCCACGTCGTTGATACACGACGGTGAGAGCCCTTTGGGATTGGAGTCCAGGCAAGTCCAGTATTATTTAGAACCTTTTGAAGGAGCTATATTCCGGCAGTCATTGTATGATGCCTGCGCCAATTTGGAATTTCAACTGAGGGCTTTGTCTAGATGGTGTTCAGGACAGTAGGGGCATTACGAGTACAGTGAAGCCAATGGATTGACTAATGCCCTGTTGCCTCTAGATTGAGGAATTTTGTATTCTGTTGGCCTTGAACGGTTGGTTAGCGGCATCCTCCTGGGATATTTTGGTTTTACCCCCTCCCTGTTTGATTTAGAGCTTGTGCAGCATTTGTAGATGGTGTGACAAGGTCTGTGGGGAAGAAGTTTTCGCCAAGTCGTTGTGGTGCAAGTTTTAGCTTCGAGAGCATATCTTCCTGGATTGCTTATTATAGCCGAAGGGGGGCGGCGGGCGGGTGGAACTTCGGCCAAAGTGGAGATATTAAGACTGGCCGAGATCGACGGTCAGTTGG